>CM053028.1:593148097-593786257 GCA_028564925.1 Lithobates sylvaticus | reverse complement strand
ATCTTTGGACAGACCATCTCTCCAAGGACCAAGGCCAAGAGTCTCTGAGTCATTTTGACTCAGAAATGTCCATGGATGCACAAATAGGAGCAGTGGTCAGCGGTTCTCACCATCTCCTCCGCCTGCTACGTAGACTCCTCCCCTTCATTCCAAAAGAGGACAAAGCAGCGGTAGTTGGAACAGTCATTAATTCACGACTTGACTACGCAAACTCCCTCTACATAGGACTACCCCAATATCAACTTGCGCACCTACAACTTATCCAAAACAGGGTGGCAAGACTGATAACAGGAAAAAAGCCCTGGGAATCCATCTCCCCTTCCCTGAGGAGCCTACATTGGCTAACCGTAAAGAATCGGGTCGCATTCAAGACCCTCTGCCTCACCCACAAATGTACCCATGGAGACGCTCCACAATACCTACTCGAGAAAATAAAACACTACACACCCAATCGCAGCCTTCGATCATCTAACCAAAACCTCCTCATCATTCCCAAATCCCATTACAAATCAAATGTAGAACGGAGATTCGCAGTCCAAGGACCTCGGCTATGGAACGCTCTACCCACCAACATCCGCATGGAAGAAAACCATCAGGCCTTCAGGAAAAAACTCAAGACCTACCTCTTCTAAGAAGCTTGACAACACTGGCAAATCCAGCGCCTTGAGGCGATTAATTTCGCATTTGCAGCGCTATACGAATTCTTCATTCAGGAATAAAAACTGGACTTTGAGAAGTGGAGCAACGTTTAGAATTGTTATAAGCAAACTCTGCTGTAGAAAGATAACCCACCCAGTCATCGTGAAGATAACCGACAAGACACCCAAGGTGCTGGTCCAAGGTTTGATTGGTTCTCTCGGTCTGATCATTAGACTGGGGATGAAAAGCGGAGGACAGATTAACTGTTACATCTATGGCTGAGCAAACGTCTTTCCAAAATTTTGAAGTTGACCTGTACTCAGACACCACATCATCAGAAATTCCAGGTAGTTTAAATATTTCTCGAACCATCAACTCTGAAGTTTTGTTCAGCAGAAGGTACCCCCTTAACAGGTATGAAAAGAGCCATCTTAGTGGGACCGTCAACAACGACCAAGATAGTGGTAATTTCTTTTGAGGGAGAAAAATCTACCACAAAGTCCATATAAATTGACGCCCATGGTCTTCATGGAAGAGGAAGAGGCTGAAGCAATGGCGGAAGGACCCCCTTATGTCAGTGGTCAGTGTAGAGGTCCCTTACATCGGTGACCAATGGGAGAAGAACCCCCTTATATCAGTGGTCAGTGTAGTGGTCCCTTACATTGGTGACCAATGGGAGAAGGACCCCCTTATATCAGTGGTCAGTGTAGTGGTCCCTTACATTGGTGACCAATGGGAGAAGGACCCCCTTATATCAGTGTAGTGGTCCCTTACATTGGTGACCAATGGGAAAAGGACCCCCTTATATCAGTCTAGTGGTCTCTTACAATGGTGAGCAATCAGAGAAGGACCCCCTTATAGCTATGGTTGGTGTAGTGGTCCCTTACATTGGTACTTATCTGTGATTACAACACTGGGGTGCCCTTTTTTTTTTTTTTTTTAATTATGTTTTTCAACCATATACAACTATTGGAACTGCTATGCCCCGCAATTTGATACACGCATTTGTTCCCCCTTACATTGGTGACCAATGGGAGAAGGACCCCCTTATATCAGTGGTCAGTGTATTGGTCCGTTACATTGGTGACCAATGGGAGAAGGACCCCTTTATATCAGTGGTCAGTGTATTGGTCCCTTACATTGGTGACCAATGGGAGAAGGACCCCTTTATATCAGTGGTCAGTGTATTGGTCCGTTACATTGGTGACCAATGGGAGAAGGGCCCCCTTATATAAGTGGTCAGTGTATTGGTCCCTTACATTGGTGACCAATGGGAGAAGGACCCCCTTATATCAGTGGTCAGTGTATTGGTCCCTTACATTGGTGACCAATGGGAGAAGGACCCCTTTATATCATTGGTCAGTGTAGTGGTCCCTTACATTGGTAACCAATGGAAGAAGGACCCACTTATATCACTGGTCAGTGTTTTGGTCCCTTACATTGGTGACCAATGGGAGAAGGACCCCCTTATATCAGTGGTCAGTGTATTGGTCCCTTACATTGGTGACCAATGGGAGAAGGACCCCTTTATATCAGTGGTCAGTGTATTGGTCCCTTACATTGGTGACCAATGGGAGAAGGACCCCTTTATATCAGTGGTCAGTGTAGTGGTCCCTTACATTGGTGACTAATGGGAGAAGGACCCCCTTATTTCAGTGGTCAGTGTAGTGGTCCCTTACATTGGTGAGCAATCAGAGAAGGACCCCCTTATAGCTATGGTCAGTGTAGTGGTCCTTTACATTGGTACTTATCTGTGATTACAACACTGGGATGCCCTTTTTAAAAAAAAATTTAAGTTTTTCAACCATATACAACTATTGGAACTGCTATGCCCCGCAATTTGATACACGCATTTGTTCCCCCTTACATTGGTGACCAATGGGAGAAGGACCCCCTTATATCAGTGGTCAGTGTATTGGTCCGTTACATTGGTGACCAATGGGAGAAGGACCCCTTTATATCAGTGGTCAGTGTATTGGTCCCTTACATTGGTGACCAATGGGAGAAGGACCCCTTTATATCAGTGGTCAGTGTATTGGTCCGTTACATTGGTGACCAATGGGAGAAGGGCCCCCTTATATAAGTGGTCAGTGTATTGGTCCCTTACATTGGTGACCAATGGGAGAAGGACCCCCTTATATCAGTGGTCAGTGTATTGGTCCCTTACATTGGTGACCAATGGGAGAAGGACCCCTTTATATCATTGGTCAGTGTAGTGGTCCCTTACATTGGTAACCAATGGAAGAAGGACCCACTTATATCACTGGTCAGTGTTTTGGTCCCTTACATTGGTGACCAATGGGAGAAGGACCCCCTTATATCAGTGGTCAGTGTATTGGTCCCTTACATTGGTGACCAATGGGAGAAGGACCCCTTTATATCAGTGGTCAGTGTATTGGTCCCTTACATTGGTGACCAATGGGAGAAGGACCCCTTTATATCAGTGGTCAGTGTAGTGGTCCCTTACATTGGTGACTAATGGGAGAAGGACCCCCTTATATCAGTGGTCAGTGTAGTGGTCCCTTACATTGGTGAGCAATCAGAGAAGGACCCCCTTATAGCTATGGTCAGTGTAGTGGTCCTTTACATTGGTACTTATCTGTGATTACAACACTGGGATGCCCTTTTTAAAAAAAAATTTAAGTTTTTCAACCATATACAACTATTGGAACTGCTATGCCCCGCAATTTGATACACGCATTTTTTCCCCCTTACATTGGTGACCAGTAGGAGAAGGACCCCCTTATATCAGTGGACAGTGTAGAGGTCCCTTACATTGGTGACCAATGGGAGAAGGACCCCCTTATATCAGTGGTCAGTGTAGTGGTCCCTTACATTGGTGACCAATGGGAGAAGGACCCCTTTATATCGGTGGTCAGTGTATTGGTCCGTTACATTGGTGACCAATGGGAGAAGGGCCCCCTTATATCAGTGGTCAGTGTATTGGTCCCTTACATTGGTGACCAATGGGAGAAGGACCCCCTTATATCAGTGGTCAGTGTAGTGGTCCCTTACATTGGTGACCAATGGGAGAAGGACCCCTTATATCATCATCAGTGGGAAGATTGCCCCCCCCCTTACAGGTCATTGATGTCAGTTTTTACTGTTCATTGCTCAGGGAACCCCTAGAAACCTTTGGAGGAACCCTGGCTGAGAAAGGCTGGACTAGGCAGTAATATACACCATATTACCAAAAGTATTGGTACACCTGCCTTTACAAGCACATTGACTTTATTGGCATCCCAGTCTTAGTCCGTAGGGTTCAATACTTAATTGGCCCACCCTTAACAGCTTCAACTCTTTTGGGAAGGCTGTCCACCAGGTTTAGGAGGGTGTCTTTTGAGAATGTTTGATCATTCTTCCAGAAGCGCATTTGTGAGGTCAGGCACTGATGGTGGGTGAGAAGGCCTGGCTTGCAGTCTTCACTCAAATTCATCCCAAAGGTGTTCTATCGGGTTGAGGTTAGGACTCTGTGCAGGCCAGTCAAGTTCCTCCACCCCAAACTCGCTCATCCATGTCTTTATGTACCTTGCTTTGTGCACTGGTCCAAATCATTTGGTGGAGGGGGGGATTATGGTGTGGGGTTTGTTTTTCAGGGGTTGAGCTTGGCCCCTAAGTTCCAGTGAAGGGAACTCTTAAGGCGTCAGCATACCAAGATATTTTGGACAATTTCGTCCCCCCAGCATTGTGGGAACAGTTTGGGGACCGCCCCTTCCTGTTCCAACATGACTGCCCACCAGTGCACAAAGCAAGGTCCATAAAGACATGGATGAGCGAGCTTGGGGTGGAGGATCATGACTGGCCTGCACAGACTCCTGACCTCAACCCGATAAAACACCTTTGGGATGTATTAGAGTGGCGACTGCGAGCCAGGCCTTCTCACTCAACATCAGTGCCTGACCTCACAAATGCTCTTCTGGAAGAATGGTCAAACATTCCCATAGACACCCTCCTAAACCTTGTGGACGGCCTTCCCAGAAAATTTGAAGCTGTTATAGTTGCAAAGGGTGGGCCAACTCAATATTGAACCCTACGGACTAATACTGGAATGCTATTAAAGTTCATGTGCGTGTAAAGCCAATACTTTTGGTAATATAGTGTATTTCTCTCCCCCTTGGTGGGAGTGGAGATGACCCCCTCTATAAGGATATACAGTACATACACACACAGCACAAGGCCGTGTTCACACTACGAGACGTTTCAGTGGATCTCACCATCTCCTCTGCCTGCTACTCATCCCCTTCATTCCAAAAGAAGACAAAGCAGTGGTAGTTGGAACGATCATTAATTCACGACTTGACTACGCAAACTCCCTCTACATAGGATTACCCCAATACCAACTTGCGCGCTTACAACTTATCCAAAACACGGTGGCAAGGCTGATAACAGGAAAAAACGCTGGGAATCCATCTCCCCTCCCCTGAGGAGACTACATTGGCTAACCGTAAAGAATCGGATCACATTCAAGACCCTCTGCCTCACTTACAAATGCACACAAGGAAACACTCCACAATACCTACTCGAGAAAATAAAACAATACACACCCAATCGCAGTCTTCGATCATCTAACCAAAACCTCCTCCTCATTCCCAAATCCCGTTACAAATCAAAGGTAGAACGGAGATTCGCAGTCCAAGGACTACGGCTATGGAACGCTCTACCCACCAACATCCGCATGGAAGAAAACCATCAGGCCTTCAGGAAAAAACTCAAGACCCACCTCTTCTAAGAAGCTTGACAACAAAGGACGAATCCAGCGCCTTGAGGCGATTAATTTCGCATTTGTAGCGCTATACAAATTTTTCATTCAGGAATAAAAACTGGACTTTGAGAAGTGGAGCCACGTTTAGAATTGTTATAAGCAAACTCTGCTGTAGAAAGATAACGCACCCAGTCATCGTGAAGATAACCGACAAAACATCGAAGGTGCTGGTTCAAGGTTTGATTGGTTCTCTCGGTCTGATCATTAGACTGGGGATGGAAAGCGGAGGACAGATTAACTGTTACATCTAAGGCTGAGAAAACGTCTTTCCAAAATGTTGAAGTTGACCTGTACTCAGACAGACACCACATCATCAGAAAATCCAGGTAGTTTAAATATTTCTCGAACCATCAACTCTGAAGTTTGTTCAGCAGAAGGTACCCCCTTAACAGCTATGAAAAGAGCCATCTTAGTGAGACCGTCAACAATAACCAAGATAGTGGTCAATTCTTTTGAGGGAGAAAAATCTACCACAAAGTCCATAGAAATTTACACCCATGGTCTTCATGGAAGAGGAAGTGGCTGAAGCAATGGGAGAAGGACCCCCTTATATCAGTGGTCAGTGTAGTGGTCCCTTACATTGGTGACCAATGGGAGAAGGGCCCCCTTATATCAGTGGTCAGTGTAGTGGTCCCTTACATTGGTGACCAATCGGAGAAGGACCCCCTGATATCAGTGTAGTGGTCCCTTACATTGGTGACCAATGGGAGAAGGACCCCCTTATATCAGTGTAGTGGTCCCTTACATTGGTGACCAATCGGAGAAGGACCCCCTTATATCAGTGTAGTGGTCCCTTACAATGGTGAGCAATCAGAGAAGGACCCCCTTATAGCTATGGTCAGTGTAGTGGTCCCTTACATTGGTACTTATCTGTGATTACAACACTGGGGTGCCCTTTTAAAAAAAAAATTACGTTTTTCAACCATATACAACTATTGGAACTGCTATGCCCCGCAATTTGATACACGCATTTTTCCCCCTTACATTGGTGACCAGTAGGAGAAGGACCCCCTTATATCGGTGGTCGGTGTAGTGGTCCCTTACATTGGTGACCAATGGGAGAAGGACCCCCTTATATCAGTGGTCAGTGTAGTGGTCCCTTACATTGGTGACCAATGGGAGAAGGACCCCCTTATAGTAGTGGTCGTGTAGTGGTCCCTTAAATTGGTGACCAATGGGAGAAGGACCCCTTTATATCAGTAATCAGTGTAGAGGTCCCTTACATTGGTGACCAATGGGAAAAGGACCCCCTTATATCAGTGCTCTGTGTAGTCGTCCCTTACATTGGTGACCAATGGGAGAAGGACCCCCTTATATCAGTGGTCAGTGTAGTGGTCCCTTACATTGGTGACCAATGGGAGAAGGACCCCCTTATATCGGTGGTCAGTGTAGTGGTCCCTTACATTGGTGACCAGTAGGAGAAGGACCCCCTTATATCGGTGGTCAGTGTATTGGTCCCTTACATTGGTGACCAATGGGAGAAGGACCCCCTTATATCAGTGGTCAGTGTAGTGGTCCCTTACATTGGTGACCAATGGGAGAAGGACCCCCTTATATCAGTGGTCAGTGTAGTGGTCCCTTACATTGGTGACCAATGGGAGAAGGACCCCCTTATATCGGTGGTCAGTGTAGTGGTCCCTTACATTGGGGACCAATGGGAGAAGGACCCCCTTATATCGGTGGTCAGTGTAGTGGTCCCTTACATTGGTGACCAATGGGAGAAGGGCCCCCTTATATCAGTGGTCAGTGTAGTGGTCCCTTACATTGGTGACCAATGGGAGAAGGACCCCTTATATCATCATCAGTGGGAAGATTGCCCCCCCCCCCCTTACAGGTCATTGATGTCAGTTTTTACTGAGAGACAATAACTGTTCATTGCTCAGGGAACCCCTAGAACCCTTTGGAGGAACCCTGGCTGAGAAAGGCTGGACTAGGCAGTAATATTCACTATATTACCAAAAGTATTGGTACACCTGCCTTTACAAGCACATGGACTTTATTGGCATCCCAGTCTTAGTCCGTAGGGTTCAATACTTAATTGGCCCACCCTTAACAGCTTCAACTCTTTTGGGAAGGCTGTCCACCAGGTTTAGGAGTGTGTCTTTGAGAATGTTGGATCATTCTTCCAGAAGCGCATGTGTGAGGTAAGGCACTGATGTTGGGTGAGAAGGCCTGGCTTGCAGTCGCCACTCTAATTCATCCCAAAGGTGTTCTATTGGGTTGAGGTTAGGACTCTGTGCAGGCCAGTCAAGTTCCTCCAACCCAAACTCGCTCATCCATGTCTTTATGTACCTTGCTTTGTGCACTGGTCCAAATCATTTGGTGGAGGGGGGGATTATGGTGTGGGGATTGTTTTTCAGGGGTTGGGCTTGGCCCCTTAGTTCCAGTGAAGGGAACTCATAAGGCGTCAGCATACCAAGATATTTTGGACAATTTCGTCCTCCCAGCATTGTGGGAACCGTTTGGGGACGGCCCCTTCCTGTTCCAACATGACTGCCCACCAGTGCACAAAGCAAGGTCCATAAAGACATGGATGAGCGAGTTTGGGGTGGAGGAACTTGACTGGCCTGCACAGACTCCTGACCTCAACCCGATAAAACACCTTTGGGATGTATTAGAGTGGCGACTGCGAGCCACCGGGCCTTCCTGTCCAACATCAGTGCCTGACCTCACAAATGCGCTTCTGGAAGAATGTTCAAACATTCCCATAGACACCCTCCTAAACCTTGTGGACGGCCTTCCCAGAAAAGTTGAAGCTGTTATAGTTGCAAAGGGTGGGCCAACTCAATATTGAACCCTCCGGACTAATACTGGAATGCTATTAAAGTTCATATGCGTGTAAAGGCAAGTGTCCCAATACTTTTGGTAATATAGTGTATTTCTCTCCCCCTTGGTGGGAGTGGAGATGACCCCATCTATAAGGATATACAGTACACACACACACAGCACAAGGCCGTGTTCACACTACGAGACGTTTCTCGGGGCTGCAGTTCCTCTGAGCTCCACAAGGTGGTGATCTTCTCACTTCAACCCAGACTGGAAGTCTCTATGGAAGACAGGAAGTGATGTCAGGCACAGACAGGAAGTGATGTCAAGTATTAAAAAGGAAGAGAAGGACAAAAGGTGAGTCAGGCGGAAGCAGAGAGGAGACGTCGCTGGAAGTGGCAGCAGAGGAGGTAATAAGATCTTGTCTTCTATTTACACCCAGTAACCCCCCCGTCATGTCCGTCCTCTTCCTCCATAGTCACTGTGACGTCTTTTATCTCCAGCAGATGACGATACACACATATATAGTGTGGAAACCTAGATTAACCCCTTCAGGGACAGAACATTTCCACCCTTATGGGGCCGGAACATTCCCTTTTTATTTTGGAGATTTGTCACCTTTCCCACCAAATACTTTCTCACTAGGGATGGGCAAATGGTCCGGCCCGAGCGTGAGTTCTGGTCGAACATTGGCTGTTCGCCCGTTCAACGAACACCTGAATTATCGGGGGGGTTTGACTGTTTGTTCGGCCTGCCGAACGACCACCACGCAGTGCATTGGAAGCCCTGATTGGCTGAAGCAATGGAAGCTTTGCCCAATCAGGGCACCGAGCGCTGTCAGAGCCTTGATTGGACGCGGTCATGATGACTCTATCGAATCGTTGCTCTTAGTCCCGCTCCACACTATAAAAGTATTCTTCCCATAGCGGCCATTTGTAGTGTGATATCGGCGTGGAGGGAGATAGGACAGGGCTCTGTTCAGTGCTACTAGACAGTTAGTGTGCAATTCTGATTCTATTGTCCGTGTAGAGTATCAGTTTAGTGTGAGTCTAGGGATAGTTCAGTGTATGTGTAGTGCGACCGTTCATTGTTTCATTAGTGTCAGTTTATATTGTCAGGGCAGGTTTACTGCAGTATATTTCAGTGCGTTCCTGCATGATTAACTCAGTATATTTCAGTGCGTTCCTGCATGATTAACGCAGTAAATATTTCAGTGCGTTAGTGCATGTTTACTGCAGTATATTTCAGTGCGTTCCTGCATGTTTAACGCAGTATATTGCTGTGCGTTAGTGCATGTTTACTGCAGTATATTTCGGTGCATTCTTGCATGATTAACGCAGTATATTTCAGTGCGTTCCTGCATGATTAACGCAGTATATTTCAGTGCGTTCCTGCATGATTAACGCAGTATATTTCAGTGCGTTCCTGCATGATTAACGCAGTATATTTCAGTGCGTTCCTGCATGAGTAACGCAGTATATTTCAGTGCGTTCCTGCATGATTAACGCAGTATATTTCAGTGCGTTCCTGCATGATTAACGCAGTATATTTCAGTGCGTTAGTGCATGTTTACTGCAGTATATTTCAGTGCGTTCCTGCATGTTTAACGCAGTATATTGCTGTGTGTTAGTGCATGTTTACTGCAGTATATTTCAGTGCGTTCCTGTATGATTAACGCAGTATATTGCAGTGCGTTAGTGCATGTTTACTGCAGTATATTTCAGTGCGTTCCTGCATGATTAACGCAGTATATTTCAGTGCGTTCCTGCATGATTAATGCAGTATATTTCAGTGCGTTCCTGTATGATTAACGCAGTATATTGCTGTGTGTTAGTGCATGTTTACTGCAGTATATTTCAGTGCGTTGCTGTATGATTCACGCAGTATATTGCCGTGCGTTCCTGCATGAGTAACGCAGTATATTTCAGTGCGTTCCTGCATGATTAACGCAGTATATTTCAGTGCGTTCCTGTATGATTAACGCAGTATATTTCAGTGCATTCCTGCATGATTAACGAAGTATATTTCAGTGCGTTCCTGCATGATTAACGAAGTATATTTCAGTGCGTTCCTACATGATTAACGCAGTATATTTCAGTGCGTTCCTGTATGATTAACGCAGTATATTTCAGTGCGTTCCTGTATGATTAACGCAGTATATTTCAGTGCGTTCCTGTATGATTAACGCAGTATATTGCCGTGTGTTAGTGCATGTTTACTGCAGCATATTTCAGTGCGTTCCTGTATGATTAACGCAGTATATTGCCTTGCGTTAGTGCAGGCTCTCAGCAGCCTCCACTGACAGGGATGATGGTATAGTGCAGTGGCGTAGCGTGGGTTGCCAGGGCAAGGCAAGCAATTAGCGCCCCCTAACCTGTGGACTATGTAATTTACAACATATTGTATACAGTGCAGGGATCAGGAGTAACTCACCTACAAAACAGCATGTAGAGTGCAGCAGTCAGGCTGAACTCTCCATCAGAGTTGCCCCTTACATCACAGTCCCCAGCATTTCCCTATAGGTCATGGTTCCGAGTCCCTCCTTACACAGTGTTCCCCCCCTTACTCGAAAGTGCCCCCCCCCTACATACGTTTTCCTTATAGAGTTCCCCCTATAAATCAGATTCTCACCCAGCATTCCCTCCTTACATCCCCAGCGATTCCCCTTACATCAAAGTCCACAGAATTCCTCTTTACATTCGAGTCCCTCTCTTAAATCAGAGCCCCATTTACATCATAGTCTCCAGAGTTCCCCTTTACACTGTAAGATGGAACTCTGAAGTAAGGGGGGAACTCTGGGGACTCTGATATAAGGGGAGTTCTGGGAACCCTGATTTAAGGAAGAAGGCTGAGGACTCTGGTGTAAAAGGGAACTCTGTAATCACCAAAGCTTCCTCTTGCATCAGAGTTTTCAGAGTCCCCCTTAAACTTCCATTCCTCAGTCCCTCACAGTCTCGGGCACTGCAAGTCCCAGCACAGCAGGCTGCCATACCCCAGTCCCCAAAGAGGGCACTGAAAATCCCACTATAGCAGGCTGCCATTCCTCCCAGAGGAAGTCGTGATGCCCTCTGTGGGGACTGAGGCATGGCAGCCTGCTATGCTGGGATTTGTAGTGCCCTCTGTGAGGAATCCTCAGTCCCCTCACAGATGGGGGAACAAACAACATAGGAATAAACATCTAAAGGAGAACTCCAATCAAAACTACTAATGATGTACAAAGAGTTCATATGCTATATAATGTCACAGCCCCGGCCCCCTTCACCTTCCCCCGGGCACAGCTAGCACTCCTCGTGGCCCCTCATCACTAGAGGGGCGGTGCTGGGTCTCTAGCAAGCGGAGGCTGAGCAGGTACAGCAGTGTGGCCTCTTCTGTGGGGCATCAGAGCGGCATTGGGGGCAATGGCCCCCCTGCCCAGTTTTCCCCCAGGGGCCCTCTCTTTCTCTGCCAGACACCCAGGGGCCCTCTCTTTCTCTGCCAAACACCCAGGGGCCCTCTCTTTCTCTGCCAAACACCCTCTCCGTGTGCCCTCTCCTCCCTCTCCATGTGCCCTCTCCACCCTCTCCGTGTGCCCTCTCCTCCCTCTCCATGTGCCCTCTCCTCCCTCTCCGTGTGCCCTCTCCTCCCTCTCCGTGTGCCCTCTCCTCCCTCTCCGTGTGCCCTCTCTTCCCTCTCCGTGTGCCCTCTCTTCCCTCTCCGTGTGCCATCTCTTCCCTCTCCGTGTGCCATCTCTTCCCTCTCCGTGTGCCATCTCTTCCCTCTCCGTGTGCCATCTCTTCCCTCTCCGTGTGCCATCTCTTCCCTCTCCGTGTGCCATCTCTTCCCTCTCCATGTGCCCTCTCAAACTCTTACGCAGGGGCCCTCTCCTCTAGCCACCCAGGTGTCCTCTCCTTCCTCTCCAGCCACCCAGGGGCCCTCTCCTTCTCCCTCTGTCACCCAGGGGCCCTCTCCTTCTCCTCCAGCCACCCAGGGGCCCTCTCCTTCTCCTCCAGCCACCCAGGGGCCCTCTCCTTCTTCTCCTCCAGCCACCCAGGGGCCCTCTCCTTCTTCTCCTCCAGCCACCCAGGGGCCCTCTCCTTCTTCTCCTCCAGCCACCCAGGGGCCCTCTCCTTCTTCTCCTCCAGCCACCCAGGGGCCCTCTCCTTCTTCTCCTCCAGCCACCCAGGGGCCCTCTCCTTCTTCTCCTCCAGCCACCCAGGGGCCCTCTCCTTCTTCTCCTCCAGCCACCCAGGGGCCCTCTCCTTCTTCTCCTCCAGCCACCCAGGGGCCCTCTCCTTCTTCTCCTCCAGCCACCCAGGGGCCCTCTCCTTCTTCTCCTCCAGCCACCCAGGGGCCCTCTCCTTCTTCTCATCCAGCCACCCAGGGGCCCTCTCCTTCTTCTCCTCCAGCCACCCAGGGGCCCTCTCCTTCTACTCCTCCAGCCACCCAGGGGCCCTCTCCTTCTTCTCCTCCAGCCACCCAGGGGCCCTCTCCTTCTTCTCCTCCAGCCACCCAGGGGCCCTCTCCTTCTTCTCCTCCAGCCACCCAGGGGCCCTCTCCTTCTTCTCCTCCAGCCACCCAGGGGCCCTCTCCTTCTTCTCCTCCAGCCACCCAGGGGCCCTCTCCTTCTTCTCCTCCAGCCACCCAGGGGCCCTCTCCTTCTTCTCCTCCAGCCACCCAGGGGCCCTCTCCTTCTTCTCCTCCAGCCACCCAGGGGCCCTCTCCTTCTTCTCCTCCAGCCACCCAGGGGCCCTCTCCTTCTTCTCCTCCAGCCACCCAGGGGCCCTCTCCTTCTTCTCCTCCAGCCACCCAGGGGCCCTCTCCTTCTTCTCCTCCAGCCACCCAGGGGCCCTCTCCTTCTTCTCCTCCAGCCACCCAGGGGCCCTCTCCTTCTCCTCCAGCCACCCAGGGGCCCTCTCCTTCTCCAGCCACCCAACCCCCTTTCCTCAGTAGACAGTCCAAATATGTTATCAGGCTTCAGAGTGACCAGTCGGGGGCATGGTTACCTGCATGTTTCAGGACCTAGGCAGAGATCTCTTCCCTTGAGAAGGTGCACTGTGCGTTCATCACCAACCATCAGAGCCAGCAAGACCCCGATCATCACCACCAGCCCGGCGGCCCTCACAGCCCAGATCTTGCAACAGCCGAGTAATGCAGAGTGGGCTGACAGACTGGGCAGCCGCTTCCTGGTGACACCCACCTCCCGACTCCTCCACATCCTAGGATTACATGGGGTGGGCAATCTCTGACAGAGAAGACGTGGTGAGTTTTGGCACACAACGCGTCACTTGACGGCCGCAGTGAAGGGACTGTGGTGCACTGCTCCAACTCCAACATCCTAGGATTTATAGCAATCTTCTACTGCCCGAGTCCCCTGATTGCGCCCCTCTAAATGTTGCACCTGGAGCAGCTGTCCCAACTACGCCACTGGCAGGGTGTCCCAGGTCCTTGCAGCACATCTGCTAGTAGTACACAACCATCTGTAGACTATAGCCAACTAATTTCTCTGCCTCATCTGCTTCAGTGAAAAAAAAATTAAATACAGTCACTGCCACCCACATGCCTAGTGTCTAAATGCAATTTTGTCAAAGCTGCTGGCTCTACAACTTCTGCCTTTCCATCTGGTGGATTCTGCCGAATGTGCTGTACCACAATGGCAGGTTCCCAGTCACTGTTTCTTTTCATGTAAGGCCATTCCAGCTCTCTACCATCATGCAGAAGGCAATCTTGTGGTATTTTTGGGCAAGGTAGTCAGCCGCAAAGTCCACGTTACTGCTGACTCGTGGTCCAGCAAGCATGGTCAGGGATGATCCATTTTGTTCACAGCACACTGGGTAACTGTACTTGCAACCAGGAAGGATGCAGGATAGGGTTCAGTGCTGCAGCTTGTTTTGCCGCCACGTCCCAATACAGCTAGTGGTGAAGATGCAAGATTTCTCAGCTCCACCCCCCTCCTCCATGCCCTCCTCTGCTGAATTCTCCTATGAACCACAAGTACCCCCTAAGCATTCAAGGGGCTATTTAATGAGTCCGGCTAAAAGATGCCATGCAGTGCTTCAGGTCTAGGGGAAAGGAACCACACCGGAGCAGAGAGCTCTGTAGGGGCAGGCCCAGAGGTGGTTCACGCCACGTCAGCTGAAGACAGGAATGGTGGTGTCCGTGTGTGATAATGGCACAAACCTCCTGTCCGCCCTTAGACAGGGAAAGTTGACACGTGCCATGCATGGCACATGTCCTCAATTTGGTAGTGCAGCTTTTTTAATTAGGTACCCAGGGTTGGAAGATCTGCTAAAGCAGGCCAGAAGAGTCTGTAGCAATTTCAAGCGTTAATACACAGCCAGTGCTCAGTTGGCTGAAATTCAGCAAGAATTCCATCTGCCCGTAAACCGCCTCATTTGTGACATGTCCACAAGGTGGAATTCGACGTTGGCAATTCTGCAGCGCCTGCACATGCAGCAGAGGGCCGTCAACGAGTACCTGTGTGAGTGTGGCACAACGACAGGCTCTGGCCGGCTTGGCTTTTTTCCCCACACCAATGGCTACTTATAAAGGATGCATGCACTGTACTGTCACCATTTGAGGAGGCCACAAGAATGATGAGCCGTACCAATGCATGCATCAGGGACACAACCCCTGTTGTGTTCCCCTGACGCAGACTCTGTGTGGCATTATAGACAGGGCACTCAAGGCAGAGCAGCGGGAAGAAGAGGAAGACTTCCTTTCTTCTCAAGGCCCACTTTATGCAGACACCATTCTTCCTATGCCACAGACCACACAAGAGGAGATGGAGGTGGAAGGATTCTAGAGGATTGAAGCAGAGTAAGACCTACTTCAAACCTTAACTACTTCCCACCTGGCCACTGTATATATACGTCCGGGTGGGAGCCGTCTACTTCTGATAGGACGTTCCTAAACGTCCTTCAGAAGTAGGGGAATCGCGCGCGTGCCCGTGCAGCGGCGCGATCCCAATGCGCTGGTGTCACCCGGACACGGCGCATCTCGGATCGGCAGGAGGGCTCTGTGATTGGCCCTCCTGATCACATGACGGCCGTGTCCAATCACAGCCGTCATGTGATGTAAGCAAACAGCCGGTTGCTAGGCAATTGGCTCTCCTCTCCTCACACGGAAGTCGTCGCTGAGGAGAGGAGAGCAGATCGCTGCAGCCGGCTGGTGATAAGTGAGTATTAGCTGTTTTTTACAGCCTTTTACTCACTGATCACCAGTCTAGTGTAAACACACATGTCCCCACACATGTCCCCAAATAATAAAAACACATGTCCCCAAATAATAAAAACACATGTCCCCCACATATGTCCCAGTAAAATAACATGTGCCAATGATTATATGCACACACATGTCCGTGATCACCTGCACACATCTGTTCATGATCATTTGCGTACATATGTCCGTGATCACGCGAACCAATTATTATACACTTAACGGAATTTTTTTTTTACTAAAAACATGTAGCAGAATACATTTTGGCTTAAATTTATGACAAAATTGGATTACTTTTAATCTAAATCTTTAATTTAAAGAAAATATTTTTTTTTTTTTCAAAATTTCCGCAATTTTTTCGCTAATATCGCAAAAAATAAAAAACGGAGTTGTGAATAAATACCACCAAACGAAAGCTCTATTTGTGCAAACAAAATGATAAAAATGTCATTTGGGTACAGCATTGCATGACCGCGCAATTGTCATTGAAAGTGCGAGAGCGCTGAAAGCTGAAAATTGGTCTGGGAAGGAAGGGGGCGAAAGTGCCCAGTATTGTAGTGGTTAAGAGGTGCTTTTCCGTGGGAGGAGGCAGTTCCAGATACTGTAATCCTCAGTGACCCCCGTGGACTACTCATGCCTCCACAAACTTGCGGTGCATGGACTCCCTCATGCTTCAAAGCCTGCAAAAGGACCCGAGGATACGTGGCATCAAGGAAAAGGATCATTTTTGATTGGCAACCCTCCTTGACCATCGTTACAAGGGGAAAGTCTCAGAACTCATCCCGTCCCCACAGAAGGAGCAAAAGATGAAATTTCTTAAGGACACATTTTAAGAGGAGTTTATCGAATGCTTTTCCTGATTCTGGTAGGTTACAGTGTCGTGGAAATGTAGTTTTGAGGCTTCTGTTGGTCAAGAGAGGAGCGGCAGAGAAGGGGGCCACCTAAGTAATGCATTTCACTATTTTTTTTTTGGTCCTCATCGCCCAGGGCTGTCAGCTTCCACATCCCTTAAGGAGCATCTGCATCATATTGTGGTTATCTAGGGGCAAAAACAGACATGGAGAGCTTTCCAGTTGATGATCTACAGGGTGATGAGAATAGACCACTGGGCCAGGACTTGCCCAGTATGCAATTGAGCTGCTGGGCTGCCCTGCATCCAGTGTGCTTTCCAAATGGGCATTCAGTGCTGCCAGAGTTTTTTTCTACTGATAATAGAGCGCGTCTGTCCACAGACTCTGTGGACCGGCTGACATTTATCAAAATTAATCAGTTCTGCTTTACCAGCAGCTATGAAGCCCCTGATGCCGATGTCGCTTATTATGTATTTTTTTGGCTTTATAAATGTCATATTTACTACAGCAGGTTCTATACATGGTACAGATGTGCCACTTTACAGGCAGACTAAGGGGACCCCCGCCCCAGGCACTATATTTAAAGGAATTTTTCATTTTTATTATTTCACTTTCAGCATCAGTAAATCACTGCTCATTTAAAAATGATGTTTTTTAACTAACATTTTTTATTGATACATGTCCCCCAGGGCAGTACTCAGACCCCCATAACCATTGTATGCCCAAGTACTTGCATATAAGCCTTCAAAATGGGCCCATAGGCTTCAATGGGGGTTCGTTATTCTGTTCCGAACTTTCCAGATGTTTGAAAGTTCTGGTGCGAACCGAACAGGGGGTCGTTCGGCCCATCCTTACTTCTCATCTCATCAGTCTATACGATAATATGGGATGTGGTGGGAGGGGGTAAAATAGGGGTGGATTTATAATGCATATGTTTGTATTTTATAATCTTTATGCAGAAGAGGGAAAACAACTATTCATGTGTCTTGGATGGTGACTGTATCATTGTGTGTGTCAGGTTCCTATAGGGTGTCAGCATATCACTGTCTATTTCTCCATGGAGGAGTGGGAGTATTTAGAAGGACACAAGGATCTCTACAAGGACGTCATGATGGACAATCAGCCGCCCCTCACATCACCGGGTAAGAGGAGACTTTATTGTAAAGGAGAGAGCAGTACGGAGGCTCCACCTAGATCCCCCATCATCTGATAAACACATAGAAACAATGTATTCAGTCAGTGTGTGTGTTTCCTACAGATGGATCCAGTAATGGGAACCCACCAGAGAGATGTCCCCGTCCTCTGTATTCCCGGGATCCCACACAGGAAGGTCACACCATCCCCCACCATCATCAGGTAGATGAGGAACAATCACTGATCGTATCATTAGGATCTGTACATTATCTGCATTGTTACCATTGATGTCATTTTTATTTTATCTTCAGAGTGGAAACCTGAGTGAGTTTAAAATTGTTATTAAAGAAGAGATAAAAGAGGAGGATGATGAGGATGGGGTGATGGAGGAGTCAGCATTTCTAAAAGGACACCAAGATCTGTACCAGGACACCATGGTGGAGTCATCCAGCTACAGAAACCCCCCAGAGAGATGTCCCCGTCCTCTGTATTCCCGGAATTACACACAGGAAGATCTCACCATCCCCCACCATCATCAGGTAGATGAGGAACAAATATTTTAAGCTAAAATAGTTATTGTCCTGGCCTCGCCCCCCGTACTCCCGGAGTCTATGGGTAGCTATCCAGGCAGATAACCTTTTTCTGCGCACACAATAATTGACTGCTGTTTCTTTGTCTGTGTCTTTTATTGGCACGTTGCAGATTTTAATATACACGTGAATGACACATGTGATATGCGGTAAAACTGAAAACAACAAGAATAATATAACATTACCATACAGCAGTAAACATCATATAAAATAATAACTAAAATGACTAACTCCTTTCCCTGATAGCTTGTGGAGGAGGAAGATAGATATGGCTTACCTTCGATGCCACGGAGGGGGAGAGATCGCATCTAGGCTGCTGCCATGATATGAACATGTTTATCACTGAGGTTGCTTCACTTCCTGACTAAAGAGGATATGACGATTTTTACATCACTTCCTAAGTAACTGGACATCTTATAACTATATTAATGTTTGGCCAGCAGGTGGCGCAAGCGTAACAGCTAACCTAGAACAAACATAATTTATAGCTTAATAATGCAACAACACAATATACAAATTAAATGACAAGGTAATTCTCTTTTCTGGACCTCAGAAAAGAAAGAGGTATCCTGGAGACATAACAGTTATACAACTGTGTTTTTTATTTATTTTTTATTTTTTTACAATAAATGTTTTGTTATATCTTTCAGAATGAAACCCCCAAGGATAATATTGATATTGTTAAAGAAGAGTATAAAGAGGAGGATGAGGAGTATGGCGTTATGGAGGAGTTTTCAGAAGGACACAAGGATATGATGGAGCCACCAAATACCAGGAACCCACCAGAGAGATCCCCCCGTCCTCTGTATTCCCGGGATTATATACAGGAAGATCACACCATCCCCCACTGTTACAAGGTTGGTGGGGCGGAGCTTATAAAACAGACTCATGGAGACGATGTGTGGATTTCTTATGTGATGTCATAATAATAAAGCTTATATCTTACAGATTATATTTTCTCTCATTTTCTTGGTTTAGAGTGGAGATCCAATCGATATAGAATTTGAGGTGAAATCAGAAGAAGAAGAAGAGAGGTATGTGAGGGATGATCAGCAGTCTATGGAGGAGGATGGAATAACGGGGACATTTATAGAGGAGGACACTCCTACAGAGATCAGCACAGGTGGGTCATTAACACTAAATCCATTCCTCCACCCATACTGCTCACTGATTGGTCCAGAGTAGGGCGGGGACTGGGTGATATCAGCCTGTAATCCCCTGGTCACTTTCCTGAGCTGTGTTCCCTGTCCTGTATTCCTGTATTTCTCTCCGATAATCTTCCTTCTCTGTGCTGCAGACACAATTTATGTATCTAGACTGGATTTATGGAGATTCCGGGGTTCAGCTGGAAGCAAAATGTTGCTTTTTATTTTTTTTTGTTCACCATAGATGTTGCTTGACCTGGGGTATGAGTCCTCAACCTTCTCCTTCATGCCTCCAGTAAACATTTCAGCTTCCACTGATTACGGAATACCGATATGAGTTTTGACCCCTGCACTATATTCTCTATGTTGTACATTACATACTCCTGACTTCTGCTCTCTCCCCTCCACCCACTGCTATATATACACATAATATGTATTCTCTTTTGTTACACCCATTTCCTACCAGCTGAACATTTTATATAATCCCCTCATCACTGTCACTCCTATAGAAGACAGTTCTCGTTGTTTCCTCACTCTCTGACTAAGGTCCATGAATAAAGAAATGAACTGGTAGGAGATCAGAGGACCCATTTACTAGTTACCTTGAGGGGGGAATTGTAAGATCCTCAGAGACAAAGCTGCCTGATGTGGGAGGAGTCCTGGTTTAGGGGAACCAATCAGCTCATGTCTAGTAATAATCTTTGTATTTCTATTTTAGTAGATGGACGGGAGATGAGGAAAACCTCAGAGGATTGTCTCACTTTGTCTCCAGACTGTAAAGTAGAAGATGAGGACATCACACAGTATAGTCCAGGAGAAAACCCGACTACCTCAAATGTCCATCCGGCACCACACAGTGTAGATGGACCATCGTATTCCTCTTATCCTGAGGAACCTCAGACTGTGCGGGACGGTGCCGGACCATCGTATTCCTCTTATCCTGAGGAACCTCAGACTGTGCGGGACGGTGCCGGACCATCGTATTCCTCTTATCCTGAGGAACCTCAGACTGTGCGGGACGGTGCCGGACCATCGTATTCCTCTTATCCTGAGGAACCTCAGACTGTGCGGGACGGTGCCGGACCATCGTATTCCTCTTATCCTGAGGAACCTCAGACTGTGCGGGACGGTGCCGGACCATCGTATTCCTCTTATCCTGAGGAACCTCAGACTGTGCGGGACGGTGCCGGACCATCGTATTCCTCTTATCCTGAGGAACCTCAGACTGTGCGGGACGGTGCCGGACCATCGTATTCTTCTTATCCCGAGGAACCTCAGACTGTGTGGGACGGTGCCGGACCATCGTATTCCTCTTATCCTGAGGAACCTCAGACTGTGCGGGACGGTGCCGTCCTTCCAACAGATAAGACGTTTTCCTGTACTGAGTGCGGGAAGTGTTTCCGTTTTAAATGCCGTCTTAATGCGCATAAAAGATCTCACACAGGAGAGAAGCCAAACGTGGAAAAAACGTATTCCTGTCCCGAGTGCGGGAAATGTTTTTCAAGGAAGGCCAATCTTCACACACACCAGACATCTCACACAGAAGAAAAGCCGTATTCTTGTTCTGAGTGCGGGAAATGTTTTTCATTGAAGTTCGGTCTTAACAGACATCAGAAATTGCACACAGGTGAGAAGCCGCATTCCTGTGCCGATTGCGGGAAATGTTTTGAAATGAAATCAGAACTTTTCACACATCAGAAGTCTCACACGGAGGAGAAGCAATTTTTCTGTTCCGAGTGTGGGAAATGTTTCTCATTGAAGTCCAGTCTTTATAGACATCAGAGATCACACACGGGGGAGAAGCCGTATTCCTGTTCTGAATGCGGGAAATGTTATTCACAGATACACCATCTCCACACACACCAGAGATCTCACACTGGGGAGAAGCCATATTTTTGCTCTGAGTGCGGGAAATGTTTTTCAGTGAAGGCCCTTCTTTCTATACATCAGAGATGTCACACAGGTGAGAAACCTTATTCCTGTTCGGAATGCGGCAAATGTTTCGCAGCCAGTACAGGCCTTGCCAAACATCGTAAGTCTCACATGGAGGTGAAGCCTTTCTCCTGTTCTGTGTGCGGGAAATGTTTTGCAGTGAAGTACTATCTTTTGCTACATCAGACATTGCACACGGGGGAGAAGCCGTATTCCTGTTCTGAATGCGGGAAATGTTTTGTATTAAAGTCACGCCTTGTCATTCATCAGAGATCTCACATGGAGGTAAAGCCATTTACCTGTTCTGTGTGCGGGAAATGTTTTGCCGTAGAATCAGACCTTGTCAAACATCAGAGGTATCACACGGAGCAGAAGCAATTTTTTTGTTCTGAGTGCGGGAAATGTTTTTCGCAGAAAAACCATCTTTTTAGACATCAGAGTTCTCACACGGGTGAGAAAGCGTATTCCTGTTCTGAGTGCGGGAAATGTTTTGCAATAAAATCGGACCTTGTCAAACATCAGAAATCTCACACGGAGGAGAAGCAATTTTCCTGTTCTGTGTGCGGGAAATATTTTTCACAGAAGGCCTCTCTTTTTAGACATCAGAGATTGCACACAGGGGAGAAGCCGTATTCCTGTTCTGAGTGCGGGAAATGTTTTTCACAGATAGCCCATCTTTCCAGACATCAGAGATCTCACACGGGGGAGAAGCCGTATTCTTGTTCTGATTGCGGGAAATGTTTTGTAGAAAAATCCCAACTTGTCATACACCAGAGATCTCACACCGGGGAAAAGCCGTATTCCTGTCCCGAGTGCGGAAAACGTTTTTCACGGAGGTCGTATTTATATGCACATCAGAAATTGCACACGGGGGAGAAGCCACTTTCCTGTCCTGAGTGAGGGAATTGTTCCTCACTGAAGTCCTGTCTTCCTGTACATCAGGGGTCCCACACAACCCTTGAGTTGTATTAGTGCCTTGAGTGCGGGAAATGTCTTGTATATGAATGTTGCTGGACATGTGGGGAAGAAGCACACCCTGATATACACCTCAGATATACTCCATGGCTGATCTTCATCATGGAAGAAACAGTTGATAAGGAGATCAGAGATCACCAAAGACATGGATGAAGTGTTGTACCGTGTCGGCCATTGATAGCAAGAGAAAAATAAAAATGGAGTCATTACCTCTCATTGGCTGAGTACATTTTTGTGGTATGGAGACTTAGAAGGCTATTATTCTCTTGCAAGAGGTCTGTTTTCTCAAGTCGTCTTCCAGGACGAAACGCGTTAATCTCACCACTTCAAAGGCAGCCATCTACTCCTTTTAAAATAAAATAAAAATGGAGTCATTACCTCTCATTGGCTGAGTACATTTTGTGGTATGGAGACTTCGAGGTCTATTATTCTCTTGCAAGAGGTCTGTTTTCTCAAGTCGTCTTCCAGGACGAAACACGTTAACCCCGCCACCTAAAAGGTGGTCCTCCAATGCCTTTTTTTTTTTTAAATGGAGTCATTACCTCTCATTGACTGAGTACATTTTTGTGGTATGGAGACTTAGAGGTCTATTATTTGAAAGGAAATAAATCAAGATTAGGGGTATTGTCTGCTTTGGTTTACCGTTAAATCCGATACCAGATCTGGGAGATTTGCCCTTTGAGATAAAGAAAAGTATACACAGCAGGTTTCTCTCCGAGCAAATCTAAATCTTTATTCTTGGGTGTCGATATAAGAGGGCTTTTCAGAAAGTACCGCCCTTTAACAGATTATCCAATCATATACAGAGACGCACAAGTACAGTCTGACGCCCACAGTGAAACTAATTATTTCTAAAATATCACGTGCTTTACAAGAATATGAAACTCAACAGAAGATTACAGTATTATGGGAAAACGAAACTAGATTAGCAAGACTTGAGCATACTTCACAAAATGGATGTTAGAGACACACAAAATGGAAGCTGACTATAATACAAAAGAAGTAGTTAAACTAAATATCCCTTCAATCCCCTCTTAGATCATATAAGATGATCTCTACATTCTATGTTGTGCTTTAATACTTCTTTGGGGCTGCGGCATAGATTGCCTGATGACTCTTCATGTATGTCATGTGAGATGGAACCTTATCATCAGGAGATCGAAGGCGCGCAATTATGTAAGTGCAACATTTAAAACAGAGGTAAAGAATCAGGGCAAGGATAAATACCATAACAAGGACAATGTCTTTTAACCATAAAAATATACCTCCAAGCCCAAATCCTGCATTGGCAAATGGGCTCCATGTTTTAGCAATGTCCCTAGCTTCCTGCTGGAGCTGGCCTCTAGTGGATGTCCCCTTTTATAATCCCCTACCACTCCCATGACAGATAACAAGGATACAAGGTAACACCATCCCTTAGCATGGAGGGGCACCCAGGGACAACACACTTTCCTACAACATACATGGATACTTTGTCCCAGTGCAAAAGGTCTCTTAGCGACAAACTCATGAGTGCACTTGTCCTGAGTTGCGATTATAAATAAGTGTAATATTTCACCTACATTTTTAGAGAAAAAGAAAAATTATGCAAAGTACAGTTTAACCCTGGGTCAGATACTTGAAACAGTGAGCAGGCAGGGGCAGAGACTCCGGATTCGCACATGGAGATATTAAATATTGACCTGCTGCAGAAAGAGGGGTTAGTCTGTGTCTCATTCCCTAAATTAACCACTTTCAGCCCCGGACCAATTTGCAGCTAAAGGACCAGGCCCCTTTTTGCGATTCGGCACTGCGTCGCTTTAACAATTGCGCGGTCATGCGACGTGGCTCCAAAACAAAATTGGCGTCCTTTTTTTCCCACAAATAGAGCTTTCTTTTGGTGGTATTTGATCGCCCCTGCGGTTTTTATTTTTTGCGCTATAAACAAAAATAGAGCGACAATTTTGAAAAAAATGCAATATTTTTTACTTTTTGCTATAATAAATATCCCCAAAAAATATATAAAAAAACATTTTTTTTTCCTCAGTTTAGGCCGATACGTATTCTTCTACATATTTTTGGTAAAAAAAAATCGCAATTAGCGATTATTGATTAGTTTGCGCAAAAGTTATAGCGTTTACAAAATAGGGGATAGTTTTATAGCATTTTTATTAATATTTTTTTTTTTATTAGTAATGGCGGCGATCAGCGATTTTTATTGTGACTGCGACATTTTGGCGGACACATCGGACATTTTTGACACATTTTTGGGACATTTGTCATTTTATATAGAATTCAGTGCTATTTAAATAGCACCGATTTCTATGTAAATGACAGTTGTAGTGAAGGGGTTAACCACTAGGGGGCGGGGAGGAGTCAGTGTGACGTGTTGTGTTTATTTTACTGTAGGGGGGCGTGGCTGTACGTGTGACGTCATTGATCGGCGTTCCCGATCTCCAATCTCTCTCTTGGTTCTAGCTTGTGTCAATATAATGTTCGTGTGTGTGTGTGTGTTTGTGTTCCCACAGATACTTTTAATTGCACCCAAATCTTCAGGGTGGTAGATACAGTTAGTGGTGATCCAGGTGGGTAGGAACACTGTCAGAGAGATCAGGGTCAGTGGGCAGAATGCCTTGTCAGAAGTCTGTGGTGAAGTAAGCGAGGTCATCTTCTCTGGCCGGACCTGCTTTCCCAGGAACTCCTTCGTCTGCTTGGACTTCTGCTTGAGGGCCTCCTGTATCCAAGATCTCCTTCTTGCTCTTGGGGCTTTGGGCAACCTTTTTCACTCTGTTGGCATGGATCCAGGACTGGCAATTTTTCCACTAGGATGGCTGTTCTGGTCACTGCAACCACTGTGGTAGGAGGTCCAAAGGATACTCTTGCTTCTTATTTCTGTTCAGCTGATGGACCACCACGCAGGGGCGTAACTATAGGGGGTGCAGCAGTCGCGAGCGCAACCGGGCCCTGTGCTGCAAGGGGCCCATGTGGCCCCCTCTACATATGGCCGGTGGCAGCATAGGCGGTTAGGCACCGGGCGCACGGGTGGCTGGAGGTGGGGGGTGACTAGCAGAGCTCCATGCTCGACTACTGCACTGGCTGCTCTTTAGTTGTGCATTCCCCACACAACCTGTGTCCTCTGACGCTCCTCTGGGTCCCCCTCTCCTGCTCCATGCAGTGCTGCTCAGTTCTCCCTAAAGGACAGGGACCCCATTTCCCTTGGGGACAAGGACCCCATCTCCTCTGGGGACAGGGCCCACTTCTCCCCAGAGGACAGGCACCCCATTTCCTTTAGGGACAGGGACTCCTACTTACATAGGGACAGGGGCCCCATCTCCCCTAAGGACAAGGACCCCATCTCCTCTGGGGACAGGGCCCACTTCTCCCCAGAGGACAGGCACCCCATTTCCCTTAGGGACAGGGACTCCTACTTACGTGGGGACAGGGACCCCATCTCCCCTAAGGACAAGAACCCAATCTCTCCTGGGGACAGGGCCCACTTCTCCCCAGAGGACAGGGACCCAATTTCCCTTTCCCTTCTT
This sequence comes from Lithobates sylvaticus, assembly GCA_028564925.1. Lineage (NCBI taxonomy): Eukaryota > Metazoa > Chordata > Amphibia > Anura > Ranidae > Lithobates > Lithobates sylvaticus. Next base: position 593,760,751 of record CM053028.1, on the reverse strand, counting down.
CCTCCTTGTCTCAAAGGTGTAACATCATAGGTCTGTTTAGACCTCTGATATCTCACCAAAGTCCCCCAACGGGACTCCTAAAATTTTTTAAAAAATAATAAAAAAAACTGCTGATACCAGTGGTGGAACTACAGGGCTCACAAAAGTCGTACCTGTGACCGAGCCCTGGAGTTCCACCACCGGACTCGGAGGGAAGGGCCTCGGCTGGGGTTCAGGGGGGCCCTTCATGGTTTCTTGCACCGGGGCCCTGAAGGTTCTAGTTACACCACTGCCACCACGGTGTCTCCCAATTTGAAGGGGTGAGTAGTTTCCTGTGAAGAAAAAGAAAAGGTGCGAGCAACATTTCTCCCAACTGTTTACAATGTTTCAACCAATTACCTTACATATTCTTCCTGTAATAAGTCTAAATCTCCCTTTTCTATCATTAAATGTGCTCTGGCCCATGGGGTGGGGAAAAATCGACCCATCAAGACATCAAAAGGTGAATACACTTGTCTTGGAAGGGTCATTCTTATTTCTGCCAGGACTGCTGGGAGGACCTTCTTCCAGTTGGCAAAGGTTCCTCCTGTGGCCTTTCTTATTTTGTCTTTTTATTGTTCTGTTTATTCTTTCTACTATCCCTGAGCTTTGAGGGTGTTAGGGAATGTGAAACTTCCGTTCTATCTTGAGAGTTTTTACCCAGTCCTGGCAGACCCTTGATACAAATGTAGGTCCATTGTCTGTCTGAGTTTATAAGAAGTGGGCTTCCCCATCGAGGAATGATTTCCTGAACGAGGATCCTCACTACTGTTTGTGCATCTTCTTTTGTGGTGACAAAAAGTTCAACTCAACTTGAGAACTTGTCCACAATTTCCAAAAAATATTCCTGTCTTTTGCCTAGTTTGGGTATGTGTGTGAAGTCAATCTGCAAATGTGTAAAAGGAGTTGTTGGATATATCAGGTGTTCATGTTCGGCCTTGTGTGGGTTGTTCCTGATACATGTGATGCATCTTGCTACATAAAATTGGCCAGGAAAGTTCTGTAATGTAAAAGTCTTTCTCCAATAGTTCACAAGTGGCTTTCCAGCCTCTGTGACCTATTCCATGGAACTGGGAAATAAAAATGATGCATAAAAAGTGATGCACTAGCTACAAAAAGTGATGCACTAGCTACTGGTATACATGGCCTTCATTATTCTCTTGCAAGGGGTCTGTTTTCTCAAGTCGTCTTCCAGGACGATACACGTTAATTCCGCCACCTAAAAGGTGGTCCTCAATGCCTTTTTTTTTTTTTTTAAATGGAGTCATTACCTCTCATTGGCTGAGTACATTTTGTGGTATGGAGACTTAGAGGTCTATTATTTTGCAAGAGGTCTGTTTTCTCAAGTCGTCTTCCAGGACGATACACGCTAATCCCATCACTTAAAAGGTGGTCCTCAATGCCTTTTTAAAAAAAATTAGGGCATTACCTCTCATTGGCTGAGTACATTTTGTGGTATGGAGACTTGGAGATCTATTATTCTCTTGGAAGAGGTCTGTTTTCTCAGGTCGTCTTCCAGGACGATACACGTTAACCCCGCCACCTAAAAGGTGGTCCTCAATGCCTTTAAAAAAAAAAAGTGGAGTCATCACCTCTCATTGGCTGAGTACATTTTGTGGTATGGAGACTTAGAGGTCTATTATTCTCTTGCAAGAGGTCTGTTTTCTCAAGTCGCCTTCCAGGACGAAACACGTTAACCCCACCACTTAAAAGGCGGTCCTCTGGGCCTTTTAAAATAAAAATGGAGTCATTACCTCTCATTGGCTGAGTACATTTTGTGGTAAGGAGACTTAGAGGTCTATTATGAATAAGAAAACAAATAGTTGATGGAATGTGGCACAGGTTTGCCCAGCTGTGACGAATATTATCCATATTTTATACAACTCAGTGATTTTCTATGATCATTGCCTCCATCTAGTGTCCATAATTCTGTATCACAATATTTTTTTACAGATGGAGGTATTTCAGTAAAAATACTTCATTATGGCCACTAGATGGAGCTGACAATCTTAGGAAATCACTCTGTTAATTAAAATACGGCCAGAATTGATCACAGCTGGGCTAATGCACGTCACGCTCGTCCAACAAATCTTCTGTACATCGACCCCTTGGTTCCTGTCATCAGGCATGGTTTCCTACAAATCCCGGAGATATTATACCCATCCACTTATGACTACAGTAGACATCGAAGAACATAAACCAACCAATGATTCAAAACCAAAATACTGAATTTGGCCATTAGCGCAATCAACATTTCGTATGTGGGCGCCCGTGACATGCTGGGGGAGAGTTTTATGGGATGGTTGGAGGAGTATTTAAACTAGGATTGAGGGGAGAGGTTGAACTAGAATTCCATCGGTCAGACAGGTCAGTTAGGGGTCAGACATTTATGGAGGGTGGAATGGGGATAGATGGGAGGAGCAGGGCCGTTTTTTCCACTGGGCATGCTGGGCAGTTGCCCAGGGGCCCCACTTGTCTGGAGGGCCCCATCCAGGGCTCATCCTCAGCTCTGCAATCTGCTGCTTAAATTGACTGACTGCACTGGTTGCTCACTTCACCGACCGGCATCTAGCTAGCAACCAGTGACGTCGATCAGAGGGCCGTCTTTCCACTCCGCTCCCTCTCCATGCTGTCTGAAGAACATGGCAGAGGTGGGCGGAGCCTGTTCACTAGCCACTGGGGCAGCCGCGGTGCGCTATGAATGCTGGGGCGTCCGCGGCTGCCCCAGTGGCTAGTGAACAGGCTCCGTCCACCTCTGCCATGTTCTTCAAACAGCATGGAGAGGGAGCGGAGCGGAAAGACGGCCCTTGATAGCTGGCGCTGCCTTACTTCTGTGAGTGACACACTGTACTGCACTAGGCCGGCGGCCTAGAGTAAGTCTAACAATGTCTACTTAAGTAAGTTCAAGTTGTGCATCAAACACAGCCACTGTCTGTGCCCCTCAAAAGCTGCCACTGTGCCCATCAAACACAGCCACTGTGACCATCAAAGCTACCACTGTGCCCATCAAACACAGCCACTGTGCCCATCAAACACAGCCACTGTGCCCATCAAACACAGCCATAGTGCCCATCAAAGCTGCCACTGTGCCCATCAAAAGCTGCCACTGTGACCATTAAACGTAGCCACTAGTGTTTGTTCACCAATGCCAGAAGTCTGCCAAGCAAAATAGGTGAGTTGGAAGCTCTGGTGCACGAGGAGAGCTATGATGTAATTGGTATTGCTGAAACTTGGCTTCATTCCTCACATGACTGGGCTATTATTAATATTCCTGGCTATGCACTCTTTCGGAGAGACGGGGTAAAAAGGAAGGGTGGCGGGGTCTGTCTCTATGTGAGAAATGATCTCAAAGCGAGTGTGAATGAGGACCTAATTGATGGAGAGTGTGATGTGGCTAAAGTATTATGGGTGGAACTGCATACAGATGTGCGTAGTTCAAAATTAATCATTGGAGTTCGTTATAGACCACCCAATGTTAAGGTGGAGACTCAGCTCCTTGCCCAGATGGAAAGGGCTGCAAGGGCTGGGACGGTCATAATAATGGGGGATTTGAACTACCTGGAAACTGACTGGAGTAATGGCACTGCTGGGACCGTTTAAGGGGAAAAGTTTATAAACCTATTACAGGACAATTTTATGGTCCAGTTTATTGAGGCCCCAACTAGGAATGATGCTCTGCTGGATCTGGTAATCTCAAACCATGCAGAGCGTTTTACTAATGTTCATACAAAGGAACATCTGGGTAGCAGTGACCATAACATGATTTTATATGATGTTAGCTGTAAGCCAAAAACACACACAGGAAAGATAAAAACACTTAACTTTTAGACAGCAAATTTTCCAAGGATGAGGGCGGTTCTCCAGGACTTATGCCCCGTACACACGGTCGGAAATTCCGACGGACAATGTCCGATCGGACCATGTTGTCGGAAAATCCGGCCGTGTGTGGGAAATTTTTCAAAAAGACTGTTTGTGAACTCACTGCAAAGTCTATTCCCATGGGCAATAAGTTTAAAAGGCTAAAAATAAAACCTATGTGGCTCGCGGCCAAAGTTAAAAAAGCTGTAGACTATAAGAAAAGAGCTTTTAAAAAGTATAAAAATGAAGGAACACTATCATCGTTTAAATGTTACAAAGAATATAACGGACTATGTAAAAAGGAAATCAAGGACGCAAAAATTCAAAATGAACGCACACAGGAATGATAAAACAATGATAAAAGGAATGATAAAAATGAAAAAACACACACAGGAAAGATATAAAAACACTTAACTTTTAGACAGCAAATTTTTCAAGGCTGAGGGCTGTTCTCCAGGACTTATGCCCCGTACACACGGTCGGAAAATCCGACGGAAAATGTCTGATTGGACCATGTTGTCGGAAAATCCGGCCGTGTGTGGGCTCCATCGGACTTTTTCCGTCTGAATTTCCGCCGGAAAAAATTTGAGATCCTGCTCTCAAATTTTCCGACAACAAAATCCGATCGGACTTTTTCCGACCGTGTGTCGAGAACTCAGACGGACAAACTGCCACGCATGCTCAGATCAAATTACGAGACCAAAGCTATTGGCTACTAGCCTCTACGTAGTTCCGTCGTACGCAACGAACGTCACCGCGTTCGGAATGATCGGATTCTCCGACAGCTTTGTCCGACCGTGTGTATGCAACACCAGTGTCGGACAAAACCCGTCGGAAAAAATCAGACGGATTTTGTGGTCGGAATTTCTGACCGTGTGTACGGGGCATAAGACTGGGAGGGAATATTGGCATCAGTGGGCACAGAACAGAAATGGGAATTTTTCAAAAAGACTGTTTGTGAACTCACTGCAAAGTATATTCCCATGGGCAATAAGTTTAAAAGGCTAAAAATAAAACCTATGTGGCTCGCGACCAAAGTTAAAAAAGCTATAGACAATAAGAAAAGAGCTTTTAAAAAAGTATAAAAATGAAGGAACACTATCATCGTTTAAATGTTACAAAGAATATAACAGAATATGTAAAAAGGAAATCAAGGACGCAAAAATTCAAAATGAACGACAGATTTCAAGAGATAGTAGGACAAACCCCCGAAAATTCTTCAAATATATCAATAGTAATAAGGTCAGGCCCTTCAGCTGTTGCAAAACTACAAGTCCCATCATGCCTGTGCCTGTGGGAGTCATGCTTGTAGCTGTCAGCCTTGCAATGCATGGGACTTGTAGTGTAGAGGGCCGACAGTTTGAGACCCCTGATCTAGAGTGGGTGACTGGGGACAAAGAGAAGGCAAATTTATTAAATTCTTTCTTCAGCTCTGTGTATACAAAGGAGCATGGGGGAGACCATGTCCATGATGGGGGTGGTAGTCACACAGCCCCAAATGATCCACAATGGCTCAAAAGTGATATGATCCAGAAATATTTAGACAGAATAAAGGTGGATAAAGCACCTGGACCTGATGGCATCCACCAAAGGATCCTAAAATAATTGAGCTCTGCCATTTCAAGGCCATTGTATCTAATTTTTAGGGACTCGTTAATGACTGGAATGGTACCACTGGATTGGAGCAGGGCGAATGTGGTGCCTATATTTAAAAAGGGAGCAAAGTCTTTACCAAGTAACTATAGACCTGTTAGTTTAACTTCAATAGTCGGTAAGTTGCTGGAGAGTTTAATAAAAGACCACATAGACGAGTTTTTGCTGGAAAAAAATATTTTAAGCAACGGACAGCATGGATTCAGTTGTCGAAGAAACCTGATTTCTTTTTATGAAGAGGTAAATAAAACTTTGGACAGAGGGGTGGCTGTGGACATGGTATACTTGGACAGAAGAGTGGCTGTGGACGGGGTATACTTTGACAGAGGGGTGGCGGTGGACGTGGTATACTTGGACAGAGGGGTGGCGGTGGACGTGTTCTACTTGGACAGAGGGGTGGCGGTGGACGTGGTATACTTGGACAGAGGGGTGGCGGTTGATGTGTTATACTTGGACAGAGGGGTGGCGGTGGACGTGGTATACTTGGATTTTGCAAAAGCGTTCGATACAGTTCCCCACACACGGCTCATGTGTAAGGTAAAGTCTACAGGCTTGGAAAGATCAGTTTGTAAATGGATAGAAAACTGGCTAAAAGACAGAATTCAGAGAGTCGTGGTTAATGATTCTTACTCTGAATGGTCTAAGGTTATCAGTGGTGTACCCCAAGGTTCAGTGCTGGGACCCTTACTTTTTAATATCTTTATAAATGATATTGGGTCTGGGATCAAAAGTAACATTTCTGTCTTTGCAGATGACACCAAACTATGCAGTGGAATAACGTCCTTACAGGAGGTCTCCAATTTACAAGCCGACATCAATGCTCTGTCAAATTGGGCGACTGTGTGGCAGATGAGGTTTAATGTTGATAAATGTAAAGTTCTGCACTTGGGGGCTAAGAATATGCATCATACATGGTAGGGGGAATACAACTGGGGGGATCAATAAGCTCAATAATAACATGCAATGCCAAGCTGCGGTTCCCAAAGCGAGCAAAGTCCTTTCTTGTATAAGAGAGGTATGGACTCCAGAGAGAGAGATATCATCTGTACAAATCATTAGACCTGTGTGATTAGTTTCGTACGAATCGAAAATTCGTACGAATTTTTTCGAAATTTGTACATTCGTACGAATCCGAAATACAAATTTTAATGCATACGAATTCCATACGAAATACAAAATTTCGTTACGAATTTCGGATCCAAATTAACAGAAACATGACTGGTGTTTATGCATAAGAATTCTGTACGAAATACGAAATTTCGTTTATGAAATACGAAATTTCGTAAACGAATTTCCGTTCCAAATTAGCAGAAAGTATCAAACGTGACTGGTGTTAATATGCAGAAGAATTCTGAACTAAATACGAAATTTTGTTTACGAATTTCCGATCCAAATTAACAGAAACGTTTAAATTAAAAAAAAATTTGTACGAAATACGAATTTCGTACGAATCCGAACGGAATTGGCTCCCGCTGCTGTCAATCAAATCCAATGATGTGGGCGGAGGGGCCGAGTCCTACTGTTTTTGTCAATAGACACAGCAGCAGGACACGGGAGCACGCCCGCGCGAGTGACCCGAGGGAGAGAGGCTCTCCAACGGGTCACTCAAGACAAGGAGGAGCCAGGAGTGCCACAGAGGGACCACAGAAGAGAAGGATCGGGGCCACTCTGTGCAAATCCAACTGCACAGAGGAGGTAAGTATGACATCTTTGTTTTAAAAAAAAAATTACCTTTTTAGATATCCTTTAATAGACATGTGCACAATAGAAAAATTTGTTTTGTTTCGTTTCGTTTCTGTTCGTTTCCGTTGATTCGTAACGATTCGTAATTTCGTAAGTCGTCGGTGTTCGTATTCAGACTCGTTCGTATTTTCGGAAGAGTTATTTTTTCGTTGATTCGTATTTCCGCTAGTCTAATTTTCGTTTATTCGAAATTCGTATTTTCGTAGATTTAGTTACATTCGTACTTTTGTGAGATTGATTTATTCGTACTTTCGTAACATTGTTTCCATAGATTCGTAATCGGAGCATAATTCATAATGTTATGTAATGTGTATGCTATTTATATGTTTAAGAAACAAAGAATTTCTCTCTCACAAGTCAGAACTTAACTCAAAAATCCACCAAAACACAGAGCCTCCGACCCAACCACACCCTATCTGGACTCTGGATGGAATATTTCAGAATCAGAACTAACATTCGTTCTTTCGAATTCTCGATCAGCAGAATTTTCGTTATTTCATATTTTCGTTGTTTTGATTTCCTTTTTTTCCGAATATTCGTCATTTTTTAATTTTCGTTATTTTTGAATCTTTGTTCGGTATTTTCATTGTTTCTGTTTTCGTTTTTCGGATTTTCATTCTTTCGTAGTTTCGTTGTTTCTAATTTAATTATTTCGTATTTTCGTTGTTTTTCATATTCGTTCTTTTCGATAGTTCGTTTTTCGTTAGAATTTTTTCGTAAACCATTCGTTCATTCGTACGATTACGAATGAATGAATATAGCGAATAAGAACGGAAAACGAATTCGTAACTAAACGAATTGCACATGTCTATCCTTTAACTTGCTATAAAATAATAAACGAATAGCCCCCCCATATGTTAGCATTTTGTTGTGACAGGCTCTCTTTAATGAGAGTCTATTAGGTCCCTCATGTCTCTCCTGCCCTCCACTAAAGATAACGGAGAGCAGACTGGGCTCCATTCACAGCTTCTCCGTCCACAACGGTCTGGAATGATGGCTCTGAACTCGGAAGTGACCCAATACACATCACTTCCGGGTTCATTCTAGCTAGATGTGATCAGCAAGTGGATGTTCTCTCTCTCTCTCTCTCTCTCCCTCTCTCCCAATGCCAATGCTGGGCCTGCAGGTGGGATAGCGGTGCCCCCGCAAACATGGTGGAGAGTCTAGGGAAGCCATCCAGTGGCTGTATAGAGTTTACAACCCTGTGACGATGTCTGAGAGCGCACTTATCCTTCACCAGAATGTTCCAGAAGGGTACTGCTGGTCTCTGTGACAGATTTCTGGTCTCACTCACAGCTTTATGCCGCGTACACACGGTCGGAATTCTCGTCGGAAAAAGCTCTGATGGTTTTCCCGTCGGAATTCCGACGGAATTTCGCTCAAACTGTCTTGCCTACACACGGTCACACCAAATTCCGACGGTCAGTAACACAGCGGCATACAACACGTTCGACGGCACTATAAAAGGGAAGTTTAATGCTTACGAGCATGCGTCGAATTGTTTCCGAGCATGCGTCGGAATTTTGCGTGTCGGAATTGCATACACACGATCGGAAAATCCGATAGAAAGGTTTTCCGTCGGAAAAATTGAGAACAGGTTCTCAATCCAAAGTTCGTCGGAAATTCCGACAGAAAAAGACCGTTGGGCATACACACGGACGTAAAATCCATTGAAAAGCTCCCATCAGACTGTTTCCATCGGAAATTCCGACCGTTTGTACGCGGCATTACTACAAGTCTAATGCCCCATACACACGGTCGGACATTCTGACCACAAAATCCGTCAGATTTTTTCCGACGGATTTTGGCCGGAACTTTTGCACACACACACGGTCGGACAAAGTTGTCGGAAAATCAGATCGTTCCGAACGAGGTGGCGTAGAAAGCGTATGACGGAACTACGTAGAGGCCAGTAGCCAATAGCTTTCGTCTCCGAATTTCTTCTGAGCATGCGTGGCACTTTGTGCGTCGGAATTCTCTACACACAATCGGAGAAAGTCCGCTCGGATTTTGTTGTCGGAAAATTTTAAATCCTGCTTTCAAAAAGCCCGCTAGAGCCCACACACTGTCGGATTTTCCGACAACATTATCGGATCGGACTTTTTCCGTCGGAATATCTGACCGTGTGTACGGGACATTAGTGTAGCACCCTTCAGTATGTGCTAGCAATTCGTGTAGTGTGGATTAGAAGTTAGAGAAGGTAAAAACAAAGCCTGAGCTATGGAAGCCGGGTCAGGGTTTACTAGAGGTCAGGGCTGGGTGACTCATCCTGGCAGCTCTCTGTGGCCTCCTCCTGGTCTAGAAGGTTGAAGAATCTTCTAGAATTAGTTGGTGGAAGTTGGGAGGAGCTGCCTTGAATATTTATGGAGCCTCAGCCAGTCCACAAGGGGGAGTCATGGAGACACACACAAACCTCAGCACAATCATTGGTAAAAATGGAACTCTTCCATCAGAAGCGCTTTTCTACACACAGTCGACTTTCAGGAAGATCTTCAATAACATCCTGACCACTGAGCAACCAGCAACTGTTCTACAATATAGCACAAGGTTGGGTTCACACAAAACACGGATGCGGCTCGCAGCAGGGGTCCGGTGCGTCCCTGTTTTCCGTTTTAGGGATGAATCAGGGCAGAATTTTTTGCCTGCGTGCGGCCATTAAACGGAGCCAAAGATGCAAAGGACTCCTGTGCAATTCACTCCTCAGCCGCAACGGATATATCTGAACTGGCTTCCATAGAGAGCCGGTCACAATCGCCTCTCATGCGAATTGGATGCCGGGAAACCCACAACCAATTTGCACTAGTGTAAACCCAGCCTGAACTATGCAAGGGTCAGGAGTATAGCCTATACAGCCCAGGGTACAGAGTGCAGTGGTCAGGAGTTATCATATACAGCCCAGGTTACAAAGTGCAGTGGTCAGAAGTATATCATATAGAGCCTAGGGTATGGAGTGCAGTGATCAGGAGTATATCATATAGAGTACAGAGTGCGGTTGCCAGGAATATATCATATTCAGTCCAGGGTACAGAGTGCAGTGGTAAGGAGTATATCATATCAAGCCCAGGGTACGGAGTGCAGTGGTCAATAATATATCATATACAGCCTAGGGTATGGAGCGCAGTGGTCAGGATTATATCATATACAGCCCTGTGTACAGAGTGCAGTGGTCAGGAGTATATCATATACAGCACAGGGTACAGAGTGCAGTGGTCAATAATATATCATATACAGCACAGGGTACAGAGTGCAGTGGTCATTAATATATCATATACAGCCCAGGGTCCAGAGTGCAGTGGTCAGGAGTATATCATGTACAGCCCAGGTTACAGAGTGCAGTGGTCAGGAGTATATCATGTACAGCCCAGGGTCCAGAGTGCAGTGGTCAGGAGTATATCATGTACAGCCCTGTGTATAGAGTGCAGTGGTCAGGAGTAAATCATATACAGCCCAGGGTACAGAGTGCAGTGGTCAAGAGTATATCATATAAAGCCCAGGGTACAGGGTGCAGTGGTCGGGAGTATATCATATATAGGGATGGGGTGAAAGGCTCAGGCCGAGCATAAGTTCGGCCCTAACATCGCCCGTTTGGGTGTTTGCTGAACACCTGAATTTTCTGTGAGCTCGGTGGGATGGTGGCCAGCCAAACGCACAGTCGATAGGTTGTTAAGGAGCTGGGCCTGGAAGCCAACCGCCACGTCCTTAACAATGGGAAAAAAATAAAAAATTAAAAATGAAAAAACATTGCCAGCAATAGAAAATATAAAAAAAAAAAAAGAGCATGGGGGTTGCCCCCCGAAATCCATACCAGACCCTAATCTGGGCATGAAAAGGGGGGGCATGAGTGAGCGACTTTTGGGGCGGTGGATGTGGGGGTCTGTGGGCAGGGGGCTTATTGGACTCTGGAAGCCCCCTTTAACAAGGGGCTCCTATATCCTGCCCCATGTGAATGAGTCGCGGTACATTGTACTGCGACTCATTCACCAAAAAAGTATCAAAAATAAATAAAAACTGTTTTTGACCATTCATTTATTAAAACATTTTTAAGAAATTAGAAAAAAAAATGTCCCCCGTAAATCCACGACGACCGCCGCACTTAGATTAGTGAAAAATGGGAGAAGGACCCCCTTATATCAGTGGTCAGTGTAGTGATACCTCACATTAGTGGCCAATGGGTGAAGGACATTTTTACATTGTCAGCAGTGGGAAGACTTCCCCCCGTATAGATCATTGATGTCAGTCGTTACTGAGAGACAGAAATTTCTCATTGCGTTTGGAGGAACCCCTAGAAGCCGTTGGAGGAACCCTGGCTGAGAAAGGCTGGACCAGGCAGTAATATATTTCTCTCCCCCTTGGTGGGAGTGGAGATGACCCCATCTATAAGGATATACAGCACATACACACACAGCACAAGGCCGTGTTCACACTACAATGCGTTTCTCAGGGGCTGCAGTTCCTCTGAGCTCCACAAGATGGTGATCTCACTTATACCCAGACAGGAAGTCTCTATGGAGGAAAGGAAGTGATGTCAGATACAGACAGGAAGTGATGCAGGGTTATAAATAGGAAGTTCCGAGTGAGAGGTGAGTCGGGAGGAAGTAGAGAGGAGACATCGCTGGAAGTTGCAGTAGAGGAGGTAATAAGATCTTATTTTATATTTACACCCAGTAACCCCCCGTCATGTCCGTCCTCTTCCTCCATAGTCACTGTGACGTCTTTTATCTCCAGCAGATGATGATACACACATATATAGTGTGGAAACCTAGATTAACCCCTTCAGGGTCAGAACATTTCCCCCACTTACGGGGCCGGAACATTCTCTTCACCTTTCCCACCAATAACCTTCTCACCTCATCAGTCTATACTAATGGATTATACAATATTACGGGATGGGTTTTTTATTTTTTATAAGGGTATATTTATTATGTATATTTTTGTATTTTATAAGCTTTATGTAGATATATTGAGGGATAATAACTATTCCTGGTGTCTGTGAAGGCCCAACACGAGGGATGTGTCTGGATGGTGACTGTATCATTGTGTGTGTCAGGTTCCTATAAGGTGTCAGGATGTCACTGTCTATTTCTCCATGGAGGAGTGGGAGTATTTAGAAGGACACAAGGATCTCTACAAGGACGTCATGATGGCCAATCAGCCGCCCCTCACATCACCGGGTAAGAGGAGACTTTATTGTAAAGGAGAGAGCAGTACGGAGGCTCCACCTAGATCCCCCATCATCTGATAAACACATAGAAACAATGTATTCAGTCAGTGTGTGTGTTTCCTACAGATGGATCCAGTAATGGGAACCCACCGGAGAGATCCCCCCGTCCTCTGTATTCCCGGGATTCCACACAGGAAGGTCACACCATCCCCCACCATCATCAGGTAGATGAGGACCAATTATTGGTAGTTCTGATTTATACACAGCATGATTGTTACAATGAACGTTTTATTATATATTCAGAGTGGAAACCTCGGGGATGATAATATTGATGTAAAAGAAGAGTATAAAGAGGAGGATGAGGAGTATGGAGTGATAGAGGAGTTTTCAGAAGGACACAAGGATATGATGGAGCCACCAAATACCAGGAAACCACCAGAGAGATGTCATGGTGATGATAATATTGATATTAAAGAAGAGTATAAAGAGGAGGGTGAAGAGTATGGAGAGATGAAGACTTTTTCCCGGGACTCCACACAGGAAGGTCACACCATCCCCCACCATCATCAGGTAGATGAGGAACAATCACTGATAGTATCATTAGGATCTGTACATTATCTGCATTGTTACCATTGATGTCATTTTTATTATATATTCAGAGTGGAAACCTGAGAGATCCTAAAGTTGAGGTTAAAGAAGAGATAAAAGAGGAGGATGATGAGGATGGGGTGATGGAGGAAGAACACAAAGATCTGTACCAGGACACCATGGTGGAGTCATCCAGCTACAGAAACCAACCAGAGAGATGTCCCCGTCCTCTGTATTCCCGGGATCCCACACAGGAAGGTCTCACCATCCCTCAATATTGCAAGGTTGGAGATCATAAAACAGACTCATGGAGACAATGTGAGGATTTCTTATGTGATGTCACAATAATAAAGCTTCTATCTTACAGATGATATTTTCTCTCATTTTCTTGGTTTAGAGTGGAGATCCAATCGATATAGAATTTGAGGTTAAATCAGAAGAAGAAGAAGAGAGGTATGTGAGGGATGATCAGCAGTCTATGGAGGAGGATGGAATAACGGGGACATTTATAGAGGAGGACACTCCTACAGAGATCAGCACAGGTGGGTCATTAACACTAAATCCATTCCTCCACCCATACTGCTCACTGATTGGTCCAGAGTAGGGCGGGGACTGGGTGATATCAGCCTGTAATCCCCTGGTCACTTTCCTGAGCTGTGTTCCCCGTCCTGTATTCCTGTATTTCTCTCGGATAATCTTCCTTCTCTGTGCTGCCGACACAATTTATGTATCTAGACTGGATTTATGGAGATTCTGGGGATCAGCTGGCAGAAAAATTTTGATTTTCCCCATAGGCGTTGCTCAGCCTAGGCACCTGGGGTATGTACCTTGGGTCTTCTGCCCCATGCCCAGGTCTAGCAAGACCTCTGACAGAATAATTCTCCCGGGTTACTTGCTCTGTTATTTGCTGGCTGTGCCGGGTGGAGGGATATGTCTGTATAGTCTCAGACCCAAGTCACTGAGTGCAGTCTCAGGAGATGGGAGGCAGCGGGGTGGGACCTCTGCAACTTGTCTCATGTAAACATTTCATCTTCCACTGATTACTGAATACCAAAATTATGAGTTCTGACTATTACATTGTATACTCTGTATTGTACATTACTTTGTATTTCTATTTTAGTAGATGGACGGGAGATGAGGAAAACCTCAGAGGATTGTCTCACTTTGTCTCCAGACTGTAAAGTAGAAGATGAGGACATCACACAGTATAGTCCAGGAGAAAACCCGACTACCTCAAATGTCCATCCGGCACCACACAGTGTAGATGGACCATCGTATTCCTCTTATCCTGAGGAACCTCAGACTGTGCGGGACGGTGCCGGACCATCGTATTCCTCTTATCCTGAGGAACCTCAGACTGTGCGGGACGGTGCCGGACCATCATATTCCTCTTATCCTGAGGAACCTCAGACTGTGCGGGATGGTGCCGTCCTTCCAACAGATAAGAGGTTTCCCTGTACTGAGTGCGGGAAGAGTTTTTATTTTAAATTCAATCTTGATGAGCATAAAAGAGCTCACACAGTTGAGAAGCCGCATTCCTGTCCTGAGTGCGGGAAATGTTTTTTAAAGAAAGCCCATCTTTCCCTCCATCAGAGATGTCACACAGAAGAAAAGCCGTATTCTTGTTCTGAGTGCGGGAAATGTTTTTTAGGAAAGCATAGTCTTAAGAGCCATCAGAGATCCCACACAGGAGAGAAGCCTTATACCTGTCCTGAGTGCGGGAAATGTTTTTTACGAAAATTACAACTTGTCACACATCAAATGTCCCACACGGGGGAGAAGCCATTTTCCTGTTCTGAGTGCGGGAAATGTTTTTCATCGAAGTCCTGTCTTTTTATGCATCAGAAATTGCACACGGGGGAGAAACCTCATTGCTGTTCTGAATGCGGGAAATGTTTTATAAAGAAAGCCAATCTTTCCCTACATCAGAGATCTCACACAGAAGAAAAGCCGTATTTTTGTTTGGAGTGCGGGAAATGTTTCGCAGTAAAATCAGACCTTGTCAAACATCAGTTATCTCACACGGAGGTGAAGCCTTTTTCCTGTCCTGAGTGTGGGAAATGTTTTTCACAGAAACCCTATCTTTCCAGACATCAGAGATCTCACACGAGGGAGAAGCCACTTTCCTGTCCTGAGTGAGGGAATTGTTCCTCACTGAAGTCCTGTCTTCCTGTACATCAGGGGTCCCACACAACCCTGGAGGTGTATTAGTGAGTGCGGGAAATGTCTTGTATATGAATGTTGCTGGACATGTGGGGAAGAAGCACACCCTGATATACACCTCAGATATACTCCATGGCTGATCTTCTTCATGGAAGAAACAGTTGATAAGGAGATCAGAGATCACCAAAGACATGGATGAAGTGTTGTACCGTGTCGGCCATTGATAGCAGGAGAAAAATAAAAATGGAGTCATTACCTCTCATTGGCTGAGTACATTTTGTGGTGTAAATTCTTGCAAGAGGTCTGTTTTCTCAAGTTGTCTTCCAGGACGAAACACGTTAACCCCACCACTTAAAAGGCGGTCCTCTAGGCCTTTTAAAATAAAAATGGAGTCATTACCTCTCATTGGCTGAGTACATTTTGTGGTATGGAGACTTAGAGGTCTATTATTCTCTTGCAAGAGGTCTGTTTTCTCAAGTCGTCTTCCAGGACGAAACGCGTTAACCCCACCCCTTAAAAGGCGGTCCTCTAAACCTTTTAAAATAAAAATGGAGTCATTACCTCTCATTGGCTGAGTACATTTTGTGGTACGGAGACTTGGAGGTCTTTTATGAATAAGAAAACAAATAGTTTTAGGAATGTGGCACAGGTTTGCCCAACCGTGGCGAATATTAAGTCTTCATCCTTCCGCAGGAGATCTCCTAAAGAGTCAACTGGGTGGGCTGGTAAAGAGTCAGTCCGTGTCAATGATGCCATATGCAGGCATCCAGCAGGGGTGATCAGATCAGTGGGCTGCACTTAAAGGAATCAGTGAGTGAGGTGAGTGAGAAAAAATGTATATATATTAAAGATAATGACACACGTGAAAACCAACACCAGCAACCCATGAACAAGAAAATGAAACGTAATGAACACAGCAACCACAAATAACACCTAACTATATACAAGTGAAGGAAACACTCATAAGCAAACATGGCAGGGACAAGAAAAAATGGGAACAGGAAGCCAGATACTGGGAGCAGGAAGCCAGGTACCAGGGGACAGGATATAGGTCAGGCTCAGGCAGGGACGAGGCTTGCAGGGCGAATACTGAAGCCCTGAGCCTCATTGAAGGTGAGGGCTTATATAATCCCAGCAGTTCCACATCAGGTGCAGCTTGATTATCAGTACGTACATCTGCTGGGGGCCACCAGAACTGGGGGGGCTTAAGTGGTTAAAACTGATCACGACTGTAATGAATTGTCAGGTCTCGCAATATAGATAAAACTCATTGAAAAAAAACGGCGGGCCCCTCCCAGTCCATTACCAGGCTCTTTGGGCCTGGTATGAATATTAAGGGGAACCCCGAACCAAAAATGAAAAAAAAAATTGCATGGGGGTTGTGGGGATGAGGCCCTTGTCCCCATCAACATGGGGATAAGGGCCCGGCGAACACCCGGGCTCATCCCTAATCACCAGTACGTACATCTGCTGGGTGCCACCAGAACTGGGGGGCTGAAGTGGTTAAAACTGATCACGGCTGTAATGAATTGTCAGGTCTCACAATATAGATAAAACTCATTGAAAAAAAAAAGGCGTGCCCCTCCCAGTCCATTACCAGGCTCTTTGGGCCTGGTATGAATATTAAGGGGAACCCCCGAACCAAAAATGAAAAAAAAAATTGCGTGGGGGTTGTGGGGATGAGGCCCTTATCCCCATCAACATGGGGATAAGGGCTGGCGAACATCCAGGCTCATCCCTAATCACCAGTATGTACACCTGCTGGGAGGCACCCGCTGGTGACCACCAGAACTACTCCCTTTGGAGCTAAAAGCAACAGTGCCACCAGCAGGTGACCCAAGCAATAATACCGGTCCTAACAGTTCCACCTCCCCCCGTAAGGAGCTGCCTCCGGGCACTCCATTCTGCCGTTGACCTGACAGTCCATGTGGGTGCAGAAAAGTCTCGCCTCCGTGTCTGCGGACTTCTTTGCACTCTTCAGGCCAGGGCAGCGGGATTGGAACCACCAGGCAGGGCATCAGAAACGAGACTACCAGCGCGCCTGCTATCCCTCTTAAAGGAGCCGGCGTACAGCTACGACGGCTCTCTGGAACGTGCCAGCCTGCCGCAGTATAATGACGGTGGCTGGTCGGCAAGGTGTTAAAGGCTCATATGCAAGTTATTGTCATACAAAGTGTTTGGGGACCCGGGTCCTCCCCCAGGGGACATGTATCAATGCAAAAAAAAGTTTTTAAAACGCCCGTTTTTCTGGCGCAGAAAATGTAATGGTGTATAAAGTGAAATATTCCTTTAAATTTTGTACCTGGGGGGGTGTCTATAGTATGCTGTAAAGTGGCGCCGTTTTCCCGTGTTTATAACAATACCACAGTAAAATGACATTTCTAAAGGAAAAAATGTAATTTAACCGCTTCCTGACCAGCCGCCGCAGTTTTACTGGCTCCCCTGCGCGAGCTGTCATAGCTATACGTCGGCTCGTGGGGTCGGCATAGCAGGCGCGCGCGTGCCCACTGCACAGCGGGGGTGCCGATGCTCGTGGCCGATGGTTGCGATGACCACGAGCGATCGTGACCAGGAGACACAGAACAGGGACGAATGTGTGTAAACACACACTTCCCTGTTCTGTTCTGAGAGGAGTGAGTGAAAGTAAAAAAATAAATAATAAAACTGCCTTAAAACTATCCCCTACTTTTTAGATGCTATAACTTTTACGCAAATCAATCAATATACACTTATTGCGTTTTTTTTTTTTTTTTACCAAAAATATGTAGAAGACTATATATCGGCCTAAATTGAGGAAGACTTTTTTTTTTTTTTAATTGGGACATTTATTATGGCAAAAAGCAAAATATAAAAAACGGAAAATTGTATACTTACCTTTCCGTAATTTTCCTTTCCTGACGCATCTTCATGGCAGCACACACTGGTTTGTGACTCCGCCCCCACAACCTGACAGGATTGGATAGCTATAAAGTTGAAGGGGAGATCCCCCGCTGTATTCTCTGTATATATCATCACAAAAACGGGGTGGGAAATTGTGTGCTGCCATGAAGATGCGTCAGGAAAGGAAAATTACGGAAAGGTAAGTATACAATTTTCCGTTTTCCTGACGCCTTCATGGCAGCACACACTGGGAAATAACTCGCCAGTCGGGTGGGTGCAAGAAAAATAATGTTTATTCCTATAATGCGGAAGAATTGGCTCTAACAACGGATCTTCCGAAGTCTGACATGGTCAAATGGGCAGAATCTACTTTGTAGTGAGAAATGAAAGTATGTCTGGAAGACCACGTTGCTGCTCTGCATATTGTCTCTGGTGATACCCTGCAATATGCTGCCCAGGAGGTAGCCACTGCCCTAGTAGAATGAGCCTTGACATCTTCAGGGATCGTCAGGTGCTGAGTGGAATAGGCCTTCTTAATGGCTTTGACTAGCCAGGACGAAATAGTCCGTGAAGAGGCTGCTTGCCCGCGTCTGGTTCCATAGGGAATGATCATGAGGGAATCCGTCTTCCTAAAGGAGGTGGTAGCTGCCAAGTAGTTAGAGATCGTTGTTTTGACATCCAACGGATGCGTTTCACCCTGATCGTTGGTGAAAGATGGCAGAATGATGTCTTGGTTGTAGTGAAAGGAAGTTACCACTTTAGGTGTGAAGCGCTCTGATGGTCTTAGAACTACTCCGTCGGGTAGAAAGACTAAGTGGGGTTCCGAGATCATTAGTGCTTGTATCTCTGACACTCTCTTAGCTGATGTTATTGCTATGAGGAATGATAGCTTCAAGGTCAGGTCCCAAAGAGATATGGTTTCAAATGGAGTAAACGGAGGGTTGGAAAGAGCGTGGAGAACTACTGATAGGTCCCACGACGGAAAAACTGGTTTTCTGGGGGGTTTTATCTTCAGGCAGGCTTTTAGGAACTGTATTACCAGTGGGTGGAATGCCCACCTAGTTCCCGTCTTTGCTGACAGAGCCGACACTTGTACTTTAAGGGTACTTGAGCTTAGGCCTTTGCTTACCCCTGACTGGAGAAACTCTAAAATTTGGTAAGGTTCTGGAGAGAGGTAGTTCCACCCTTTCTGTTGTGCCAAGGAGCAGAATCTCTCCCAAACCCTCGTATAGATGGTATTCGTAGATACTTTCCGGGCTTGCATCATGGTTGATATAACCTCTTGTGAACAGCCTTGTGCCCTTAGCCTAACCCTCTCAACCTCCAGGCCATCAGATGTAATCTCTCTGGTGCTGGGTGAAGGAACTGCCCCTGAGATAGAAGGTCCGGGATCATTGGAAGAGGAATTGGAGGTTGAAGGCTGAGTTGTAGGAGGGTCGTGAACCACGGTCTTCTCGGCCACATCGGTATTACCGCTATTACTGTTACCGACGATCTCCGAAGTCTGGACAGGAACCTCGCAATCAACGGGGTTGGAGGAAATATGTACCCCAACTTGAAGTCCCATGGGTGGATCAGGCAGTCTATCCCCTCTGCTGATGGAAATGAGCCCCTCGTCAGGAACCTGTGGCACTTGGTGTTCATTGGAGTGGCCGCCAGGTCTATTTCTGGCATTCCCCAGGCTTCTGTCAGGAGAGAGAATGCCTGCGGACTCAAGGACCACTCGTTGTTGGACAACGTTTCCCGACTTAGGTAGTCGGCTAGTATATTCTGGGCCGCTGGAACGTACACTGCCTTCAGACTTGCCAGGTGTATTTGAGCCCATTCTAGAATGGGTCGGACTTCTTCCATCAGGGTGGTACTCCTGGTACCTCCTTGCTTCTGAATGTAGGACACTGCTACCTTGTTGTCCATCCTGATCAGCACATCCTCCCCCTCTAGTAGCGGTGTAAATGCCCTTAATGCATGGAAGGCTGCCCTGAGTTCCAGGATATTCGAAACTATCCCCTGAGCCTGAAAGGGCCATCGGCCTTGGGCTGCCCGATCTTGGAAGTGGGCTCCCCAACCGCTCTGGCAAGCATCTGAGGTGATGACTTTGGGATCTGGAGGGATTATGGGCTTGTATTTCCTGAGGTTGCCTTGACGCGTCCACCACCATACTGATCGTTTCACTGCTCCGGATATAGAGATGGTCTGATGCATCGACACTCCATTCCACTGCCTGAGAAATGAGTTCTGCAGGGTTCTCATATGCCACTGTGCCCATTGTACCATTGGTATGGTTGCGGACATGGATCCCAGAATGCTCAGACAGGCTCTGGCAGGTAGGTGATTGGTGGAAAGTAGTCTCTGCATTTTCTGAATTAGAGGCTGTATTTTCTCCTGCGGGAGCTGTATCCTGTTCGTCTTGGTGTTTAGATCTGCTCCCAGAAAAACCATATTTTGGGTGGGTTGTAGACTGCTCTTTTTCCAGTTGATTATCCAACCAAATTTCTGGAGGGTTGCGAGTAGAACCTCTCGGTGGTGAATCAGCGTCTCTTGATCCTCTGCTAACAGTAGGATGTCGTCCAGGTAATGGTGAATGCGTAACCCCTTTTGTCTGAGGAGTGCTACCAAGGGTAGTAGAACCTTTGTAAATGTTCTGGGTGCTGAGGAGATGCCGAATGGGAGGCACTGGAACTGAAAATGGCCTTGGTTTATGGCAAACCGGAGGAATTTTTGAAAAGCTGGATGGATTGGTATGTGCAGATAAGCGTCTGATAAATCGATTGAAAGCATCCAATCTCCCAGATTCACTGCCAGTAGTATGGACTGGAGACTTTCCATCTTGAAGGCCTCGACCTGTATTCCCTTGTTGAGCCTCTTGAGGTCCAACACCGGGCGTAGATCCCCTGTCTTCTTCTTTACCAAGAATAGGGGGGAGTAGAAACCTCTCCCCCTTTGACATGCTGGGACCTCCAGTATTGCCCCCTTCTTCTTCAGTTCCGCCACATACTTTATTAACAGGCTCCTTCTGAGTGGTGAGGATGGTTGTTTGGTTGCCTGGAAGTGATTTCCCGGAGGTCTGTTTATGAACCTCCACCTGTGTCCGAACTTTATTGTGGACAATGTCCATGAATCCTCTATGTGACTTGACCAGATTTGGGAGAAGTTTTTTAGCCTGGCGCCCACCTGACTGTCCCCTGGAGCCGAATGGGCAGGCGAGACTTCAAAACGATTTCTGTTGATCCCCTGCCGGGGTGGACTTGATTTTCTGCATTCTAAGAAAAGCCGGCTTTGTGTTCTTCCAGTCCCTCCTAAATTCCCTACCAGGGTGGTAGGATCTGGCCTCTCTGTACTTATTCGGAAGGTTACGCCTGAACGCTGGTCCTTTCTGTGCCTTGGGTCTCCTATCGGAGGGAATTAACCCTGACTTTCCCCCCGTTACCTTGGAGATAGCAGAGTCCAATTTGGTGCCAAACAGATTTGTGCCGTCATACGGGATCCTGCACCAGTTCAGTTTAGATGCCGTATCGGCCATCCATGGTTTGAGCCATAGGGCTCTCCTTGCTGTTACTGATGCCAGCATAGTCCTGGCTGACGATCTTATGACGTCTACAGACGCCTCTGCTACGAAATCCCCTGCCAATCTGATTTCCTGTAGGGAGGAAATTATCTTCTCCATCTCGACGCCATCCTGCAGGTCTTTCTCTACCTTAGATGTCCATCCCGAGATGGCTCTTCCTACCGCTGCTGTAGCTATTGCGGGTTTGCAGGCACCCCCGGCTGTGGAGTAGGCCTTCTTTAACTCCAGGTCCATCTTCCGATCGAGCACATCTCGAAAGGATACCGCATCCTCAATTGGTAGGGTGACGTGGCGGGCGAGACGCATCAAGGAGGCGTCAACGGTAGGTGCGTTGGTCAATGGGTTTATTTTTGATTCCTTCAAGGGATACATCTTGGCCAACCTATTGGTCAGACTGGATCGTTTGTCAGACCTTTCCCATTCGTCCTTTATGAGATCTTCGAGCTCCTCTATAAAAGGAAAAGTTTCCGGATCCCTCTTTAAGTTTGGAAAATATTTCCGAACCTTCTGGGGTTCTGCCTTGTCATCCTCCCAGCCGATCGCCTCTTTGACTGATTTGGCGAAAGGCTCTACCAGAGAAAAATCGAACCCTGCTGAGACTTCTTGGACCTCGTCCTCAGAACTGGGGAAATCCGAGGCCTGGGCGTGAAGTGGTTCCGCCGAGGATGTACTGGGCGCAGCTTTGCCCATTAGTGGTGCTGTGGTTTCCAGTAGCGACTCCCTCACTGACTCTCTTATGAGCTCTGTCGCCATCCTTGCATCTGCTTCCTTCTCTGTAGTGGCTTCGTTGAAGCAAGAGTGGCAAGCAAGTTTTCCCGGTAGTGCCGGGGCGCCGCATACCCAGCAGGCATTGGCTGCGGGACGGGTGTGGCGGCTTCGGTGATGCGAGGAGGGGGACCTCCTGCGATTTGACCTGCTGCGGCGGGAGCGATGCCATGAGTAGCTTCGCCGTGAGCGGCTGCGCCGGTGGCGTGAAGGAGATCTTGAACGGCTCCTGCGGGACCTCCTACTTGAGGTATGGCTTGACCTTTTCCCATGCCGGGAACTGGTGGTTCTTGATCTCGCCGGGCTGCCAAGAGAAATGCAGCATTTTAGCGATCTGGCACTCTTTTTTTCTCCCCTTCAATACTTACCTACTGGTCCAGCCTCTTACCTAGTTTGCTGATGGTGGTCTGCGTGGGCAGTGGGCTCCATAGGGAGAAAAGAAGGAGACAGGGCAGTCTGGGAAAAGATAAAATAAACGTACATATATATATATATATATATATATATATATATATATATATTATTATTATTTTATATACATATATATATACATATATATATACCATATATACATATGTATACATACCCACATATACGCATACATACACACTTTTCTTTTAATGCATTTTTTTTTTTTTTATTAATTATTTAATTTATTCAATTATTTACACATACATACATACTTTGCACTTTGTTAATTGGGGCTCTAGGAGATTTACCCAGATAGGGGCTTACCTTGAGTCTTTAGAAGTCTTGTTTGTTTGCAGAGCAGTAAGTTTTCTGTTTCTTTCCAGCATGCAGAGTTTGCACAGGGATTTCACAGTAGAATTTCCTGTTTTTAAATCTGGCGCCATTCCGGCGCCTAAATGACGTTTCCGCGCATGCGCAGATGCGTCCCGAGTGTCCCTGCGCCATCTTGGATCAGGGCATAATACACCTGGAGTACAGCGGTGTTTTTCCCCGACCCTGTAATGCGCATGGGCGATGCGGGGACGCGCCGGTTCACTACACCACGCTGAGCAACAGGACAACAAGGGCCAGCCAGCCCAGTGTAAGTACAAACACATCCTATTTCTTTAATAATCGGCCACACCGGACTGTTGTTTGCTCTAAGTCCTTCATGCTGCACATATCTTATCTGGGGAGATTAGAACTTAACCCACACATAGCCAAACACAGGAAAAACAATACATCCAGGTAAATGTTTTCTGGGGAAGGAGAAGGTAAAGATAAGGGAGCCCACTGCAAAATTAAAGCTTCTTTAAAGCTTGTTTTACTTGCCGGAATCCTCGACGCCCCCTGAGACCACCAGAATGGGGGTTCCCTCCATAGAAGCTCCTTTAGAGACTGTACAGGAGGGACTTCCAAACAGGAGAGGCTTGAACCTGCTGGGGCGATTGCGATAAGAGGCTTATTTCATCTGTAGGAGAAAATGTCCTTCCAACCTGTTCAGGTGAGGAAAAAAAGGAGAATACAGCGGGGGATCTCCCCTTCAACTTTATAGCTATCCAATCCTGTCAGGTTGTGGGGGCGGAGTCACAAACCAGTGTGTGCTGCCATGAAGGCGTCAGGAAAAGATTTTTTTCAAAATTGTCGATCTTTTTTTGTTTATAGCGCAAAAAATAATTTTGTTTGGGTGCAACGTGCGCAATTGTCAGTTAAAGCGATGCAGTGCCGAATTCGCAAAAAATGCTCTGGTCAGTGAAGTGGTAAGATCTTCCAGGGGCTGAAGTGGTTAAAACTGATCACATATGTAATGAATTGTCAGGTCTCGCAATATAGATAAAATTCATTGAAAAAAAATGGCGTGCCCCCTCCCAGTCCATTACCAGGCTCTTTGGGTCTGGTATGAATATTAAGGGGAACCCCAAACCAAAAATGAAAAAAATTATTGCGTGGGGGTTGTGGGGATGAGGCCCTTATCCCCATCAACATGGGGATAAGGGCCCGGTGAACAGGTGAACACCCGGGCTCATCCCTAATCACCAGTACGTACATCTGCTGGGAGACACCCGCTGGTGACCACCAGAACTACTCCTGTGCTAAAAGCAACAGTGCCACCAGCAGGTGACCCTAGCAATAACACTGGTCCTGACGGTCTCCCCCTCCCCCCCTTAAGGAGTGGCCTCCGGACACTGCATTCTGCCCTTGACCTGACAGTCCATGTGGGTGCGGAAAGGTAAATGAAAGTCTCCCCTCCGTGTCTGCCGACACGTTTGCACTCTTCAGGCCAGAGTCCTTTAACCCACTGGGAGGCGCGCCACCCGAGTCTGGTAATGAAACATGCGCCCCACCACCAGGGTCTGGAAGATTGTATCTGGTAATAAAAACTAGCTGGGCAGCGGACATGAACCCATCGGAGGCAGACAACAAAGGGGCATCACAGTCAGGCTGGGCATCAAACGGGAGAATCTGCGGCAAGCTAGGCATCCAGCCGGGAAGCATCAGCGGCAAGCTGGGCATCGGGAACTGAATCAACAGGCACCGGATCAGCAGGCTGGGTAACGGGCAACGGATCAGCAGGCTGGGTAACGGGCACTGGATCAGTAGGTGGGGGTAGTGAAAGGGGCAACTGCAGCCAGGTGGGTTGGCAGTGCCTGAAGAGGTGGCACTGATACCAGTAGCCACAGGAGAAGAAGTACAAGCTGATCACTGCATTTTTGCTACACCATAAAGGGCTACGAGTTTTGCTGTGGGCATCCCATAACCTCCCATCCCTATCCAAGTTATTACCCTCAATAAACAACAAATACAAAGTCACGGACTGTTCTCTGACTCTGGGTTGGTTGTGAAGATTCGGTGTGCCTGGCTGTGCAGAAGTGGGGGATCCAAGTTCATCTGCGGCTCCTTAGGGGGTACATAAGGGATCCACCAATATGCTCCAGGCAGTACAGAGCTGTAGTTTATTTTTTTTTTCCTGAGGGGGGTTCAGCATGGCATACCCTGAGGAAAATAAATTGGCGGCGAACTGGGGGCGTGGTAGAATTGTAGAAGGGGCTTAAAATTTGAGCCACAAGGGAGAGTCATGGAGACACACACAAACCTCAGCACAACCATTGGTAAAAATGGAACTCTTCCATCAGATATGCTTTTCAAATATGCAGCTTGGTTGGCCAAGAAAGGGGAAGGCATAAGCCATACTAGGCCACATGCCTTCACTATAGGGGGTGCCCCTCCAGGGTGGATCCCCCTTGCAAAGCACCTTACCCCAATGTTGATGAGGATAAGGGCTTCTATCCAACAACCCTGTGGCCGGTGGTTGTGGGGGGGGGGGGGGGGGGGGTCTGTGGGTAGAGAGCTTTTAGAATCAAGAAGCCCCTTTTAATAATAGGAGGGCCTCCAGATACCAACCCCCCCCCCCCCCCCCCCCACATGAATGAGTATTGGGTACGGTGTACTTAATAGCACCACTAGATGAAAGTAGCATCCTGAGCTGTTATTAGCTATAAAAGAGAAGGGGTGGGGGGTCGTCGTCACAATCTTGTCCAAATCTGGGCTGAGATATTACTGCGATCCCCACCCCTTTTCTTAAATAGTAGGGATCGCCAGTGATGTCAGATGTTCCCGAAGGTGTAACCGCTTCTTCATTAGGGAGCAGTGAACGTGGGAAGCTGTCATATATTGAAGCGGTAGGAATATCGCCTTTATGTATGATGCGCGGCTCCTGACAAACACGGGGGGGGGGGGGGCAACGCCGCCAATGTTTGAATTGAACCATCGGCTCATCCCTACTCTTTAACAACTACATGAAGCATCAAGCTATCATTTATCAGTGATTGTAATACTTTTTATCTCAGTGGTCAGTGTAGTGTAGGAAAGATAATCCGCACACTGGTTGCTGCTCTTAAGAAATCTTCATTTTATTTCAAAACCACAATGTACAAAAGCAGAAAAAATCAGTTGACGAGTTTCATCCTATATGGCCTGGCCTTAGTCATAACCACCATGGGAAAATGACCCCCTTATATTGTTGGTCAGTGTAGTGGTCCCTTACATTGGTGACCGATGGGAGAAGGACTCCCTTATATCAGTGGTCAGTGTAGTGGTCCCTTACATTGGTGACCAATAGGAGAAGGATCCCCTTATATCAGTGATCAGTGTAGAGGTCCCTTACATTGGTGACGAATGGGAGGACTCCTTTATATCAGAGGTCAGTGTAGTGGTCCCTTACATTGGTGACCAATGGGAGAAGGACCCCCTTACATCATCAGTAGGAAGACTGCCCCTTACAGATCATTGATGTCAATTGTTACGGAAAGACAGAAATTGTTCATTGCTCAAGGAACATAGAAACCTTTGGAGGAACCCTGGCTGAGAAAGGCTGGACTAGGAAGTAATATATTTCTCTCCCCCTTGGTGGGAGTGGAGATGACCCCATCTATAAGGATATACAGTACATACACACACAGCACAAGGCCGTGTTCACAGTACGAGACATTTCTCGGGGGCTGCAGTTCCTCTGAGCTCCACAAGGTGGTGATCTCACTTCTACCATAGAAACAGGAAGTCTCTATGGAAGACAGGAAGTGATGTCAGGTTATAAATAGGAAGTTCTGGGTGAGAGGTGAGTCGGGAGGAAGCAGAGAGGAGACATCGCTGGAAGTGGCAGTAGAGGAGGTAATAAGATCTTATTTTCTATTTACACCCAGTAACCCCCCCGTCATGACCGTCCTCTTCCTCCATAGTCACTGTGATGTCTTTTATCTCCAGCAGATGATGATACACACATATATAGTGTGGAAACCTAGATTAACCCCTTCAGGGGCAGAACATTACCCCACTTAGGGAGCCGGAACATTCTCTTCATTTTGGAGATGTGTCACCTTTCCCACCAATCACCTTCTCACCTCATCAGTCTATAGTAACAGATTATACAATAATATGGAATGGTGGGGGGTGGATTTATGATGCACATGTTTGTATTTTATAAGCTTTATGTAGAAAAGGGGAAAATAATTATTCCTGATGTCTGCGAAGGTCCAACACAAGGGGTGTGTCTGGATGGTGACTGTATCATTGTGTGTGTCAGGTTCCTATAAGGTGTCAGGATGTCACTGTCTATTTCTCCATGGAGGAGTGGGAGTATTTAGAAGGACACAAGGATCTCTACAAGGACGTCATGATGGACAATCAGCCGCCCCTCACATCACCTGGTAAGAGGAGACTTTATTGTAAAGGAGAGAGCAGTACGGAGGCTCCACCTAGATCCCCCATCATCTGATAAACACATAGAAACAATGTATTCAGTCAGTGTGTGTGTTTCCTACAGATGGGTCCAGTAATGGGAACCCACCAGAGAGATGTCCCCGTCCTCTGTATTCCCGGGATCCCACACAGGAAGGTCACACCATCCCCCACCATCATCAGGTAGATGAGGAACAATCACTGATAGTATCATTAGGATCTGTACATTATCTGCATTGTTACCATTGATGTCATTTTTATTATTATATTCAGAGTGGAAACCCAAATGACTTTAAAATTGTTATTAAAGAAGAGATAAAAGAGGAGGATGATGAGGATGGGGTGATGGAGGAAGAACACAAAGATCTGTACCAGGACACCATGGTGGAGTCATCCAGCTACAACCCACCAGAGAGATCCCCCCGTCCTCTGTATTCCCGGGATTCTACACAGGAAGGTCACACCATCCCTCACCATCATCAGGTAGATGAGGAACAATTATTGGTAGTTATGATTTATACACAGCTTGTTTGTTACAATGAATGTTTTATTATATCTTTCAGAATGAAAACCCCAAGGATAATATTGTTGTAAAAGAA
Source organism: Lithobates sylvaticus (assembly GCA_028564925.1). Taxonomy (NCBI): domain Eukaryota; kingdom Metazoa; phylum Chordata; class Amphibia; order Anura; family Ranidae; genus Lithobates; species Lithobates sylvaticus. The sequence goes on along the minus strand of CM053028.1, from coordinate 593,732,574 downwards.
GAGTATAAAGAGGAGGATGAGGAGTATGGAGTGATGGAGAAGTTTTCAGAAGGACACAAGGATATGATGGAGCCACCAGAGAGATGTCCTCCTCCTCTGTATTCCACACAGGAAGGTCACACCGTCCCTCACTGTTACAAGGTTGGTGGGGCGAAGCTCACGGAGATGATGTTTGGATTTCTTCTATGATGTCACAATTATAAAGCTTATGTTTTATAGTTTGATATTCTGTCCTTGTTTTTTTTTTTTTTGGTTTAGAGTGGAGATCCAATTGATATAAAAGTTGAAATTAAATCAGAAGAAGAAGAAGAGAGGTATGTGAGGGATGATCAGCAGTCTATGGAGGAGGATGGAATAACGGGGACATTTATAGAGGAGGACACTCCTACAGAGATCAGCACAGGTGGGTCATTAACACTAAATACATTCCTCCCACCCATACTGCTCACTGATTGGTTCAGAGAAGAGGGGCGGGGACTTGGGGATCAGTCTTATGGACCTTGCTTTGTGCACTGGTGGGCAGTCATGTTGGAACAGAAAGGGGCCGTCCCCAAACTGTTCCCACAAAGTTGGGAGCATGAAATTGGCCAAAATGTCCTAGTATGTTGACGCCTTAAGAGTTCCCTTCACTGGAACTAAGGAGCCAACCCTAACCCCTAAAAAACAACCCCCACACCATAATTTCCCCTCCACCAAATGATTTGGACCAGTGCACAAAGCAAGGTCCATAAAGACATGGATAAGAGAGTTTGGGGTGGAGGAACTTGCATGACCTCAACCCGATAAAACACCTTTGGGATGAATTAGAGCGGAGACTGCGAGCCAGGCCTCGTCCAACATAAGTGCCTGACCTCACAAATGCTCTTCTGGAAGAATGGTCAAGCATTCCCATAGACACCCTCTTAAACCTTGTGGACGGCCTTCCCAGAAGAGTTGAAGCTGTTATAGCTGCAAAGGGTGGGCCAACTCAATATTGAACCCTACGGACTAATGCCCCGTACACACGGTCGGAAATTCCGACCTCAAAATCCGTCGGATTTTTTCCGACACTGGTGTTGCGTACACACAGTCGGACAAAGTTGTCGGAAAATCCGATCATTCTAAACGTGGTGACGTTCGTTGCGTATGACGGGACTACGTAGAGGCTAGTAGCCAATAGCTTTGGTCTTGTAATGTGATCTGAGCATGCGTGGCACTTTGTCCGTCGGAATTCGCTACACACGATCGGAAAAAGTCGGATAGGACTTTGTTGTCGGAAAATTTGAGAGCAGGATCTCAAACTTTTTCCGTCGGAAATTCAGACGGAAAAAGTCTGATGGAGCCCACACACGGTCAGAATTTCCGACAACATGGTCCGATAGGACATTTTACGTCGGAAAATCCGACCGTGTGTACGGGGCAAAAGACTGGGACGCCATTAAAGTTCATGTGTGTGTAAAGGCAGGCACCCCAATACTTTTGGTTATGTAGTGTATGTGCTTCCTTATGCTCAAACATAAAATATATTCTAGATACACAATTCACCAACTGTTGCACATAAAAACAAATTCACCTTTCTCGTGTCACAGACAATAAGCTGACATTGCACCACTCTGCAATACCCTCATACATCTCCAGGTGTGCTCTCACCTCTTCAGATGGACCCCATTGCTAATTAACAAGAGGACATAACCAACATGAAATCACACACCTTCAGGTCCATGTAGATGGAGCCTCCTCTTTAGGTAGCCAGCTCCTGCCATGTACTCCACTACTCTTTGTCAGAATATACTCAAGAAGAGATAAAGAGACTACATAGTGCTCACTGTTCTATTTATTAAATGGATAAGATAGAAAAGCACTCGCATGGTTCAAAAATCAGTCCAGCATTGAATACACATAATCACTGCAGGTTCTCCAAGCATCAGTCCCAGTGTAACTTGAGGGCACTCCGCCTAACGTGATGATGTCCTCAAACCACGCCCATCGGATGCATTGCATCCTGATTGGTCTTCCCCAGAAGTAGATATGGTCTTCAGGATTAGTCCAGTCTTCATCTTGGTTGTTCTCCCCCATCCTCACTCTCTGACCTCTGGTGAGGCTCAGCCCCGCTGTTATTCATGACTAAATCATGGACTAAATAAGGAAGTGCAGGACTTCTTGTGTTGGGAAGATGGCAATGAGTGATAGAGGGGGAGGGGACACTCGTCCTATAATCCCCTCATCACTGTCACTCCTATAAAAGACAGTTCTCATTGTTTCCTCACTCTCTGACTGTTAGGTCCTCTGTATCAGCCCCTCTTTCCCTCAGCTGGACTTTGATGGTCAATGGAAAAAACTCTCTCTCTCTCTCTCTCTCTCTCTCGACAGGGAATCGGACACCATACACCGTATATGGTTGATCAAGAATACGTTTATTTTTCCAGCTATACAGCGCATATGCAATAATCAAAAAGGGGGGTTGCGGGTTGCATAGGGAGAACGCCCCATGAACAACCAATCACATTCAAGCATTTTGTTATACAATCAATATTGATCTGCAAGACATTCATAATATTTCTGCCCTCAGACTCAACGTCACAATTCACTCTAAGAATGTTCCACACAATATATGTCCTTGACAAGGTTCTCAGCATTTTCTGGTAAACACGCCAGTGTGAGAAAGGAAAAAGCTACAGTGAGAAACACATTTTCTACAGAGAAGTAAACTTGTTATGAGAAAGTGTGAGATAAACAGAGTAATGCCCCGTACACACGGTCGGAAAATCCGACCACAAAATCCATCAGATTTTTTCCGACGGATTTCGTCCGACAGTGGTGTTGCATACACATGGTCAGACAAAGTTGTCGGAAAATCCGATCATTCTGAACGTGGTGACATTTGTTGCCTAGGACGGGACCTCGTAGAGGCTAGTAGCCAATAGCTTTGGTCTTCTAATGTGATCTGAGCATGCGTGGCACTTTGTCCGTCGGAATTCGCTACACACGATCGGAAAAAGTCCGATCGGACTTTGTTGCCGGAAAATTTGAGAGCAGGAGCTAAAACTTTGTCCGTCGGAAAATCCGACGGAAAAAGTCCGATGGAGCCTACACACGGTCGGAATCTCCGACAACATGGTCCGATAGGACATTTTCCATCGGAAAATCCGACCGTGTGTATGGGGCATAAGAATGTTCCACGCAATATATGTCCTTGACAAGGTTCTCAGCACACTTTTTTGGTAAACACGCCAGTGTGAGAAAGGAAAAAGCTACTGTGAGAAACACATTTTCTACAGAGAAGTAAACTTGTTATGAGAAAGTGTGAGTGTGAGATAAACAGAGTTAGAGTGAGTTTCTACAGAAAAACATCTTTGTACAAATATTATTAAATCTTAAAGGGTAACTCTACACTTCCCACATTTCCTTACAATCCCTCCTTTGATCATAGAAGACTTAAAAAAGTCTCCGCAGATCATTCACTGTACCACCTATGTCCTGAGTAGAACATGGTCATGGCTGTTTAAGATTTATCAACTGGGTTCTTTGATTTTGCTACTTTACTTATCAGGCAGAACACCAATTTGATTGTTTTGTGGGAGGGGGGCAGGGGGCAATAGTGGCTGAGTCTCTTCTTGTGCAGTTATTGGTGGGGGCTCCTCCATTTTCTTTTCTGTCTCCTTCGTCTGTGGGCTCTTCTTCAACCTTGATGCATGGATCCATTGTGGGCTTTGATCCATCAGAATTGCTGTCCTGGAGACCTTGAGGACTTGTCATAAGTTTCAGCAAGGCTACTTACCAGATATTTCATGTGCTCTTCCTGTAAGGAATATAAGTTAGATTCTTCGCCTATCTTAGGGGCTCTTTGAGCGGGTCTTCCCATGAGGATCTCAAAGGGGGACAGTCCTGTCCTAACATGGGGGTGGTCCTTATCTGGAAGAGTACCCCGGGCAGAAAATGAAGCCAGTTCTTCATGGTACCTTGTGTGGCCTTTCTCAATTTGTCTTTAATGTTTCTATTCATTCTCTCCACTACTCCTGCACTCTGGGGGTGATAGGGATGTGGAGCTTCTATTGTATCCCCAGAACTCTCACTAACTCTTTGGTAAGTTTTGTTGTAAAAGCGGGCCCTTGGTCAGAGTATATAGTAGCTGGCGGACCAAACCTGCTAATCCAATGATTGACCAAACACCTGGTAGCTATCCCTGCGGTCTCTCCTGTTACGGGAATAACTTCCGGACAATAATTTGTCTATTATTACGCAAAGATATTTGATATTACCTTTCTGTTTGGGCATGTGTGTGAAATCAATCTGTAAGTCTTGTAATGGGCCTAAGGGTGCTGGTAAGTGTCCCTGAACATTATTCTGGGCACAAGTTAAGCAGGAATCAATTAGTTGTTCAATCAATAGGTGAGTGGAATTGGTGCAAAAATTCTGGTTATACATTTGCTGTAGGGGTTTCTTACCTATGGGTCCGGGGCCATGGAGATAAGATAAAATCAAAGGGGCTACTGTTTTTGGAATACCTATAATCCCCTCCTCAACGTCACAATTCACTCTAAGAATGTTCCACACAATATATGTCCTTGACAAGGTTCTCAGCATTTTCTGGTAAACACGCCAGTGTGAGAAAGGAAAAAGCTACAGTGAGAAACACATTTTCTACAGAGAAGTAAACTTGTTATGAGAAAGTGTGAGTGTGGGATAAACAGAGTTACAGTGAGTTTCTACAGAAAAACATCTTTGTACAATACTATTAAATCTTAAAGGGTAACGCTACACTTCCCACATTTCCTTACACTGACTAAGGTCCATGAATAAAGAAATGAACTGGTAGGAGATCAGAGGACCCATTTACTAGTTACCTTGAGGGGGAAATTGTAAGATCCTCAGAGACAAAGCTGCCTGATGTGGGCGGAGTCCTGGTTTAGGGGAACCAATCAGCTCATGTCTAGTAATAATCTTTGTATTTCTATTTTAGTAGATGGACGGGAGATGAGGAAAACCTCAGAGGATTGTCTCACTTTGTCTCCAGACTGTAAAGTAGAAGATGAGGACATCACACAGTATAGTCCAGGAGAAAACCCGACTACCTCAAATGTCCATCCGGCACCACACAGTGTAGATGGACCATCGTATTCCTCTTATCCTGAGGAACCTCAGACTGTGCGGGACGGGGCCGGACCATCGTATTCCTCTTATCCTGAGGAACCTCAGACTGTGCGGGACGGTGCCGGACCATCGTATTCCTCTTATCCCGAGGAACCTCAGACTGTGCGGGACGGTACCGTCCTTCCAACAGATAAGAGGTTTTCCTGTACCGAGTGCGGGAAGAGTTTCTTTTTTAAATTCAATCTTGATGAGCATAAAAGATCTCACGCAGTTGAGAAGCCACATTCCTGTCCTGAGTGCGGGAAATGTTTTTTAAAGAAAGCCCATCTTTCCCTACATCAGAGATTTCACACAGAAGAAAAGCCGTATTCTTGTCCTGAGTGCGGAAAAAGTTTTTCAGGGAAGCTTGGTCTTAACAGCCATCAGAGGTCTCACACGGGGGAAAAGCCGTATTCCTGTCCTGAGTGCGGGAAATGTTTTGCGCGAAAATTACAACTTGTCACACATCAAATGTCTCACACAGGAGAGAAGCCGTATACCTGTTCTGAGTGCGGGAAATGTTTTTCATCGCAGTCCTGTCTTTTCAAACATCAGAAATATCACACGGGTGAGAAGCCGTATTCCTGTTCTGAATGCGGTAAATGCTTCGTAGTAAAATCAGACCTTGTCAAGCATCAGAGGTCTCACACGGAGGTGAAGCCATTTTCCTGTTCTGAGTGCGGGAAATGTTTTTCTAGGAAGTCCAGTCTTTCTATACATCAGAAATTGCATACAGGGGAGAAGCCGTATTGCTGTTCTGAATGCGGTAAATGCTTCGTAGTAAAATCAGACCTTGTCAAACATCAGAGGTCCCACACAGGTGAGAAGCCGCATTCCTGTCCTGAGTGCGGTAAATGTTTTACACGGAAGTCCAAACTATATGCACATCAGATATCTCACACGGGGGAGAAGCCACTTTCCGATCCGGAGTGAGGGAAGTGTTCCTCACTGAAGTCCTGTCTTCCTGTACATCAGGGGTCCCACACAACCCTCGAGGTGTATTAGTGAGTGCGGGAAATGTCTTGTATATGAATGTTGCTGGACATGTGGGGAAGAAGCTCACCCTGATATACACCTCAGATATACTCCATGGCTGATCTTCATCATGTAATAAACAGTTGATAAGGAGATCAGAGATCACCAAAGACATGGATGAAGTGTTGTACCGTGTCGGCCATTAATAGCAGAATAAAAATAAAAATGGAGTCATTACCTCTCATTGGCTGAGTACATTTTTGTGGTACGGAGACTTAGAGGTCTATTATTCTCTTGCAAGAGGTCTGTTTTCTCAAGTCGTCTTCCAGGACGAAACACGTTAACCTCACCACTTAAAAGGCAGTGCTCTAGTCCTTTTAAAATAAAAATGGAGTCATTGCCTCTCGTTGGCTGAGTACATTTTGTGTTATGGAGACTTAAAGGGTCTATTATGAATAGGGATGGGCCTGGTGTTCGATTCAAACCCATGTTCGAATCGAACATCGGCCGTTCGTCAGCTCGTCGAAACCAGAACTCTCAGGACCGTTCGCATCAAATTCGTGTGATGCGAACGGTCCACAATGCACTGCGCCAGTCACAGTGCATTGCTGGCTGATGATTGGCCAAGCATGCACTGTGACCCCGCATGCTTGGCCAATCATAGAGCCAGCGGCGAGGAGAGCAATAATTGGCCAATTATAGCTCAGGGGGTTTAGTACACGCCCCACACTATATAAGGCCGCCGCGCCGGCGGCCTCATGTAGTGTGTTCCGGCGTTAGGAACAGTGTCAGTGATTCACAGTATCTGCTGTGATTCATTTCTGTGTGGGGATTCTGGGGATTAGTGTAGGGAAAGAGGAAAAATAGGCCGGGATAGTTTATTCTTCTCAGTGCTGTTCTCAATCTCTACCAATCCAGCCATCTGCATGAGTAGTTAGTGTGTGTGCGTGCTGTGTTAGTATAGCACTGCAGTAGCACACTAAACCACCTTACCCTGTATCTGCCCTTCTGGCCTGTTGTCATCTAAGGCAGCCAGCCAGCCAGCCCTCTGCAGGAGTTAGTGTGTGTGTGTGTGTGTGTGTGTGTGTGTGTGTGTTCTCTGTGACTATAACACACTGTGTTATTATAGCACAGCAGTAGCACACTAAACCACCTTACCCTGTATCTGCCCTTCTGTCCTGTTGTCATCTAAGGCAGCCAGCCAGCCATCTGCAGGAATTAGTGTGTGTGTGTTCACTGTGACTATAACACACTGTGTTAGTATAGCACAGCAGTAGCACACTAAACCACCTTACCCTGTATCTGCCCTTCTGGCCTGTTGTCATCTAAGGCAGCCAGCCATCTGCAGGAGTTAGTGTGTGTGTTCTCTGTGACTATAACACACTGTGTTAGTATAGCACAGCAGTAGCACACTAAACCACATTACCCTGTATCTGCCCTTCTGGCCTGTTGTCATCTAAGGCAGCCAGCCAGCCATCTGCAGGAGTTAGTGTGTGTGTGTGTGCTCTGTGACTATAACACAGCACACTAAACCCCCTTCCCTGTATCTGCCCTTCTGGCCTGTTGTCATCTAAGGCAGCCATCTGCAGGAGTTAGTGTGTGTGCTGTGTGACTCAAGCACAATATACACTACCCATTACAATGTCTAGAAGACCAACAAGGAGAGGCAGACAGTCACGAGCCAAGAAAACAGGCCAAGCAGGCTCTGTGTCTAGAGACAACAGTGCTGGCCGTGGACGTGGTGCATCGTCATCAGCACGTGACCATCGGGCACGCTTGTCCTTATTTTCGGCAGCTGGACATGTTGAGCCGCATCATGCCCAAGGCTTGGTAGAGTTGATGACCAAGCCCTCCTCACCCAGGCTCAGGGTACTGGCAAAGCAGCTGCCAATGCGTACTCAATGTCATCATCAGGCACCCCTTCCCTAGACCCACCATGTCCTCCTGAGGAGTCCCCCGAACTGTTTGAGCACAGTGTTGGGTACATGCTCCAGGAGGATGCCCAGCGTTTTGAAGGCTCGGATGATGATACCCAGCTAGAGGAAGGCAGTAGCGTGAGCGCAGAGAGAGGGAATGCTCAAGGACAGCAATCTGTCATGTTCCACCAGCTGCAGCTTACTGCCAGGTTTGCTCCAGTGGTGAAGAGGGAGGGGATGATGAGGTCACTGACTCCACGTGGGTGCCTGAACGGAGAGAGGAGGAGGAAGCGGCACATCTCCAATGAGGCAGGATGCCCTCTGGGGGCCAGCTTGAGACCAGCACACCAACTGAATCACACCGCAGAGCTCCGCCTGTGCAGGGCGCTGCCTCTGCACGTTATTACAAAAGTTCTTTGGTGTGGGCCTTTTTTGAGACGAGTACATCAGATCGCACCACTGCTATTTGCAACATATGTCTCAAGCGTATCTCGCGTGGCCAAAACATCAGCCGCTTGGGCACCACAAGCATGACCAGACATATGTTGACCTGCCATGCAGCTCATTGGCAAGCGCACATTAAAGACCCACACCAAAGAACAAAGCGGACCTCTCCTTGCTCCTCATCAGCTGGGATCTCCAACCCCACTATACCTTCAGTCCTCTCTGAAAGCTACACTGAGAGGAATGAAGGTATAGAATTAGGTGTGTCACAGCCAAGTACTTGCGGGCACTCTGCTAGCAGTACACCGACGTCCGATTGTACCAGGCAAATTTCCCTGCCCCAGCTGCTGGACCGTCGAAAAGAAGTTTACTCCCAGCCATCCACATGCCCAGCGGTTGAATGCTAGCTTGGCTAAATTTCTAGCACTTCAACTGCTGCCTTTTCAGTTGGTAGACTCGGCCCCCTTCCGTGAGTTTGTTCAATGTGCGGTTCCTCAGTGGCAGGTTCCCAAACGCCACTTTTTCTCACGGAAGGCGATTCCGGCTCTCTACCGGCATGTGGAAGGCAATGTCCATGCCTCGCTGGACAGTGCGGTTAGCGGTAAGGTGCATATTACTGCTGACTCATGGTCCAGCAGGCATGGACAGGGACGTTACCTGTCTTTCACGGCCCATTGAGTCACTCTTTTGGCAGCTGGGAAGGATGCAGGACAAGGTGCAGTAGTGTTGGAGGTTGTTCCGCCACCACGCCTCCAAAATGCTACTACTGGTTGTGACACACCTCTCTCCTCCACCCCCTCCTCTTCTTCTTCCTCCATGGCCTCTTCGAGTGCTCTGTCCTCGGAACCAGCGGTGCTCCGTAGGCGTCCAAGGGGCTACGCAAGTACGCAGGCAAAAAGATGTCATGCCGTGCTTGCGCTGGTGTGTTTGGGGGACAGGAGCCACACTGGGGCAGAGGTTCTGTCAGCTCTGCAGGGGCAGGCCACGCCAGCTTAAACCAGGAATGGTGGTTTGTGACAATGGCACCAACCTCTCTGCCCTGCGACAGGGACAGCTGACCCATGTGCCCTGTATGGCTCACGTCCTTAACCTGGTGGTGCAGCGGTTCTTGGGCAGGTACCCAGGCTTACAGGATGTCCTGAGGCAGGCCAGGAAAGTCTGTGTGCATTTCTGCCGATCATATAATGCCAGTGCTCGGCTGGCTGAGCTGCAAAAGGAGTTGACCCTGCCCAAGAACCGCCTTATATGTGACATGCCCACCAGGTGGAACTCAACGTTGGCCATGCTGCAGCGACTGCACATGCAGCAGAGGGCCATCAATGAGTACCTGTGCGACTACGGCACCAGGACAGGGTCAGGGGAGCTACTGAAGACAGAGTGTCACCTCCAGAGGCAGGGGGCCAGCTAGCATGTACCCCGGGGCTGAGTCCATGACTATAATGGGGAGTTTTGAACATAAATTGGGCGTCAGTCACGTTTGATCTTTTCAAAGCTTTAATGGAGAACGTGGAAGGCGGTAGTAGGAGAAAGGGTTGGGGGTCTCAGATACCACTTATAGACTCCTTGGATCCAGAAAAAGTACAGCTTCACCGTATCAGAACCTTTAAGCCGACCCGGCGATACTGCAAACACGTTTTCAGATTGTAGAACATGACTCAACTTCACAGTGTCACAACCTATTTGCCAACGCAGAAACTCTATAAGCACATTTTTGATGTAGGTGCGTCCTTCAAACGAGTCACCAGGCCCTTCTGGGAGACCAGCCTGCATCCTGGCTCTCTCCAGGAGGGGTCCTCCCCTGGATCTTCTTTATTTGGTTTGGTTTCCTCTACCCTGGACAAGAAAGCCTATAGACCACCTCCAGGATTAGTAGGCCCCAGACAGGCTTCTGGTCCTACTTGCAGAGCCCACTTCAGCAGCACATCCCCAGGCCAGGAGGGCCTGAGGCAAGAGAGTGAGCACATAGCCCAGCCCAAATATATACCCTCTCCCAGAATTCACCAGTGGCCTCCTACTGGACTGGCTGGAAGAAGAATAAATATCCATAACTCAACCTAGTTGTACTATATCATACTGGACTGCGGAACCAGTGACAGCTACTGGCGACAGTGATAAATGTACAACCCAATTGAGCTTAGGGAAAGACCAGATGAACTGTACAATCAATCTGAGAGGCCGGCAGCCCAGTCCGAAACTACATTTATATTATAACCGCAGTTTAGGACCAGGGGGCTACAACAATATTTTTACAGATGGAGGAATTTCAGTAAAAATACTTCATTATGGCCACTAGATGGAGCTGACGTTCATAGGAAATCACACTGTTACAACATGGCCAGAATTTATCACATCTGGGCTCATGCTTGTCACATTCGTCCAACAAATCTGTACATTGATCCCTTGGTTCCCGTCATCAGGCATGGTCTCCTACAAATACCAGGGATATTATACCCATTCACTTATGAGTACGGTGGACAGCGAGGAACATAAACCAACAATATTAAACAAACCACTGATTCCAAACCAAAATACTGAATTTGGACATTGGCACAAAGGTTTATTTTGTATGTAGGCGCCCGTGACATGGTGTTCATGAACAGGGGGTGGGTAGTTTAAGTGCTTGGGGGGGGGGGGGGGGGGGTAACGTGAATGTTTTCCACTTAACCTTAGGTGGCTGTCATATGACGTCCTTAGGTTGAAGTGGATATATCAGGATGACGGGTGCTGCTGCAAATATCTTTGTTTCAGCCGACGATTCCCTGCAAAGTAAAAGCAATCATAGCAGCTGTTTAGCCGCTTGATTGCTTTTACTGGCGGTGGGAGAGGGGGGGGGTCCTGGTGCTTCTCCTGGCTCGCTCGTGCAATTGGCAAGCCAGAGAATGAATGCAAAGGTTTACCATAGAGCTGACTGTGGACCAGATGGTCCCCGGCCATCTCTATGACCCTCAGAGGCCGGAAGCAACGGCATGACGTCACTTCTGGCACCGATGGATGTAAACACTGCTGTTTGTTTTGCTTTTTTTGATCTCAGGCTTTCCAGCCTAGAGGAGAGATGTGGGGACTTATTGACCCCACATCTATCCATAAAGAGGACCTGTCTTTTCCTATTACAAGGGATGTTTACATTTCCTGTAATAGGAATAAAAGTGATCAAAAAAAATGTAAGGGAAAGTTTAAAAATAAAATAAACAAATAAAATACATTTTATAGCGCTCCCATCCTCCTGTGCTCTAACGCATACAGGCCCGCATATGTAAATGGCGTTCAAACCACACATGTGAGGTATCTCCGCAAATAATTCTAGCACAAGACCTCCTTTTGTAATTTTAAACTGGTAACGCAATTAAATATATGGCGTTAAACTTGCAGTAACGCACTGATATATACAGCGTTAAACTTGCAGTAACGCACAGAACTATATGGTGTTAAACTTGCAGTAACACAGTGACATATATGGCATTAAACTTGCAGTAACGCAATGAAATATACAGCGTTAAACATGCAGTAATGCACTGAAATATACGGCATTAAACTTGCATTAAAGCACAGAACTATATGGCGTTAAACTTGCAGTAACGCAATGAAATATACGACGTTAAACTTGCAGTAATGCAATTAAATATATGGCGTTAAACTTGCAGTAATGCAATGAAATATACAGCGTTAAACTTGCAGTAAAGCAACTAAATATATAATGTTAAAGGGGAGGTCCACTCTAAAAAAAAATGCATAAAACGGCTACAAAAAAAATGGCTGTTGCTAGGCAGATCGTCCTAATCTGCCTCTTCCTATTCTGCGGTGATCTTCTGTCTTCTGGGGAATGGGGCGCTGTGTGTTGTGGGAACAGTGTGTCCCACAACACAGTGCGCCCCATTCACAAAGCGCTGCGCTACTCGCACATGCGCAGTAGGAAACGGGCAGTGAAGCCGCAAGGCTCCACTGCCCGTTTCCCTTACTTTGAATGGCGGCATCGGGACCCGAGGGCCAAGAAACAGGTCAGCCTCGGGCGGCCGACATCGCGGGAACCCTAGAAAGGTAAGTGCTTATTAAAAGTCAGCAGCTACAGTGTTTGTAGCTGCTGACTTTTATTTATTTTTTCGCTGGCCCACCCCTTTAAACTTGCAGTAACGCACTGAAAAATACGGCGTTAAACTTGCAGTAACGCACAGAACTATATGGCATTAAACTTACAGTAACACAATGAAATATACAGCGTTAAACTTGCAGTAACGCACTGAAATATATGGTGTTAAACTTGCATTAAAGCACAGAACAATATGGTGTTAAACTTGCAGTAACGCAATGAAATATACAACGTTAAACTTGCAGTAATGCACTGAAATATACTGCGTTAAACTTACAGTAACGTAATGAAATATACAGCGTTAAACTTGCAGCAACGCAATTAAATATATGGTGCTAAACTTGCAGTAACGCACTGAAAAATACGGCATTAAACTTGCAATAAAGCACAGAACTATACAGCGTTAAACTTGCAGTAATGCAATAAAATATACTGTGTTAAATGGTCATTACACTCACACTGACCCAGCTTTCATAGCTCACCGTGAAACAAGGTGGTGGCAGCATCATGTGGTGGGGATGCTTTTCTTCAGCAGGGACAGGGAAGCTGGTCAGAGTTGATGGGAAGATGGATGGAGACAAATACTGGACAATCTTAGAAGGAAACCTGTTAGACTCTGCAAAAGATTTGAGACTGGGGCGGAGGTTCACCTTCCAGCAGGACAACGACCCGAAACAAACAGCCAGAGCTACAATGGAATGGTTTAGATCAAAGCATATTCATGTGTTAGAATGGCCCAGTCACAGTCCAGACCTAAATCACATTGAGAATCTGTGGCAAGACCTGAAAATTGCTGTTCACAGACGCTCTCCTGGGGGAGTCCTAATCCTGCCTGTGAAGGGGCATCTCTGAGATCTTCAGAAAGTGCTGCAGCAGCGCCAACATTTAAAAAGGAAAAAAATGTATTAAAAAATTGCCGGCAAATGACATTTCATTGTCGGCTTCCTTCTAATACAAAAAGAATGATAAAGTTTGAGGTCCCCCAGGAAATCCATACCAGACCCTTAATCCAAATATGCAGCTTGGCTGACCAAGAAAGGGGGAGGCTTATACCAGTGGCGGTCGGTGGTATATTTTTTTTGGGGGGGGGAGCAGCGGCAAACAGTGCACAGCCAGCCCAATCCCCCCTTGGTTGGGTCACCTGCACCATAATTCCTCCCCATCCTGGTCAGGTCAGTCGTTCGTTTGTTCGGTCACCCGCAACACTTACCCAAGGCAGTGCTTCCAGATGGGCAACAAGCTTCCCCTGTGTTTCCCTCTCGGCATCACGTGGTGTCCTCACCGTGCATCTCCTCCCTCGGCCAATAGGAGAGCTTCTCCTTTCGGCCAATCGGGAAACGGGTCTCAGGACCCGCTTCCTGATTGGCTGGGAGGCAGAATCAATCTTACAATAGCGAATATTCAAGGAAAAGGGGGATAAGAGCCAAGCCATCCTTCCCATTACCCTGATCAGTATACCCTATCCCAACAATAATACAAGACCATCCGTTAGCGCTCAGTTAGAAGTCCATTGGGACCAGTGTAGTGGTCCTTTACATTGGTGGCCAATGGGAGAAGGACCCCCTTATATCAGTGGTCAGTGTAGTGGTCCCTTACATTGGTGACCAATGGGAGAAGGACCCCCTTATATCAGTGGTCAGTGTAGTGGTCCCTTACATTGGTGACCAATGGGAGAAGGATCCCCTTATATCAGTGGTCAGTGTAGTGGTCCCTTACATTGGTGACCAATGGGAGAAGGATCCCCTTATATCAGTGGTCAGTGTAGTGGTCCCTTACATTGGTGACCAATTGGAAAAGGACCCCCTTACAGTATATCGTCATAATAGTAATAGTGGGAAGACTGACCCCCTTAGAGATGATTGATGTCCGTTGTTACTGAGAGACAAAAAATGCTCAGGGAACCCCTAGAAACCTTTTGGATGAACCCTGTCTGAGAAAGACTGGACTAGGCAGTAATATATTTCTCTCCCCCTTGGTGGGAGTGGAGATGACCCCATCTATAAGGATATACAGTACATACACACAAAGCACAAGGCTGTGTTCACACTACGAGACGTTACTTGGGGCTGCAGTTCCTCTGATCTCCACAAGGTGGTGATCTTCTCACCTCTACCATAGAGATAGGACGTCTCTATGGAAGACAGGAAGTGATGTCAGGTTATAAATAGGAAATTCCGGGTGAGAGGTGAGTCGGGTGGAAGTAGAGAGGAGACATCGCTGGAAGTTTCAGCTGAAGAGGTAATAAGATCTTATTTTCTATTTACACCCAGTAACCCCCCCGGTCATGTCCGTCCTCTTCCGCCATAGTCACTGTGATGTCTTTTATCTCCAGCAGATGATGATACACACATATATCGTGTGGAAACCTAGATTAACCCCTTCAGGGTCAGAACATTCCCCCACTTACGGCGCCGGTGTTCTGAGGAGAAAGGTCCCCCCATCGGATAGTGGCCGCCCTTTACTGTGTAGACGCAGCGATTGCGCAGTACGGAGTCTCCGAAGATGAACAGCTGACTATCAGCTCTACATGGCGCCTGCGCACTTAATAGTATATTTTGTCAGAAGCTGCCGATGTTGTAAGCACTTTGTAAGAGAGCCCCTCGTGGCCTCGCTTCGCTCGCCGCGCTTCGGGACACGGCCTCGCTGTGCTCGGCATATTTAGATTCTAAATCTATGGCCACTTGGATGGTGGGGCTTGAACCTGGACTCAGGGCAGAAGGTAGTGCGCAGGCGCCTTGTAGAGCACACGATCAGCTGTTCATCTTCTGAGACTTTCAGCTTCTCCTTTGTCCTCCGTACTGCGAAGTATAGGGCGGACAGTATCCGATGGGGGACAGTTCTCGACAAGACACCGGACACATTCTCTTCATATTGGAGATGTGTCACCTTTCCCACCAATCACCTTCTCACCTCATCAGTCTATACTAACAGATTATACGATAATATAGAATAGTGGGGGGGATTTATAATGCACGTATTTGTATTTTATAAGCTTTATGTAGAAGAGGGAAAACAACTACTCCTGATGTCTGTGAAGGTCCAACACAAGGGACGTGTCTGGATGGTGACTGTATCATTGTGTGTGTCAGGTTCCTATAAGGTGTCAGGATGTCACTGTCTATTTCTCCATGGAGGAGTGGGAGTATTTAGAAGGACACAAGGATCTCTACAAGGACGTCATGATGGACAATCAGCCGCCCCTCACATCACCGGGTAAGAGGAGAATTTATTGTAAAGGAGAGAGCAGTACGGAGGCTCCACCTAGATCCCCCATCATCTGATAAACACATAGAAACAATGTATTCAGTCAGTGTGTGTGTTTCCTACAGATGGATCCAGTAATGGGAACCCACCAGAGAGATCTCCCCGTCCTCTGTATTCCCGGGATTCCACACAGGAAGGTCGCACCATCCCCCACTGTTACAAGGTTGGTTGGACGGAATATCTAGAAAATGGACTCATGGAGACGATGTGTGGATTTCTTATGTGATGTCTCAATAATAAAGCTTATATTTTACAGATGATATTTTCTCTCGTTTTCTTGGTTTAGAGTGGAATTTATTGAGGAGAAGGTGGGGTGGTCCACTGTGTTGAAAGCAGCAGAGAGATGCAGGAGAAGTAGTACAGAATAGTGTCCATTGGTTTTAGGATATAAGATATGGTTTTATATACAAGTGTGTTTGTTACGATGAGTATTTTATTATATCTTTCAGAATGAAAACCCCAAGGATAATTTTGTTGTAAAAGAAGAGTATAAAGAGGAGGATGAGGAGTATGGAGTGATGAAGGAGATTTCAGGAGGACACAAGGATATGATGGAGCCACCAAATACCAGGAACCCACCAGAGAGATGTCCCCGTCCTCTGTATTCCACACAGGAAGGTCACACCATCCCCCACTGTTACAAGGTTGGTGGGATGGACACATGGAGACAATGCTTGGATTCTTTTTTTATATAATCTTACAATAATAAATCTTATATTTTAAAGATGATTTTTTTTTTCCCCTCATTTTCTTGATTTAGAGTGGAGATCCAATCGATATAGAATTTGAGGTGAAATCAGAAGAAGAAGAAGAGAGGTGTGTGAGGGATGATCAGCAGTCTATGGAGGAGGATGGAATAACGGGGACATTTATAGAGGAGGACACTCCTACAGAGATCAGCACAGGTGGGTCATTAACACTAAATACATTCCTCCACCCATACTGCTCACCGATTGGTCCATCCTTATCGGAGACGAGTTTTTTGTTTTTACGTAAATGAATTGATAAAACATGGCAGGAAATGTAACCCATTACAAGTATTAGGGGGGTTATACAATATTTACTCCGCTATGGAACGACTCTGGGGTTATGGGGAATTGAAGGAACTGGAAAGATTTGATTGGTGGAAGTCTAAAGGGTTGAGGTATAGAGCCCAATTATTTCATGTCTTAAAAACCGTTTACCCAATCAAGTAATGAATGTGGGATTCCAAATCAAAGATGTTTCTTCAACTTGGACACGCTGTACAGGGGCAGGCCCGCTCCCATGAAATGAAATAATAACGTTGTTGATAAGAAAAAGTGACAACTTCAAAAAACTCACCAGGCCTCTTACTAAATACTTTGGAATGTCTCATTTCTAAAAAAAAAAAAAAGAAAAGGGGGTCATTTTGGGGGGTATTTGTATTCCCCTGGCAAGAAATGAGAAAGCACGTCGGGTGTGATCAATTTTCAGCGATTTGCACCACAGCTTGTAGACTCCGTAACCTTCACACAGACCAAATAATATCCACTGATTTGGGTTATTTTTTTTTTTACCAAAAATATGTAGCAGTATACATTTTGGTCAAAATTTATGAAGAAAAATTACTTGTTTGCAAAATTTTATAAGAAACTAAGAGAAATGCATTTATTTTTCAACATTTTTGATTGTTTTCATTTATAGCGCAAAAAATAAAACCCCAGTGGGGATTAAATGTTCACAAAAGAAAACGTAAAAAAAAAAAAAAAAAGATACAAATTTTATACGAGTTGAGTGATTGTCATTCGAAGTGTGACAGCTTTGGCGGCACTTATAGGCGGCACTGATGGGCACTGAGGAGGAGTCACTTATAGGCGGCACTGATGGGCACTGAGGGGAGTCACTTATAGGCGGCACTGATGGGCACTGAGGAGGAGTCACTTATAGGCGGCACTGAGGAGGAGTCACTTATAGGCGGCACTGATGGGCACTGAGGAGGAGTCACTTATAGGCGGCACTGATGGGCACTGAGGAGGAGTCACTTATAGGCGGCACTGATGGGCACTGAGGAGGAGTCACTTATAGGCGGCACTGATGGGCACTGAGGAGGAGTAACTTATAGGCGGCACTGATGGGCACTGAGGAGGAGTCACTTATAGGCGGCACTGATGGGCACTGAAGAGGAGTCACTTATATGCAGCACTGATGGGCACTGAAGAGGAGTCACTTATAGGCGGCACTGAGGAGGAGTCACTTATAGGCGGCACTGATGGGCACTGAGGAGATGTCACTTATAGGCGGCACTGATGGGCACTGAGGAGGAGTCACTTATAGGCGGCACTGATGGGCACTGAGGAGGAGTCACTTATAGGCGGCACTGAGGAGGAGTCAGTTATAGGCAGCACTGATGGGCACTGAGGAGGAGTCACTTATAGGTGGCACTGATGGGCACTGAGGAGGAGTCACTTATAGGCGGCACTGATGGGCACTGAGGAGGAGTCACTTATAGGCGGCACTGATGGGCACTGAGGAGTCACTTATAGGCGGCACTGATGGGCACTGAGGAGGAGTCACTTATAGGCGGCACTGATGGGCACTGAGGAGGAGTCACTTATAGGCGGCACTGATGGGCACTGAGGAGGAGTCACTTATAGGCGGCACTGATGGGCACTGAGGAGGAGTCACTTATAGGCGGCACTGATGGGCACTGAGGAGGAGTCACTTATAGGCAGCACTGATGGGCACTGAGGAGGAGTCACTTATAGGCAGCACTGATGGGCACTGAGGAGGAGTCACTTATAGGCAGCACTAATGGGCACTGAGGAGGAGTCACTTATAGGCGGCACTGATGGGCACTGAGGAGGAGTCACTTATAGGCAGCACTGAGGAGGAGTCACTTATAGGCAGCACTGATGGGCACTGAGGAGGAGTCACTTGTAGGCAGCAATGATGGGCACTGAGGAGGAGTCACTTATAGGCGGCACTGATGGGCACTGAGGAGGAGTCACTTATAGGCGGCACTAATGGGCACTGAGGAGGAGTCACTTATAGGCAGCACTGATGGGCACTGAGGAGGAGTCACTTATAGGCGGCACTGATGGGCACTGAGGAGGAGTCACTTATAGGCAGCACTGATGGGCACTGAAGAGGAGTAACTTATAGGCGGCCCTGATGGGCACTGAGGAGGAGTCACTTATAGGCGGCACTGAGGAGGAGTTACTTATAGGCGGCACTGATGGGCACTGAGGAGAAGTCACTTATAGGCGGCACTGATGGGCACTGAGGAGGAGTCACTTATAGGCAGCACTGATGGGGCACTGAGGAGGAGTCACTTATAGGCGGCACTGAGGAGGAGTCATTTATAGGCAGCACTGATGGGCACTGAGGAGGAGTCACTTATAGGTGGCACTGATGGGCACTGAGGAGGAGTCACTTATAGGCGGCACTGATGGGCACTGAGGAGGAGTCACTTATAGGCGGCACTGATGGGCACTGAGGAGTCACTTATAGGCGGCACTGATGGGCACTGAGGAGGAGTCACTTATAGGCGGCACTGATGGGCACTGAGGAGGAGTCACTTATAGGCGGCACTGATGGGCACTGAGGAGGAGTCACTTATAGGCGGCACTGATGGGCACTGAGGAGGAGTCACTTATAGGCAGCACTGATGGGCACTGAGGAGGAGTCACTTATAGGCAGCACTGATGGGCACTGAGGAGGAGTCACTTATAGGCAGCACTGATGGGCACTGAGGAGGAGTCACTTATAGGCAGCACTAATGGGCACTGAGGAGGAGTCACTTATAGGCGGCACTGATGGGCACTGAGGAGGAGTCACTTATAGGCAGCACTGAGGAGGAGTCACTTATAGGCAGCACTGATGGGCACTGAGGAGGAGTCACTTGTAGGCGGCACTGATGGGCCCTGAGGAGGAGTCACTTATAGGCGGCACTGATGGGCACTGAGGAGGAGTCACTTATAGGCGGCACTGATGGGCACTGAGGAGGAGTCACTTATAGGCAGCACTGATGGGCACTGAGGAGGAGTCACTTATAGGCGGCACTGATGGGCACTGATAGGTGGCATTGATGAGCACTGGTAGGTGGCACTAGCAGCACTGATATGCCCCGTACACACGGTCGGATATTCCGATGGAAAAGGTCCGATCGGATTATATTGTCGGAAAGTCCGATCGTGTGTGGGCTCTAGCGGACTTTTTCAGTCGGAATTTCCAACGGAAAATATTTGAGAATAGGACATAAAATTTTCCGACAACAAAATCCGATCTGACTTTTTCCAATCGTGTGTCGAGAATTCCGACTCACAAAGTGCCACGCATGCTCAGAAGAAATTTGGAGACGGAAGCTATTGGCCGCTGCCCTCTACGTAGTCCCGTCGTACGTTTTTGTACGTCGCCTCGTTCGGAATGATCGGATTTCGCGACAACTTTGTCCGACCGTGTGTGTGCGCAACACCAGTTTCGGACAAAGTCCGTCAGAAATTATCCAACGGATTTGGGGATCGGAATGTCCGACCGTGTGTACGGGGGCTTAGACGTTGGAAGCACTGATGGACACTGGAAACGCTGATTAGCAGCACTGGCGGGCACGGGCAGCACTGATTGACAGCACTGATGGGTGGCACTGATGGGCACTGAGAAGGAGTCACTTATAGGCAGCACTGATGGGCACTGAGAAGGAGTCACTTATAGAAGGCACCGATTGGCAGCACTGATGAGCACTGATAGGTGGCACTAGCAGCACTGATAGATGCTGGAAGCACTGATGGACACTGGAAACACTGATTAGCAGCACTGGTGGGCACGGGGAGCACTGATTGACAGCACTGATGGGCACTGAGAAGCAGTCACTGATAGGCAGCACTGAGAAGGAGTCACTTATAGGCGGCACTGATTGGCAGCATTGATGAGCACCGATAGGTGACACTAGCAGCGCTGATAGACGCTGGAAGCACTGATGGACACTGGAAACACTGATTAGCAGCACTGGTGGGCACAGGCAGCACTGATGGGTGGCACTGATGGGCACTGAGGAGTCACTTATAGGCAGCACTGAGGAGTCACTTATAGGCGGCACTGATGGGCACTGAGAAGGAGTCACTTATAGGCAGCACTGATGGGCACTAAGAAGGAGTCACTTATAGGCGGCACTGATTGGCAGCACTGATGGGCACTGATTGGCAGCACTGATGAGCACTGATAGGTGGCACTAGCAGCACTGATGGACACTGGAAACACTGATTAGCAGCACTGGTGGGCACGGGCAGCACTGATGGATGGCACTGATGGGCACTGTTGGGGCTGCACTGATAATCAGGGCATTGATCATCCGTGTCCTGATTTATCAGATGTAGATGTCGTATCACGCTGGCCGGTTGCCGGCTCTCCTCTCCTGACGTTGTGCGGAAAGTATTGCCAATAACCGGCAAGTGGACATGGGTGGTTTGTCTCGTTCTGAATTAATATTCGGACGGATTTTTTCGTGAAATCCGATTTAGTAATGTCAAAGAAAATTCGACAAAGACAAAAAACTAATTCCGAATACGAATTGAATGAATCAAACCCAATTTAACAGAAGTAAATAACTAGCACGGTAAGGAAGTGGTTCTAGAACTAGGGCGGTACGGGTCACATTTTAGTGGGTCTTTGTGGGGTTTAGAAATGAACACAATCGGCGCCTCCCACATAGAAAAGGGGGGAGGGTTCCCGCGAGGAGAAAGGGGCTTAAAGTGGCTGTACTTACCTGCTCTGTGCCATGCTTCTGCACAGAGCAGCCTCCATCCTCCTCTTCTTCTGGGGTCCTCCGCCAGCGCTCCAGCCTCCTTCTCTTCATCGGGGGCCCCAAAGCTGCTTTCCATGGTGGCACCCGTGCGGGCTCGAGTCCCTCTGCTGCATCCATTGACCGGGGAGTGAGCCCCGCCCCCCCGCTCCCGTGTCACAGGATTTGATTGACAGCAGCGGGAGGCAACGGCAGGCATCCCGATAATTTTGGTAAGCTAGTGTACATAATCAATTGTTGGTCATCAGTTACCAGTAGAGGTATAAAGAGAGGAGTAGAAGGACATGGAAGCCTCCAGTATCTTGTGCGGGGGCGGGACTAATATGGCCGGTAGACGGGCAAATACGGGAAATAGAAGTGGTGGGTGGGGTCAGGTCTTGTCAAATTAGCGCCCAGCCTTGTTACCATGTTCACAAGTGTTTGGGTTGGTATAAAGAATCTTCCTTATAGTAATCTCATAGTCCCTACATTACCATAACCAAGTCTACCGGTAATGCTGGGTGGGATCAGCTCCATAGTTGCCGTCTATCTGAACCATAACTGTCTCCATCTCCTGAGTACTCATCACTGTCACTCCTATAAAGACAGTTCTCGTTGTTTCCTCTCTGACTGTGACAGATCTTGGATACCCCAGCTGGGCACCTCCGCCAGACCTGATCAGAGACCCATTTACTAGTTACCTTGAGGGGGGAATTGTAAGATCCTCAGAGACAAAGCTGCCTGATGTGGGCGGAGTCCTGGTTTAGGGGAACCAATCAGCTCATGTCTAGTAATAATCTTTGTATTTCTATTTTAGTAGATGGACGGGAGATGAGGAAAACCTCAGAGGATTGTCTCACTTTGTCTCCAGACTGTAAAGTAGAAGATGAGGACATCACACAGTATAGTCCAGGAGAAAACCCGACTACCTCAAATGTCCATCCGGCACCACACAGTGTAGATGGACCATCGTATTCCTCTTATCCTGAGGAACCTCAGACTGTGCGGGACGGTGCCGGACCATCGTATTCCTCTTATCCCGAGGAACCTCAGACTGTGCGGGACGGTGCCGGACCATCGTATTCCTCTTATCCCGAGGAACCTCAGACTGTGCGGGACGGTGCCGGACCATCGTATTCCTCTTATCCTGAGGAACCTCAGACTGTGCGGGACGGTGCCGGACCATCGTATTCCTCTTATCCTGAGGAACCTCAGACTGTGCGGGACGGTGCCGGACCATCGTATTCCTCTTATCCTGAGGAACCTCAGACTGTGCGGGACGGTGCCGGACCATCGTATTCCTCTTATCCTGAGGAACCTCAGACTGTGCGGGAGGGTGCCGGACCATCGTATTCCTCTTATCCTGAGGAACCTCAGACTGTGCGGGACGGTGCCGGACCATCGTATTCCTCTTATCCTGAGGAACCTCAGACTGTGCGGGACGGTGCCGGACCATCGTATTCCTCTTATCCTGAGGAACCTCAGACTGTGCGGGACGGTGCCGGACCATCGTATTCCTCTTATCCTGAGGAACCTCAGACTGTGCGGGATGGTGCCGGACCATCGTATTCCTCTTATCCTGAGGAACCTCAGACTGTGCGGGACGGTGCCGGACCATCGTATTCCTCTTATCCTGAGGAACCTCAAACTGTGCGGGACGGTGCCGGACCATCGTATTCCTCTTGTCCAGAGGAACCTCAGACTGTGCGGGACGGTGCCGGACCATCGTATTCCTCTTATCCTGAGGAACCTCAGACTGTGCGGGACGGTGCCGGACCATCGTATTCCTCTTATCCCGAGGAACCTCAGACTGTGCGGGACGGTGCCGGACCATCGTATTCCTCTTATCCCGAGGAACCTCAGACTGTGCGGGACGGTGCCGGACCATCGTATTCCTCTTATCCCGAGGAACCTCAGACTGTGCGGGACGGTGCCGGACCATCGTATTCCTCTTATCCCGAGGAACCTCAGACTGTGCGGGACGGTGCCGGACCATCGTATTCCTCTTATCCCGAGGAACCTCAGACTGTGCGGGACGGTGCCGGACCATCGTATTCCTCTTATCCTGAGGAACCTCAGACTGTGCGGGACGGTGCCGGACCATCGTATTCCTCTTATCCCGAGGAACCTCAGACAGTCCTTCCAACAGATGAGAGGTTTTCCTGTACTGAGTGCGGGAAGAGTTTCTATTTTAAATTCAATCTTGATGAACATAAAAGAGCTCACACAGTTGAGAAGCGGCTTTCATGTCCTGAGTGCGGGAAATGTTTTTTCAAGAAAGCCCATCTTTCCCTACATCAGAGATCTCACACAGAAGAAAAGCCATATTCTTGTTCTGAGTGTGGGAAATGTTTTGTACAAAAATTACAATTTGTCACACATCAAATTTCTCACACAGGAGAGAAGCCATTTTCCTGTCCTGAGTGCGGGAAAGTTTTTTTAAAGAAATCCCATCTTTCCACACATCAGAGATCTCACGCAGAAAAAAAGCTACATTCTTGTTCTGAGTGCGGGAAAGGTTTTTTAAAGAAAGCCTATCTTTCCCAACATCAGAGATCTCATACAGAAAAAAAGCCATATTCCTGTTCTGAGTGCGGGAAATGTTTTTCAAGGAAGTCCTACCTTTTTATTCATCAGAGATTGCACACGGGTGAAAAACCATATTCCTGTTCCGAATGCGGGAAATGTTTTGCAAACACATCAGGCCTTCTCTCACATCAGAGGTCTCACACGGGGGAGAAGCCATTTTCCTGTTCTGAGTGCGGGAAATGTTTTTCATCAAAGTCCTATCTATTTATGCATCAGAGATTTCACACGGGTGAGAATCTGCATTCCTGTTCTGAATGTGGGAAATATTTCTTAACAAAATCAGCCCTTGCCACACATCAGAGGTCTCATACGGAGGAGAAGCCATTTTCCTGTTCTGAGTGCGGGAAATGTTTTGTACGAAAATCACAACTTGTCCTACATCAGAGGTCTCACACGGGGGAGAAGCCGTATTCCTGTCCTGAGTGCGGAAAATGCTTTTCAAAGCAGTACTCCCTTTACAGACATCAGGTATTGCACACGGGGGAGAAGCCATATTCCTGTCCTGAGTGCGGGAAATGTTTTGTACGAAAGTCATATCTTGTCATGCATCAGAGCTCTCACATGGGGGAGAAGCCGTATTCCTGTCCTGAGTGCGGAAAATGTTTTACACGGAAGTCCAATCTTTCCTTACATCAGAGATCTCACACGGGGGAGAAGCCACTTTCCTGTCCTGAGTGAGGGAAATGTTCCTCACTGAAGTCCTGTCTTCCTGTACATCAGGGGTCCCACACAACCCTCAAGGTGTATTAGTGAGTGCGGGAAATGTCTTGTATATGAATGTTGCTGGACATGTGGGGAAGAAGCACACCCTGATATACACCTCAGATATACTCCATGGCTGATCTTCATCATGGAAGAAACAGTTGATAAGGAGATCAGAGATCACCAAAGACATGGGGTCATTACCTCTCATTGGCTGAGTACATTTTGTGGTACGGAGACTTAGAGGTCTATTATTCTCTTGCAAGAGGTCTGTTTTCTCAAGTCGTCTTCCAGGACGAAACACGTAAACCCCACTACTTAGAAGGCGGTCCTCTAGGCATTTTAAAATAAAAATGGAGTCATTGCCTCTCATTGGCTGAGTATATTTTGTGGTATGGAGACTTAGAGGTCTATTATGAATAAGAAAACAAATAGTTGATGGAATGTGGCACAGGTTTGCCCAGCCGTGACGAATATTGTCCATATTTTATATAACTCAGTAATTTTCTATGATCATTGCCTCCATCTAGTGTCCATAATTCTGTATCACAATGTAGCGCCCCCCTTAGTCTACTGAATGCAGAGTGTCACCTCCAGAGGCAGTGGGCCAGCTAGCATGTACCCCGGGGCTGAGTCAATGACTATAATGGGGAGTTTTGAACAGAAATTGGGTGCCAGTCACTTTTGATCCTTTCAAAGCTTTAATGGAGAACTTTGAAGAAGGTAGTAGGAGAAAGGGTTGGGGGTCTCAGATACCAGGACCAGATCACTTATAGACTCCTTGGATCCAGAAAAAAATACAGCTTCACCTTACCGGAACCTTTAAGCCGACCCGGCGATACTGCAAGCACGTTTTCAGATTGTAGAACAAGATTCAGCTTCCCAGTGTCAGAACCTATAAGCCGACCCGGCGATACTGCAAGCGCGTTTTAGATGTAGGTGCGTCCATCAAACGAGTCACCAGGCCCTTCTGTGAGACCAGCCTGCATCCTGGCTCTCTCCAGCATGGGTCTTCTCTATTTGCCTTGACTTCTTCCACGCCGGGCAAGACAGCCTAAGGACCACCTCCAGGATTAGTAGTCCCCAGACAGGCTTCTGGTCCTACCTGCAGAGCTCACTTCAGCAGCACATCCCCAGGCCAGGAGGGCCTGGGGCTAGAGAGTGAGCACATGGCCCAGCCCAAATATATATCCTCTCCCAGAATGCACCACTGGCCAAGGACCTCCCCTCCTACTGGGTACACATGGGAACCGTCAAAAAATTAGTTTCGTTCCGTTTCGTATTAAAAAAAAAATCGTAATTCGTATACGAAATTCCGTTCGGATTCATACGAAATTCGTATTTCGTACCAATTTTTATTGTTATTTTTTTAATTTAAAAGTTTCTGTTAATTTGGCTCGGAAATTCGTAAACTAAATTTCGTATTTCGTACAGAATTCTTCTGCATATTAACACCAGTCACGTTTCTGATACTTTCTGTTAATTAAAAAGGGAAATGCGTATACGAAATTTCGTATTTCGTAAACGGAATTTCATATTTCGTACAGAATTCTTATGCATAAACACCAGTCACGTTTCTGTTAATTTGGATCCGAAATTCGTAACGAAATTTCGTATTTCGTACGGAATTCGTATGCATAAAAATTATTTAAAAAAATTCGTAATTCCTATACGAAATTCCGTTTGGATTCGTACGAAATTCGTATTTCGTACGAATTTTTTTATTTTATTTTTTTTAATTTAAACGTTTCTGTTAATTTGGATCGGAAATTCGTAAACGAAATTTCATATTTCGGACGGAATTCTTCTGCATATTAACACCAGTCATGTTTCTGATACTTTCTGTTAATTTAAAAACGGAAATTCGTTTACGTACAGAATTCTTCTGCATAAACACCAATCACGTTTCTGTTAATTTGGATCCGAAATTCATAATGAAATTTCGTATTTCGTACGGAATTCGTATGCATAAAAATTATTATAAAAATAGTATTAAAAAAAATGTGTAATTCAAAAGAAAGGAAATTCCAATACCTATAATTTAATAGTTAGTTATTATTCGTTTGTCATTATTTCGGATTTTTCAGGGCGAGTTCAGAGGGTGGTGATAAATGGGGAGTACTCGGAATGGTCGGGGTGGGTAGTGGGGTCCCCCAGGGTTTTGTGCTGGGACCAATCCTATTTAATTTATTCATAAACGACCTGGAGGATAGGTATGGGGGAAACAGTTCAATCTCTGTATTTGCGGACGATACTAAGCTAAGCATGGCAATAACTTCTCCGCTGGATGGAACAAATTAATGGGGTGGGCAATTACATGGCAAATGAGGTTCAATGTAGAAAAAATTTAAATAATGCATTTGGGTGGCAAAAATCTGAATGCAATCTATAGACTGGGGGGAGAACCTCTGGGGGGATCTAGGATGGAAAAGGACCTGGGGGTCCTAGTAGATGATAGGCTCAGCAATGCCAAGCTGCTGCTAACAAAGCAAACAGAATATTGGCATTGAAAAGGGGATCAACAAAAGAGGTAAAAGGATAATTCTCCTGCTCTACAAGACTCTGGTCCGGCCGCGCCTGGAGTATGCTTTCCATTTCTGGGCACCAGTCCTTCGGTCCACTGGAAATGGAGCGAGTACAAAGAAGGGCAACAAAGCTAATAAAGGGTCTGGAGGATATTAGTTATGGGGAAAGGTTGTGAGCACTGAACTTATTCTCTCTGGAGAAGAGACGCTTGAGAGGGGATATGATTTCAATGTACAAATACCAGACTGGTGACCCCGAGAAAACTTTTTCACGGAAGAGAGTATAACGAGACTCATTGCCACTCATTAAAAGTAGAAGAAAAGAGGTTTAACCTTAAACTACGTAGAGGGTTCTTTACAGTAAGAGCGGCAAGGATGTGGAATTCCCTTCCACAGGTGGTGGTCTCAGCGGGGGGCATCGATAGTTTCATGAAACTATTAGATAAGCACCTGAATGACCGCAACATACAGGGGATATACAATGTAATACTGGCATATAATCACACACATAGGTTGGACTTGTGTCTTTTTTTCAACCTCACCTACTATGTAACTACCAAAGGGGCCCACGTTCCCTGCCTGTAAAGGTTATTTTCTATTGGTCGGACTGCAGTCTTGTAAGACCATTCATACAGTGCCAGCTGGTCCTGAGAGGAGTTGTTCTACAAGCAAGAGGTAGAAGGAGAGGTGTATATATGGACTGTATATAGTTGTGTCCCTGAAGAGTTCTTCTACTTTGATCAAGTGGGCATCCCATGATACCCTAAACCCGATCCAAGTTCAGCACCCCTAATAAAATACAAAAACAAAGCTGCAAGGACTGTTTCTTGACTCAAGAGTGCTGTGGAAAATTCTGTGTGCCTGGCTGTGCAGGGTGGGAGATACATTCATTCACTAGCAGCTCCTTCCCGGGGGGTAGCGCTACCACAATAAAAAGGAAGGGGGTGGGGATAGTTGTCACAATATGGTCCAAATATGGCCAAATCTAGGCTGTGATATTACTGCAATCCCCACCCCTTTGCTTCAATAGTAGGGATCATCCGTGATGTCAGAAGATCCAGAAGGTGCAACTGCTGCTTCATTAGGAAGCAGTGAAAGTGGGAAGCTGTCATATATAGAAGCGGTAGGAATATCGCCTTTAAGTATGCTGCGCGGCTCCTGCCGAACACAGGGGGGCGACACGGCCAAAGTTTGAATGGAACTATCGCCTCATCCCTAATCTTTCAGAACTAGACTGAGCATCAAGCTGACATTTATCAGTGATTGTCATACTTTCATCTCAGCTGAATAACATTTTAGTTTCACTAGAACTTGGAGTAATTCCTCGTGGTCAGTGTATTGGTCCTTTACATTGGTGACCAATGGGAGAAGGACCCCCTTATATCAGTGGTCAGTGTAGTGGTCCCTTACATTGGTGACCAATGGGAGAAGGACCTCCTTATATCAGTGGTCAGTGTAGAGGTCCCTTACATTGGTGACCAATGGGAGAAGGACCCCCTTATATCAGTGGTCAGTGTAGTGGTCCCTTACATTGGTGACCAATGGGAGAAGGACCTCCTTATATCAGTGGTCAGTGTAGAGGTCCCTTACATTGGTGACCAATGGGAGAAGGACCCCCTTATATCAGTGGTCAGTGTAATGGTCCCTTACATTGGTGACTAATGGGAGAAGGACCCCCATATATCAGTGTAGTGGTCCCTTACATTGGTGACCAATGGGAGAAGGACCCCCTTATATCAGTTTACTGGTCCTTTACATTGGTGACCAATGGGAGAAGGACCTCCTTATATCAGTGGTCAGTGTAGTGGTCCCTTACATTGGTGACCAATGGGAGACAGACCCCCTTATATCGTCATCAGTGGGAAGATTGCCCCCATTACAGATCATTGATGTCAGTTGTTACCGAGAGACAGAAATTGTTCATTGCTCAGGGAACCCCTAGAAACCTTTGGAGGAACCCTGGCTGAGAAAGGCTGGACTAGGCAGTAATATGTTTATCTCCCCCTTGGTGGGAGTGGAGATGACCCCCATCTATAAGGATATACAGTACATACACACACAGCACAAGGCCGTGTTCACACTACGTGACGTTTCTCAGGGGCTGAAGTTCCTCTGAGCTCCACAAGGTGGTGATCTTCTCACTTATACCCAGACAGGAAGTCTCTATGGAAGACAGGAAGTGATGTCAGGTTATAAATAGGAAGTTCCGGGTGAGAGGTGAGTCAGGAGGAAGTAGAGAGGAGGCATTGCTGCAAGTTTCAGCAGAGGAGGTAATAAGATCTTATTTACCCCCCAGTAACCCCCCCCCCCCCTCGTCATGTCCGTCCTCTTCCTCCATAGTCACTGTGACATCTTTTATCTCCAGCAGATGATGATACACACATATATAGTGCGGAAACCTAGATTAACCCCTTCAAGGTCAGAACATTCCCCCACTTAGGGGGCCGGAACATTCTCTTCATATTGGAGATGTGTCACCTTTCCCACCAATCACCTTCTCACCTCATCAGTCTATATTAATGGATCATACAATAATATGGAATGTGGGGGGGATTTATAATGCACTTATTTATATTTTAAAAGCTTTATGTAGAAAAGGGAAAATAACTATTTCTGATGTCTGTGAAGGTTGAACACAAGGGATGTGTCTGGATGGTGACTGTATCATTGTGTGTGTCAGGTTCCTATAAGGTGTCAGGATGTCACTGTCTATTTCTCCATGGAGGAGTGGGAGTATTTAGAAGGACACAAGGATCTCTACAAGGACGTCATGATGGACAATCAGCCGCCCCTCACATCACCGGGTAAGAGGAGACTTTATTGTAAAGGAGAGAGCAGTACGGAGGCTCCACCTAGATCCCCCATCATCTGATAAACACATAGAAACAATGTATTCAGTCAGTGTGTGTGTTTCCTACAGATGGATCCAGTAATGGGAACCCACCAGAGAGATCCCCCCGTCCTCTGTATTCCCGGGATCCCACACAGGAAGGTCACACCATCCCCCACCATCATCAGGTAGATGAGGAACAATCACTGATAGTATCATTAGGATCTGTACATTATCTGCATTGTTACCATTGATGTCATTTTTATTATATATTCAGAGTGGAAACCTGAGAGATCCTAAAGTTGAGGTGAAAGAAGAGATAAAAGAGGAGGATGATGAGGATGGGGTGATGGAGGAAGAACACAAAGATCTGTACCAGGACACCATGGTGGAGTCATCCAGCTACAGAAACCCCCCAGAGAGATGTCCCCGTCCTCTGTATTCCCGGGATCCCACACAGGAAGATCACACCATCCCTCACCATCATCAGGTAGACGAGTAATGAATATGAGTAGTTAAAATTGTTATAAAAGCAAGTTTGTTACAATAAAGGTTTTCTTATATCTTTCAGAATGAAAACCCCAAGGATAATATTGTTGTAAAAGAAGAGTATAAAGAGGAGGATGAGGAGTATGGAGTGATGGAGGAGTTTTCAGGAGGACACAAGGATATGATGGAGCCACCAAATACCAGGAACCCACCAGAGAGATGTCCCCGTCCTCTGTATTCCACACAGGAAGGTCACACCATCCCCCACTGTTACAAGGTTGGTGGGATGGAGAATCTAGAACATGGACTTCTGGAGAGGATGTGTATTTTCTTCTATATGATGTCACAATATTTCTCTCTCATTTCTTTTTGATTTAGAGTGGAGATCCAATCGATATAGAATTTGAGGTGAAATCAGAAGAAGAAGAAGAGAGGTATGTGAGGGATGATCAGCAGTCTATGGAGGAGGATGGAATAACGGGGACATTTATAGAGGAGGACACTCCTACAGAGATCAGCACAGGTGGGTCATTAACACTAAATCCATTCCTCCACCCATACTGCTCACTGATTGGTCCAGAGTAGGGCGGGGACTGGGTGATTGGGAGCCTGTATATCCACTCGTTGAAAAGGGTTATCATCTCTATGGTGATAATTACTACATCAGTTTGCTCTTTTCCGCAATCTTCACCGGAGGAAAACGCTAGCATGTGGCCCCGTGGGAGCTAGTAGAAAGCGCTAGTTAAAGCGGAGGTCCACACAAAAATGGAACCTCCGCTGTCCGGATTCCCCTCCCCCTCCAGTGTCACATTTGGCACCTTTCAGGGGGGAGCAGATACCTGTCTAAGACAGGTATTTGCACCCACTTCCGGGCATAAAACCCCGGGAGTTTACACCACGTCCGACGCCCCCCCTGGGAGACACACGGGTCCAGTTGCATTGCGCAGCACGAGTCACGCAAGGCTTCACTTCCTGATTCCCTTACTGAAGATGGCGTAGGCAGCATCCGAGAGCCGAGGCAGAGATTGGCTTCTGGTGCCGACATTGCGGGCGCGCTGGACAGGTAAGTGTCCTTATTTTAAAAGTCCGCAGCTGCAGTATTTGTAGCTGCTGACTTTTAAAAAAAAAAATTGGCGGACCTCCGCTTTAATGCAAGACTACAACTAGGAAAGTCGGCGACTTTGCAGAATGAGGAAATATTGTCTATCAAGTGGAGGGACAAACGAGACATCTACATGCATTCATCAATTCACAATGACCCCTATGGGCAAATCCCCGGAAGGGACGGCCCAATCCAGAAACCAGAATTCATTTATGATTAAAATTTGTTCATGGGGGAGTCGACTTCAATGATCCAACCCTACCTTGCTGTAAGAAGAACCCACCATTGGCACAAGAAAGACTCAATTTTTTTTTCAATTTGGCCATTTATAATGTGATTTACCGCAAATCCACCGAGGCCCCCGTATCCTTTTTTCCACTATCAAGAGGAAATTGTCACTGTCCCTTTGTACCCTGAAGGCCCACCAGAAAGCATTCGCTCAGATGCAGTGAGCAGACTCCATGAATGTAATTTTCCTAAAAAAAAGTCCCTCCTGGAGAAAGATGTTAAAAACAATGTCGTATGAGTTAGACGAGACACCAGTTTTTATTGTCTCCGGTGTCCTTCCCAACCAGGCCTCTGCATAGGTGACTGTTTCCACTGTTACCATACTTCTCTACCATAAACATAATTTTGAATTACTTCCATTTGCCTTCACACCTCTTATGCCACTGCCTTCTCCTGAACTGACCCTAACCTGTTATTTGACCACACTACTGCCTGCCTAAACTGAACATACCTCTACCTGCTCGGGAACTGACCTCGACTACGCCTTGCCTTTTATTCGACCTCGCCTCTGCCGGCCGTCCAAACTCTCCGTAACTCTACCTGCTCCAGAATTGACCCTGGCCTGTTACTTGACCACGCCACTGCCTGCCGCCTAAACTGCCCATACCTCTACCTGCTCTGGAACTGTCCTTGGCCTGTTATTCGACCATGCTTCTACCTGCCACCTAAACTGACCATACCTCTGTTTGCTCTGGAAGTGACCCTGGACTGTTTATTGACCACATTTTTTGCCTGCCTCCTGCCTGGACTGATTTTTTTTTTTACCCTGCAACTGTAGTAGTGGGATTCATAACACAGTAATCTCACATGTGTGATGGGCTCCAGAATAGTTTTTTCCAGATGGATGAAAATGTATTACACCTGATGTACTATCTAATTTCTTGAGGCCCTGAAATGTCAGAAAAAGTACAAATAAGCCCCAAATGACCCCTTTTGAAAATAAGACAGTCCAAGGTATTTAGTAAGAGGCATGGTGAAACTGTAGTAGTATGATGGAGAAAACTGTTTTTGGTTTTCTCCAGGCTTTGTTATTACCAGATTAGGGCCTGAAGCCCAGAGGCTTCAAAGAGATCTGGGTGGGAAAAAAGCCTCTACCCCTGTGCCCAGGTCTTACCTGACAGAGGCCCTAAGCCTGATATTTCTGCCTGCTGGTGACTTACTGCTATCATGCCTCTGCCTGCCACATGAACTGACCACACCTCTGCCTGCTACATGTACTATGAACCATGTTCCTACCTTCTACCAGGACCAATATTTTGGCTGTGCTGACCATGTCTCTGCCTGGGCAATTCCTTTTGGCTGTTGCTGTCCACTTCTCTGCCCTGCTGCCTGGACCAATGCTTAGGCTGTGCTTTGACCTGCAGCCTGTAATGACTTTGGACAGTATTCCTGACTGGACAATTCCTTTCACAGTCATTGACCATATCCCTGCCTGCTGCCAGGACCAATGCTCGCCTTTTGTGGACAGCTGCACTACTAAAACCACAGGTGATTGTTTACCCTTTGCTCAGCAGAATGTATTTTGGGGTGTAATTTTTGGTATGTATATGCTATGTGGTAGAAATAGGAAGGGCCTTCAAAAATGTGATAGGTTGCCGGGAAATGAAATGTGTAATTTATGCTCCTAGAATGCCTGAAGGTGCTCCTTGGATGTTGGGCCTCTCTATGTGGCCAGGCTGTTTAAAAATCTCACGCGTGGTATCGTCATACTCAGGAGGAGTAGCAGAATGTATTTTGGGGTGTAATGTTTGCTATGTACATACTATGTGTTAGAAATATTTTATAAATGGACAACGTTGTGTAAAAATAAAATACGTTTTAATTTTCTTTACACATTTTCCGAAAACTTGTGGAAAAAAACGACATGTTCAAAAGACTCATTATGCCTCTTAAATAAGTTGGAGTGTTTGCTTTTCAAAATGGGGTCAATTTGTGGGTGTTTTCAGAACCCTAAAAATGTGATTGTCAGGAAATTAGATGTGTAATTTATGCTCCTAGAATGCCTGAAGGTGCTCCTTGGATGTTGGGCCTCTGTATGTGCCCAAGCTGTGTAAAAGTCTCACACATGTGGTATTGCCATACTCAGGAAAAGTAGAAGAAATAATTTTGGGTTGTCATTGCTATTGCTATGTACATACTATGTGTTAGTAATATCTTATAAATGGACAACTTTTTAAAAAAAATTAAAATTAAAAAATAGGTGGTTTTATTTTCTTTCCACATTTTCCGAAAACTTGTGGAAAAAAACGACATGTTCAAACATTATGCCTCATAAAATATACATCAGGGTGTTTGCTTTCCAAAATGTGGGTGTTTCCATTGTCCTGGTGCTCCAGGGTCTTCAAAAATGTGATAGGTTGTCAGGAAATTAGATGTGTAATATATGGCCCCAGAACGCCTAAAGGTGCTCTTTGCATGTTGGGCCTCTGTATGTGGCCAGGCTGTAAAAAAGTCTCACACAATAAACAATTGTTGGTCATCGCAGTTACCAGTAGAGGTGTAAAGAGAGGAGTATTAGGACATGGCAGCATCCAGTATCCAGGGGCGGCACTAATATGGCCGGTAGACAGGCACATACAGGAAATAGAAGTGGGGGTGGGGTGAGATCTGGCCAAATAAGCAAGTAAGCCTTGTTACCATGATCAAAATGTTTTGGTTGGTATAAAGCATCTTCCTTTTAGTAAGGTCCAAGAGCCAAAGCTCAAACGCCCTACAATTCCGTAACCAAGTCTCCCGATTTATGCTGGGTGGGATCGGCTGTATAGTTGCCCTCCACCTGAAGCATAGCGTTCTCCAACTCCTGAGTACACAGATGGGTGTTTTTACATAAAAAAAACATAAAAGTTGCTCGGAACCCATTTACTAGTTACCTTGAGGGGGGAATTGTAAGATCCTCAGAGACAAAGCTGCCTGATGTGGGCGGAGTCCTGGTTTAGGGGAACCAATCAGCTCATGTCTAGTAATAATCTTTGTATTTCTATTTTAGTAGATGGACGGGAGATGAGGAAAACCTCAGAGGATTGTCTCACTTTGTCTCCAGACTGTAAAGTAGAAGATGAGGACATCACACAGTATAGTCCAGGAGAAAACCCGACTACCTCAAATGTCCATCCGGCACCACACAGTGTAGATGGACCATCGTATTCCTCTTATCCTGAGGAACCTCAGACTGTGCGGGACGGTGCCGGACCATCGTATTCCTCTTATCCTGAGGAACCTCAGATTGTGCGGGACGGTGCCGGACCATCGTATTCCTCTTATCCTGAGGAACCTCAGACTGTGCGGGACGGTGCCGGACCATCATATTCCTCTTATCCTGAGGAACCTCAGACTGTGCGGGACGGTGCCGGACCATCGTATTCCTCTTATCCTGAGGAACCTCAGACTGTGCGGGACGGTGCCGGACCATCGTATTCCTCTTATCCTGAGGAACCTCAGACTGTGCGGGACGGTGCCGGATCATCGTATTCCTCTTATCCCGAGGAACCTCAGACTGTGCGGGACGGTGCCGTTCTTCCAACAGATAAGAGGTTTTCTTGTACTGAGTGCGGGAAGTGTTTCTATTTTCAATTTAATCTCGATGAGCATAAAAGAGCTCACACAGTTGAGGAGCAGCATTCCTGTCCTGAGTGTGGGAAATATTTTTTAAAGAAAGCCCATCTTTCCCAACATCAGAGATCTCACACAGTGGAGAAGCGCCATTCCAGTCCTGATTGCGGGAAATATTTTTTAAAGAAAGCCCATCTTTCACAACATCGGAAATCTCACACAGAAGAAAAGCCGTATTCTTGTTCTGAGTGCGGGAAATGTATTTTAAAGAAATACAATTTTTACCAACATCAGAAATCTCACACAGAAAAAAAGCAGTATTCTTGTTCTGAGTGCGGGAAATGTTTTTTACAAAAATCATATCTTGTCACACATCAAATGTCTCACACAGGAGAGAAGCCATTTTCCTGTTCTGAGTGCGGGAAATGTTTTTCATGGAAGTCCTATCTTTTTATACATCAGAAATTGCACACAGGTGAGAAGCCGTATTCCTGTTCTGAATGCGGGAAAGGTTTCGTACAAAAATCAGCCCTTGTCTCACATCAGAGGGCTCACACTGGGGAGAAGCCATTTTCCTGTTCCGAGTGCGGGAAATGTTTTGTCCGAAAATCAGCCCTTGTCTCACATCAGAGGTCTCACACGGGGGAGAAGCCATTTTCCTGTTCTGAGTGCGGGAAATGTTTTTCCTCGAAGGACTATCTTTTTATGCATCAGAAATTGCACACGGGGGAGGAACTGCATTCCTGTTCTGAATGCGGGAAATGCTTCGTAAAAAAATCAACCCTTGTCTCACATCAGAGTTCTCACATGGAGGAGAAACAGTATTCCTGCTCTAAGTGTGGGAAGTGTTTTTCATTTAAGTCCAGTCTTTACAGACATCAGAGATCTCACACGGGGGAGAAGCAGTTTCCCTGTCCTGAGTGCGGAAAATGTTTCTCACAGAAGCCCCATCTTTATACACATCAGAAATTGCACACGGGGGAGAAGCCGTATTCCTGTCCTGAGTGCGGGAAATGTTTTTCACGGAAGTCCAACCTTGAAAGACATCAGAGATCTCACACGAGGGAGAAGCCGTATTCCTGTCCTGAGTGAGTGAAATGTTCCTCACTGAAGTCCTGTCTTCCTGTACATCAGGGGTCCCACACAACCCTTGAGGTGTATTAGTGAGTGCGGGAAATGTCTTGTATATGAATGTTGCTGGACATGTGGGGAAGAAGCACCCCCTGATATACACCTCAGATATACTCCATGGCTGATCTTCATCATGGAAGAAACAGTTGATAAGGAGATCAGAGATCACCAAAGACATGGATGAAGTGTTGTACCGTGTTGGCCATTGATAGTGGGATAAAAATAAAAATGGAGTCATTACCTCTTATTGGCTGAGTACATTTTGTGGTACGGAGACTTAGAGGTCTATTATTCTCTTGCAAGAGGTCTGTTTTCTCAAGTCGTCTTCCAGGACGAAACAAGAATGTGGCACAGGTTTGCCCAGCCGTGGCGAATATTGTCCATATTTTATATAACTCAGTGATTTTCTATGATCATTGCCTTCATCTAGTGTCCATAATTCTGAATCACAATATTTTTTTACAGATGAAGGAAAAATACTTCATTATGGCCACTAGATGGAGCTGAAAATCATAGGAAATCACTCTGTTAGTTACAATGCGGCCAGAATTGATCACATCTGGGCTCATTCTTGTCACACTCGTCCAACAAATCTTCTGTACATTGACCCCTTGGTTCCCGTCATCAGGCATGGTTTCCTACAAATCCCGGAGATCTTATACCCATCCACTTATGACTACAGTAGACATCGAAGAACATAAACCAACAATATTAAACCAACCACTGATTCAAAACCAAAATACTGAATTTGAACTTTAGCGCAATCAACATTTCTTATATAGGCGCCCGTGACATGGCGTTTTATGTAGGTGACAGAAAAGACACATCCACACCGGACACAGGAGGGTCCATCCACTCAGGACACGGGGGTCCATCCACACAGGACACGGGGGTCCATCCACACAGTACACGGGCCATTCACGGGGGGGGCATCCACACAGGACAGAGAGGACATCCACACAGGACACGGGCCATTCACGGGGGGGGGCATCCACACAGGACAGAGAGGGCATCCACACA
The DNA here is from genome assembly GCA_028564925.1 of Lithobates sylvaticus. Lineage (NCBI taxonomy): Eukaryota > Metazoa > Chordata > Amphibia > Anura > Ranidae > Lithobates > Lithobates sylvaticus. The sequence continues at coordinate 593,694,820 of CM053028.1, read as the reverse complement.
GGACACGGGGGGATCATCCACACAGGACACGGGGCGGCCCCATTCACACAGGACACGGGGCGGCCCCATTCACACAGGACACGGGGCGGCCCCATTCACACAGGACACGGGGCAGCCCCATTTACACAGGACACCGGGGACCCATCCACACAGGACACGGGGGGACCAATCCACACTGGACATGGGGGGGAACTCATCCACACTGGACATGGGAGGGCCCTGTTTTGCTTGCATCTATCCAGCCAGATTACTTTTCAGTATAAGCAAGGAAACTCAGACCTCTGCAGTGTGTAAATGTGCTTTTACTATACAAAGATGCTGTACATACAAAACTATTACAATATTAGGAATACAATACAAGACTGACAGATAGCTATAGCAAGATGCCTAGCAAATGAGCAGAAACAATGGTCTATACACAATAAAAGTATGCTTAGAAGTTACTTAACTCCGGTTACTTGTGCGTTTGTGATCTCCGTTGCTTCTGGGGATCAGGCATCTTCTTGGCTGGAACAGATTTGAGTGTCCTTGGTTCTAATGCATGATGAGTGGCCTCACTATCAGTCTCTATTGCTCCTTTTATTTGGGCTTTTGTTTACCAGTTTGTTGACAATGGTTACAAACTTGTTTACCTTAACAATGAAACTGCCAACTGTCAACAGTTCCCATTGTTACCAAGGCATTCGTTTGAGAAACATCCTCAGACAAACCTAATCTCTGTTAAAAACTAGTCCAATTGCTATTGTATCACAGAGTTATAGAAAAATCTATTTTAAAAGTCTATTTTATATCAAACGCAACACATTCCGCCCTTGATTTTTCTCTCAAACTACACACAAAATCTCTTCATTACTAACAACTCATTCTACACATTAATTTTCCTTGAATGCAACCCCTCCCATATTTCAGTCTTTGGCTAAAAGTTCATTAGAAAGTCCATTCTAAAGTTCTTAAGAAACAAATCCAGGCTTGTAATACATTAATGGCATTGCTCTCCACAGCTCTTGTAGTCTTCCATTATTCTGTCTATCATGAAACCACTTTTCTCTGGTCTTCCTATGGATAAAATCGGAGACAGCCTGTGGAGTGGGAAACAAAGCGGATTATCTGTTCCTTCTAATAATACATAAACAGTAGACCCAGGCTGTCAGGGCTCCACTTGCGACGTACGGTCGAATCGGCGCGCGCGCATGCGCACACGCGCCACTGATTCGTCCGGGCGTCGAAACGAGGGTACGCGCCGTCGTACTCCTCAGGCGCGCGCGCGTGCGCAGCGAGCGCGGGCACGTGCGTCGCGGGCGCACACGTGACGCGTTAGCGCTGTTTGGCGCCAGTTGGCCTTTAAAAGAATGACAGCTGCACATGTCAAGTGCTGTTCGTCTGCAGTTTGCCCCTTGTTTAACCTGCCTCTGTTGTGTACTCCTGTTTACCTGATCCGGCTTCCACTTGACTCTGCTGCCTTCTCCACTCCTGATTCCGGCCTGTTGACTCTGCTTTGGACTGATACCTGAACGCTGATCTCCTGCCTGTCTGACCTCTCCATTGCCTGTGCCCACTTACCTGCCTGCCAAAGTGTATCCAGACCCGGCCTGCCTGACGACCCCTCTGCCTGCTCCCTGCATGCTGCATACTTCCAGAGTTGCTGACGCCATCTCGGGGTCACCCTACATCCGGACCCTGCTCCGCTACCTGCCAGTCTCTGCTGCTTCAACATCCAGGAGATCGCTACTGATCAGCTACGTCTCCCACAGCATCCATTCCAGGCACTCCTACCCCGCTGTGCTCACGGGACCACTGTCTCCACTCCAGTGGGCCTGAACCAGAGCCGTAAGAGAGGCCCTCTCCCAGCGAAGTCAGGCTCACCACTCAGGTACCTAACAGTACGAACAGCCATGACTGAGCCTGCGGGAGAAGCCTCTGCCATGAAGGAGTTCTGCTCACACCTGGCAGCCCTCACTCAGGCGGTGCAATCCCTGCAAGAAGGGTATACCAGACTGGAAGGTCGAGTGCAGCAACTTGCTGACCCCAATGTTGCGGCTCCTACATCTCCGTAACCTTCTGCAACACCTGCTACTCCTCCTGCGGTGGTGATGCTGCCTCCTGAACCCAGAGTACCTGTTCCTGATCGCTTCTCCGGAGATCGTTCCAAATTCCGTGTCTTCCGCAACGCCTGCCAGTTATACTTTGCTCTTCAACCCAGAACCTTCTCCTAGAGGCCACCAAAGTGGGGTTCGTAATCTCCCTGCTGCAGGGCGAACCTCAGATTTGGGCTCATCGCCTGCTGGAGGGAAATAGCATGCTGACGCAGTCCCTCTCGTCTTTCCTGGAAGCCATGGCGCAACTTTACGAGGACCCCCAGCTAACCACCACAGCCGAGTCTGCTCTATCTGCGCTCCAGCAAGGCCGCAGAACGGCCGAGGACTATGTGACAGACTTTAGACGATGGAGCGCAGACACCCAGTGGAATGACTCGGCTTTAAGGCATCAGTTCCGCATTGGGCCTCTCCGAAGGCCTAAAGGATGAACTTGCCCGAGTGGGCACCCCAGACACTTTGGAGGGCCTGATAACTTTGAGCATACAAATTGACCGTCGGCTCCGGGAACGCAGAGTCGAGAGATCCGCTCAAGTCCACCGTCCGGCTTGGATGACCGCAAGGGCTCCATTACCGGCTGGCCGTTACATGCCCGCTCAGCCAATGGCCCCTGCCCATCCTCTTCCCGATGCCGGCGAGCCGATGCAGCTTGGTCTCATGCGACCCACTCTGTCTCTGGAGGAACGTGCCCGACGCCGTCAACTAAATTTATGCCTGTACTGTGGTGGGCCCGGACACTTTGTGAACAGTTGCCCGAGCAAGCTGCGTAAGTGCCTTTCGTCTGTGTCAATCAACTCTGCTCACTTACCAGTCCATGCCACCCACATCTCTCTACCCCTGTCTTTTCAGTTCCTGGGAAGGACGATTCGCACCAACGCCATCCTTGATTCAGGAGCCTGCAGCTGTTTCATCGATACCACCTTTGCCAGCCGGCACGACATTCCTCTTCAGAGGAAGGCCCGCGGACTATCCGTCTTCCTGGCTGACGGTTCCCGCATTAAATCGGGCCAAGTTGTCCAGGAGACCCAACCTCTGTTCACTATCTCTTCTCTCCACCACCAGGAACTGTTAACCTTGGACGTAATCTCGTCCCCCCTGTTCCCAGTGATCCTGGGCATCCCCTGGTTGCAGGCACACGATCCGACCATCTGCTGGTCCACAGGGGAGGTCAAGTTCCAGTCCCCCTACTGCCTGGAACATTGCTTACACGAAGCTCCGGTACAACCCGCTACGCTTCTTTGTCTGGACTCTGATACTGACCTGATCCAAGCGGTACCGGAACCATACCATGAATTCTTAGACGTCTTTAGTAAACGGGGAGCGGACACCCTACCCCCACACCGCACCTATGATTGTCCCATAGAACTTTTGCCGGGGCCGAGATTCCGTTCGGGCGAATCTTCCCCCTTTCCGAGAAGGAACAAGAGGCCCTGAAGGCCTACATTTCAGAAAACCTAAAGAAGGGGTTCATACGTCACTCCACCTCACCCGCAGGGGCCGGCATATTCTTTGTAACCAAGAAAGACCAGTCACTCCGACCCTGTGTGGACTACCGGGAGCTAAATAAAGTTACAATTAAAAATCGCTATCCCTTACCCTTAATACCGGAACTGTTTCAAAAACTAAGAGCGGCCACCATATTCTCCAAACTGGACTTAAGAGGGGCCTATAACCTGGTTCGCATCCGATCAGGTGATGAATGGAAGACTGCATTTCGTACCCGTTTTGGGCATTACGAATACTTAGTTATGCCCTTCGGCCTTTGTAATGCCCCGGCTACTTTCCAGCACCTCATAAATGAGGTCTTCAGGGACTTCCTGGACATTTTTGTCATTGTATACTTGGATGACATCCTAATCTTCTCCAGAACGCTTGAGCAGCATCGGGGGCATGTGGGCCGAGTCTTACTCCGTCTTCGTCAGCACGGATTGTACGCGAAAGCAGAGAAGTGCACCTTCGAGCAGCAGAGCATCCAATTCTTGGGTCTTCAGATCTCCCCAGCAGGCATCGAGATGGACCCGCAGAAGGTAACGGCTGTGCTGGACTGGCCGCCACCCTCTGACAAGAAGGGTGTGCAGCGTTTTGTCGGATTTGCTAATTTTTACAGAAAGTTCATCAAGGGGTTCTCGGCCATCATCTCACCAATCACACAGCTAACAAGGCAGAATGTACGGTTTCATTGGGGTCCAGAGGCCCAGGAGGCGTTTGTGAAACTCAAGGAGCGATTCACATCCGCTCCCATCCTCAGTCACCCTGACCCATCTCTCCCATACATCCTGGAAGTGGATGCCTCTGAGGTAGCAGTGGGGGCCGTGGTCTCCCAACGCCAGGGCAATAAGGACCTAATGCACCCTGTGGGCTTCTTTTCCCGGAAACTTTCACCCGCAGAAAGGAACTACGATGTCGGTGACCGAGAACTGCTAGCCATAAAATCAGCGCTGGAGGAATGGAGGTACTTGCTGGAGGGGGCAGTCCACCCTGTACTAATTTACACGGACCACAAGAATCTTGAGTACTTAAGGACGGCAAAACGTCTAAAACCACGACAAGCCCGCTGGGCCCTCTTCTTTTCACGTTTCAGCTTCCACATTACCTACCGGCCTGGATCTAAAAATGTAAAGCCAGATGCGCTTTCACGCATGTTCGACTGCCCTAAAGACTCCACACCTCCTGATACCATCCTCCCTGCAAGCAACTTCCTTCTACTACAGCCGGATTTACTGTCCCAGATCAGGGAGGCCTCCCTGAACCCGCTCCTTCCCCCAGGACTTTCACTAAATCGTAGAGAGGGGCTTCTCTGGAAGGACAGCCAGGTGTTTGTTCCCGAACCCATCCGGGTTAAAGTATTGGCCCTCCTCCACGATCACCCACTAGCAGGACACTTTGGGGCCCGAAAGACTCTTGACTTGGTGCAGCGCACCTTCTGGTGGCCTGGTCTGAAGGAGTTCTGCTCCAAGTATGTCAGTTCATGCCCAGTGTGCTCCCGAAGCAAGACTACTAGGGGCCGGGCCTGGGGCCTACTCAAGCCTCTACCTGCACCTGATCGACCCTGGCGTATGATAACGATGGACTTTATAGTCGAGCTGCCCCCCTCTGAAGATCACACGGCCATCTTTGTAGTCGTTGACCGACTCTCAAAGATGGCCCACTTCCTACCCCTAAGGGGAACCCCATCTGCAGCAGAGACGGCCCGTGTTTTTATCCGAGAGATCGTTAGGTTACACGGGGTACCCAAGAATATAGTCTCGGACAGGGGAGTCCAGTTCACCTCGCGGTTTTGGAGGGCACTGTGTGATAGTCTAAAGATTGAGCTGGCCCTATCCTCAGCTTACCACCCTCAAACTAATGGGCAGACTGAGCGCACAAACCAGACCCTCGAACAATATATTAGGTGTTTCACTTCATTTGTGCAAGATGATTGGGTTTCTCTGCTGCCCTTAGCAGAATTCGCGTACAACAACGCCAGCCACTCGACCACGGGACAGTCCCCGTTTTTCGCCAATTATGGGTTCCATTTAACATTTCTACCAGATTTTCTTACAGAGTCCTCAGTTCCAGCGGTCCAGGACGCAGTGACCTTCCTAAGCCGCAACAACCAAATCCTCCAGGAAGCCATAACCAAGGCCCAGGCGGACAGTAAGAAAGCCTTTGACCAAAAGAGGAGGGGAGAGTTGAATCTGCAAATCGGGGATCAGGTATGGCTTTCCTCTTCTAATTTAAAGTTAACCTGTCCCTCTAAGAAGTTGGCACCCAAGTTCCTGGGCCCTTTTCCTGTAAAGAGGAGGATTAATGAGGTGTCCTATGAACTGTCCCTGCCAGACACCATGAAGATACATCCTGTGTTTCATGTCTCTCTATTGAAACCCTCGGTACCCGATCCCTTCCCCAATAGGGAGTCCGGGCCTCCTGAACCTGTCCTAGTGGATGGAAACGAGGAGTACGAGGTAGAAGTTGTTCTAGACTGTAGAAGGCGACAAGGGCAAAGACAGTTTCTAATCAAATGGAAGGGCTTCGGCCCAGAAAGCAATTCTTGGGAACCTGAGGACAATATACATGCTGGAAGACTAATTCGTGCTTTTTTCATTTCACACCCTGAGAAGGATGACCAACTGGGCACCCGGAGGTTGCCCCTTGTGGGGGGGCAATGTCAGGGCTCCACTTGCGACGTACGGTCGAATCGGCGCGCGCGCATGCGCACACGCGCCACTGATTCGTCCGGGCGTCGAAACGAGGGTACGCGCCGTCGTACTCCTCAGGCGCGCGCGCGCGTGCGCAGCGAGCGCGGGCACGTGCGTCGCGGGCGCACACGTGACGCGTTAGCGCTGTTTGGCGCCAGTTGGCCTTTAAAAGAATGACAGCTGCACATGTCAAGTGCTGTTCGTCTGCAGTTTGCCCCTTGTTTAACCTGCCTCTGTTGTGTACTCCTGTTTACCTGATCCGGCTTCCACTTGACTCTGCTGCCTTCTCCACTCCTGATTCCGGCCTGTTGACTCTGCTTTGGACTGATACCTGAACGCTGATCTCCTGCCTGTCTGACCTCTCCATTGCCTGTGCCCACTTACCTGCCTGCCAAAGTGTATCCAGACCCGGCCTGCCTGACGACCCCTCTGCCTGCTCCCTGCATGCTGCATACTTCCAGAGTTGCTGACGCCATCTCGGGGTCACCCTACATCCGGACCCTGCTCCGCTACCTGCCAGTCTCTGCTGCTTCAACATCCAGGAGATCGCTACTGATCAGCTACGTCTCCCACAGCATCCATTCCAGGCACTCCTACCCCGCTGTGCTCACGGGACCACTGTCTCCACTCCAGTGGGCCCTGAACCAGAGCCGTAAGAGAGGCCCTCTCCCAGCGAAGTCAGGCTCACCACTCAGGTACCTAACACAGGCCCTTCAGCTACAATCTCTCCTTTAACTGGCTTCTTGCCTGGATATTTGACCAACACTTTGCCACCTGCCTGTATCAACTTCTGACGCTCCCAAAGAACATCAATAGGGATTCTCTCTCTCTCTCTCTCTCCCTCTCTCTCTCTCTCTCTCTCTCTCTCTCTCTCTCTCCTCTCTCTCCCTCTCTCCCTCTCCCTTTTCAGGAAGTTAAAGGGAGATAGCGTTGTCGGTAAATAACAGGAAGAAGCTGATTGTCTGGCTTAGATAAGGCATTCTAAGCTAAACAACCAGCTAGCCAGAAAATGAATAAAATCGAAGATAAATATATTTAACATTGTATTAATAGGAAAAAAAATCTTTTTTGACTGGAGTTACCCTTTAACTCAACTGCTATGAAATAATGGACTTATAGCCCCCCATATGTTAGCATTTTGTTGTGAGTTCTCTTTAATGAGACATGAAGGTTCTATTAGACCCCCTCATGTCTCTCCTGCCCTCCACTGAAGATAATGGAGAACAGACTGGGCTCCAATCACAGCTTCTCTGTCCACAGCGGCCAGGAATGATACCTGGAAGTGACCTAATACACATCACTTCCGGGTTCATTCTAGCTAGGGGTGATCAGCGAGCGGATGTTCTCTGGTCTCTCTCCTCTACCTGACAGCACCCACCATGCCAGTGCTGGGATATCGGAAGCCAGGCAACATGGTGGGGGGGTCTGGGGAAGCCATCCAGTGGCTGTATAGAGGTTACAAACCTCCCCTTGTGATGATGTCTGAGAGCTCCCTCACCTTCACCAGAATGTTCCAGAAGTTTACTGCTAGTCTCTGTGACAAAATGATTCCAATATTGTAGGTAGGTTGGGGAGAGGTTTCCCTGAGCATTGTAATTTGGTGTTTGGCAATTTCCACCATTGGCCATGTCTGTAAAAGATATAAACCTTGGGTTTGCCGATACTCTGATACCGGACTGGTAATATCATAGATTTCTATAACCAAGAATGAGATGAGGAAGGATCCATATCGTGTCCACTCATGAAGCAGATTTCTGGCCTCACTCACAGCTTTACTGCCAGATTTAAGGAATCCACCAATGTTCTCCAGGCAGTACAGTACAGGGCTAAAGTAATTTTTTTCCTGTGGGGGGTTCAGCATGGCGTACCCTAAGGAAAATAAAAATTGTATTGGGAGGGGCTTACAATTTGAACCTACTCAGTGCACAAGAGAGTCACGATGCAGAGTTATGGAGACACACACAAACCTCAGCACAATCATTGGTAAAAATGGAATCCTTCATCGGGTATGCTTTTCTACACACAGCCGACCTTCAGGAAGATCTTCAATAACATCCTGACCACTGAGCAACCAGCAACTATTCTACAATATAGCATAAAGGATGCAGGGGTCAGAAGTATATCCATTACAGTCCTGTGTATAGAGTGCAGTAGTCAGGAGTATGACCTATACAGCCCAGGGTACTGAGTGCAGTGGTCAGAAGTATATCATATACAACCCGAGGTACAGAGTGCAATGGTCAGAAGTATATCACATACAGCCCAAGGTACAGAGTGCAGTGGTCAGGAGTATATCATATACAGCTCAGGGCTTTTTTTTAGAATCTGGAAGCCCTTTTAATAATAGAAGGGCCTCCAGAAACCACCCCCACATGAATGAGTATAAGGTACATGTACTTGATGGTATACCACTAGCTGAAAGACAGCACCCTGAGCTGTCAGTAGCGATTGTAGCGCCCTCTAGTGTGCTAGAAGTAGATGTTTTTTTAGAGTAGGTAAATTGTTCAGGATTGGCTGGTAGCCAAGCCTGTGTTGTTTTGTCTGGGTCAGGTAAGTGACTCAGGGAGTGCTGGAGGACTCACAGGCATCATCTCTGAGACCTTCCCCTACTTCTAGAAACTTGGAAAATATTCTAGAAGAATGGGAGTGGAGGTTAGGAGGAGCTACCTGGAGTATTCATGAGGGCCCTGACCAATCCCCCACAGGTGGGCTGGCAAGGGGCAGGCCCCCCGCAAATACTCTGGGGCAGTGTGGAGTATGGTTGGAAGATGGAGTCTTAGGCTGTCGGTGGCCCATGAGGGGGGGGGTGGGGTGATCTCAGGCCTGGGCTCAAGTGCGGAAGGGACCCTCTTCACGTCAGAGTTGTCCTGACCGGAAGCATGGAAGAAAGGAGAGGACAGCAGGAGAACACTGCCGGGTAAATCTCCAGGGAGGAAGACAGTCAGGTGGACTGGTGACTGATACAGTCGGAGAGGACTGGGTGCAAGCAGTCTGGGATGGAGTCTGTGAGGACTGTGGAGTCTTAGCCAGGAGGGCTAGAGAAAGGGGCAGCTGAAGCCAGGCGGGCTGGCAGTGCCTGAAGAGGTGGTGCTGGGATCAGTAGCCACAGGAGGACAGCTGGGCACTAGGACTTTTTGCTACACTACCAAAGGGGCCCACGGTCCCTGTCTGTAAAGGTCATTTGCTATTGGTCTGATTGCGCTCTTGTCAGACCATTCATACAGTGCCAGCTGGTCCTGGGAGTTGTAGTTCTGCAAGCAAGATTGTGCTGGAGGTAGAAGGAGAAGTGTATATACGGACTGTTTATTGCTCAGGGAACCCCTAGAAACCTTTGGATGAACCCTGGCTGAGAAAGGCTGGACTAGGCAGTAATATAATTCTCTCCTCCTTGGTGGGAGTGGAGATGACCCCATCTATAAGGATATACAGTACATACACACACAGCACAAGGCCGTGTTCACACTACGAGATGTTTCTCGGGGGCTGCAGTTCCTCTGAGCTCCACAAGGTGGTGATCTCACTGTTACCATAGAGATAGGAAGTCTCTATGGAAGACAGGAAGTGATGTCAGATAAAAAAAAAAATGAAGTCCCGAGTGAGCGTTAAGTCATGAGGAAGTAGAGAGGAGACATCGTTGGAAGTGGCAGCAGAGGAGGTAATAAGATCTTATTTTCTATTTACACCCAGTAACCCCCCCCCCCCCGTCATGTCCGTCCTCTTCCTCCATAGTCACTGTGATGTCTTTTATCTCCAGCAGATGATGATACACACATATATAGTGTGGAAACCTAGATTAACCCCTTCAGGGTCAGAACATTCCCCCAACTTACGGGGCCGGAAACATTCTCTTAATTTTGGAGATTTGTCACCTTTCCCACCAATCACCTCATCAGTCTATACTAACGGATTATAAGATAATATGGGATGGGGATTTTATGTAGAGGTGGATTTATAATATATGTTTTAACAGTAAACATTTATCCCTGAAGTCTGTGAAAAGATGTGTCTGGATGGTGACTGTATCATTGTGTGTGTCAGGTTCCTATAAGGTGTCAGGATGTCACTGTCTATTTCTCCATGGAGGAGTGGGAGTATTTAGAAGGACACAAGGATCTCTACAAGGACGTCACGATGGACAATCAGCCGCCCCTCACATCACTGGGTAAGAGGAGACTTTATTGTAAAGGAGAGAGCAGTACGGAGGCTCCACCTAGATCCCCCATCATCTGATAAACACATAGAAACAATGTATTCAGTCAGTGTGTGTGTTTCCTACAGATGGATCCAGTAATGGGAACCCACCAGAGAGATCCCCCCGCCCTCTGTATTCCCGGGACTCCACACAGGAAGGTCACACCATCCCCCACCATCATCAGGTAGATGAGGAACAATCACTGATAGTATCATTAGGATCTGTACATTATCTGCATTGTTACCATTGATGTCATTTTTATTATATATTCAGAGTGGAAACCTGAGAGATCCTAAAGTTGAGGTTAAAGAAGAGATAAAAGAGGAGGATGATGAGGATGGGGTGATGGAGGAAGAACACAAAGATCTGTACCAGGACACCATGGTGGAGTCATCCAGCTACAGAAACCCACCAGAGAGATCCCCCCGTCCTCTGTATTCCTGGGATTCCACACAGGAAGATCAGAATGGAATCCTCTGGAATGATAATATTGATGTTAAAGAAGAGTATAAAGAGGAGGATGAGGAGTATGGAGTGATGGAGCCACCAAATACCAGGAACCCACCTCTGTATTCCCGGGATTACACACAGGAAGGTCACACCATCTCTCAATGTTACAAGGGAGTATAAAGAGGAGGATGAGGAGTATGGGGTGATGGAGGAGTTTTCAGAAGGACACAAGGATATGATGGAGCCACCAAATACCAGGAACCCCCCAGAGAGATGTCCCCGTCCTCTGTATTCCACACAGGAAGGTCACACCATCCCCCACTGTTACAAGGTTGGTGGGACGAAGCTTATAAAACAGTCTAATGTAGACAAAGTGTGGATTTCTTATATGATGTCCACAATAATAAATCTTATATTTTACAGATGATATTTTCTCTCATTTTCTTGGTTTAGAGTGGAGATCCAATCGATATAGAATTTAAGGTTAAATCAGAAGAAGAAGAAGAGAGGTATGTGAGGGATGATCAGCAGTCTATGGAGGAGGATGGAATAACGGGGACATTTATAGAGGAGGACACTCCTACAGAGATCAGCACAGGTGGGTCATTAACACTAAATACATTCCTCCACCTATACTGCTCACTGATTGGTGCAGAGTAGGGCGGGGACTGGGTGATATCAGCCTGTAATCCCCTGGTCACTTTCCTGAGCTGTGTTCCCCGTCCTGTATTCCTGTATTTCTCTCGGATAATCTTCCTTCTCTGTGCTGCAGACACAATTTATAGATCTAGACTGGATTTATGGAGATTCCGGGGTTCAGTTGGCAGCAAAACTCTGATTTTTTTTACTACGGGTGTCACTCGACCTAGGCACCTGGGGTATGTGCCTTGGGTCTTCTTTCCCATATCTGGCATACCCGACAGAGTAATTCTCCCGGAGTTACTTGTTTTGTTATTGGCTTGGCTGTGCCAGGTGGAGGGATATGTCTGTCGAATGACGATCGATCTCATTGTAAAAAAAAAAAAAATGGGGTCATGTAAATTTTATCTCTCTCTCTCCTTTCCTCACACCGATACCGAGTGTGAAGAGAAAGATACATTGCTGTAGTGTGAGTTTGTGCAGCTATTTGCTTGATTCCGTGCCCTACAGTGCTCATGAGTGCCATTACATTGCCCTGTTGGTGCTCATCAGTGCCATGTTGTTGCTCATCGGTGCCACTGCTGTGCCCTATTACTGCCTGTGACAGACCTAGCCGGGACAGAGGCTGTTGGAGGGGACTGAATGCGAGCCTATTACCTTGCGATTATGGGCCCTGGCATTTGGGGGAACGGTGCTCTTTGAGCTGCAAGCCTGGGACCCCTGAGCTGGTGTTACTTGGATTCAGGTCCATGCTGGCCCCCCAATACACATAGAATCTGTATATGTATTTGGCATATTAGCAATACACTGAATGACACTGTTGGGACACAAGCTGTCAGATGCTAATGTCATGAACTCCAGACAGCCTGTCTGTTGTGTAAATGAGTATAGTCTGGCTTGTAGGAGTGTTTCACCTATTGTTGTGTGTGCTAATTAACCCTGCAATTGAATGAAGGAGTCCAGTGTTGATTAAGATAATTAGCTCATGCTAATTAAGTTAGGTCTTAGTCATCTGGCTGTATATATGTGTGTGACATCTCAAATAAAGATAATTCCTGATGTACCCTACACTGGTGTTGTCTGGTGACAGGGTGGGCTAAAGGGTCTGGGATTGTGTGGTACCGGACGGAGGAAGCATTTACGGCGGACACCTTGAGTACGGGGTCCGTCACAGTGCCCATCAGTGCCAGCTTATCAGCGCAACCACATCAGTGCACATACACTACATTGCCAAATGTATTGAGACACCCCCTCCAAATCATTGGTTCCAGCTGTTCCAATCACCTCCATGGCCACAGCTGTATAAAACCCCAAACCTCGGCATGCAGACGACTTCTACTAACATTTGTGAAAGGATTGGGTCTCTCTCAGGAGCTCAGTGAATTCAAGCGTGGTACCGTGATAGGTGGCCACCTGTGCAATAAGTCCATCCCTGACATTTCCTTGCTACTGAATATCCCACGGTCACCTGTTAGCGGTATTATAACAAAGTGGAAGAAACTGGGAACAACGGCAACTCAGCCACGAAGTGGTAGGCCACGTAAAATGACAGAGCGGGGTCAGCGAATGCGCAGAGGTCGCCAACCGTCTGCAGAGTCAATAGCTACAGACCTCCAAACTTGGTGTGAACTTCAGATTAGCACAACAACAGTGAGTAGAGAGCCTCATGGAATTGGGTCTCCATGGCCGAGCAGCTGCATCCAAGCCTTCCATCACCACGTGCAATGCAAAGTGTCGGATGCCGTGGTGTAAAGCACGCCGCCACTGGATTCTACAGCAGCGGAGACGTGTTCTCTGGAGTGACCAATCACGTTTCTTTGTCTGGCAATCCGATGGACGTGTCTGGGGTTTGGCAAGTGCCAGGAAATCGGTACTTGCCTGACTGCACTGTCCCAAGTGTAAAGTTTGGTGGAGGGGGGATTATTGTGTGGGGGAGGGGGGGTTGTGGGGGGGGGGTTGTTTTTTCAGGGGTTGGGCTTGGCCCCTTAGTTCCAGTGAAGGGAACTCTTAAGGCGTCAGCATACCAAGACTTTTTGGACAATTTCATGCTCCCAACTTTGTGGGAACAGTTTGGGGACGGCCCCTTCCTGTTCCAACATAACTACACACCAGTCCACAAAGCAAGGTCCATAAAGACATGGAGGAGCAAGTTTGGGGTGGAGGAAATTGACTGGCCTGCACATAGTACTGACCCTATAGAACACCCTTGGGATGAATTGGAGCGGAAACTGCGAGCCAGGCTCTAGAATGCCTAAAGGTGCTCCTTGGATGTTGAGCCTCTGTATGTAGCAAGCCTGTGAAAAAGTCTTTCACCTGTGAAAAAGGTACAACATCAGTGCCTGACCTCACAAATGCACTTCTGGAAGAAAGGTCAAACATTTCAATAGACACCCTCCTAAACCTTGTGGACAACCTTCCCAGAACTTTCATTGTAGGCCAGTCAAGTTCCTCCACCCCAAACTCGCTCATCCATGTCTTTATAGACCTTGCTTTGTGCACTGGTGCGCAGTTCTGTTGAAACAAGAATAGGCCGTTCCCACAAAGTTGGGAGCATGAAATTGTCTTGGTATGCTGATGCCTTAAGAGTTCTCTCTTTACTGGAACTAAGAGGCCCAACCCCTGAAAAACAACCCCCACACAATAATCCCCCCTCCACCAAATGGTTTGGACCAGTGCACAAACCAAGGTCCATAAAGACATGGATGAGAGAGTTTGGGGTGGAGTAACTTGACTGGCCTGCAAAGAGTCCTGACCTCAACCTGATAGAACATCTTTGGGATGATTCAGAGTGGAGATTGCGAGCCAGGCCTTGTCCAACATCGGTGCCTTACCTCACAAATGCGCTTCTGGAAGAATGGTCAAAAATTCCCATAGACCAGGGGTAGGGAACCACCCCAGCCATAGACACACTCTTAAACCTTGTGGACGGCCTTCCCAAAAGAGTTGAAGCTGTTATAGCTGCAATGGGTGGGCCAACCCAATATTGAACCCTACGGACTAAGACTGGGATGTCCCAATACTATTGACAATAGTTGTGCTAGCTGTATATATAGGAGGCCTGCCCCCTGCCAATCCTAGTTGGGGATTGGTCAGGGCTCCCAGACACACCCCATGTCACTCCAATCCTCTCTCCCCACCTCTTTTGCAGAACCTTCTGGAAACCAGAGAGATGAAGCCACATGTCAGACACCTGCTTCTGCTCTAAACCTACCTTCACTGGCTGAAACAAAAAGTAACTACCTCTAGCAACCTACCTAAGGTAGAGGGTGCTACATGTAAAAAAAAAAAAGGTGCTTCAGAAGAGGAGTTAGACGAGACACCAGTTTTTATTGTCCCCAGTGTCCTTCCCAACCAGGCCTCGGCATAGGTGACTGTTTCTGGCATTACCATACTTCTCTACATTATTAGTAAAGTATGGTAAACGTAATTTTTAATTCCTGCCATTTGCCTTCACGCTCCTAATGCCACTGCCTGCTCCTGAACTGACCCTGGACTGTTTATTGACCACACCTCGGCCTGCCTCCTGAACTGTCCATATGTCTGCCTTCTCCAGAACTGAACTTTGCCTCTTAATCGACCACACCTCGGCCTGCTTCCTAAACTGTCCATAACTCTGCTTGCTCCACAACTGAACTTGGCCTCTTATTCGACCACACCTCGGCCTGCTTCCTAAACTGTCCATACCACTGCCTGCTCCAGAACTGAACTTGGCCTGTTAGTCGACCACGCCTTGGCCTGTTATTCTACCATGCCTCGGCCTGCTGCCTAAACTGTCCATACCTCTGCATGCTCCTGAACTGAAACTGGTATGTTATTTGACCATGCCACTGTTTGCTGCCTAAACTGTCCATTCCTCTGCCTTCTCCGGAACTGACCTTAGCTTGTTATTTGACCACGCCTCTGCCTGCCGCCAGAACTGTCCACACCTCTGCCTGCTCTGGAAATTACCCTGGCCTGTTACTCGACCACGCCTCTGCCTGCCACCAGAACTGTCCACACCTCTGCCTTCTCTGGAAATGACCCTGGCCTGTTACTCGACCACGCCTCTGCCTGCCGCCAGAACTGTCCACACCTCTGCCTGCTCTGGAAATGACCCTGGCCTGTTACTCGACCACGCCTCTGCCTGCCACCAGAACTGTCCACACCTCTGCCTGCTCTGGAAATTACCCTGGACTGTTTATTGACCACATTTTTTGCCTCCTGCTTGGACTGATCTTTTACCCTGCTTCTGTACTAGTGAGATTCATGATAAGACAGGGGTCTCGCATATGTGAGGGGCTTCAGAATAGTTTTTTTCCGAATGGAGAAAAAGTTTTCGGTTTTCTCCAGGTTTTGTAATTCCTGGATTAGGGCCTGGAGCCTAGAGGCTTCAAAGAGATTAGGGTGGGAGAAGCCTCTACCTCTGTGCCCAGGTTTTACCCCACTGAGGCACTAAGCCTGATATTTCTGCCTGCTGCCGACTTACTGCCATCATGTCTGCCTGCCGCATGAACTGACCACACCTCTGCCTACTACCTGTACTATGGACCATGTTCCTACCTTCTACCAGGACCAATATTTTGGCTGTGCTGACCATGTCTCTGCCTGGACAATTCCATTGGCTGTTGCTGACCACATCTCTGCCCTGCTGCCTAGATCAATGCTTTGGCTGTGCTGACAATATCTCTGCCTGCTGCCTGTACTGTCTATGGGCAGTATTTCTGCCTGCTGCCTGGACAATTCCTTTTGCTGTCACTGACCACGCCCCTGGCTGCTGCCTGGACCAATGCTGTTCTTTGTGGACAGCTGCACTACTAAAACCACAGGTAATCTTTTGTTTACCCTTTTTTGCTTAGCAGAATGTATTTTGGCGTGTAATTCTTTGTAAGTACATGCTATGTGGTAGAAATAGGAAGGGCCTTCAAAAATGTGATAGGTTTTCAGGAAGTTAGATGGGTAATTTATGTCATTAGAATACCTGACGTGCTCCTTGTATGTTGGGCCTATGTATGTGGCCAGGCTGTGTAATCTCACACATGTGGTTTCGCCATACTCAGTAAGAGTAGCAGAATCCATTTTGGCCTGTCATTTTTGCTATGCACATGCTATGTGTTATAAATATCTTGTAAATGAACAACTTTGTGTAAAAAAAATAAAAAAAAATAAAAGTTTTCTTTTTCTTTCCACATTTTCAGAAAACATGTGGAAAAAAATGACATGTTCAAAAGACTCATTATGCCTCTTAAAAAATATGTTGGAGTGTTTGCTTTCCAAAATGGGGTCATTTTGTGGGTGTTTTCACTGTCCTGGTGCTCCAGGTCCTTTAAAAAATGTGATTGTCAGGAAATTAGATGTGTAATTTATGCTCCTAGAATGCCTGAAGGTGCTCCTTGGATGTTGGGCCTCTGTATGTGGCCAGGCTGTGTATAAGTCTCACACATGTGGTATTGCCATACTCAGGAGGAGTAGCAGAATGTATTCTGGGGTGTAATTCTTTGTAAGTACATGCTATGTGGTAGAAATAGGAAGGGCCTTCAAAAATGTGATAGGTTTTCAGGAAATTAGATGTGTAATTTACGTCATTAGAACACCTGACATGCTCCTTGTATGTTGGGCCTATGTATGTGGCTAGGCTGTGTAATCTCACAGATGTGGTTTCGCCATACTCAGCAAAAATGACACCCCAAAATAAATTAATTCTGCTACTCTTACTGAGTATGGCGAAACCACATCTGTGAGATTACACAGCCTAGCCACATACATAGGCCCAACATACAAGGAGCACGTCAGGTGTTCTAATGACATAAATTACACATCTAATTTCCTGAAAACCTATCTTATTTTTGAAGGCCCTTCCTATTTCTACCACATAGCATGTACTTACAAAGAATTACACCCCAAAATACATTCTGCTACTCCTCCTGAGCATGGCAATACCACATGTGTGAGACTTATACACAGCCTGGCCACATACAGAGGCCCAACATCCAAGGAGCACCTTCAGGCATTCTAGGAGCATAAATTACACATCTAATTTCCTGACAATCACATTTTTAAGGACCTGGAGCACCAGGACAGTAAAAACACCCACAAAATGACCCCATTTTGGGAAGCAAACACTCCAACATATTTTTTTAAGAGGCATAATGAGTCTTTTGAACATGTTATTTTTTTCCACATGTTTTCTGAAAAAGTGGAAAGAAAATGAAAACTTTTTATTTTTTTTATACAAAGTTGTCAATTTATAAGATATTTATAACACAAAGCATGTACATAGCAAACATGACACCCCAAAATTAATTCTGCTACTCTTACTATGTACATGCTTTGTGTTATAAATATCTTATAAATTGACAACTTTGTATAAAAAAAAAAAAAAAGTTTTTCATTTTCTTTCCACTTTTTCAGAAAACATGTGGAAAAAAATAACATGTTCAAAAGACTCATTATGCCTCTTAAAAAAATTTGTTGGAGTGTTTTCTTTCCAAAATGGGGTCATTTTGTGGGTGTTTTCACTGTCCTGGTGCTCCAGATCCTTAAAAAATGTGACTGTCAGGAAATTAGATGGTTGGTCCTCTGTATGCGGCCCGGCTGTGTAAAAGTCTCACACATGTGGTATTGCCATACTCAGGAGGAGTAGCAAAATGCATTTTGGGGTGTAATTTGGTATGTACATGCTATGTGTTAGAAATATCTTATAAATGGACAACTTTGTGTGAAAAAAAAATGTGGTTTCATTTTCTTTCCACATTTCCTGAAAACTTGTGGAAAAAAACGACATATTCAAATGTCTGATTATGCCTCATGGAATATATATCAGGGTTTTTGTTTTCCAAAATGTGGGTGTTTCCATTGTCCTGGTGCTCCAGGGTCTTCAAAAATGTGATAGGTTGTCAGGAAATATATGGCCCTAGAACGCCTAAAGGTGCTCTTTGCATGTTGTGCTTCTGTATGGGGCCAGGCTGTGAAAAAGTCTGACACATGGTATGACCATACTCAGGAGGAGTAGCAGAATGTACTTTGGGGTGTATTTTTTTGGTATTTGCATGCTATTTGTTAGAAATATCTTTATAAATGGACAACTAAAAAAAAAGTTTAAAAAAAAAAATATGGTTTCATCTTCTTTTTACATTTTCTGAAAACTTGTGGGAAAAAATTGACCTGTTCGAAAGACTCATTCTGCCATATAGAATATACAGTACATTTGGGTGTTTGCTGTCCAAAATTGGGTAATTTTGTGGGTAATTCTATTGCCTTCAAAAGTGTGATGGGTAGTCAGGAAGTTAGATGTGTAATTTATGGCCCTAGAACGCCTAAAGGTGCTCTTTGGATGTTGGGCCTCTGTATGTAACAAGCCTGTGAAAAAGTCTTTCCCTACAATGGGTTCCTCAGAACCCATTTACCAGTTACCTTGAGGGGGGAATTGTAAGATCCTCAGAGACAAAGCTGCCTGATGTGGGCGGAGTCCTGGTTTAGGGGAACCAATCAGCTCATGTCCAGTAATAATCTTTGTATTTCTATTTTAGTAGATGGACGGGAGATGAGGAAAACCTCAGAGGATTGTCTCACTTTGTCTCCAGACTGTAAAGTAGAAGATGAGGACATCACACAGTATAGTCCAGGAGAAAACCCGACTACCTCAAATGTCCATCCGGCACCACACAGTGTAGATGGACCATCGTATTCCTCTTATCCTGAGGAACCTCAGACTGTGCGGGACGGTGCCGGACCATCGTATTCCTCTTATCCTAAGGAACCTCAGACTGTGCGGGACGGTGCCGGACCATCGTATTCCTCTTATCCTGAGGAACCTCAGACTGTGCGGGACGGTGCCGGACCATCGTATTCCTCTTATCCCGAGGAACCTCAGACTGTGCGGGACGG
The DNA here is from genome assembly GCA_028564925.1 of Lithobates sylvaticus. NCBI lineage: Eukaryota > Metazoa > Chordata > Amphibia > Anura > Ranidae > Lithobates > Lithobates sylvaticus. The sequence continues at coordinate 593,675,405 of CM053028.1, read as the reverse complement.
TGCCGGACCATCGTATTCCTCTTATCCTGAGGAACCTCAGACTGTGCGGGACGGTGCCGGACCATCGTATTCCTCTTATCCTGAGGAACCTCAGACTGTGCGGGACGGTGCCGGACCATCGTATTCCTCTCATCCTGAGGAACCTCAGACTGTGCGGGACAGTGCCGGACCATCGTATTCCTCTTATCCTGAGGAACCTCAGACTGTGCGGGACGGTGCCGGACCATCGTATTCCTCTTATCCTGAGGAACCTCAGACTGTGCGGGACGGTGCCGTCCTTCCAACAGATAAGAGGTTTTCCTGTACCGAGTGCGGGAAGTGTTTCTATTTTAAATTCAATCTTGATGAGCATAAAAGAGCTCACACAGTTGAGAAGCCGCTTTCCTGTCCTGAGTGCGGGAAATGTTTTTTAAAGAAAGCCCATCTTTCCCAACATCAGAGATCTCACACAGAAGAAAAGCCGTATTCTTGTCCTGAGTGCGGGAAATGTTTTTTAAAGAAATCCCATCTTTCCCTACATCAGAAATCTCACACAGAAAAAAAGCCGTATTCTTGTTCTGAGTGCGGGAAATGTTTTGTGCAAAAAATACAACTTGTCACACATCAAATGTCTCACACAGGAGAGAAGCCATTTTCCTGTTCTGAGTGTGGGAAATGTTTTTCATCGAAGTCCTGTCTTTTTATGCATCAGAAATTGCACACGGGGAAAAAGCCGCATTCCTGTTCTGAATGTGGGAAAGGTTTTGTAAAAAAATCAGCCCTTGTCTCACATCAGAGGTCTCACATGGAGGAGAAGCCGTATTCTTGTTCTGAGTGCGGGAAATGTTTTTCATCGAAGTCCTATCTTTTTACACACCAGAGATTGCACACGGGTGAGCAACTGCATTCCTGTTCTGAATGCGGGAAATGCTTCCCAAAAAAATCAGCCCTTGTCTCACATCAGAGGTCTCACATGGAGGTGAAACCATTTCCCTGTCCTGAGTGTGGGAAATGTTTTTCATCGAAGTCCTACCTTTTTATACACCAGAGATTGCACACGGGGGAGAAGCCGTATTCCTGTTCTGAATGCGGGAAATGTTTCGTAAAAAAATCAGCCCTTGTCTCACATCAGAGGTCTCACATGGAGGAGAAGCCGCATTCTTGTTCTGAGTGCGGGAAATGTTTTCTAGAAAAATCGCGACTTGTCGCACATCAGAGATGTCACACGGGTGAGAAGCCATATTTCTGTCCTGAGTGCGGGAAATGTTTTTCTTGTAAGTCCAATCTTTCCGCACATCAGAGGTCTCACATGGGTGAGAAGCCATATTTCTGTCCTGAGTGCGGGAAATCTTTTTCTAGAAAGTCCTATCTTTCCGCACATCAGAGATCTCACACGGGGGAGAAGCCGTATGCCTGTGCTGAGTGCGGGAAATGTTTTTCATTTAAGTGCAGTCTTTCCACACATCAGAGATCTCACACGGGGGAGAAGCCACTTTCCTGTCCTGAGTGAGGGAATTGTTCCTCACTGAAGTCCTGTCTTCCTGTACATCAGGGGTCCCACACAACCCTCGAGGTGTATTAGTGAGTGCGGGAAATGTCTTGTATATGAATGTTGCTGGACATGTGGGGAAGAAGCACACCCTGATATACACCTCAGATATACTCCATGGCTGATCTTCATCATGGAAGAAACAGTTGATCAGGAGATCAGAGATCACCAAAGACATGGATGAAGTGTTGTACCGTGTCGGCCATTGATAGCAGGAGAAAAATAAAAATGGAGTCCTTGCCTGTCATTGGCTGAGTACATTTTGTGGTACGGAGACTTAGAGGTATATTATTCTCTTGCAAGAGGTCTGTTTTCTCAAGTCGTCTTCCAGGACGAAACGCGTTAACCCCACCACTTAAAAGGCGGTCCTCTAGGCCATTTAAAATAAAAATTTGTAAAAATATCTTATATGTAATAAGAAATCTCTATTCTGCCTACTAGAGTAATAGGATGTAAACATTGTTTATGGATGGAAAAATAAATAAAGAACAAATTTAAAAAAATAAAAAATAAAAAAAAAATAAAAATGGAGTCATTACCTCTCATTGGCTGAGTACATTTTGTGGTACGGAGACTTAGAGGTCTATTATTCTCTTGCAAGAGGTCTGTTTTCTCAAGTCGTCTTCCAGGACGAAACACGTAAACCCCACCACTTAAAAGGCAGCCCTCTAGGCCATTTAAAATAAAAATGGAGTCATTACCTCGCATTGGCTGAGTACATTTTGTGGTATGGAGACTTAGAGGTCTATTATGAATAAGAAAACCAATAGTTGATGGAATGTGGCACAGGTTTGCCCAGCCGTGACGAATATTTTCCCATATTTTATACAACTCAGTGATTTCCTATGATCATTGCCTCCATCTAGTGTCCATAATTCTGTATCACAATATTTTTACAGTCGGATTTCAGAAAAAAAAATTTCATTATGGCCACTAGATGGAGCTGACAATCATAGGAAATCACTCTGTTAGTTACAATACGGCCAGAATTGATCACATCTGGGCTCTTTCTTGTCACACTCGTCCCACAAATCTTCTGTACATTGATCCCTTGGTTCCCGTCGTCAGGCATGGTTTCCTACAAATCCTGGAGATATTATACCCATCCACTTATGACTACAGTAGACATCGGAGAACATAAACCAACAATATTAAACCAACCACTGATTCAAAACCAAAATACTTAATTTGGCTATTAGCGCAATCAATATTTTGTGTGTAGGCGCCCTTGACATGGCGTTCATGTACATGGGGACTCAAACATTTTGGGGGGTAGTTTAAGTGCTTGGGGGGTAACATGAATGTTTTCCCTCTTTTTTTTCACTTAACTTTATTGCCAAAAATATGTTAGCACTTTGTTGTGACAGGATCGGCAAATGCAGCCTGCCCTGAATGCGCTCTCTCTCCTGCCAGCAGCACGCCCCCCCCCCCCCCTCTTTCCCCTGCTCCAGTAGGGTTAATTATGTTTGGCAGTTTGACTGCCCCTGGTGAATGGTAACAGTGGTGAGTCCGGTCCTGGTCCAGTCCCCCTCACCGTTGCTGAATCATGAATGCTGGAGCTCACTGTGCGCTCTATTCCCCCAGCACCAAGCCAGCCCCCCTCCTCTCTGTCGGCCCCTCCTCCTCTGTCAGCCCCCCTCCTCCTCTATCAGCCCCCTTCCTCCTGTGTCAGCCACTCTCCTCTCTGTCAGCCCCCCTCCTCTCTCAACCCCCCTCCTTTGTCAGCCCCCCTCCTCCTCTATCAGCCCCTCCTCCTCCTCTATCAGCCCCTGCTCTTCTATCAGCCCCTGCTCTTCTGTCAGCCCCCTCCTCTCTGTCAGCCCCCCCTCATCTCTGTCAGCCCCCCTCCTCCTCTATCAGCCCCTGCTCTTCTGTCAGCCCCCTCCTCTCTGTCAGCCCCCCTCCTCTCTGTCAGCCCCCCCTCCTCTCTGTCAGCCACCCTTCTCCTGTGTCAGCCACTCTCCTCTCTGTCAGCCCCCCTCCTCTGTCAGCCCCCCCTCCTCCTCTATCAGCCCCTGCTCTTCTGTCAGCCCCCTCCTCTCTGTCAGCCCCCTTCCTCCTGTGTCAGCCACTCTCCTCTCTGTCAGCCCCCCTCCTCTCTCAACCCCCCTCCTTTGTCAGCCCCCCTCCTCCTCTATCAGCCCCTCCTCCTCCTCTATCAGCCCCTGCTCTTCTGTCAGCCCCCTCCTCTCTGTCAGCCCCCCCTCATCTCTGTCAGCCCCCCTCCTCCTCTATCAGCCCCCTCCTCTCTGTCAGCCCCCCTCCTCTCTGTCTCTCTCTGTCAGCCACCCCCTCCTCTCTGTCAGCCACCCTTCTCCTGTGTCAGCCACTCTCCTCTCTGTCAGCCCCCCTCCTCTGTCAGCCCCCCCTCCTCCTCTATCAGCCCCTGCTCCTCTGTCAGCCCCCTCCTCCCTGTCAGCCCCCCCCCCCCTTCTCTCTGTCAGCCACCCCTCCTCTCTGTCAGCCCCCCTCCTCCTGTGTCAGCCACTCTCCTCTCTGTCAGCCCCCCTCCTCTGTCAGCCCCCCCTCCTCCTCTATCAGCCCCTGCTCTTCTGTCAGCCCCCTCCTCTCTGTCAGCCCCCCTCCTCTCTGTCAGCCCCCCCTCTCTCTGTCAGCCCCCCTCCTGTGTCAGCCATCCTCCTCTCTGTCGGCCCCCCTCCTCCTCTGTCAGCCCCACCTCCTCTGTCAGCCCCCCTCCTCTCTGTCAGCCACCTTCCTCTTTGTCAGCCATCCTCCTCTCTGTCAGCCACCCTCCTCTCTGTCAGCCCCCTCCTCTGTCAGCCCCCCTCCTCCTGTGTCAGCCACTCTCCTCTCTGTCAGCCCCCCTCCTCTGTCAGCCCCCCCTCCTCCTCTATCAGCCCCTGCTCTTCTATCAGCCCCCTCCTCTCTGTCAGCCCCCCCTCCTCTCTGTCAGCCACCCCTCCTCTCTGTCAGCCCCCTCCACTCTGTCAGCCCCCCTCCTGTGTCAGCCATCCTCCTCTCTGTCGGCCCCCCTCCTCCTCTGTCAGCCCCACCTCCTCTCTGTCAGCCCCTCTCCTCTGTCAGCCACCCTCCTCTCTGTCAGCCCCCTCCTCTGTCGGCCCCCTCCTCTTTCAGCCACCCCCTCCTCTTCTGTCAGATACCCCCCTCTTCTGTCAGCTACCCCCCCTCCTCTGTCAGCTACCCCCAAACACCACGCACCTCCCCCTTCTTCCCCTGCTCCAGCGTGTCTAATGTCCTGCAGCCGGGTCACACTGCACTGTCTGTCTGTGCGCTCTTTCTCTCCCACCCAGCCGCCGGCGCCAATGCCACCAGAGACAGTGAATGGAGGGCCACTGGACTGGTATCCTGGCAACCAGGGACGCTTTTGCAGGAGAAAGCATGGTATTACAGACTCCGCCCCTAACAGGTCCACACACATACATCTTTGCAGCGGCTCCTGACAACGTCCACTGCCCTACTGACACCATCCACTGCCCTACTGCCACCATCCACTGCTCTACTGACACCGTCCACTGCCCTACTGACACTGTCCACTGCCCTACTGACAACGTCCACTGCCCTACTGACAACGTCCACTGCTCTACTGACAACGTCCACTGCCCTACTGACACCATCCACTGCCCTACTGACACCGTTCTCTGGCCAACTGACATCGTCCACTGCTCTACTGACACCGTCCACTGCTCTACTTACACCATCCACTGCCCTACTGACACCATCCACTGCCCTACTGACACCGTCCACTGCCCTACTGACACCGTCCTCTGCTCTACTGACACCGTCCTCTGCTCTACTGACACCGTCCTCTGCTCTACTGACACCGTCCACTGCTCTACTGACACCGTTCTCTGCTCTACTGACACCGTCCACTGCTCTACTGACTCCACTGCTCTACTGACACCGTCCACTGCTCTTCTGACACCGTCCTCTGCCCTACTGACACCGTCCTCTGCTCTACTGACACCGTCCACTGCCCTACTTACACCATCCACTGCCCTACTGACACCGTCCACTGCTCTACTGACACCGTCCACTGCTCTACTGACACCGTCCTCTGCTCTACTGACACCGTCCACTGCTCTACTGATACCGTCTACTGCCCTACTGACACCTTCCACTGCTCTACTTACACCATCCACTGCCCTACTGACACCATCCACTGCTCTACTGACACCGTCCACCGCCCTACTGACACCGTCCTCTGCCCTACTGACACCTTCCACTGCTCTACTTACACCATCCACTGCCCTACTGACACCGTCCACTGCTCTACTGACACCGTCCACTGCTCTACTGACAAAGTCCACTGCTCTACTGACACCGTCCACTGCTCTACTGACACCGTCCTCTGCTCTACTGACACCGTCCTCTGCTCTACTGACACCGTCCTCTGCTCTCTGCTCTACTGACACCATCCACTGCCCTACTGACAATATCCACTGCCCTACTGACAATATCCACTGCCCTACTCTCTTTGGGTAACCCAAAAGGTGTCCCAGGTATTTTACAATCCTATAGCGTGTACTACAAAATAATTGCTGTGCGCCGTAAAAGTGTTCGGGTTTGACTTGAAGAAAAGGTGGTCAGTGTAGTGGTCCCTTACATTGGTGACCAATGGGAGAAGAACCTCCTTATATCAGTGGTCAGTGTAGTGGTCCCTTACATTGGTGACCAATGGGAGAAGGACTCCCTTATATCAGTGGTCAGTGTAGTGGTCCCTTACATTGGTGACCAATGGGAGAAGAACCTCCTTATATCAGTGGTCAGTGTAGTGGTCCCTTACATTGGTGACCAATGGGAGAAGGTCCCCATTATATCAGTGGTCAGTGTAGTGGTCCCTTACATTGGTGACCAATGGGAGAAGGACACCCTTAGATTAGTGGTCAGCGTAGTGGTCCCTTACATTGGTGACCAATGGGAGAAGGGCCCCCTTATATCAGTGGTCAGTGGAGTGCTCCCTTACATTGGTGACCAATGGGAGAAGGGCCCCCTTATATCAGTGGTCAGTGGAGTGCTCCCTTACATTGGTGACCAATATAGAAAGGACCCCCTTATATCATCATCAGTCAGAAGACTGAACCCCTTACAGATCATTGATGTCAGTTGTTACTAATAGACAGAAATTGTTCATTGCTCAGGGAACCCTTAAAAACTTTTGGAGGAACCCTGGCTGAGAAAGGCTGGACTAGGCAGCAATATATTTCTCTTCCCCTTGGTGGGAGTGGAGATGACCCCATCTATAAGGATATACAGTACATACACACACACACACAGCACAAGGCCGTGTTCACGCTACGAGACATTTTTTGGGAGTATAATTCATCTTACCTCCATAAGGCGGTGATTTCACTTCTACCATAGAGACAGCAAGTCTCTATGGAAGACAGGAAGTGATGTCAGGTACAGACAGGAAGTGATGTCAGGTATAAATAGGAAGTTCTGGGTGAGAGGTGAGTTGGGAGGAAGTAGAGAGGAGGCAAAGCTGGAAGTTTCAGCAGAGGAGGTAATAAGATCTTATCTTTTATTTACACCCAGTAACCCCCCCGTCATGTCCGTCCTCTTCCTCCATAGTCACTGTGATGTCTTTTATCTCCAGCAGATGATGATACACACATATGTAGCGGACCCCCAGGCTTAGATAGGTGGTTTAGTATGGGTTTATTTTGTAAGTATAAGTTAGATGTAGGTAAAATTGTCTGGGCCTGTTTTTTTTTTTTTTCCTGGGCCTGGTCGTTTATTTGGGGATGGGAGTGTTAGTGTAGACTGGGGTGTGGCCGCCTGCACTTGGGCTCAGGGATACCTCCTTTGCTTTTCGGTGGGCAGGACTGGAAAGAGAGGAAGGACTGAGGCCTGAGTGGCAGGAAACCCATGTGAGAGAATCGGCCAATGGTTATGTAGCGGTGACACTTTTAAAAGGTGTCCGCTATGTGTGGAAATTTCGTTTTTCCTCAGAAGAGTAGACATGGGAGCCGTCAAAAAATTAGTTTCGTTTTGTTCCGTTCCGTATAGAAAAAAAAAAAAGTAATTCGTGTACGAAATTTAATTCGGATTCGTACGAAATACGAATTTCGTACGAATCGTTAATTTGGATAACGAATAACGACACTCGATGAATAATAACGAATTATCCGAAAACGTATTAACGTTACATAACACAAGTCTATTGTTCACCAATCACTCAGAGGAAGTACGAAATACGAAATTTCGTATTCGTAAATTAAATTTCGTATTTCGTACTTCCTCTGAGTGATTGGTGAACAATAGACTTGTGTTATGTAACGTTAATACGTTTTCGGATAATTCGTTATTATTCGTAGAGTGTCGATATTCGTTATACTGAATCTCGAATTCATTCGAATCATTCGTTATATCCGCTATAATTGCTTTCATATTAGTTGAAATTAGTTATTTGGTAGTTTGGATTCGGATAATTTGGATCCGAAATTCGTAAACAAAATTTTGTATTTCGTACAGAATTTGTATTCGTAAAAATTCGTAATTCGGATTCGTACGAAACTAATCGCACATGTCTACAGAACAGTAGTGGGGTTCTGAGGGTTAATTGTACAGGTTCACTTTGGCATCAGCCTGGCTGGGCTGTGTTGGGGTTCTGCCTGGTCATGGGTACAGTGAGGTTCACATGACAGGCCCAGAACCAGGCCTGGTTGGACGTTTTGAGTATCAGTCTTCCCCGGAGCCAATCAGTCGGTGCGCCTGGCCCCGCTGTGTAGTCTGGGGAGGGGTACTTAAGGTGCTGAAGTCACGTGTTCGGCCGTAGCTGCCTGTTCCTGATCTGGACCGGGGTAGCCCCGTGAGGGGTCCCGGGCCCGGGAGCGGTTGCCGTTCCGCAACATGGTCAGTTCGACTAGCCCCATAGACCCGCATGGCCTGGGGCAAGGATCCATCTGTTGCCGAGGGGCACCGCAGCTCATGTAAGCGACCGGGGGAGGACTCTTCGGAGAAGGGCCAACAAGCTGGCATCTCAAGAAGAGCCTGGTTGCTGGGTTGTTATGGACACTAACGGATCCACAGTTTCCCAGTACTGCCAAGGAGACAAAGAACGTTCCTTGTACTGAGAAAAGGTTCCTATTCACTTTTGGCTGAAAGTTTACTCAATGTCAGAGACTTTACAGGTTTCTGGATCAAAGTACTGACTGCCATAATCTCTGGCTAGAGATTTGTTCAGCATTGAAGCGCCCAGCTGCGAGTGGCTACTCTCTGGGTTTTTGTAGAGACATTTAAATTGTCAGCAGTTCAAGGTGCCTGAGATTCTTCACCCTTGCCCTCTGTTCCCATTGGAGACCGTGTCTGTTGGATGTTACCCCTGCAAATAAAAACCTTTTACAAGGACTTTTATGGTGTCAGCGTCCGAAGTTGTTGGGTACTAACCCTGGGAAGCGATAGACATGGAAGAACAAGCCAAGCGGAGGTAACTGGTAAGCCCAAAAGTCAAGGCCGCTCCGTCGAGGTTTATGGCCGATACAGTTAATTTCTTTGGTCAATGGGCGTCTCTCATATAAAAGGGGGGGGGGGGTCACATTCTCAGGGGGAGAAAAATAGAGAGGAGGAGGGCCTGGGGTTCAGAGACCCAGGAGCCTCCGGGTGGAGGTTTGAAGGCCTGGGGGTTCAGAGACTCCAGCGCTGGATAACCGGAGGAGCAGGAGTCCAGGGTGGCCCATATCTGGCCCCTGGAAAGCAGCAACCATGTAGAAATCTAATGAGGAACGGGCGTCCCATGCGGGGATGTACCAGACATCCGCGAAGGAGGAAATAGAAGTAAAGCGGACGGAGGAAACTGGAAATCGGCTTTCTGTGAGTAACATGGACTGTTGATTGGGAGAGAGCAAAGGGAGTGCAACCCAGTAGTGCTATGCCGGGAACACGCTGTGTGTCCAAGGCCTGCAGTGATACATGGACATGTCCAGGACATGGCGGAGGTATGACCACAAGAGTCATGGAAATGGGCAGTGTGGCCTGTGACTTTGTAGTTTAACGCAACACATTATTCAGAGTGATGCTGGTCGGTCCATAATGGAAGTGTGAAGTTCTAACGGAGCCAAAAAGTCAAGAGCAGGAGGGAGTGACCAGGAGTAAATTGTAACTTGCCAATATGTTCAGATAACGGGGCATCTCATATCTCATATCATCAATGTCACCATTTATTGATTTACCCCAGAATAAAGCATTATCAACTTTAAAGTCTTCTGGGGTTTGAAATTGCATGGGACAGGAAGAAACGGGGCTAACTGGCAAAAAGGTAACTCCCAAGGGGGTAGTGCGCTACACATATATAGTGTGGTAACATAGATTTACCCCTTCAGGGGCAGAACATTCCTCCACTTATATATATATATATATATATATATATATATATATATATATATATATATATATATATATATTTTAATTATCAATTATCATCCTTACCTGTCTAGACAGAAACTTGTATAGATCACATGACGCCACCAATGAGGATGGAGGAGGACCGGAGTCACATGACTGAGAAGATACTAAACCTCACCCTGGAGATCATCTACCTGCTGACCGGAGAGGTGAGGAGGATTCTGGGAGGTTACATGACATCACTCTTATCTCTATTAATAAAACACAGACCTGACCGGAGAGGTGAGGAGGATTCTGGGAGGTCACATGACATCACTCTTATCTCTATTAATAAAACACAGACCTGACCGGAGAGGTGAGGAGGATTCTGGGAGGTCACATGACATCACTCTTATCTCTATTAATAATACACAGACCTGACCGGAGAGGTGAGGGGGATTCTGGGAGGTCACATGACATCACTCTTATCTCTATTAATAATACACAGACCTGACCGGAGAGGTGAGGAGGATTCTGGGAGGTCACATGACATCACTCTTATCTCTATTAATAAAACACAGACCTGACCGGAGAGGTGAGGAGGATTCTGGGAGGTCACATGACATCACTCTTATTTCTATTAATAAAACACAGACCTGACCGGAGAGGTGAGGAGGATTCTGGGAGGTCACATGACATCACTCTTATCTCTATTACTAAAACACAGACCTGACCGGAGAGGTGAGGAGGATTCTGGGAGGTCACATGACATCACTCTTATCTCTATTAATAAAACACAGACCTGACCGGAGAGGTGAGGAGGATTCTGGGATTCTAACATGATGTTCCTATTGGTTCCCCAATACAGAGATTTCCTCTTGTGAAGTCAGGTGATCATATGACCATCACAGTGCCTCCATGTGACTCCCTAAAACCTGAGAAACACAACATGGAGAAGATTCTAGAAGTCACCAAGAAGATGATGGAGCTGCTGACAGGAGAGGTGAGGAGGATTCTGGGAATTCTGGGACATTATCCAGTAACAGACAAGGGATGTGTCTGGATGGTGACTGTATCATTGTGTGTGTCAGGTTCCTATAAGGTGTCAGGATGTCACTGTCTATTTCTCCATGGAGGAGTGGGAGTATTTAGAAGGACACAAGGATCTCTACAAGGACGTCATGATGGACAATCAGCCGCCCCTCACATCACCGGGTAAGAGGAGACTTTATTGTAAAGGAGAGAGCAGTACGGAGGCTCCACCTAGATCCCCCATCATCTGATAAACACATAGAAACAATGTATTCAGTCAGTGTGTGTGTTTCCTACAGATGGATCCAGTAATGGGAACCCACCAGAGAAATGTCCCCGTCCTCTGTATTCCCGGGATCCCACACAGGAAGATCACACCATCCCCCACCATCATCAGGTAGATGAGGAACAATTATTGGTAGTTATGATTGATTTATTATACAGGATTTATACCCCAACGGAGAAAGGAAGAGGAGAGGAGGAAGTAGAGTTGTAAGTGACACTGAAGGAGCGGTGGGATAGGTAGGATGAGGACCGGGAAGAGTTCAGTCACGGAGACCAAAAGAAGTGAAGTTTATTGAGGAGAAGGTGGGGTGGTCCACGGTGTTGAAAGCAGCAGAGAGATCCAGGAGAATTAGTACAGAATAGTGTCCATTGGTTTTAGGATATAAGATAAGGTTTTATATACAAGTGTGTTTGTTACGATGAGTATTTTATTATATCTTTCAGAATGAAAACCCCAAGGATAATTTTGTGGTAAAAGAGGAGATTAAAGAGGAGGATGAGGAGTATGGAGTGATGAAGGAGATTTCAGGAGGACACAAGGATATGATGGAGCCACCAAATACCAGGAACCCACCAGAGAGATGTCCCCGTCCTCTGTATTCCCGGGATTCCACACAGGAAGGTCACACCATCCCCCACTGTTACAAGGTTGGCTGGATGGACACATGGAGATAATGCTTGGATTCTTTTTTTTATATAATCTTGCAATAATAAACTAATTTTCTTGATTTAGAGTGGAGATCCAATCGATATAGAATTTGAGGTTAAATCAGAAGAAGAAGAAGAGAGGTATGTGAGGGATGATCAGCAGTCTATGGAGGAGGATGGAATAACGGGGACATTTATAGAGGAGGACACTCCTACAGAGATCAGCACAGGTGGGTCATTAACACTAAATACATTCCTCCACCCATACTGCTCACTGATTGGTCCAGAGTGGGGCGGGGACTGGGTGATATCAGCCTGTAATCCCCTCATCACTGTCACTCCTATAATAGACAGTTCTCGTTGTTTCCTCACTCTCTGACTGTGACAGATCTTGGATACCCCAGCTGGGCACCTCCGCCAGACCTGATCAGAGACCCATTTACTAGTTACCTTGAGGGGGGAATTGTAAGATCCTCAGAGACAAAGCTGCCTGATGTGGGCGGAGTCCTGGTTTAGGGGAACCAATCAGCTCATGTCTAGTAATAATCTTTGTATTTCTATTTTAGTAGATGGACGGGAGATGAGGAAAACCTCAGAGGATTGTCTCACTTTGTCTCCAGACTGTAAAGTAGAAGATGAGGACATCACACAGTATAGTCCAGGAGAAAACCCGACTACCTCAAATGTCCATCCGGCACCACACAGTGTAGATGGACCATCGTATTCCTCTTATCCCGAGGAACCTCAGACTGTGCGGGACGGTGCCGGACCATCGTATTCCTCCTATCCCGAGGAACCTCAGACTGTGCGGGACGGTGCCGGACCATCGTATTCCTCTTATCCTGAGGAACCTCAGACTGTGCGGGACGGTGCCGGACCATCGTATTCCTCTTATCCTGAGGAACCTCAGACTGTGCGGGATGGTGCCGGACCATCGTATTCCTCTTATCCCGAGGAACCTCAGACTGTGAGGGACGGTGCCGGACCATCGTATTCCTCTTATCCCGAGGAACCTCAGACTGTGCGGGATGGTGCCGGACCATCGTATTCCTCTTATCCCGAGGAACCTCAGACTGTGAGGGACGGTGTCGTCCTTCCAACAGATAAGAGGTTTTCCTGTATCGAGTGCGGGAAGTGTTTCAATTTTAAATTCAGTCTTGATGAGCATAAAAGATCTCACGCAGTTGAGAAGCCGTATTCCTGTCCTGAGTGCGGGAAATGTTATTTAAGGAAAGCCAATCTTTCCCAACATCAGAAATCTCACACAGAAGAAAAGCCGTTTTCTTGTCTTGAGTGCGGGAAATGTTTTTTAAAGAAAACCCAATTTTACCACCATCAGAAATCTCACAAAGAAAAAAAGATGTATTTTTGTTCCGAGTGCGGGAAATGTTTTTTACAAAAACAAGATCTTATTGCACATCAAATGTTTCACACGGGGGAGATGCCATTTTCCTGTTCTGAGTGCGGGGAATGTTTTTTATCGAAGGACTATCTTTTTATGCATCAGAAATTGCACCCGGTGAAGGAACTGCATTCCTGTTCTGCATGCGGGAAATCTTTCGTAATAAAATCAGACCTTGTCTCACATCAGAGATTTCACACGGAGGAGAAGCCATTTTCCTGTTCTGTGTGCGGGAAATGTTTTTCATGGAAGACCAGTCTTTTTAGTCATCAGAAAACTCACACAGGGGAGAAGCCATATGCCTGTGCTGAGTGCGGGAAATGTTTTTTATTTAGATACAGTCTTTCCAAACATCAGAGATCTCACGCGGGGTCACAAGTCACTTTCCTGTCCTGAGTGAGGGAAATGTTCCTCACTGAAGTCCTGTCTTCCTGTACATCAGGGGTCCCACACAACCCTGGAGGTGTATTAGTGAGTGCGGGAAATGTCTTGTATATGAATGTTGCTGGACATGTGGGGAAGAAGCACCCCCTGATATACACCTCAGATATACTCCATGGCTGATCTTCACCATGGAAGAAACAGTTGATAAGGAGATCAGAGATCACCAAAGACATGGATGAAGTGTTGTACCGTGTCGGCCATTGATAGCAGGAGAAAAATAAAAATGGAGTCATTACCTCTCATTGGCTGAGTACATTTTGTGGTGTAAACTCTTGCAAGAGGTCTGTTTTCTTAAGTCGTCTTCCAGGACGAAACACGTAAACCCCACCATATAAAAGGTGGCCCTCTAGGGCTTTTAAAATAAAAATGGAGTCATTACCTCTCATTGACTGAGTACATGTTGTAGTACGGAGACTTAAGCCCCATACACACGGTCGGACTTTTTCATGGATTTTGTCCGATCGGACAAGGTTGTTGAAAAATCAGACCGTGTGTATGCACCATCGGACAGTGTTCGTCGGTTTGACCGACGGACAAAGTCTTATCTCCTGCTGGAAATCTTTGCCGTCAACACGGTCCGATCACACCAAATCCGATCGTGTGTACGGTTGTCCGACCGGACAAAGTGCCACGCATGCTCAGATCACATTACAAGACCAAAGCTATTGGCTACTAGCCTCTACGTAGTCCCGTCGTAGGCAACAAACGTCACCACGTTCAGAATGATCGGATTTTCCGACAACTTTGTCCGACCGTGTGTACGCAAAACCAACATCGGACAAAGTATGACGGACATGGTCCGACGGACCTGGTCCGCGGATTGTCCGACCGTGTGTATGGGGCTTTAGAGGTCTATTATTCTCTTGCAAGAGGTCTGTTTTCTCAAGTCGTCTTCCAGGACGAAACACGTTAACCTCCACCACTTAAAAGATGGCCCTGTACACCTTTTACAATAAAATGGAGTCATTACCTCTCATTGGCTGAGTACATTTTGTGGTACGGAGACTTAGAAATCTATTATTCTCTTGCAAGAGGTCTGTTTTCTCAAGTCGTCTTCCAGGACGAAACACGTAAACCCCACCATATAAAAGGTGGCCCTCTAGGGCTTTTAAAATAAAAATGGAGTCATTACCTCTCATTGACTGAGTACATGTTGTGGTACGGAGACTTAGAGGTCTATTATTCTCTTGCAAGAGGTCTGTTTTCTCAAGTCGTCTTCCAGGACGAAACACGTTAACCTCCACCACTTAAAAGATGGCCCTCTAGGGCTTTTAAAATAAAAATGGAGTCATTACCTCTCATTGGCTGAGTACATTATGTGGTACGGAGACTTAGAGGTCTATTATGAATAAGAAAACAAATAGTTGGTGGAATGTGGCACAGGTCTGCCCAGCCGTGACGAATATTGTCCGTATTTAATATAACTCAGTGATTTCCTATGATCGTTGCCTCCATCTAGTGTCCACAATTCTGTATCGCAATATTTTTTACAGATGGAGGTATTTCAGGAAAAATACTTCATTATGGCCACTAGATGGAGCTGACAATCATAGGAAATCACTCTGTTAATAAAAATACGACCAGAATTGATCACATCTGGGCTCATTCTTGTCACACTCGTCCAACAAATCTTCTGTACATCGATCCCTTGGTTCCCGTCATCAGGCATGGTTTCCTACAAATCCCGGAGATATTATACCCATCCACTTATGACTACAGTAGACATCGAAGAACATAAACCAACAATATTAAACCAACCACTGATTCAAAACCAAAATACTGAATTTGGATATTAGCGCAATCAGTACTTCGTATGTGGGCGCCCGTGACATGGCGTTCATGTAGGTGGGGACCCGCTGTCTCCTATGGCATCTAATCTTACAGCAGTCACTAAAGGTAGTTGCTTTTCCTGCTCCTAGATAGGCCTCAGGCAGCTCAGCAGCCAGGTGATAGGCCTAAGGTTTCTGGCCTTGCAACCCGGAGCGACATAACACACGTCCACCTAGACAGCCGTCCAAGTGGCACAGAACCCCCCGATCACCTGACTCCACCAAAATACATAGGCTCTCCCAGCAGGCCAAGGGGCTTAAAGAAACGCTTGCCCATTGGCTGAGACATCTCATCCATTCATAATCTCTCCTTGCTATGCCCTTGTCTATCTGATGTCACCAGCTACTTTGCCACCTGGTGACAGAAGAGAGAAGTGCAGCAATTCCAGAATTAGGGGGAAATCAGTGGGTCTCCTAACAATTAGCCAGGACAATTACTATATGGCAAACTAAATTGGTTAGCAACCCTGCCTAAACACCAGGGCGCTACATCAGTGTTCAGTGTAGTGGTCCCTTACATTGGTGACCAATGGGAGAAGAACCCCCTTATATCAGTGGTCAGTGTAGTGGCCCCTTACATTGGTGACCAATGGGAGAAGGACCCCCTTGGTCCCTTACATTGGTGACCAATGGGAGGAGGATCCCCTTATATCAGTGGTCAGTGTAGTGGCCCCTTACATTGGTGACCAATGGGGGAAGGACCCCCTTATATCAGAGGTCAGTGTAGTGGTCCCTTACATTGGTGACCAATGGGAGAAGGACCTCCTTGGTCCCTTACATTGGTGACCAATGGGAGAAGGACCCCCTTATATCAGAGGTCAGTGTAGTGGTCCCTTACATTGGTGACCAATGGGAGAAGGACCCCCTTGATCCCTTACATTGGTGACCAATGGGAGGAGGATCCCCTTATATCAGTGGTCAGTGTAGTGGCCCCTTACATTGGTGACCAATGGGGGAAGGACCCCCTTATATCAGAGGTCAGTGTAGTGGTCCCTTACATTGGTGACCAATGGGAGAAGGACCTCCTTGGTCCCTTACATTGGTGACCAATGGGAGAAGGACCCCCTTATATCAGAGGTCAGTGTAGTGGTCCCTTACATTGGTGACCGATGGGAGAAGGACCCCCTTGGTCCCTTACATTGGTGACCAATGAGCGGAGGATCCCCTTATATCAGTGGTCAGTGTAGTGGCCCCTTACATTGGTGACCAATGGGAGAAGGACCCTCTTATATCAGTGGTCAGTGTAGTGACCCCTTACATTGGTGACCAATGGGAGAAGGACCCCCTTGGTTGCTTACATTGGTGACCAATGGGAGAAGGACCCCCTTATATCAGTGGTCAGTGTAGTGGCCCCTTACATTGGTGACCAATGGGAGAAGGACCCCCTTATATCAGTGGTCAGTGTAGTGGTCCCTTACATTGGTGACCAATGGGAGAAGGGCTCCCTTATATCGTCATCAGTGGGAAGATTTACAGATCATTGATGTCAGTTGTTACTGCCAGGCCAGCCAGGTAGTTGTCATGAGAGGCTTATTCCAAGCAAGTGTAGCGCCGGCACCTTTCCAAAGTGCCCCGCTATATGTAAATTTAGTTTTTGCTCAGAACTGTAATTGAGTTTTGGGGTTAATTGTTTTAGGTTATACTTTGGCATCAATTTGATTGGGCTGTATTAAGGTTCTGCCTGGTCATAGGTGGGATTTGCACCTGTGACATGCTGAGAACGCAGTCTGGTTGGACGCATTGGGTACCAATCTTTCCCCGGAGCCAATCAGTGGGTGCGTCTGGCTGTGTATTCCGGGAAGGGGTACTTAAGGTGCTGAAGTCACATGATTCCGGGGGTTCCTGGTTCTGGTCCTGACCAGCCCCGTGAGGGGGCCTGATCCAGGAGTGTCTGCTGACTCCGGGGGTTCTGGTCCTCCTGCCCAGCCCCAGAGGCCTTCATGTGGGGATCCATCCATTTTCCGAGCCTCGGAACTAGCTAGTTCGAAGCGCAGTAACTGAAGGAGGATTCTGAAGTGTTCCGCTGCTGTCTCAGGATTGGAGAGGCCCAGCAACTCTACACACGACCAGGGGAGGGCTCTTCGGAGGAGGGCCACGCAGGAGGCTGGCTGCTCAGTAAGAGTCTGGATATTGAGCTGTATGGACACTAGTTTGAATCCGCATTTCTTATGGTATCGCCGGACCGGCTGCAAGATACAGGTGCTGTAAGAAAAAGTTCCTAACTTTATCCTTCAGTTACAACTCAAGTTTCTGAGAGAGACAGAAGAAGAAAGCCGGGCTCCTCCGCTCGTGAAAGAGCAGAAGAGAGTGGAGGAGTCCGGCGAGAAGACCCCCCCAAGACGGAAGAAGACCCCCGGAGCAGTGTAGTATAAAATATTTTAAAAAAAATTGTGTGTTTTTTTATTTACACTTTTACACCTTAGGTGAATGGGTAGGGGTACATCATACCCCATACTCATTCACATAGGGTGGGGGGCCGGGATCTGGGGGCCCCCTTATTAAAGGGGGCTCCCGGATTCCGATAAGCCCCCCGCCCGCAGACCCCGACAACCAATGGCCAGGATTATCGGGAAGAGGCCCTTGTCCTCATCAACATGGGGACAAGGTGCTTTGGGGTGGGGGGCGCACGCCCCCCCTTTCCCCAGGGCACCCCCCATGTTGAGGGCACGCGGCCTGGTACGGCTCAGGAGGGGGGGGTGCTCGCTCGTCCCAACCCCTTTCCTGGCCTGCCGGGCTGCGTGCTCGGATAAGGGTCTGAGATGGATTTGGGGGGGACCCCCACGCCGTTTTTCGGCGTGGGGAGTCCCTTTGAATCCATACCAGGTGACGGGGCTAGCGCGGCGGCATTCACTGCCTTCGCTAGTCCCGTCTACCTGAAGTCACGTTCTAAATGAACGGACTTTCCGATCTTGTGTCGGCAAGTCCGTTCATTTCCAAAAGTCCCGCGGACTAGCACACAGACCGCGGGATTGTCGGCCGGACTCGCGAGTCCAGCGGACAATTTTAAGTCTGAACTTAAAACTTAGTCCGCCGGACTTTTGGCAGGAAAAAGTCCGCCGGTGTCCAAACACGGGCGGATTGTCCGGCGAACAATCCCGCGGGAAAGTCCGCTCATGTGTACACCGCATAAGTTTCACAATCAAGTCTGTGGTAGATACTTTGCTAATTCCGAATTAATTGTTGGCTGCTAAATCGCCAAGCAAGGATTTATCCAACAGTCAAGTTGTCCAGTTGCGAGTGGTTATTCCCTGGATCCTTTAGAGAGAGAGAGAGATTTACTGGTTGTCAGCAGTTCTAAAGTGCCTGAGCTTTATCACCTGTACCCTCTACTCCCACCTGAGAGACTGAGTTCTGTTTTTATCGTTTTACGCAAATAAAAATCCTCAAAAGGACTTTGAGTGTCGGTCTCCACAATTACTGGGTATCAACCCTGGGAACCCCTAGACAAGAACGACGAGCTGCAAGGAGGAGGTAATCGGTAAGCCCAGAAAACCATAGCTGCCCCTCAAGGGGTTATTGGCGCTACACAAGGAATCTGATTGGCCGGAGATGGCAGTCAGCGTTGCCTACGTCCAGTGGGGAATGGCTGAACAGTATGAATGGGGTAATTCTCAAGGAGAAATCGATATATATATATAAGCGATGTCTCCTCTCTACTTCCTCCCGACTCACCTCTCACCCGGAACTTCCTATTTATAACCTGACATCACTTCCTGTCTTCCATAGAGACTCCTCTCTACTTCCTCCCGACTCGCCTATATATATATATGATTTGATTTGGAAACGCTGGTGGGAAACAAGAGGGATTAATGTGTAATTTCTATTAGTGTAAAAAAACACTGAAATGACGAGTATTGACCTAAAAGAAAATAAACTATGAGAGTTTGAAAGACGAGTGAATGGGAGGGATGGATGGGGTTGCGAGGGTGTAGTGAAGTGGTACCGAATTTAGATCCAAATAGAACGTTAGACAGGTCCACCTGCAGGACCCCCACCCCGCCTAGGCAATATTCAATATGTGTATAGTTGACTTTATACTTACTGCCTATCTTGAGGGCAGAAAGCATTGGGGAGGGAGGTTGGGCCCTGGAGGAAATGTCTGTTTTGATATATTGTGTAAAAAAAATTATGAAATACCCGAATAAAGAAATAAAGTTTAAAAAAGGAACCTCTAGAAACCTTTGGAGGAACCCTGCCTGAGAACAGCTGGACTAGGCAGTAATCTATTTCTCTGCCCCTTGGTGGGAGAGGAGATGACCCCATCTCTGATATACAGTACATACACACACAGCACAAGGCCGTGTTCCCACTACGAGATGTTTTTGGGGGTGTGTAATTCCTCTGAGCTCCACAAGGTGGAGATCTCACTTCTACCATAGAGACAGGAAGTCTCTAGGGAAGACAGGAAGTGATGTCAGGTTATAAATTGGAAGTTCCGAGTGAGAGGTGAGTCGGGAGAGGAAGTAGAGAGGAGACATCGCTTGAAGTGGCAGCAGAGGAGGTAATAAGATCTTATTTTCTATTTACACCCAGTAACCCCCCCCCCCCCCCCCCCCCGCCATGTCCGTCCTCTTCCTCCATAGTCACTGTGACGTCTTTTATCTCCAGCAGATGATGACACACACATATATAGTGTGGAAACCTAGATTAACCCCTTCAGGGGCAGAACATTCCCCCACTTCCGGGGCCGGAACATTCTCTTCATTTTATCATTGGCTTTTAATGGCTTATATGACTTTTATTAGTGGTGGTGGGGGTTATTTAGACATAAAGGGAATTGTATTTGTCTTTCTTTGTCAGAAGATCAAAAACTAACAAAATTGACTTTACGTAGAAAGAGGAGTTTGTGATCCATCAAACCAAGTAAGAATCTCCCAGATCACAAAAACACCAAAAGGAATGTTACCCTGTATGTGTAGTCCCACTGGGGGGGGGGGGGGGGGGGGGGGGGGGGGCGTTCTTCCCTGATATAAACCCTCATATTACCCCCCCCCCCCCCCCTACACCCCCCATCCTAATATTGTACAACCAGTACAGTCCTCATCATTCACTCTTATCAATTATTGGTCTACAGGAAACCTGTATAGATCACATGACCAATGAGGATGGAGGAGGACCGGAGTCACATGACTGAGAGGATACTAAACCTCACCCTGGAGATAATCTACCTGCTGACCGGAGAGGTGAGGAGGATTCTGGGAGGTCACATGACATCACTCTGGTCTAGTCTGGTCAGACCATGTTCTTATTGTAGACCTTTAGATGATGTCAGATGAATAATATCGGTTTATCTTTCTCCTGATCTGTAGGATTATGTTGTAGTGAAGAAGTCTAGTGGGGAGCCAATCTCAGGAGGATGGAGCAGGACCCAGAGCCCCACTATGGTGCCTCCCCCTCCTTCTCCCATACCTGAGAGGAACAAAGAGCAGAAGATCCTGGAACTGACCACCATGATGGTCCATCTGCTGACAGGAGAGGTGAGGAGGATTCTGGGACATTATCCAGTAACAGACAAGGGGTGTGTCTGGATGGTGACTGTATCATTGTGTGTGTCAGGTTCCTATAAGGTGTCAGGATGTCACTGTCTATTTCTCCATGGAGGAGTGGGAGTATTTAGAAGGACACAAGGATCTCTACAAGGACGTCATGATGGACAATCAGCCGCCCCTCACATCACCGGGTAAGAGGAGACTTTATTGTAAAGGAGAGAGCAGTACGGAGGCTCCACCTAGATCCCCCATCATCTGATAAACACATAGAAACAATGTATTCAGTCAGTGTGTGTGTTTCCTACAGATGGATCCAGTAATGGGAACCCACCAGAGAGATGTCCCCGTCCTCTGTATTCCCGGGATCCCACACAGGAAGGTCACACCATCCCCCACCATCATCAGGTAGATGAGGAACAATCACTGATAGTATCATTAGGATCTGTACATTATCTGCATTGTTACCATTGATGTCATTTTTATTATATATTCAGAGTGGAAACCTGAGAGATTCTAAAGTTGAGGTTAAAGAAGAGATAAAAGAGGAGGATGAGGAGTATGGGTTGATGGAGGAGTTTTCTGAAGGACACAACGATAAGGTTGAGCCACCAAATACCAGGAACCCACCAGAGAGATGTCCCCGTCCTCTGTATTCCACACAGGAAGGTCACACCATGCTTCATCATTACAAGGTTGGTGGGATAGACACATGGAGACAATGCTTGGATTTGTTTTTATATAATCTTACAATATTAAAGCTTATATTTTAAAGATGCTTTTTTCAAATTTTCTTGGTTTAGAGTGGAGATCCAATCGATATAGAATTTGAGGTGAAATCAGAAGAAGAAGAAGAGAGGTATGTGAGGGATGATCAGCAGTCTATGGAGGAGGATGGAATAACGGGGACATTTATAGAGGAGGACACTCCTACAGAGATCAGTACAGGTGGGTCATTAACACTAAATCCATTCCTCCACCCATACTGCTCACTGATTGGTCCAGAGTAGGGCGGGGACTGGGTGATATCAGCCTGTAATCCCCTCATCACTGTCCCTCCTATAAAAGACAGTTCTCGTTGTTTCCTCACTCTCTGACTGTGACAGATCTTGGATACCCCAGCTGGGCACCTCCACCAGACCTGATCAGAGACCCATTTACTAGTTACCTTGAGGGGGGAATTGTAAGATCCTCAGAGACAAAGCTGCCTGATGTGGGCGGAGTCCTGGTTTAGGGGAACCAATCAGCTCATGTCTAGTAATAATCTTTGTATTTCTATTTTAGTAGATGGACGGGAGATGAGGAAAACCTCAGAGGATTGTCTCACTTTGTCTCCAGACTGTAAAGTAGAAGATGAGGACATCACACAGTATAGTCCAGGAGAAAACCCGACTACCTCAAATGTCCATCCGGCACCACACAGTGTAGATGGACCATCGTATTCCTCTTATCCTGAGGAACCTCAGACTGTGCGGGACGGTGCCGGACCATCGTATTCCTCTTATCCCGAGGAACCTCAGACTGTGCGGGATGGTGCCGGACCATCGTATTCCTCTTATCCCGAGGAACCTCAGACTGTGCGGGACGGTGCCGGACCATCGTATTCCTCTTATCCTGAGGAACCTCAGACTGTGCGGGACGGTGCCGGACCATCGTATTCCTCTTATCCTGAGGAACCTCAGACTGTGCGGGACGGTGCCGGACCATCGTATTCCTCTTATCCTGAGGAACCTCAGACTGTGCGGGACGGTGCCGGACCATCGTATTCCTCTTATCCCGAGGAACCTCAGACTGTGCGGGACGGTGCCGGACCATCGTATTCCTCTTATCCCGAGGAACCTCAGACTGTGCGGGACGGTGCCGGACCATCGTATTCCTCTTATCCCGAGGAACCTCAGACTGTGCGGGACGGTGCCGGACCATCGTATTCCTCTTATCCCGAGGAACCTCAGACTGTGCGGGACGGTGCCGGACCATCGTATTCCTCTTATCCTGAGGAACCTCAGACTGTGCGGGATGGTGCCGGACCATCGTATTCCTCTTATCCTGAGGAACCTCAGACTGTGCGGGACGGTGCCGGACCATTGTATTCCTCTTATCCTGAGGAACCTCAGACTGTGCGGGACGGTGCCGGACCATCGTATTCCTCTTATCCCGAGGAACCTCAGACTGTGCGGGACGGTGCCGGACCATCGTATTCCTCTTATCCTGAGGAACCTCAGACTGTGCGGGACGGTGCCGGACCATCGTATTCCTCTTATACTGAGGAATCTCAGACTGTGCGGGACGGTGCCGGACCATCGTATTCCTCTTATCCTGAGGAACCTCAGACTGTGCGGGACGGTGCCGGACCATCGTATTCCTCTTATCCTGAGGAACCTCAGACTGTGCGGGACGGTGCCGCACCATCGTATTCCTCTTATCCTGAGGAATCTCAGACTGTGCGGGACGGTGCCGTCCTTCCAACAGATAAGAGGTTTTCCTGTACTGAGTGCGGGAAGAGTTTCTATTTTAAATTCAATCTTGATGAGCATAAAAGATCTCACGCAGTTGAGAAGCCGTATTCCTGTCCTGAGTGCGGGAAATGTTTTTTAAGGAAAGCCAATCTTTCTCAACATCAGAGATCTCACACAGAAGAAAAGCCATTTTCTTGTCCTGAGTGCGGGAAATGTTTTTTAAAGAAATCCCATTTTTACCAACATCAGAAATCTCACACAGAAAAAAAGCAGTATTCTTGTTCCGAGTGCGGGAAATGTTTTTTACAAAAATTATATCTCGTTGCACATCAGAGGTCTCACACAGGGGAGAAGCCATTTTCCTGTTCTGAGTGCGGGAAATGTTTTTCATCGAAGGCGTATCTTTTTATGCATCAGAAATTGCACACGGGGGAGGAACTGCATTCCTGTTCTGAATGCGGGAAATGTTTCGTAATAAAATCAGCCCTTGTCTCACATCAGAGGGCTCACACGGGGGAGAAACCATATTCCTGCTCTGATTGCGGGAAATGTTTTTCATTTAAGTCCAGTCTTTGCAGACATCAGAGAATGCACACGGGGGAGAAGCCGTACTCCTGTCCTGAGTGCGGGAAATGTTTTTCACAGAAGCCCCATCTTTATATACATCAGAGATCTCACGCGGGGGAGAAGAAGCCGTATTCCTGTCCTGAGTAAGGGAATTGTCAGTCACAGAAGTCCTCTGTTTACACTCATCTGAGATTGGACAAGGAGGAGAATGAACTTTCCTGTCCTGAGTGAGGGAAATGTTCCTCACTGAAGTCCTGTCTTCCTGTACATCAGGGGTCCCACACAACCCTGGAGGTGTATTAGTGAGTGCGGGAAAAGTCTTGTATATGAATGTTGCTGGACATGTGGGGAAGAAGCACCCCCTGATATACACCTCAGATATACTCCATGGCTGATCTTCATCATGGAAGAAACAGTTAATAAGGAGATCACCAAAGACATGGATGAAGTGTTGTACCGTGTTGGCCATTGATAGCAGGAGAAAAATAAAAATGGAGGAATTACTTCTCATTGGCTGAGTACATTTTGTGGTATGGAGGTCTATTATTCTCTTGCAAGAGGTCTGTTTTCTCAAGTCGTCTTCCAGGACGAAACGCGTTAACCCCATCACTTAAAAGACGGTCCTCTAGGGCTTTTTAAAATAAAAATGGAGTCATTACTTCTCATTGGCTGAGTACATTTTGTGGTACGGAGACTTAGAGGTCTATTATGAATAAGAAAACAAATAGTTGATGGAATGTGGCACAGGTTTGCCCAGCCATGACGAATATTTTATATATATATATATATATATATATATATATTTCCTATGATCGTTGCCTCCATCTAGTGTCCATAATTCTGTATCGCAATATTTTTACAGATGGAGGTATTTCTGAAAAAATATTTCATATGGCCACTAGATGGAGCTGACAATCATAAGAAATCACTCTGTTAGTTACAATATGGCCAGAATTGATCACATCTGGGCTAATGCTCGTCACACTAAAAAATCCTTGATCCAAAGAATACGAGGATCCTTCCGCAGGCTTTGCAGGATCAGGGAGGCCATACAACGTAGGTTAGCGGAGTCTTCTGGGTCACTGAGGACGACATGATCCGCAGCCACCTCCTCCCAGCCACGTACAAGTCCACTGGTTTCTTGGGACTGTAAATCATCCCTAAAAGACTGCTGATGCTGAGTGCCAGGCTCCACCTCCATGCTCACACAATCCTCCTCCTCCTCCTCCTCCTCCTCCTCATCCTCTTCCTGTGTGATGGGTGGGACAGAAGGAACACTGTCTGGATAAAGGGGGCCTTGAGAGGCAAGGAAGTCCTCCTCTTCCTGCCTCTGTTCTGCCTCAAGTGCCCTGTCCATTATTCCACGCAGCGTATGCTCCAACAGGTGGACAAGAGGTACAGTGTCACTGATGCATGCACTGTCACTGCTCACCATCCTCGTGGCCTCCTCAAATGGTGAGAGGACAGTGCATGCATCCCTGATCATGCTCCACTGGGGTGGGGAAAAAAATTCAAGCTCCCCTGACCCTGCCCTGGTGCCGTAGTCGCACAGGTACTCATTGATGGCCCTCTGCTGCGTGTGCAGTCGCTGCAGCATGGCCAACGTTGAGTTCCACCTGGTGGGCATGTCACATATAAGGCGGTTCTTGGGCAGGTTCAACTCCTTTTGCAGCTCAGCCAGCTGAGCACTGGCATTATATGATCGGCGGAAATGCACACAGACTTTCCTGGCCTGCCTCAGGACATCCTGTAAGCCTGGGTACCTGCCCAAGAACCGCTGCACCACCAGGTTAAGGACGTGAGCCATACAGGGCACATGGGTCAGTTGTCTCTGTCGCAGGGCGGAGAAGAGGTTGGTGCCATTATCACAAACCACCATTCCTGGCTTAAGCTGGCGTGGCGTCAACCACCTCTCGGCCTGCCCCTGCAGAGCTGCCAGAACCTTTGCCCCAGTGTGGCTCCTGTCCCCCAAACACACCTGCGCAAGCACGGCATGGCATCTTTTTGCCTGCATACTTGCGTAGTCCCTTGGACGCCTACGGAGCACCGCTGGTTCCGAGGACAGAGGACTTGAAGAGGCCATGGAGGAAGAAGAAGAGGAGGGGGTGGAGGAGAGAGGTGTGTCACAACCAGTAGTAGCATTTTGGAGGCGTGGTGGCGGAACAACCTCCAACACTACTGCACCTTGTCCTGCATCCTTCCCAGCTGCCAAAAGAGTGACCCAATGGGCCGTGAAAGACAGGTAACGTCCCTGTCCATGCCTGCTGGACCATGAGTCAGCGGTAATATGCACCTTACCGCTGACCGCCCTGTCCAGCGAGGCATGGACATTGCCTTCCACATGCCGGTAGAGAGCCGGAATCGCCTTCCGTGAAAAAAAGTGGCGTTTGGGAACCTGCCACTGAGAAACCGCACATTGCACAAACGCACGGAAGGGGGCCGAGTCTACCAACTGAAAAGGCAGCAGTTGAAGTGCTAGCAATTTAGCCAAGCTAGCATTCAACTGCTGGGCATGTGGATGGCTGGGAGTGAACTTCTTTCGACGGTCCAGCAGCTGGGGCAGGGAAATTTGCCTGGTACAATCGGACGTCGGTGTACTGCTAGCAGAGTGCCCGCAAGTACTTGGCTGTGACACACCTAATTCTACACCTTCATTCCTCTCAGTGCAGCTTTCAGAGAGGACTGAAGGTATAGTGGGGTTGGAGATCCCAGCTGTCGAGGAGCTAGGAGAGGTCCGCTTTGTTCTTTGGTGTGGGTCTTTAATGTGCGCTTGCCAACGAGCTGCATGGCAGGTCAACATATGTCTGGTCATGCTTGTGGTGCCCAAGCGGCTGATGTTTTGGCCACGCGAGATACGCTTGAGACATATGTTGCAAATAGCAGCGGTGCGATCTGATGCACTCATCTCAAAAAAGGCCCACACCAAAGAACTTTTGTAATAACGTGCAGAGGCAGTGCCCTGCACAGGCGGAGCTCTGCGGTGTGATTTAGTTTGTGTGCTGGCCTCAAGCTGGCCCCCGGAGGGCATCCTGCCTCATTGGAGATGTGTCAGCGCCTCCTCCTCCTCTATCTGTTCAGGCACCCACGTGGAGTCAGTGACCTCATCATCCCCTCCCTCTTCACCACTGGAGCAAACCTGGCAGTAAGCTGCAGCTGGTGGAACATAATTGCCAGATTGCTGTCCTTGAGCATCCCCTCTCTCTGCGCTCACGCTACTGCCTTCCTCTAGCTGGGTATCATCATCCGAGCCTTCAAAATGCTGGGCATCCTCCTGGAGCATGTACCCAACACTGTGCTCAAACAGTTCGGGGGTCTAGGGAAGGGGTGCCTGATGATGACACGTTGGCAGCTGCTTTGCCACTACCCTGAGCCTGGGTGAGAGAGGATGAGGAGGATAAGGAGGGCTTGGTCATCCACTCTACCAAGCCTTCGGCATGATGCGGCTCAACATGTCCAGCTGCCGAAAATAAGGACAAGCGTGTCCCATGGCCACGTGCTGATGACGATGCACCACGTCCACGGCCAGCACTGTTGTCTCTAGACACAGAGCCTGCTTGCCCTGTTTTCTTGGCTCGTGACTGTCTGCCTCTCCTTGTTTGTCTTCCAGACATTGTAATGGGTAGTGTATATTGTGCTGGAGTCACACAGCACACACACTAACTCCTGCAGATGGCTGCCTTAGATGACAACAGGCCAGAAGGGCAGATACAGGGTGAGGTGGTTTAGTGTACTGCGTTATAGTCACAGAGCACACACACACACTCCTGCAGATGGCTGACTGGCTGGCTAGCTGGCTGACTGCCTTAGATGACAACACGTCAGAAGAGCAGATACAGCGTAATGTGGTTTAGTGTGCTGTGCTATAGTCACAGAGCACACACACACACACTCCTGCAGATGGCTGACTGGCTGGCTAGCTGGCTGACTGCCTTAGATGACAACACGCCAGAAGAGCAGATACAGCGTAATGTGGTTTAGTGTGCTGTGTTATAGTCACAGAGCACACACATACACACACACACACTGCTGCAGATGGCTGACTGGCTGGCTAGCTGGCTGCCTGCCTTAGATGACAACACGCCAGAAGAGCAGGTACAGGGAAAGGGTTTAGTGTGCTACTACTGTGCTATATTAACACAGCACGAACACACACTAACTACTCCTGCAGATGGCTGGATTGGTAGAGATTGAGAACAGCACTGAGAAGAATAAACTATCCCTGCCTATTTTTCCTCTTTCCCTACACTAATCCCCAGAATCCACAAGCAGATAATGCAGATAATAATGAATCACAAGCAGATAATGCAGATAAAGCAGTAGACATGTGCACAACCAAAAAATTTGTTTATTTTCGTTTAGTTTTTTTCGTTTCCGAAAAAAAATAGTTTTTTTTCGTTTCGTTTTTTTCGTTTCCGTCGATTCGTAACGATTCGTACATTCGTAAGTCGTCGTTGTTCGGATTCGTAACGATTCGTACATTCGTAAGTCGTCGTTGTTCGTATTCGTAACGATTCGTACATTCGTAAGAGTTATTTTTTAGTTGATTCGTTTTTTCGTTAGTTTAATTTTCAGACACATTCGTATTTATTCGTACATTCGTAACATTCGTAGATTCGTAATCGGAGCATAATTCATAATTTGATGTAATGTGTATGCTATTATTACATTTTAATAATTTACGAATCGGAAAAAAAAGTTACGAATCGAAAAAAAAAAAGTTACGAATCGAAAAAAAAGTTACGAATGTACGAATTTTTTTGTTCAATAGAGACACGGAAAATTACAAATCGAAAAAAAAAAAAAAAAAAAAAGTTACGAATTGAAAAAAAAGTTACGAATCGAAAAAAAAAAAGTTACGAATCAAAAAAAAAGTTACGAATCGAAAAAAAAAAGTTACGAATCGAAAAAAAAAGTTACGAATCGAAAAAAAAAAGTTACGAATGTACTAATTTTTTTGTTCAATCCATTCAAAGCACGTTTAGCAGCACCATTGTAAGGGACACGGAAAATGACCAATTCAACAAAAAAAAAGTTACGAATTTTTTCGTTCGTTTTCGTTCGTTTTCGTTTTTCGGATTTTCTTCATTAGTACATTCGTTGTTTCTAATTTGTTTTTTCGGATTTTCGTTGTTTTTCGGATTCGAATGATTCGTTATTCGGATTCGTACGATTCGAACGATTCGTTACGATTCGTTATTCGTACGATTCGAATGATTCGTTCATTTGTACGAAAACGAACGAAAATAACGAAGAAAAACGAAAAAAACGAAATGAATTGCATATGTCTATAAAGCAGATAATGCACAAGCAGACACTGTACAGTCTCTCACTGTTCCTAACGTCTGAACACACTACATGAGGCCACCGGCGCGGCGGCCTTATATAGTGTGGGGCGTGTACTAAACCCCCTGAGCTATAATTGGCCACAGGCATCCTGCCTGTGGCCAATTATTGCTCTCCTCACCGCTGGCTCTATGATTGGCCAAGCATGTGGGGTCACAGTGCATGCTTGGCCAATCATCAGCCAGCAATGCACTGCGACTGGTGCAGTGCATTTTGGACTGTTCACATCACACGAATTTGATGCAAACGGCCCACATAGTTCTGGGCTCGACGAGCGGACGAACGGCCGATGTTCGATTCGAACACCGGGCCCATCCCTAGTCAGGAGGGCTGGAAAGTTCACAGGGTCTCGGTGGCACAGAGGAACATGCAAGTCTAAGAAAGCCCCAAGGGGGCAGTGCTACACATAAAAACAAAGTACAAGGACTGCTTTTTGACTACTGAGCGTCCTGAAGATTTGTGTGCTTAGCGGTGCTGGGTGAGAGGCGGACCACAACTACTAGCAGCCCCTGCGGGGGTTACTGCTACAGTTAGATTTTCAAAAACGATATAATAGGAAGACATACCATCTATTCAATCACTCTGTATCCAATCAGGCAGTCTCTTCCCGTGGGCTGCATGTTGTCCCTGGGAGTTTAGCATGCACCCTGATCCCATCGGAAGGGACCATGGGGAAGCCAGGCAAAGGCACACGTGGAGGAATTCCAGGGGTGCTGTGAAAATTTAGTTGAGGGGTGAAGGTGTGCCAATGAGATCAGCTGGTAAACTCTTTCCTGGGTCTTACTGGTTTGTCTGTCCTTGTCAGTATACCAGGAAGTCTCTGCAAGGGATCTGAGAAATATAGCCATGGATGAGATCGGGCCTTGTATTCAAAACCAAAGAAAACTTGTATTCTGCAACCGAGGTACATTAATGATATATTGGTACATAAGGGGGGGGGGGCTGGGTTCTAGAAAATTAAAAACAAAAAGGTGAACTTATCCTTAAACAACTAGAATAACAGCTGAATAACTTTTCAGTTTTCCTAGTTGTCAGTGCAGTGGTCCCTTACATTGGTGACCAATGGGAGAAGGACACCTTTAGATTAGTGGTCAGTGTAGTGGTCTCTTACATTGGTGACCAATGGGAGGACCCCCTTATATCAGTTGTAGCGGCCATAACCCCTTGGGGTGACCTTGAATTTTCTGGGCTTACCAATTACGTACCTCCTCGTAGCTCGTGGTTCGTTGTCTAGGGGTTCCCAGGGTTATTACCCAGTAACTTCAAATGCTGACACAAAAGTCCTTTTGAGGATTTTTATTGGGCAGGGGAAACATCCAACAGTAACACAGTCTCAGGTGGGAATAGAGGGCACGGGTGATAAAACTCAGGCACTTTGAACCGCTGTAATCAATTGAATGTCTCTTAGGTAGCCCAGAGAGTAGCCACTCGCAGCTGGGTTGTCAGGGAATCAACAGAAGGAGAAGGGCTTTAAGACCCAGAATCTCTGGCAGGAGAAGGAGTTTAGGACCCAGTATCCCTACCAGCAGGTCACATGGGCCTATATAAGGAAGTCTGCTAGTGTCTGCAGTTGCTGGTTTGTCTTCAGCTCTCCCTGTGTTCCTGTGTCCTGTATTATCTGCTGATCTGATCTCCTGTGTACCGACCCGGCTTGTTTTGACCTGCTCTTCCTGATCCTCTGGCTTGACCCTTTGGCTTGCACCTGACTTCTTCCTGCCCGCTCCCAGCATCTGACCCCGGCCTGGCTATTTGACTCTGCTTATCCTGCTCCCTGTACTAAGACGCAGCTTATCTTAGGTCATTCTGATCCTGGACTGTCTCTCTGTGAATGACCCCTGGCCTGGCACCCGGCTCCGCTATTCAGTTCTTCCACTGGACTCCTGGACCTTCCAAGCACGCCTGTCTCCGGCACCCGTGCTTCTGTGGGCACCACACCTGCTGTTCCACCTTCAGTGGTGTGCTGCGCTCGGCCGCAAGGGGAGCCCTCCCAGCATCTCGGCCTCCTACCAAGTTACTGACATGGGTGCTTCACTGCTGGATAAACCTCTAACCATAGATTTAGCAGCCAACATGTGACTCTGAAAATTTGCAAAGTCTCTGCCACAGACTAGATTGTAACTGAAGATAAGTAGGAACCTTTCTCACAGTACCTGGATCTCTCAGCCTTCTTGGCGATACTGTGGGAAGTCTGGATTCTTTAGTGTCCATACAACTCAGCTCCCAGGCTTTTACCGAGCAGCCAGCTTGTTGGACCTCCTCCGAAGAGTCCTCCCCTGGTCACTTGTACGAGTTGCCGTGTCTCTCCAATGCAGAGAGCACACCGGGACACCTCCGAATCCTCCCTCAGTTACTGTGCCTCAAACTAACCAGCTCCGAGGCTCGGGAACGGACGGAACCCCACCCCAGACCATGGTAGCCTCAAGAGCCAGTCAGGGCGATCATGCTCATGGGGACTACAGACACGCCTGGGTCCGGGAACCCCTCACGGGGTTGGTCCGGACCAGAACCAGGAATCAAAGCAGCAGCCGAACCCTGAACATGTGACTTCAGCATCTTAAATACCCCTTCCCAGACTACACAGCGGGGCCAGACGCGCCCACTGATTGGCTCCGGGAAAGATTGGTACCTAACATGTCCAACCAGGCTGCATCTCAGCCTGTCACAGGTTCCTCACTGCACCTATGACCAGGCAGAACTCCATTACAGCCCAGCCAGACTGACGCCAAAGTAAAAACCTGTACAATTAACCCCCAAAACTCTGTTACAGCTCTGGAAAACGACATTTACATATATATAGCGCACACTTTAGTAAAGTGTCGGTGCTACACAGTGGTCAGTGTAGTGTTCCCTTACATTGGTGACCAGTGGGAGAAGGACCCTCCTATATCGTCATCAGTGGGAAGACTGACCCCCTTTACAGATCATTAATGTCAGTTGTTACTGATAGACAGAAATTGTTCATTGCTCAAGGAACCCCTAAAAACCTTTGGCTGAGAAGGACTGGACTAGACAGTAATATGTTACTCTCCCCCTTGGTGGGAGTGGAGATGACCCCCATCTATAAGGATATACAGTACATACACACACAGCACAAGGCCGTGTTCACACTACGTGACGTTTCTCGGGGCTGCAGCTCCTCTGAGCTCCACAAGATGGTGATCTCACGTCTACCCAGACAGGAAGTCTCTATGGAAGACAGGAAGTGATGTCAGGTTTAGACAGGAAGTAATGTCAGGTATAAATATGAAGTGTCGGGTGAGAGGTGAGTCATGAGGAAGTAGCCAGGAGTTTTGCTGGAAGTTTCAGCAGAGGAGGTAATAAGATCTTATTTTCTATTTACACCCAGTAACCCCCCCGTCATGTCCGTCCTCTTCCTCCATAGTCACTGTGACGTCTTTTATCTCCAGCAGATGATGATACACACATATGTAGTGGACCCCACACTTAGATAGGTGGGTAGTATGTTTTTTTTTTTTTGTAAGTATAGGTTAGATGTAGGTAAAATTGTCTGGGCCTGTTTTTTTTTTTTTTCCTGGGCCTGGTCGTTTATTTGGAGATGGGAGTGTTAGTGTAGACTGGGGTGTGGCCGCCTACACTTGGGCTCAGGGATACCTCCTTTGCTTTTCGGTGGGCAGGACTGGAAAGAGAGGAAGGACTGAGGCCTGAGTGGCAGTAAACCCATGTGAGAGAATCGGCCAATGGTTAATTTCTTTGGTCAATGGGCGTCTCTCATATAAAAAGGGGGGGGGGTCACATGCTCAGGGGGAGAGGAGGAGGGCCAGTGTCGAATACTGTCCCCCGTCAGATAGTGTCCGCCCTGTACTGCGCTTGCGCAGTACGGAGGACAAGGAGACGCTGAAAGTCTCCGAAGATGAACGGCGTCCAAGCCCCACCATCCAAGTGGACATAGAGTTAGAATAAAAAATTGCCAAGTGAAACGAGGCCGTGCCCAAGGCGTGGCGAGCAGCCCTGTTACTAAGTGCTACCGTATGTCCACTTGGATGGTGGGGCTTAAAGCTGGACTCGGTGCGCAGGCGCTGTTCATCTTCGGAGACTTTCGGAGTCTCCTTGTCCTCCATACTGTGCAAGCGCTGTGCCTGCGCAGTACGGGGCGGACACTATCCGATGGGGGAACAGTTTTTGGCAGAGCCTCCGGGTGGAGGTTTGAAGGCCTGGGGGTTCAGAGACCCCAGCGCTGGATAACCGGAGGAGCAGGAGTCCAGGGTGGCCCACATCTGGCCCCTGGAAAGCAGCAACCATGTAGAAATCTCTGCATGGAACGGGCGTCCCATGCGGGGATGAACCCGACATCAGAGAAGGAGGAAGTAGAAGTAAAGCGAAAGGAGGAAACTGGGAATCGGCTTTCTGTGCGTAACGTGGACTGTTGATTGGGAGAGAGAAAAGGGAGTGCAACCCAGTAGGGCTATACCGGGAACACGCTGTGTGTCCAAGGCCTGCAGTGATACATGGA
Organism: Lithobates sylvaticus; assembly: GCA_028564925.1. Lineage (NCBI taxonomy): Eukaryota > Metazoa > Chordata > Amphibia > Anura > Ranidae > Lithobates > Lithobates sylvaticus. Next base: position 593,641,610 of record CM053028.1, on the reverse strand, counting down.
CATGTCCAGGACATGACGGAGGTATGACCACAAGAGTCATGGAAATGGGCAGAGTGGCCTGTGACTTTGTAGTTTAACGCAACGCATTTTTCCGAGTGATGCTGGTCGGTCCATATTGGAAGTGTGAAGTTCTAACAGAGCCAAAAAGTCAAGAGCAGGAGGGAGTTAGCAGGAGTAAATTGTAACTTGCCAATATGTTCAGATAACGGGGCATCTAATATCATCAATGTCACCATTTATTGATTTACCCCAGAATAAAGCAGTAGTGCGCTACACATATATAGTGTGGTAACATAGATTTACCCCTTCATGGGCAGAACATCCACCCACTATATATATATATATATATATATATATATATTTATTTTTATTATCATCCTTACCTGTCTAGACAGAAACCTGTATAGATCACATGACGCCACCAATGAGGATGGAGGAGGACCGGAGTCACATGACTGAGGAGATACTAAACCTCACCCTGGAGATCATCTACCTGCTGACCGGAGAGGTGAGGAGGATTCTGGGAGGTCACATGACATCACTCTTATCTCTATTACTAAAACACAGACCTGACCGGAGAGGTGAGGAGGATTCTGGGAGGTCACATGACATCACTCTTATCTCTATTACTAAAACACAGACCTGACCGGAGAGGTGAGGAGGATTCTGGGAGGTCACATGACATCACTCTTATCTCTATTAATAATACACAGACCTGACCGGAGAGGTGAGGAGGATTCTGGGAGTTCACATGACATCACTCTTATCTCTATTACTAAAACACAGACCTGACCGGAGAGGTGGGGAGGATTCTGGGAGGTCACATGACATCACTCTTATCTCTATTAATAAAACACAGACCTGACCGGAGAGGTGAGGAGGATTCTGGGAGGTCACATGACGTCACTCTTATCTCTATTAATAAAACACAGACCTGACCGGAGAGGTGAGGAGGATTCTGGGATTCTAACATGATATTCCTATTGGTTCCCCAATACAGAGATTTCCTCTTGTGAAGTCAGGTGATCATATGACCATCACAGTGCCTCCATGTGACTCCCTAAAACCTGAGAGACACAACATGGAGAAGATTCTAGAAGTCACCAAGAAGATGATGGAGCTGCTGACAGGAGAGGTGAGGAGGATTCTGGGACATTATCCAGTAACAGACAAGGGATGTGTCTGGATGGTGACTGTATCATTGTGTGTGTCAGGTTCCTATAAGGTGTCAGGATGTCACTGTCTATTTCTCCATGGAGGAGTGGGAGTATTTAGAAGGACACAAGGATCTCTACAAGGACGTCATGATGGACAATCAGCCGCCCCTCACATCACCGGGTAAGAGGAGACTTTATTGTAAAGGAGAGAGCAGTACGGAGGCTCCACCTAGATCCCCCATCATCTGATAAACACATAGAAACAATGTATTCAGTCAGTGTGTGTGTTTCCTACAGATGGATCCAGTAATGGGAACCCACCAGAGAGATGTCCCCGTCCTCTGTATTCCCGGGATTCCACACAGGAAGGTCACACCATCCCCCACCATCATCAGGTAGATGAGGAACAATTATTGGTAGTTATGATTCATTTATTATTATTATTATTATTATTATTATACAGGATTTTTATAGCGCCAACAATTTATAACTTGAGTGTAGACAGTACAAATACAATACACTTTAATACAGGAGGAATCAGAGGGCCCTGCTCCTTAGAGCTTACAATCTAAGAGGGAAGGTCAAGAGATACAAGAGGTAATAACTGTGGGCGATGTGCTGATGGAGAAGATAAATGTAGAGTTGTTAGGTGGGGGGTCAGATAGGCTTCCCTGAAGAGATGAGTTTTCAGGGATCGTCTGAAAGTGGATAGTAAGTAAGAGAAAATCGGACAGATTGGGGTAGAGCATTCCAGAGGATGGGAGAGGCTCTGGAGAAGTCCTGAAGGCGAGCATGGGAGGAGGTGACAAGGGAGTTTGAGAGCAGGAGGTCTTGGAAGGAGTGAAGAGAACAATTAGGTTGGTATTTTGAGACTAGGTTGGTGATGTAGCTGGGGCAGAGTTGTGGATGGCTTTGTAAGTTCTAGTTTGTATCTTGAATTGAATTTGGTGACTGAGTGGCAGCCAATAGAGGGATTGGCAGAGGGGTATAGCAGACACTGAGCGGTTTGTAAGGTGGGTGAGCCTGGCAGCAGCGTTCATGATGGACTGAAGTGGGGAGGAGCCTATGTAGAGGTAAGCCAATGAAGAGGGAGTTGCAGTAGTCGAGGCGAGAGATGACCAGGGAGTGGATTAGAAGCTTGGTGGTGACATTGGTTAGAAAGGGGCGCATCTTGGAGATGTTGCGCAGGTTGAGGTGGCAAATTTTGGATGGCGATAGGATGTGGGGCCGAAAGGTTAGTTCAGAGTCCAGGATTACACCTAGGACCTTGGCATGGGGGGACAAGTTGAGCCGTTGATAGTGACAGAGAAATCAGGGGAAGCAACACCTGAGGGAGGAAATATTATGAGCTCAGGTTTTGGATAGGTTGAGTTTGAGGAAGTGATGTGACATCCAGGCTGATATGTCTGCTAGTAAGTTGGTGATACGTGAGGGGACAGATGGAGAGAGCTGGGGGGGTGGAGAGATAGATTTGGATGTCATCAGCGTAGAGATGATATTTAAAGCCGTGGGAGGCTATCAACTGACCCAGGGAGGAGGTGGTGTAGAATGAGAAAACGAGAGGTCCAAGAACAAAACCTTGGTGGGACCCCAACGGAAAAAGGAAGAGGAGAGGAGGAAGTAGAGTTGTAAGTGACACTGAAGGAGCGGTGGGATAGGTAGGATGAGGACCGGCGAAGAGTTCAGTCACGGAGACCAAAGGAGTGGAGTTTGAGGAGAAGGTGGGGTGGTCCACGGTGTCAAAGGCAGCAGAGAGATCCAGGAGAAGTAGTACAGAATAGTGTCCGCTGGTTTTAGGATATAAGATATGGTTTTATATACAAGTGTGTTTGTTACAATGAATGTTTTATTATATCGTTCAGAATGAAAACCCCAAGGATAATTTTGTTGTAAAAGAGGAGGATGAGGAGTATGGAGTGATGGAGGAGATTTCAGGAGGACACAAGAATATGATGGAGCCACCAAATACCAGGAACCCACCAGAGAGATGTCCCCGTCCTCTGTATTGCCGGGATTCCAAACAGGAAGGTCACACCATCCCTCAATATTGCAAGGTTGGCTGGATGGACACATGTAGACAATGCTTGGATTTTTTTTTTATATGATCTTACAATATTAAAGCTTATATTTTACAGATGATATTTTCTCTCATTTTCTTGATTTAGAGTGGAGATCCAATCGATATAGAATTTGAGGTGAAATCAGAAGAAGAAGAAGAGAGGTATGTGAGGGATGATCAGCAGTCTATGGAGGAGGATGGAATAACGGGGACATTTATAGAGGAGGACACTCCTACAGAGATCAGCACAGGTGGGTCATTAACACTAAATCCATTCCTCCACCCATACTGCTCACTGATTGGTCCAGAGTAGGGCGGGGACTGGGTGATATCAGCCTGTAATCCCCTGGTCACTTTCCTGAGCTGTGTCCCCCGTCCTGTATTCCTGTATTTCTCTCGGATAATCTTCCTTCTCTGTGCTGCAGACACAATTTATGTATCTAGACTGGATTTATGGAGATTCTGGGGTTCAGCTGGCAGAAAAATGTTGGTTTTCACCATAGATGTTGCTCAGCCTATCATAAACAATTTATTTTGTACATTACTTATTCCTGACTTCTGCTCTCTCCCCTCCACCCACTGCTATATATACACATAATATGTATTCTCTTTTGTTACACCCATTTCCTACCAGCTGGACATTTTATATCTGATGATGTGATTGGAGCACAGACTTTTACATGTTGATAATAATGTGATAACATCCTCCAACTTTGGAACCTTTAAACAGAAAGTGATAATGAGGGAGGAGTCAATAACCCAATGATGGAGGTCTTCAGGATCAGTTCAGTCTTCATCTTGGTTGTTCTCCCCCATCCTCACTCTCTGACCTCTGGTGGGGCTCAGCCCCGCTGTTATTCATGACTAAATCATGGACTAAATAAGGAAGTGCAGGACTTCTTGTGTTGGGAAGATGGTAATGAGTGATAGAGGGGGAGGGGACACTCGTCCTATAATCCCCTCATCACTGTCACTCCTATAGAAGACAGTTCTCGTTGTTTCCTCACTCTCTGACTAAGGTCCTTGAATAAAGAAATGAACTGGTAGGAGATCAGAGGACCCATTTACTAGTTACCTTGAGGGGGGAATTGTAAGATCCTCAGAGACAAAGCTGCCTGATGTGGGCGGAGTCCTGGTTTAGGGGAACCAATCAGCTCATGTCTAGTAATAATCTTTGTATTTCTATTTTAGTAGATGGACGGGAGATGAGGAAAACCTCAGAGGATTGTCTCACTTTGTCTCCAGACTGTAAAGTAGAAGATGAGGACATCACACAGTATAGTCCAGGAGAAAACCCGACTACCTCAAATGTCCATCCGGCACCACACAGTGTAGATGGACCATCGTATTCCTCTTATCCTGAGGAACCTCAGACTGTGCGGGACGGTGCCGGACCATCGTATTCCTCTTATCCTGAGGAACCTCAGACTGTGCGGGACGGTGCCGGACCATCGTATTCCTCTTATCCTGAGGAACCTCAGACTGTGCGGGACGGTGCCGGACCATCGTATTCCTCTCATCCTGAGGAACCTCAGACTGTGCGGGACGGTGCCGGACCATCGTATTCCTCTTATGCTGAGGAACCTCAGACTGTGCGGGACGGTGCCGGACCATCGTATTCCTCTTATGCTGAGGAACCTCAGACTGTGCGGGACGGTGCCGGACCATCGTATTCCTCTTATCCTGAGGAACCTCAGACTGTTCGGGACGGTGCCGGACCATCGTATTCCTCTTATCCTGAGGAACCTCAGACTGTGCGGGACGGTGCCGGACCATCATATTCCTCTTATCCTGAGGAACCTCAGACTGTGCGGGACGGTGCCGGACCATCGCATTCCTCTTATCCCGAGGAACCTCAGACTGTGCGGGACGGTGCCGGACCATCGTATTTCTCTTATCCCGAGGAACCTCAGACTGTGCGGGACGGTGCCGGACCATCGTATTTCTCTTATCCCGAGGAACCTCAGACTGTGCGGGACGGTGCCGGACCATCGTATTTCTCTTATCCCGAGGAACCTCAGACTGTGCGGGACGGTGCCGGACCATCGTATTTCTCTTATCCCGAGGAACCTCAGACTGTGCGGGACGGTGCCGGACCATCGTATTTCTCTTATCCCGAGGAACCTCAGACTGTGCGGGACGGTGCCGGACCATCGTATTCCTCTTATCCTGAGGAACCTCAGACTGTGCGGGACGGTGCCGGACCATCGTATTCCTCTTATCCCGAGGAACCTCAGACTGTGCGGGACGGTGCCGGACCATCGTATTTCTCTTATCCCGAGGAACCTCAGACTGTGCGGGACGGTGCCGGACCATCGTATTTCTCTTATCCCGAGGAACCTCAGACTGTGCGGGACGGTGCCGGGAAGTGTTTCAATTTTAAATTCAGTCTTGATGAGCATAAAAGATCTCGCGCAGTTGAGAAGCCGTATTCCTGTCCTGAGTGCGGGAAATGTTTTTTAAGGAAAGCCCATCTTTCTCAACATCAGAAATCTCACACAGAAGAAAAGCCTGTGCGGGACGGTGCCGTCCTTCCAACAGATAAGAGGTTTTCCTGTACTGAGTGTGGGAAGAGTTTCAATTTTAGATTCAATCTTTATGAGCATAAAAGATCTCACGCAGTTGAGAAGTCGCGTTCCTGTCCTGAGTGCGGGAAATGTTTTTTAAGGAAGGCCCATCTTTCTCAACATCGGAAATCTCACACAGAAAAAAGCTATTTTCTTGTCCTGAGTGTGGGAAATGTTTTTTAAATAAATCCCATTTTTTACCAACATCAGAAATCTCACACAGAAAAAAAGCAGTATTCTTGTTCCGAGTGCGGGAAATGTTTTTTACAAAAATGATATCTCGTTGCACATCAGAGGTCTCACATGGGGGAGAAGCCATTTTCCTGTTCTGAGTGCGGGAAATGTTTTTCATCGAAGGACTATCTTTTTATGCATCAGAAATTGCACCCGGTGAAGGAACTGCATTCCTGTTCTGCATGCGGGAAATCTTTCGTAATAAAATCAGACCTTGTCTCACATCAGAGATTTCACACGGAGGGGAAGCCATTTTCCTGTTCTGTGTGCGGGAAATGTTTTTCATGGAAGACCAGTCTTTTTAGTCATCAGAAAACTCACACGTGGGAGAAGCCGTATGCCTGCTCTGAGTGCGGGAAATGTTTTTTATTTAGGTACAGTCTTTCCAAACATCAGAGATCTCACACGGGGGGAGAAGTCACTTTCCTGTCCTGAGTGAGGGAAATGTTCCTCACTAAAGTCCTGTCTTCCTGTACATCAGGGGTCCCACACAACCCTTGAGGTGTATTAGTGAGTGCGGGAAATGTCTTGTATATGATTGTTGCTGGACATGTGGGGAAGAAGCCCACCCTGATATACACCTCAGATATACTCCATGGCTGATCTTCATCATGGAAGAAACAGTTGATAAGGAGATCAGAGATCACCAAAGACATGGATGAAGTGTTGTACCGTGTCGGCCATTGATAGCAGGAGAAAAATAAAAATGGACTCATTACCTCTCATTGGCTGAGTACATTTTGTGGTACGGAGACTTGGAGGTCTATTATTCTCTTGCAAGAGGTCTGTTTTCTCAAGTCGTCTTCCAGGACGAAACGCGTTAACCCCACCACTTACAAGGCAGTCCTCTAGGCCTTTTATATTTCAATATTTTTTATTGAGGTAAATATAAAACAATAAACATATATTTCACAATTAACCAGGTTGTCTTCAATCCAACATAGAAAGATTTAACATAACATTTTACATAATGCTCCATACCTATCAGGAGCTAGAAACGTATAGGTAACCTCTTGGCTAAAGCAGTTCAGACCCTTAAATGGGCGTGGCACTTAATAAATTCACCAGGAGGTGATATCAAAAAATAACAGTACCAAGAGGAAGAGGTAGGGAGATTTCGGGGCTACCATAAGCCTCAGTTCAGAATTCCAAGGTGTGCTTCTTGTCTCTATTTTTATTAGGCTTCCTGCCTTATCTGTGTCCTGGAAATGTATAGCTAAGGCGACTCCTATCCTCATATTGATTAGCGGTTCCAAATTAATAATAACTACTGCAGTAGGGAACAGACACAAAAGATGCGCTCAGCATCTTTCCAAATAACCGTTCTCCTTTATTATGACGCAATTCAGGGGTTTTATACACATGATTACGTAGGTATCACATTAATATTACAATTGTACTTTTATGGTAACAAGGGGCGTAACATAGGCAGGCTAATTCTAATCAGGACTGGAAAGAATGCAAACATGTAATGAAAACTTTATTAGTGCCGTGTGCAATACATACAAAATGCAATACAATTCTATACAGAACTTACACATTTCCATTACAGTCTAGCTGTAGTCTAGTCTAGGACTGTAGATCCTTAGGTCGCTGGTTCGTTTCCGGCTCGAAGGACCAAGGAAGATGGGATGAGCACTATGGCTGCCCGTCTGATCATAGAAGGTACAGTATGTGAAGTATGGGATTACAATACATTGGATGCAAAGGATATCAGAACAAAATAAGGAAAGCAGAAATTTTATCAAGGAAGTATTTAAAAGAGTTAAAAGAATGTGAGAGAATGATATGCATGTTAGACATGTGCACAACAAAAAAATTCGTTTATTTTCGTTTCGTTTTTTTCGTTTCCGTCGATTCGTACATTCGTAAGTTGTCAGTGTTCGTATTCGTAACGATTCGTAAAAGTTATTTTTTCGTTGATTCGTTTTTTCGTTAGTTTAATTTTCGGACGCATTCGTATTTATTCGTACATTCGGAACATTCGTAGATTCGTAATCGGAGCATAATTCATAATTTGATGTAATGTGTATGCTATTATTACATTTTAATAATTTACGAATTGAAAAAAAAAAGTTAGGAATCGAAAAAAAAAAGTTACGAATGTACGAATTTTTTTGTTCAATAGAGACACGGAAAATTACAAATCGGGAAAAAAAAAAAAAAAAAAAGTTACGAATGTACGAATTTTTTTGTTCAATCCATTCGAAGCACGTTTAGCAGCACCATTGTAAGGGACACGGAAAATTACTATTCAACAAAAAAAAAAAAGTTACGAATGTACGAATTTTTTCGTTCGTTTTTGTTTTTCGGATTTTCTTCATTAGTACATTCGTTGTTTCTAATTTTAGTTTTTTTCGGATTTTCGTTGTTTTTCGGATTCGTTCGATTCAAATGATTCGTTAATCGGATTTGAACGATTCGTTATTCGAATTCGTACGATTCGAATGATTCGTTCATTCGTATGAAAACGAACGAACGAAAATAACGAAAAACGAAAAAAAACGAAACGAATTGCACATGTCTAATGCATGTGTTGTGTACAAATGGGGAAAAATGTAAGTGATTTTTAGAGAGATATTTGTGTCTGTTCCCTACTGCAGTAGTTATTAATAATTTGGAACCACTAATCAATATGAGGATAGGAGTTGCCTATCTATAAATTTCCAGGACAGGTGGCGAGCTTTTCCCAGGAGGGGTTAAAAGGTGACCCTGAGTATCCGAAACGAGGAGCTTGAGACGATCCGGGAATTTCTGATAATCAGCCAGCTGAGGTAAGCCTTTTTGCTTACATTTGAGTTATCAGACTTCCTTGATCGGTAAGGCATTTTCGGGACAAAGGGTACCTATCATCTTACTCCCCTTAATCGAACTGTATTGATTGGTGGTTATATGTTATGTTGTCACTGTCTACTGTCCATCAGAGTGTTATAGATAAGAAAGGGAAGAATAGTGCTGTTCACAGGTATATGTAGTACATCTGCTAAAGTCGTTTAGAGGCAAGAGGGTATAGGCACACGTAGAGAAGACTGGCCAGTCATTATGGGCATTAAATTAAGTAAGGGAATGAAGGGTAAGAGACCCCTTAAAAATGCCCAGCGCAAGAGGAGCGCTAAATATGAACCGAAGGTGCGGTTCCGCCTATACTGAGCCCCTAGATTAATGGTTAAAGTGGACATGGATCCACAATGGGTAACTGGGTTACCACCGAAGTCCACAGGGACTAAGAATCATGCAGAGTACACAGCTAGAGAAACAGCTATCTATGTGAGCAGGATGGATGAAGGGTGACAATTAACACTAGACAGAAAGGGACATTTTCATGTTAAGTTGTGGGATGAATTTGGGGTCAGGAACTACAACTAGTAAAGTCAAGAAATGGAGACATGAGAGTTAAAACAGAATATTTTATATGTTGTCAGAGAGGGAAGATGGTATGAGCACTATGGCTGCCCGTCTGATCGTAGAAGGTACAGTATGTGAAGTATGGGATTACAATACATGGGATGCAAAGGATATCAGAACAAAATAAGGAAAGCAGAAATGTATCAAGTAAGTATTTAAAAGAGTTAAAAGAATGTGAGAGAATGTGTTGTGTACAAATGGGGAAAAATGTAAGCGATTTTAGCGATTTTAGCGAGATATTTGTGGCTGTTCCCTACTGCAGTAGTTATTATTGCGATAGCCAGCTGTAGAGGGGGGCGGTGGACACGTTTTTGTTATCACTTAGTGTTTGTATTGGTCCAGCAGCGCACCTACACCTTTGCAGCCATTGTGCTATCTGCTGGGGGTTTGGTGTGCTCCTGTACCTTTAAGAAGGGGTGGCTCCCCTTCAGTCCACCTGCCCTCATCTACCCATTAGAATGTATGTGCCTCCACTGTGGGGACACTTAGTTTAGTGTTAGGACCACAGATATCAGGGTGCCTTGACGAGGCTCTGTGGCTTACGCATGCGTTTGCAAATGCGTGCGGACTAAACCCCTGTTTTTAACGCACCTGTTAGACAGGTTAATTTGGTTGTCTGCAAGCTGGTGGTAAGTAGGCTTGGTTTTTTCCTGGGCATTCCCCAGGCCTTGTTGTTATCTGCAGTAGTTATTATTACCCACTTGCTTACTGGGCACTTAAACACCCTTCCTGCCCAGACCAATTTTCAGCTTTCAGCGCTCTCGCACTTTCAGTGACAATTGCGCGGTCATGCAATGCTGTAACCAAATGAATTTTTTATCATTTTGTTCGCACAAATAGAGCTTTAGTTTGGTGGTATTTATTCGCGACTCCGTTTTTTATTTTTTGCGATATAAGCGAAAACATAGCGGAAATTTTGAAAAAAAACAATATTTTCTCCTTTCTTTTTTAAAAGAAATCCAATAAAATCAAATTTTGTCATAAATTTAAGCCAAAATGTATTCTGCTACATGTTTTTTGTAAAAAAAATTCCGTTAAGTGTATAATAATTGGTTCGCGTGATCACGGACATATGTACGCAAATGATCATGTAAAAGGGGTGTGCAGGTGATCACGGACATATGTGTGCAGATAATCATTGGGACATGTTATTTTACTGGGACATATGTGAGGGACATGTGTTTTTATTATTTGGGGACATGTGTTTTTATTATTTGGGGACATGTGTGTTTTGGGGACATGTTTGTTTTACTATGGGGACCCTAGACTGGTGATCAGTGAGTAAAAAAACAGCTAATACTCACTGATCACCAGCCGGCTGGAGTGATCCGCTCTCCTCTCCTCACCGACGACTTCCGTGTGAGGAGAGGAGGGCCGATTGCCTAGCAACCGGCTGTTTGTTTACAAACAAGGCACGCGCGCGCGATCCCTCTACTTCTGAAGGACGTTCCGGAACGTCCATTCAGAAGTAGACGGCTCCCACCCGGCCAATGTACATATACGGCCGGGTGGGAGCCGGAAGTGGTTAATTTGGAACCGCTAATCAATATGAGGATAGGAGTTGCCTATCTATAAATTTCCAGGACATCTGCAATGTTTTATTCAAGTATATCGGCAACCAGGTCGTGCAAGTTATACCATCAGGTAACATAAAATGAAAAAAAAAAAAAACAAGAACAAAAATGGTTAGAAGTAATAAGATTAAGGTATCCGAAGGAGGGCATTGAAAGAAGAAAAAAAGAAGACAGAGGGGAAGAGAAGGGAGGGAGAGGGAGAGGGTCACCTGGAGTTCTTCTTTAGGTAGAAATGTATTCAATCCAAGGATCCCAAACCTTATTGAACATCTCTGCCTTGTTATGGAGGGTATAGGTAAGTTTGTCGTTGATCATAATCCAGTTGAGTTTGTTTTTGGTTTGGTCGAGGGGTATGCTTGAATGTTTCCAATTTCTTGCAATTGTTATTCTTGCCGCCAGCAAGATGTAGGTTATAAGTTTCAACGATTTTTTGGGGACCTCATCTGGTAGTTTGTGGAAGAGAGCACTCTCTGGGGATCTACGAATATTGACACCCGTAACTGAATTAATCATATTATATATTCTAATCCAAAATCTGACGACCAGTGGGCATTGCCACCAGATAGGGTACATTGTACCCATCTGTCCGCATTGTCGAAAGCAGTTAGGTGAAGAAGAGGGGTGCATTTTTGCTATTCTAGTAGGGACTAGGTACCATCGCAGCAATGTTTTATAGTTTGCTTCAATGAGGGTGGTTTTAACCGCTTCCCGACCGCCTCACGCAGATATACTGCGGCAGAATGGCACGGGCAGGCAAAATCACGTATATAAACGTGATTTTGCATTTGCCTGCCTGTGGGTCACGCGCGCGCAGCCAGCGGCATGCTCGCGACCCGGTCAGGAGCTCCGTGACCCCGGCCACGGGACCAGCGGACCCGATCGCCGCTGGTGTCCCGCGATCGGGTCACAGAGCTGAAGAACGGGGAGAGGTCTGTGTAAAAAAAACCTCTCCCCGCGCTTCCTACTCTGCCTGTCATTGATTGGCTGTTCCCGGTCATCGGGAAAGCCGATCAGTGATGTCAGACGTCAGCCCCGCCCCCTAATGTAAAAAAAGACACACACGTCACAGCCCATAACCCCTCCCCTCCCCCTAGTGGTCAACCCCTTCACTACAACTGTCATTTTACACAGGAATCGGTGCATTTAAATAGCATTGATTGCTGTATAAATGACAACGGTCACAAAAATGTGTCAAAAATGTCCGATGTGTCCGCCATAATGTCGCAGTCACAATAAAAATCGCTGATCGCCGCCATTACTAGTAAAAAAAAAAAATATTAATAAAAATGCTATAAAAACTATCCCCTATTTTGTAAACGCTATAACTTTTGCGCAAACCAATCAATAATCGCTAATTGCGATTTTTTTTTTTTTTACCAAAGATATGTAGAAGAATACGTATCGGCCTAAACTGAGGAAAAAAAATTTTTTTATATATTTTTGGGGATATTTATTATAGCAAAAAGCAAAAAATATTGCATTTTTTTTTCAAAATTGTCGCTCTATTTTTGTTTATAGCGCAAAAAATAAATACCGCAGGGGCGATCAAATACCACCAAAAGAAAGCTCTATTTGTGGGAAAAAAAGGACGCAAATTTTGTTTTGGAGCCACGTCGCAACGACCGCGCAATTGACCGACGCAGTGCCGAATCGCAAAAAGGGGCCTGGTCCTTTGGCTGCAAATTGGTCCGGGGCTGAAAGTGGTTAATCGGTTACCCATTTCCTGGAAATCTTGCTTTATATCAGAAGCTAATTTATCGGTAGCTTTTAGATAGTTCTCTTTGGAGCAAGTCAGCAAAACGTGCTAGTAAGATTGGGTCTCCCGAATATTGTCCTTGTGCAGGGGGAGCAGCATTGCAATCTGACACAGATTCTTGGCTGCTGGGCTGGCTGTATATGGCTTCTGCTTTCTCCCTATCCAGGAGGGAGGATGCCTGTGACTCCAAGCTGGGTGACATGGGTGCATTTTGTGAGGGAGACAGTGCAGGGGGGGGGCTAGGTGGTAGGCAGTCTGTATTCGTCCGCTCACCTTTTTAGTAGGAGAAGGTCTGGTGGGGCACAGCGCCGGGTATTCGGCCTCGTAGCTCTTTGCAGCATGTTTCTGAGGAGGAGGTGGTTTTCCCTTCCCTGAGGCCTGCATGCCTTGTGCATGTGATGGCCGGTCGCCATCTTGGATTCCTGGAGCGTGGCGCGGGTCGAGATCCGGGAGCCGGTTTGAGGCTGGCTTCCCCGATTTCTGTGGCATCCGGAGTGTGCCTGGACCCGTCCGCAAGGGGGTCAGGCTATTGCCGAGTTCGGGTGGGGTGTGGGGCCGCTATTTGTAGCTGAAGTTGCCGGGGGGATGAGTGGAGCAGATCAGATGGACATCCGCTCCGTCCAGCCGCGCATGCGCACTCAGAAGCCCCATCTTTATATACATCAGAGATCTCACGCGGGGGAGAAGAAGCCGTATTCCTGTCCTGAGTACGGGAATTATCAGTCACAGAAGTCCTCTGTTTACACTCATCTGAGATTGGACACGGAGGAGAATGAACTTTCCTGTCCTGAGTGAGGGAATTGTTCCTCACTGAAGTCCTGTCTTCCTGTACATCAGGGGTCCCACACAACCCTTGAGGTGTATTAGTGAGTGCGGGAAATGTCTTGTATATGAATGTTGCTGGACATGTGGGGAAGAAGCACACCCTGATATACACCTCAGATATACTCCATGGCTGATCTTCATCATGGAAGAAACAGTTGATAAGGAGATCAGAGATCACCAAAGACATGGATGAAGTGTTGTACCTTGTTGGCCATTGATAGCAGGAGAAAAATAAAAATGGAGGAATTACTTCTCATTGGCTGAGTATATTTTGTGGTATGGAGAATTAGAGGTCTATTATTCTCTTGCAAGAGGTCTGTTTTCTCAAGTCGTCTTCCAGGACGAAACGCGTTAACCCCACCACTTACAAGGCGGTCCTCTAGGCCTTTTAAAATAAAAATGGAGTCATTACCTCTCATTGGCTGAGTACATTTTGTGGTACGGAGACTTAGAGGTCTATTATGAATAAGAAAACAAATAGTTGATGGAATGTGGCACAGGTTTGCCCAGCCGTGACGAACGTTGTTCATATTTTATATAACTCAGTGATTTCCTATGATCATTGCCTCCATCTAGTGTCCATAATTGTGTATCACAATATTTCTACAGATGGAGGAATTTCAGGAAAAATACTTCATTATGGCCACTAGATGGAGCTGACAATCATAGGAAATCACTCTGTTAGTTACAATACGGCCAGAATTGATCACATCTGGGCTCATTCTTGTCACGCTCGTCCAACAAATCTTCTGTACCCTGCCCCCTTGGTTCCCGTCATCAGGCATGGTTTCCTACAAACCCCAGAGATGTTGATATACCCATCCACTTATGACTACAGTAGACACCGAAGAACCAAAACCAACAATATTAAACCAACCACTGATTCAGAACCAAAATACTGAATTTGGACAGTTGTGCAATCAATATATCATATGTAGGCGCCCGTGACATGGCGTTCTTGTAGGTGGGGACTTAAAAAAATTTTTTGGGGGGGGGGGGTTAAGTGCTTGGGGGTTACATGAATATTTTCCACATTTATTTTCACTTAACTTTATTGCTATAAAATAATGGACCCCTATATGTTAGCATTTTGTCATCTACAGCCCAGGGTACCGAGTGCAGTGGTTGGGAGTATATCATCTACAGTCCAGGGTAGGATGCAGTGGTCAGGAGTATATCATATACAGCCCACCATACAGAGTGCGGTGGTCAGGAGTATATCATATACAGCCCAGGGTACAGAGTGCAGTGTTCAGGAGTATATCATATACAGCCCAGAGTGCAGTGGTCATGAGTATATTATATACAGCCCAGTGTACAGAGTGCAGTGGTCAGGAGTATCTTATATATAGCCCACCATACAGAGTGCAGTGGTCAGGAGTATATCATATACAGCCCAGGATACAGAGTGCACTGGTCAGGAGTATATCATATACAGCCCAGAGTGCAGTGGTCAGGATTATATTATATAGAGCCCAGGGTACAGAGTGCAGTGGTCAGGAGTATATCATATACAGCCCAGGGTACAGAGTGCAGTGGTCAGGAGTATATTATATACATTGTGCAAAGTGAGTACTAAAGCGCTGATAGGAGAATAAAAGTATTAAAAATGTTTTAGAAAACCAAATAAAATAGATAAGATGACCAAATGATATGCTGCACCATTAAAGTGTGTCCTACACTTAAAAGAATAAGCAAATAAATACTAGAGAATAAATAGTGCGCAATATCAACCTTAGTCTATTTAGATCAGCAGGTGAGGTTAAAAGACAAATGTCATGGTATAATAAAATATATAAGTGCTTGCGTGACAATCCCAGGTGCACAAAAATATATATATAAACTTCAAGTTACAATGAGGTTGTGACCAATTTAATAAATAAATAAATACACAATGTGTTGAAAATAAATACAATGTGTTTTAAATAAATAAAGTGCTTCAAAATGTGAGTAAAAACAAGTATGTATTATAATGTGTCAAAGAAAGGAAATATCCAATTTATGCCAGTGATGCATATGGGGATATATAAATTCCAAAAGCCAATACAGGCTTGACCTGATGGATTAGCTAATTAATTGATGAATTAATGGGTAAACGGCCGCCAGTTAAATAATATATTAATCCCATAGGTGATAGCAGTCCATTAAATGAGTTAGATAATTAATGAAATAACTCTTCACATCCACTAATGATATCCGGGACACAATTAGAAATGCTAGAGAAAAAAAAAAAAAGAGAGAGAGAGAAAACAAGAAACTTCCCTTTATGCTGGGAATGTAGGGCTTTTTTCCTTTTGGTTCCTCCTGATATCTTGCTCCGGTATGATATAAAAGAGAAAAAGACACAAACAAAAAACCATTGCGCAGCGCTCTATTCAACCATCAAACAAAGAAGATCTTTTAGGTGGTTGCCTACAGCTATACAACTCACATGTACCCAGTAGGTGTTTGCGCGTTCAAAGATAGGTCAGGCTCAGATAGGGGGCTGTCAGCCCTTTCCTCCTCACTGTGCTGTGCTGTGCTTAGCACTATCACTTGGGCTCCTCCTCCCGACGCGTGTCATCACAGGTCACGTGACTTTCTTCCCTTGAGAAAGTCACGTGACCTGTGATGACACGCGTCGGGAGGAGGAGCCCAAGTGATAGTGCTAAGCACAGCACAGTGAGGAGGAAAGGGCTGACAGCCCCCTATCTGAGCCTGACCTATCTTTGAACGCGCAAACACCTACTGGGTACATGTGAGTTGTATAGCTGTAGGCAACCACCTAAAAGATCTTCTTTGTTTGATGGTTGAATAGAGCGCTGCGCAATGGTTTTTTGTTTGTGTCTTTTTCTCTTTATATCATACCGGAGCAAGATATCAGGAGGAACCAAAAGAAAAAAAGCCCTACATTCCCAGCATAAAGGGAAGTTTCTTGTTTTCTCGCTCTCTTTTTTTTTTTTTTTTTCTCTAGCATTTCTAATTGTGTCCCGGATATCATTAGTGGATGTGAAGAGTTATTTCATTAATTATCTAACTCATTTAATGGACTGCTATCACCTATGGGGTTAATATATTATTTAACTGGCGGCCGTTTACCCATTAATTCATCAATTAATTAGCTAATCCATCAGGTCAAGCCTGTATTGGCTTTTGGAATTTATATATCCCCATATGCATCACTGGCATAAATTGGATATTTCCTTTCTTTGACACATTATAATACATACTTGTTTTTACTCACATTTTGAAGCACTTTATTTATTTAAAACACATTGTATTTATTTTCAACACATTGTGTATTTATTTATTTATTAAATTGGTCACAACCTCATTGTAACTTGAAGTTTATATATATATTTTTGTGCACCTAGTATATTATATACAGCCCCAGGGTACTGAGTGCAGTGGTCAGGAGTATATCATATACAGCCCAGGGTACAGAGTGCAGTGGTCAGGATAATATCAAATACAGCCCAGGGTACAGTGTGCAGTGGTCAGAAGTATATTATATAGAGCCCACCATACAGAGTGCGGTGGTCAGGAGTATATCATATACAGCACAGGGTACAGAATGCTGTGGTCAGGATTATATTATATAGAGCCCATGGTACAGAGTGCAGTGGTCAGGAGTATATTATATACAGCCCCAGGGTACAGAGTGCAGTGGTCAGGAGTATATTATATACAGCCCAGGGTACAGAGTGCAGTTGTCAGGAGTATATCATATACAGCCCAGGGTACTGGGTGCAGTGGTCAGGAGTATATCATATACAGCCCAGGGTACACAGTGCAGTGGTCAGGAGTATATCATATACAGCCCAGGGTAGAGTGCAGTGGTCAGGAGTTGCGGGCCACAATGAGCAGAGTGGGCAGATGACAGCTCCGCGTCCACTATGCCTATGCACAGCGGACACAGACACAGTTCACTCTTCTCCATTGGCTTCCTGATCTGATCAAATGGAAGGGGGCGGATCCATTTCTGTTTTTTTTTAGCAGATCCGATTGGAGGTAGGCGGGTATCAATGGACACAAGTCTGTTTACATCTGCCGCTCCAGAGAGGTGAATGGAGGGTGCGATTGGGTCAGACCGATCATGTTAAAGGGGCCTAAGGCTGCTCTTTCCACTGATGGTTTGTGGTCTACCCACGCCGTGGGTGCAGCGCAGGGCACCTGTGGCTTTCCTGCGGGTTAGCTGTATTTTGCCATAGAATTCTGTTATATCCTGCAGGTGTGGTGCACTTCCTGAAAGGGCCCCAACCCACAGGTAAAAACAGAAGTCTACGGCTCCAGTGCAGGTAAGCCACGGCTGCTCTGCACTACACCTGCGGATCAGTTTGAAAGCAGCCCAGTAACCACTGCAGAACAGATATGTCCCTATATACACTGGGGTAATAAACTTGCTGTCCCAGGCAGAGCGCATTTGGTATCACTCCGCCTATGACAGGAGCGGGCGCTATACAGGAAGCATTGGCTTATGCGGCTCTGCTCCGCAGCTGCCTGCTTTCTCTACCGCTGGCTTCATTCACAACACTGATGCTCTGGCATGGCGGGTGGGCGACCTGCAATCTGGGTTTGCCAACCCGCCATCCCAGAGCAGGAGGTCGCGGGCCACATCAGAGGCCTCCGCGGGCCACATGTGGCCACTGGTTGGGCACCCCTGCCCTAAAGCATACTAGGACATATGACCTCAACATAGGGGGTGCCACTTCAGGCTGGACCCCCCTTGCAAAGCACCTTGCTCGGCTCATCCCTACTCTTTAACTACTAGACTGAGCATCAAGCTGTCATTTATCAGTGATATAGTAAGACTTTCATCTCCGCTGAATAACTTTTCAGTTTCAATAGAAGTAATTCCCAATTGGCAGTGTAGTGGTCCCTTACATTGGTGACCAATGGGAGAAGGACCCCCTTATATCGTCATCAGTGGGAAGACCGCCCCCCTTACAGATCATTCATGTCAGTTGTTACTGAGAGACAGAAATTGTTCATTGCTCAGGGAACCCCTAGAAACCTTTGGCGGAACCCTGGGTGAGAAAGCTGGACTAGGCAGTAATATATTCCTCTCTCCCTTGGTGGGAGTGGAGATGACCCCATCTGTAAGGATATACAGTACATACACACACAGCACAAGGTTGTGTTCACTCTACGAGACATTTCTTTGGGGCTGCAGTTCCTCTGAACTCCACAAGGTGGTGATATCACATCTACTCAGACAGGAAGTCTCTATGGAAGACAGGAAGTGATGTCAGGCACTGACAGGAAGTTTCAGGTGAGAGGTGAGTCGGGAGGAAGTAGAGAGGAGACATCGTTGGAAGGGGCAGCAGAGGAGGTAATAAGATCTTATTTTCTATTTACACCTAGTAACCCCCCCCCGTCATGTCCGTCCTCTTCCTCCATAGTCACTGTGACGTCTTTTATCTCCAGCAGATGATGATACACACATATAGTGTGGAAACCTAGATTAACCCCTTCAGGGGCAGAACATTCCCACACTTTTATATGTATTTTTTCATTATCAATTTTCATCCTTACCTGTCTAGACAGAAACCTGTATAGATCACATGACGGCACCAATGAGGATGGAGGAGGACCGGAGTCACATGACTGAGAAGATACTAAACCTCACCCTGGAGATCATCTGCCTGCTGACCGGAGAGGTGAGGAGGATTCTGGGAGGTCACATGACATCACTCTTATCTCTATTAATAAAACACAGACCTGACCGGAGAGGTGAGGGGGATTCTGGGAGGTCACATGACATCACTCTTATCTCTATTAATAGAACACAGACCTGACCGGAGAGGTGAGGAGGATTCTGGGAGGTCACATGACATCACTCTTATCTCTATTAATAAAACACAGACCTGACCGGAGAGGTGAGGAGGATTCTGGGAGGAGGTCACATGACATCACTCTTATCTCTATTAATAAAACACATACCTGACCGGAGAGGTGAGGAGGATTCTGGGAGGTCACATGACATCACTCTTATCTCTAATAATAAAACACAGACCTGACCGGAGAGGTGAGGAGGATTCTGGGAGGTCACATGACATCACTCTTATCTCTAATAATAAAACACAGACCTGACCGGAGAGGTGAGGAGGATTCTGGGAGGTCACATGACATCACTCTTATCTCTATTAATAAAACACAGACTTGACCGGAGAGGTGAGGAGGATTCTGGGAGTCTAACATGATATTCCTATTGGTTCTCCAATACAGAGATTTCCTCTGGTGAAGTCAGGTGATCATATGACCATCACAGTGCCTCCATGTGACTCCCTAAAACCTGAGAGACACAACATGGAGAAGATTCTAGAAGTCACCAAGAAGATGATGGAGCTGCTGACAGGAGAGGTGAGGAGGATTCTGGGAATTCTGGGACATTATCCAGTAACAGACAAGGGGTGTGTCTGGATGGTGACTGTATCATTGTGTGTGTCGGGTTCCTAACTGATGTCACTGTCTATTTCTTTTTGTAGGAGTATTTAGAAGGACACAAGGATCTCTACAAGGACGTCATGATGGACAATCAGCCGCCCCTCACATCACCGGGTAAGAGGAGACTTTATTGTAAAGGAGAGAGCAGTACGGAGGCTCCACCTACATCCCCCATCATCTGATAAACACATAGAAACAATGTATTCAGTCAGGGGTGGGCTCCTGCTACCTAACAAGCAGAGTTTTTTTCTTCCAGTGCTCAGAAGCTGCTCAGCTGTCGGATAACTACCAGCCACTCATTGTTACCATAGTGACTCACCTGGTTACCATTACCTGCCTCATTAGTCCAGCCTACAGCCAGCCCCTTTTTGCTATTTAAGCAGCTTAGCTCATTCCCTTCTTGCCCTTTCATGGTCTATGATCTCCAGTGTCCAAGATATCCTATGGATGACTTGCCCTGGCTGATTCTCTTCCTATTCTTGTTCTCGATTTTTGCTCCTGACTACGCTGACTTCTGGTTTCCTGATCCCGGCTCGTCTGATTACCCGTCTGGCATCCAAATCCTGCCTTTTTTTTTTGACTACGTTCCTGAACTGTGTTATTTTTTTACTATTTCATTAAGGGTGTGATTTTTTTTAACTGCACTTTCTGTCTTTGTCTGGATTATGGTTCCTGACAATGTGTGTGTTTCCTACAGATGGATCCAGTAATGGAAACCACCCAGAGAGATGTCCCCGTCCTCTGTATTCCCAGGATTCCACACAGGAAGGTCACACCATCCCCCACCATCATCAGGTAGATGAGGAACAATCACTGATAGTATCATTAGGATCTGTACATTATCTGCATTGTTACCATTGATGTCATTTTTATTATATATTCAGAGTGGAAACCTGAGAGATCCTAAAGTTGAGGTTAAAGAAGAGATAAAAGAGGAGGATGATGAGGATGGAGTGATGGAGGAAGAACACAAAGATCTGTACCAGGACACCATGGTGGAGTCATCCAGCTACAGAAACCCACCAGAGAGATCTCCCCGTCCTCTGTATTCCCGGGATTCTACACAGGAAGATCACACCATCCCCCACCATCAACAGGTAGATGAGGAACAATTATTGGTAGTTCTGATTTATATACAGTCATGTTTGTTACAATTAAGGTTTTATTATATCTTTCAGAATGAAAACCCCAAGGATAATATTGTTGTAAAAGAAGAATTTACAGAGGAGGATGAGGAGTATGGGGTGATGGAGACATTTTCAGAAGGACACAAGGATATGATGGAGCCACCAAATACCAGGAACCCCCCAGAGAGATGTCCCCGTCCTCTGTATTCCCGGGATCCCACACAGGAAGATCACACCATCCCCCACTATTACCAGGTTGGTAGGACGGAGTATCTAGAACAAGATATCTAGAATATCTATAAACAACGTTTGGATTTTTTTTACGTGATCTTACAATATTAAAGCTCATATTTTATAGATGTTATTTTCTCTCCTTCTCTTGGTTTAGGGTGAAAATCTGATAGATATAAAAGTTGAGGTGGAATCAGAAGAAGAAGAAGAAGAAGAGAGGTATGTGAGGGATGATCAGCAGTCTATGGAGGAGGATGGAATAACGGGGACATTTATAGAGGAGGACACTCCTACAGAGATCAGCACAGGTGGGTCATTAACACTAAATACATTCCTCCACCCATACTGCTCACTGATTGGTCCAGAGTAGGGCGGGGACTGGGTGATATCAGCCTGTAATCCCCTGGTCACTTTCCTGAGCTGTGTCCCCCGTCCTGTATTCCTGTATTTCTCTCGGATAATCTTCCTTCTCTGTGCTGCAGACACAATTTATGTATCTAGACTGGATTTATGGAGATTCTGGGGATGAGTTGAGAGAAAAATTTGGTTTTACACCATAGATGTTGCTTGACCTAGACACCTGGGGTATGTTTCTGTGGTCTTCTGCCTCCTGCCCGGGTCCAGCAAGACCTCAGACAGAACAATTCTCCCGAGTTACTTGCTCTGTTATTTGCTGGCTGTGCCGGGTGGAGGGATATGTCTGTATAGTCTCAGACCCAAGTCACTGAGTGCAGTCTCAGGAGATGGGAGGCAGCGGGGTGGGACCTCTGCAACTTGTCTCCAGTTAAGTAAATATTTAAGCCATTACTGAATACCAATATTATAAGTCCTGGCCATTACACTACATTCTCTATGTTGTACATTACATACTCCTGACCCCTGCACTATATACTCTATATTGTACATTCTAAAAAAAGTAATAGTGCAGCACTCCTCGTGAACAAACCCTAAAGCAAATACTGGAAACAGACTATAAATGTGTCTCTCTTATTAAAGTGCAGAAATAATACATTGGTGAGACAAAACATAATAAAATAAATTATTTTATATTTGAAGATAAGGGAGCACATATATTATATCTACACAATGCACAAACTGTTGCACACAAACACAAAAAAACTTGAAGAAAAGACACGCACACTGGTGAACAGTCCTCAAACCACACCCATCTGATGCGTGGCATCCTGATTGGACTTCCTCAAAAGTGTATATGGTCTTCAGGATCAGTCCAGTCTTCATCTTGGTTGTTCTCCCCCCATCCTCACTCTCTGACCTCTGGTGGGGCTCAGCCCCGCTGTTATTCATGACTAAATCATGGACTAAATAAGGAAGTGCAGGACTTCTTGTGTTGGGAAGATGGCAATGAGTGATAGAGGGGGAGGGGACACTCGTCCTATAATCCCCTCGTCACTGTCACTCCTATAAAAGACAGTTCTCGTTGTTTCCTCACTCTCTGACTGTGACAGATCTTGGATACCCCAGCTGGGCACCTCCGCCAGACCTGATCAGAGACCCATTTACTAGTTACCTTGAGGGGGGAATTGTAAGATCCTCAGAGACAAAGCTGTCTGATTTGGGCGGAGTCCTGGTTTAGGGGAACCAATCATCTCATGTCTAGTAATAATCTTTGTATTTCTATTTTAGTAGATGGACGGGAGATGAGGAAAACCTCAGAGGATTGTCTCACTTTGTCTCCAGACTGTAAAGTAGAAGATGAGGACATCACACAGTATAGTCCAGGAGAAAACCCGACTACCTCAAATGTCCATCCGGCACCACACAGTGTAGATGGACCATCGTATTCCTCTTATCCTGAGGAACCTCAGACTGTGCGGGACGGTGCCGGACCATCGTATTCCTCTTATCCTGAGGAACCTCAGACTGTGCGGGACGGTGCCGGACCATCGTATTCCTCTTATCCTGAGGAACCTCAGACTGTGCGGGACGGTGCCGGACCATCGTATTCCTCTTATCCTGAGGAACCTCAGACTGTGCGGGACGGTGCCGGACCATCGTATTCCTCTTATCCTGAGGAACCTCAGACTGTGCGGGACGGTGCCGGACCATCGTATTCCTCTTATCCTGAGGAACCTCAGACTGTGCGGGACGGTGCCGGACCATCGTATTCCTCTTATCCCGAGGAACCTCAGACTGTGCGGGACAGTGTCAAACTTCCAACAGATAAGAGACTTTCCTGTACTGAGTGCGGGAAGTGTTTCCAATTTCTCTCCAAACTTAATGTGCATAAAAGATCTCACACAGTTGAGAAGCCGTATTCCTGTTCAGAGTGCGGGAAATGTTTTTCAGTGAAGTCCTTTCTTTCAGTACATCAGAGAATTCACACGGGAGAGAAACCCCATTCCTGTTCTGAATGCGGGAAATGTTTCATAGTAAAATCAAAACTTGTTATACATCAGAGGTCTCACACGGAGGATAAGCAATTTTCCTGTTCTGTGTGCGGGAAATTTTTTTCAGTTAAGTCTAATCTTTATAGACATCAGAGATTGCACGCGGGTGAGAAACCGTATTCCTGTTCTGAGTGCGGGAAATGTTTTTCACAGATAGCCCATCTTTCTAGACATCAGAGATCTCACACGGGCGAGAAGCCGTATTCATGTTCTGAGTGCGGGAAATGTTTTTCACAGATAGCCCATCTTTACAGACATCAGAGTTTGCACACGGGGGAGAAGCCATATTCCTGTCCTGAGTGCGGGGCATGTTTTGTACGAAAATATCATCTTGTCTCACATCAGAGGTCTCACACGGGTGAGAAGCCATACTTCTGTCCTGAGTGCGGGAAATGTTTTTCTAGGAAGTCCCATCTTTCCAGGCATCAGAGATCTCACACAGGGGTGAAGCCACTTTCCTGTCTTGAGTGCGGGAAATGTTTTTCAGATAAGTCCAATTTTTACAGACATCAAAGATCTCACACAGGGGAGAAGCCAATTTCCTGTCCTGAATGTGGAAAATGTTTTATAGATAAATCAAAACTTGTCACCCATCAGAGATCTCACACGGGGGAGAAACCGTACTCCTGTTCTGAGTGCGGGAAATGTTTTTCACAGACATCCCATCTTTACACACATCAAAAATTGCACACGGGTGAGAAGCCGTATTCCTGTCCTGAGTGCGGGAAATGTTTTTCACAGAAGACTGATCTTTCCAGACATCAGAGAACTCACATGGGGGCGAAGCCGTATTCCTGTCCTGAGTGAGGGAAATGTTCCTCACTGAAGTCCTGTCTTCCTGTACATCAGGGATCCCACACAACCCTTGAGGTGTATTAGTGAGTGCGGGAAATGTCTTGTATATGAATGTTGCTGGACATGTGGGGGAGAAGCACACCCTGATATACACCTCAGATATACTCCATGGCTGATCTTCATCATATAAGAAACAGTTGATAAGGAGATCAGAGATCACCAAAGACATGGATGAAGTGTTGTACCGTGTCGGCCATTGATAGCAGGAGAAAAACAAAAATGGAGTCATTACCTCTCATTGGCTGAGTACGTTTTGTGGTGTAAACTCTTGCAAGAGGTCTGTTTTCTCAAGTCGTCTTCCAGGACGAAACGCGTTAACACCACCACTTACAAGGCGGTCCTCTAGGACTTTTAAAATAAAAATGGAGTCATTACCTCTCATTGGCTGAGTACATTTTGTGGTGTAAACTCTTGCAAGAGGTCTGTTTTCTCAAGTCGTCTTCCAGGACGAAACGCGTTAACCCCACCACTTACAAGGCGGTCCTCTAGGCCTTTTAAAATAAAAATGGAGTCATTACCTCTCATTGGCTGAGTACATTTTGTGGTATGGAGACTTAGGGGTCTATTATGAATAAGAAAACAAATAGTTGATGGAATGTGGCACAGGTTTGCCCAGCCGTGACAAATATTGTCCATATTTTATATAACTCAGTGATTTTCTATGATCATTGCCTCCATCTAGTGTCCATAATTCTGTATCACAATATTTTTTTACAGATGGAGGAATTTCAGGAAAAGTACTTGACTATGGCCACTAGATGGAGCTGACAATCGTAGGAAATCACTCTGCTTATTACAATACGACCAGAATTGATCACAGCTGGGCTAATGCTCGTCACGCTCGTCCAACAAATCTTCTGTACCCTGCCCCCTTGGTTCCCGTCATCAGGCATGGTTTCCTACAAATCCCGGAGATATTATACCCATCCACTTATGACTACAGTAGACATCGAAGAACATAAACCAACTACCGATTCAAAAATGACTGAATTTGGACATTAGCGCAATCAACATTTCGTATGTAGGCGTCTGCGACATAGCGTTCATGCACATGGGGACTCAAACATTTTGGGGGGGAGTTTAAGTGTTTGGAAGAACTTTAATTTTTTCCAACTTTATGTTCACTTAAGTTTATTGCTATAAAATAATGGACTAATAGCCCTCCATATGTTAGCATTTTGTGGTGACGGGTTCTCTTTCATGAGTCTATTAGACCCATCATGTCTCTCCTGCTCTCCACTGAAGATATTGAAGAGCAGAATGGGCTCCATTCACAGCTTCTCCGGCCACAGTGCCTCTAATGAGACGAGGGGGGGGGGGGGGCGTCAAGCAGGCTTTGGTGTAGCACAGTTTAATATAAAAATATATAAAAACACAACAAAATGCACTCCCAAAACATGTGGGGGGCGACAGGCGAAGGACAATGGAGGAAATTATTTCTGGGATGGTCCTAGGGGAGCAGCTGCCAACAGTCCAGGGGGAACCTAGCAAAAAAGGATGGAGACAAATCCCTGCCAGTTAGCCTAACATCAATAGTATGTAAATTATTGGAGGGGACAATAAGGGACTATTTCCAAGAATTTGCTGATGAAAACCGTATCATTAGTAGTAATTGAAAGGAATTGTACACCTTAAAGACCACCCTGGTTTATGCCGGCAGACCACCCGGACCCTGTAATGTCTGATTTATCCACTGGGGGCTCAATCATCTCCACTATCCCCTCAGCACATTGATGATGTCCCAGCCACATCACCTGATACCTCCTCTTGTCCCTATTTAAACAGCTGCCGCCAATGACTCATCGTTCGTGCTAGGAACCTGTTACCAGGCCTAGTGCACCAGTCGGAGGTTGCTGCTTACTTCTCCAAGTTTGGGCCGGACAGAGCCCCGCTTCATCCTCTTCGTTTGGGCTGGATAGAGCCCCACTTCCTCCTCTTCATTTGGGCTGGACAGAGCCCCACTTCCTCCTCTTCATTTGGGCTGGACAGAGCCCCACTTCCTCCTCTTCATTTGGGCCGGATAGAGCCCCACTTCATCCTCTTCGTTTGGGCCGGACAGAGCCCCACTTCATCCTCTTCGTTTGGGTCGGACAGAGCCCCACTTCATCCTCTTCATTTGGGCCGGATAGAGCCCCACTTCATCCTCTTCGGGTTGGGCCGGATAGAGCCCCACTTCATCCTCGTCGTTTGGGCCGGACAGAGCCCCACTTCATCCTCTTCGTTTGGGCCGGACAGAGCCCCACTTCCTCCTCTTCGTTTGGGCCGGACAGAGCCCCACTTCATCCTCTTCGTTTGGGCCAGGCAGAGCCCCACTTCATCCTCTTTGTTTGGGCCGGACAGAGCCCCACTTCATCCTCTTCGTTTGGGCCGGACAGAGCCCCACTTCATCCTCTTCGTTTGGGGCGGACAGAGCCCCCACTTCATCCTCTTCATTTGGGGCGGACAGAGCCCCACTTCCTCCTCTTCGTTTTGGGCCAATGAACAATTCACCACCATCTCTCCAGACCTACGGGGTGTCCCCATCAGCATAACGCAACTCACTGCAAGTACCTGAACTGCATAAACTTTGTACTTCTGAACTGCTAATGCCTTGCTGACCCTCCTGATACCCAAGTTATGGCTGTATATAAACTGTCTAAATAAACCCCAACTAATCCTTCAACATACCTTCGTTCCTTCATCTGTAATTTGCCATAAGGTGTAACCACTTAACTACATAGTATGTATACTAGTCCGAAGCTGTGATCCTCTACAGAAACACTACTAGCTCACTGCCTGAGACATTACACACTGCCTGAGACATTACACACTGCCTGAGACATTACAGACCCTCGGATCCGCGAGAGACCACATGAGACACGGGTAACAAGCTGGAGTGTGTTCATAAGATTTTTATTAAATGCAAGGGTAGTATATATACCAGTAAAAATACATGTCTAAGGGTTTTACAAAACTTATACTCAGTACTTTCTTATCAAGAGTTAGGCTGCTTGACTAAATAACAAGAAATGGCTAATGACTTTGCTGACACAAATTCGGCTTAAAGCGGAAGTAAACCCATCGATTTAACAGTTTAAAAAAAAAAAAGGCATGCCGTGAATGCTAACTGCACATTGGCTGTGCTCTCAACCAAACAGTCAAACCATCCAATGGCTGGTGTCATAACGGATCACATGTGCAGCACTGTGGCAGTTGAAGATTAAACAGAGGCAAAGATGGCAGCTTCCTTGGCTGAAAACGATAGGAGGGTTTACTTCCACTTTAAACACAATATCTCATAGGGTGCAGTTCTATGCAAACTTTTAAGCTGATAATGGTAAAAAACACACACAGGAAAAGTTCACTTCTACTTCATGGAAGAGAAGAGAATCTAAGATGGAGTCACAGTTGTTTATACATTCTATTACAGTTAGACATGTGCAATTCGTTTAGTTACGATTCGTTTTCCGTTCAAATTCGTTATATTCGTTCATTCGTTATCGTACGAATGAACGAATGATTTAGTAAAAATTTTAACGAATTATCGAATCGAACGAATATGAAAAACAACGAAAATACGAAATAATTAAATTAGAAACAACGAAACTACGAAAGAATGAAAATCCGAAAAACGAAAACAGAAACAACGAAAATCCAAATGAACGAAAAAATTCGTACATTCGTAACTTTTTTTTTGTTTGTCGATTCGTAATTTTCCGTGTCTCTTACAATGGCGCTGCTTAACGTGCTTCGAATGGATCGAACGAAAAAAATTCGTACATTCGTAACTTTTTTTTTTTGTTTGTCGATTCGTAATTTTCCGTGTCTCTTACAATGGCGCTGCTTAACATGCTTCAAATGGATTGAACGAAAAAATTCGTACATTCTGAACTTTTTTTTTTTTTTTTCTTGATTCGTAATTTTCTGTGTCTCTAAAGCCCCATACACACGGTCGGATTTTTGCATGGATTCTGTTCGATCGGACAATGTTGTTGAAAAATCAGACCGTGTGTATGCACCATCGGACAGTGTACGTCGGATTGTCCGACGGACAAAGTCCTATCTCCTGCTGGATAGATTTTCCGACAACACGGTCCGATCACACCAAATCCGATCGTGTGTACGGTTGTCCGACCGGACAAAGTGCTACGCATGCTCAGATCACATTACAAGACCAAAGCTATTGGCTACTAGCCTCTACGTAGTCCCGTCGTAGGCAACAAACGTCACCACGTTCAGAATGATCGGATTTTCCGACAACTTTGTCTGACCGTGTGTACGCAAAACCAACATCAGACAAAGTATGACGGACAGGATCCGACCGACCTGGTCCGCGGATTGTCCGACCGTGTGTATGGGGCTTTACAATGGTGCTGCTTAACGTGCTTCGAATGGATTAAACGAAAAAATTCGTACATTCGTAACTTTTTTTTTTTGTTTGTCGATTCGTAATTTTCTGTGTCTCTTACAATGGCGCTGCTTAACGTGCTTCGAATGGATTGAACGAAAAAATTTGTAAATTTTTTTTTTTTGGATTCGTAATTTTCTGTGTCTCTTACAATGTAATAATAGCATACACATTACATAATATTATGAATTATGCTCCGATTACGAATCTACGAAAACAATGTTACGAAAGTACGAATAAATCAATCTTACGAAAGTACGAATGTAACTAAATCTACGAAAATACGAATTTCGAATAAACGAAAATTAGACTAACGGAAAAACGAATCAACGAAAAAATAACTCTACGAAAATACGAACGAGTCCGAATACGAACACCGTTGACTTGCGAAAATACGAACGAGTCCGTATACGAACACCGACGACTTACGAAAATACGAACGAGTCCGAATACGAACACCGACGACTTACGAAAATACGAACGAGTCCGAATACGAACACCGACGACTTACGAAAATACGAACGAGTCGAATACAAATACAACGAAAATACGAATTTCGAATAAACGAAAATTAGACTAACGGAAAAACAAACCAACGAAAAAATAACTCTACGAAAATACGAACGAGTCCGAATACGAACACCGACGACTTACGAAAATACGAACGAGTCCGAATACAAAATACAACGAAAATACGAATTTCGAATAAACGAAAATTAGACTAACGGAAAAACGAATCAACGAAAAAATAACTCTACGAAAATACGAACGAGTCCGAATACGATCACCGACGACTTACGAATTTACGAATCGTTACGAATCAACGGAAACGAACAGAAACGAAACGAATCTAAACAAATTTTTCTATTGTGCACATGTCTAATTACAGTAATCAGCATGGGTTTACGAAGGGTCGTTCCTACCAGACCAATCTGTTAACATTCCACAAGGAGGTGAGCTGCCATCTAGATAGGGGGAGGCCTGTGGTTGTGGTGTATCTGGATTTCGCAAGAGCATTTGATACAGTTCCCCCGTAAACGTTGAATCTACAAGCTGAGGTCTGCAGGCATGGACCTAAGAGTTTTTGTTCTTGGATAGAAAACTGGTTCCAGGGGGGTGTCCAAAGGGTGGTGATAAATAACGAGTACTCAGACTGGTCTGGAGTGGTAAGTGGGTTACCCCAAGGTTCAGTCTTGGGACCAAGTCTGTTTAATTTATTCATAAATGATATAGAGGATGGGATAAATAGCTCAATCTCAGTTTTTGAGGATAATACAAAAATAAGCAGGGCAATAACTTCACATCAGGATATAGAAATTTTACAGAAAGACCTGAACAAAATAATGGGGTGGGCAACTACATGGCAAATCAGTCTTAATGTGGAGAAATGTATGTAAATGTAAATAATGCACTTGGGGGCTAAGAACGTAAACGCAAACTACTCACTACGGGAGAACCTCAAGGATGGAGAAAGATCTGGGGTTCCTAGTGGAAGATAAACTTTAGCAATAACATGCAATGTCCAGTGTTCAAGAAACAAACAAAAAAAAAAAGTTTGAGGTCCCCCAGGAAATCCATACCAGACCCTTAATCCAAATATGCAGCTTGGCTGGCCAAGAAAGGGGAAGGCGAGTGTGTCCTAAACCATACTAGGACACATGACCTCAACATAGGAGGTGCCCCTCCAGAGTGGACCCTCCTTGCAATGCACCTTCTCCCAATGTTGATGAGGATAACGGCCTCTTTCCAACAACCCTGGCGGTGGTTGTGTGTGTGGGGGAGGGGGGGGTCTGTGTGCAGAGGGCTTATCAGAATCTGGACCCCATTTTAATAATAGGAGGGCCTCCAGATACCACCACCCCCTCCCTCCACATGAGTGAGTATGGAGTACAGTGCACTTGATGGCACCATTAGCTGAACGATAGCACCCTGAGCTGTCATTAGCTAAAAAAGCTAAGGGGTGGGGATAGTTTTTCACAATATTGTCCAAATATGAAGGGGGGAGTGACACAGCCAAGGTTTGAATGGATATATCGGCTCATCCCTACTCTGTAACATACAACATACACGCACAGCACAAGGCCGTGTTCACACTACGAGATGTCTCTGGGCTGCAGTTCCTTTGAGCTCCACAAGGTGATGATCTCACTTCTACCATAGAGACAAGAAGTCTCTATGAAAGAAAGGAGGTGATGTCAGTTTCAGACAGGAAGTTCCGGGTGAGAGGTGAGTCGGGAGGAAGTAGAGAGGAGACATTGTTGGAAGTGGCAGCAGAGGAGGTAATAAGATCTTATTTTCTATTTACACCCAGTAACCCCCCCGTCATGTCCGTCCTCTTCCTCCATAGTCACTGTGACGTCTTCTATCTCCAGCAGATGATGATACACACATATATAGTGTGGAAACCTAGATTAAACCCTTCAGGGGCAGAACATTCCCCCACTTACATATATATTTTCATTATTATTCTAGACAGAAACCTGTATAGATCAAATGAGGATGGAGGAGGACCGGAGTCGCATGACTGAGAAGATACTAAACCTCACCCTGGAGATCATCTACCTGCTGACCGGAGAGGTGAGGAGGATTCTGGGAGGTCTCATGACATCACTCTTATCTCTATTAATAAAACACAGACCTGACCGGAGAAGTGAGGAGGATTCTGGGAGGTCACATGACATCACTCTTATCTCTATTAATAAAACACAGACCTGACCGGAGAGGTGAGGAGGATTCTGGGAGGTCACATGACATCACTCTTATCTCTATTAATAAAACACAGACCTGACCGGAGAGGTGAGGAGGATTCTGGGAGGTCACATGACATCACTCTTATCTCTATTAATAAAACACAGACCTGACCGGAGAGGTGAGGAGGATTCTGGGAGGTCACATGACATCACTCTTATCTCTATTAATAAAACACAGACCTGACCGGAGAGGTGAGGAGGATTATGGGAGGTCACATGACATCACTCTTATCTCTATTAATAAAACACAGACCTGACCGGAGAGGTGAGGAGGATTCTGGGGGGTCACATGACATCACTCTTATCTCTATTAATAAAACACAGACCTGAGCGGAGAGGTGAGGAGGATTCTGGGGGGTCACATGACATCACTCTTATCTCTATTAATAAAACACAGACCTGACCGGAGAGGTGAGGAGGATTCTGGGAGGTCACATGACATCACTCTTATCTCTATTAATAAAACACAGACCTGACCGGAGAGGTGAGGGGGATTCTGGGAGGTCACATGACATCACTCTTATCTCTATTAATAAAACACAGACCTGACCGGAGAGGTGAGGAGGATTCTGGGAGGTCACATGACATCACTCTTATCTCTATTAATAAAACACAGACCTGACCGGAGAGGTGAGGAGGATTCTGGGAGGTCACATGACATCACTCTGATCTCTATTAATAAAACACAGACCTGACCGGAGAGGTGAGGAGGATTCTGGGATTCTAACATGATATTCCTATTGGTTCTCCAATACAGAGATTTCCTCTTGTGAAGTCAGGTGATCATATGACCATCACATTGCCTCCATGTGACTCCTTAAAACCTGAGAGACACAACATGGAGAAGATTCTAGAAGTCACCAAGAAGATGATGGAGCTGCTGACAGGAGAGGTGAGGAGGATTCTGGGAATTCTGGGACATTATCCAGTAACAGACAAGGGATGTGTCTGGATGGTGACTGTATCATTGTGTGTGTCAGGTTCCTATAAGGTGTCAGGATGTCACTGTCTATTTCTCCATGGAGGAGTGGGAGTATTTAGAAGGACACAAGGATCTCTACAAGGACGTCATGATGGACAATCAGCCGCCCCTCACATCACCGGGTAAGAGGAGACTTTATTGTAAAGGAGAGAGCAGTACGGAGGCTCCACCTAGATCCCCCATCATCTGATAAACACATAGAAACAATGTATTCAGTCAGTGTGTGTCTGGGATGAGCTCCTGCTACTTAATGAGCTTTTTACTTTCAGTGCACAGAGGCTGCTCAGCTGTCGGGTAATTACCAGCCACTCATTACCACAGTGACTCACCTGGTTACCATTACCTGTCTCATTAGTCCAGCCAACAGCCAGCCCTTTTTGGCTATTTAAGCAGCTTAGCTCATTTCCTCCTTGCCCTTGGTCTATGATCTCCAGTGTGTTCCTGTCTATGGCTTGCCCTGGCTGACATATTTTCCGATATCTTTTCCTGATTTTTGCTTCTGACTACGCTGACTTCTGGTCTCCTGACCCCGGCTCGTCTAAATTACCCGCTCTGACTTCTAAACCCTGGCTTCTGTTTTTAAATATGTTCCTGAACTGTGTTTTTTTTTTGCTATTTCATTAAAGGTGTGATTTTTAACTGCACTTTCTGTCTCCATCTGGTTTATGGTTCCTGACATTACGCAAGGGCCATGAATTCAGAAGATGCAGGCAATCCACCTAGTTGTAATATTTTTTTCCAGATTGGACGAGCAGGACCACCGCATGGATCAGTTTGCCATAGCGTTACAAATGCTCCTGATTTGAACTGTTCATCTGTGTCCTCCTACTTCGGCTGCTCCGGTACATCCAGTGTTGCAAGCCATGCCTGCTGCTGCTCCTGTCTCTGCTCAGGCAGCCACCTCTAATACTACCACTCTAATGTCCGATGGAAAAAGTCCGATCAGATTATGTTGTCGGAAAATCCGACCGTGTGTGGGCTCTAGCGGGCTTTTTCCATCGGAATTTCCGACGGAAAAAATTTGAGAGCGGGATCTCAAATTTTCCGACAATAAAATCTGATCGGACTTTTTCCGATCGTGTGTCGAGAATTCCGACGGACAAAGTGCCACGCATGCTCAGATCAAATCACGAGACCAAAGCTATTGGCTACTAGCCTCTACGTAGTTTCGTCGTACGCAACGAACGTCACCACGTTCAGAATGATCGGATTTTCCGACAACTTTGTGTATGCAACACCAGTTTCGGACAAAATCCGTCGGAAAAAATCTGATGGATTTTGTGGTCGGAATTTCCGACCGCGTGTACGGGGGCTTAGAGGTATGACTGGTTCTGCTCTGCTTCCCCGGCATTTTGGGGGCGATCCAGCTTTTTGCAGAAGGTTTTTCAACCAGGTTGGAATATATTTTTAGATGTTCCCTACGGACATAAGCAAAGTAAACTTGGGCAAACCCACTATGGGAGATACAAAAACCCGTTGTCCAGAATTACCCTGAGTTTGTGGCCTCCTTTAAAAGGGTACCATATATACTCAAGTATAAGCCGACCGGAATATAAGCCGAGGCACCTAATTTTACCACAAAAACTTGTGAAAACCTATTGACTCGAGTATAAGCCTAGGGTGAGAAATGCGCAGCTACTGTAAGTGAAAAGGGGGTCAACAATGCCCATTTGCAGCCTCACTGTGCCCATTTGCAGCCTCACTGTGCCCATTTGCAGCCTCACTGTCCATTAGCCTCACTGTGCCCATTTGCAGCCTCACTGTGCCCATTTGCAGCCATAGGTCCCCCAAATGTCAAACTTGGTAGTTAAGGGTTCCTAGATGCCCTCTAGCTGCAGCCAAAACTTGGGGTCTCTGGACCCAAAGGGTCCCGAAATGACATTGCTGCAGATGGACACAATTGACTGACTTTGGGGCCCTGTATCTCGGGGCTACTTGGTGCTAGGAACCCCTAGTGTGCAAACCCAGTGGAACCAGCACTACAACATATCCAAAGATGGGGTTCCTAGCACTAAGTGGCCCGAGATACGGGGTCCCAAAGTCGGTCGGAAAATGTCAAGCACTTTTCTGCAGCAGAGAATGACATTTTCCGAACCGACTTTGGGGCCCCGTATTTCGGGGCCATTTGGAGCTAGGAACCCCAGCTTTGGATATGATGTGGCGCAGGTTCCACTGGGGTTGCACACCAAATGACGGGTTCCTAGCACCAAGTGGCCTCGAGAAACAAAGGGTCCTGAAATGACATTGCTGCAGATGGACACAGTTGACCGACTTTGGGGCCCCGTATCTTGGGGACATTTAGTGCTAGGAATTTGGTGTGCAAACATCCTATCACCAAGTGGCCCGAGATACGGGGGCCCCAAAGTCGGTTCGGAAAATGTCAAGCACTTTTCTGCAGCAGAGAATGGCATTTTCCAAACCGAGGGCCCCGTATCTCGGATATTGGATATGTTGTAGTGCTGGTTCCCCTGGGTCTGCATACCAAATTTGGGGTTCCTAGCACCAAGTGACCCCGAGATACGGGGCCCCAAATTCGGGTCGGAAAATTTCAATTTCTGCTGCAGAAAAGTTTGCTTGACTCGAGTATAAGCCAGGGGGGCATTTTCAGCACAACAAAAATTAGCTTAAAAACTCGGCTTATACTCGAGTATATACGGTATTTGATACTCCCATTCATTCCACCTCTGCTACCAGAAGCCTCATGTTCATTAAACAGAGTACAAGGACTGTTGCCAATTACACTATTGAATCCCGTACTCTGGCAGCAGAGTTTGGTTGGAACAATGCGGCTCTCGTGGCTGCTTTTTCCGTGGCCTCTCGGATAACATTTAAAAATGAGATTTCCGCTCGGGATATACTTGTTTGCCATTCTCATTGACACCAGAATCAGAGAGAGACCTCCCTTAAAGGAGCGCTTGCAAAAGCCTTCTGTAAGTTTTGGCTCCGAGCTTTGCATTCCCAGCTATGCCTCCCTCACCTCCCATGCCTCCTGCGCCCAAGTCCTCCAGGGAAGTAGAGCCCATGTAACTGATAGGGGTGCAACGGATCAAAAAACTCACGGATCGGATCGATCCTCGGATCAGAGTCACGTATCGGATCATTTTTCGGATCAGCAAATGATAATTGAATTTGCAAAAACCTGTGAAAATTCCGCCACCATATAGTCCCCCACTGTAATATCCACGTCATCTCCCCCACTGTAATATCCACGTCATCTCCCCCACTGTAATATCCACGTCATCTCCCCCCACTGTAATATCCACGTCATCTCCCCCACTGTAATATCCACGTCATTCCCCCCACTGTAATATCCACGTCATTCCCCCCACTGTAATATCCACGTCATATCCCCCACTGTAATATCCACGTCATTTCCCCCACTGTAATATCCACGTCATCTCCCCCACTGTAATATCCACGTCATTTCCCCCACTGTAATATCCACATCATTTCCCCCCACTGTAATATCCACGTCATTTCCCCCACTGTAATATCCACGTCATTTCCCCCACTGTAATATCCACGTCATTCCCCCCACTGTAATATCCACGTCATTTCCCCCACTGTAATATCCACGTCATTTCCCCCCACTGTAATATCCACGTCATTTCCCCCACTGTAATATCCACGTCATTTCCCCCCCACTGTAATATCCACGTCATTTCCCCCCACTGTAATATCCACGTCATTTCCCCCCACTGTAATATCCACGTCATCTCCCCCCACTGTAATATCCACGTCATCTCCCCCCACTGTAATATCCACGTCATCTCCCCCCACTGTAATATCCACGTCATTTCCCCCACTGTAATATCCACGTCATCTCCCCCCACTGTAATATCCACGTCATTTCCCCCCACTGTAATATCCACGTCATTTCCCCCCACTGTAATATCCACGTCATTCCCCCCACTGTAATATCCACGTCATTTCCCCCACTGTAATATCCACGTCATCTCCCCCCACTGTAATATCCACGTCATTTCCCCCACTGTAATATCCACGTCATTTCCCCCCACTGTAATATCCACGTCATCTCCCCCACTGTAATATCCACGTCATTTCCCCCACTGTAATATCCACGTCATCTCCCCCACTGTAATATCCACGTCATTTCCCCCCACTGTAATATCCACGTCATTTCCCCCCACTGTAATATCCACGTCATCTCCCCCACTGTAATATCCACGTCATCTCCCCCACTGTAATATCCACGTCATTTCCCCCACTGTAATATCCACGTCATCTCCCCCACTGTAATATCCACGTCATTTCCCCCCACTGTAATATCCACGTCATTTCCCCCCACTGTAATATCCACGTCATTCCCCCCCACTGTAATATCCACGTCATTTCCCCCCACTGTAATATCCACGTCATCTCCCCCCACTGTAATATCCACGTCATTTCCCCCCCACTGTAATATCCACGTCATCTCCCCCACTGTAATATCCACGTCATTTCCCCCACTGTAATATCCACGTCATTTCCCCCCACTGTAATATCCACGTCATTTCCCCCACTGTAATATCCACGTCATCTCCCCCCACTGTAATATCCACGTCATTTCCCCCCACTGTAATATCCAAGTCATTTCCCCCCACTGTAATATCCACGTCATTTCCCCCCACTGTAATATCCACGTCATCTCCCCCACTGTAATATCCACGTCATTTCCCCCACTGTAATATCCACGTCATCTCCCCCCACTGTAATATCCACGTCATTTCCCCCCACTGTAATATCCACATCATCTCCCCCACTGTAATATCCACGTCATCTCCCCCCACTGTAATATCCACGTCATCTCCCCCCACTGTAATATCCATGTCATTTCCCCCCACTGTAATATCCACGTCATTTCCCCCCACTGTAATATCCACGTCATCTCCCCCACTGTAATATCCACGTCATTTCCCCCACTGTAATATCCACGTCATTTCCCCCCACTGTAATATCCACGTCATCTCCCCCCACTGTAATATCCACGTCATTTCCCCCACTGTAATATTGGCAGGGTATCGCAGAGTATTGGCAGGGTATGGGTAATGCAGAGTATTGGCAGGGTATGGGTAATGCAGGGTATGGGTAATGCAGAGTATTGGCAGGGTATGGGTAATGCAGAGTATTGGCAGGGTATGGGTAATGCAGGGTATTGGCAGGGTATGGGTAATGCAGGGTATTGGCAGGGTATGGGTAATGCAGGGTATTGGCAGGGTATGGGTAATGCAGAGTATTGGTAGGGTAATGCAGAGTATTGGCAGGGTATGGGTAATGCAGAGTATTGGCAGGGTAATGCAGAGTATTGGCAGGGTATGGGTAATGCAGAGTATTGGCAGGGTATGGGTAATGCAGAGTATTGGCAGGGTATGGGTAATGCAGAGTATTGGCAGGGTATGGGTAATGCAGGGTATTGGCAGGGTATGGGTAATGCAGGGTATTGGCAGGGTATGGGTAATGCAGAGTATTGGCAGGGTAATGGCAGAGTATTGGCAGGGTATGGGTAATGCAGAGTATTGGCAGGGTATGGGTAATGCAGAGTATTGGCAGGGTATGGGTAATGCAGAGTATTGGCAGGGTATGGGTAATGCAGAGTATTGGCAGGGTATGGGTAATGCAGAGTATTGGCAGGGTATGGGTAATGCAGAGTATTGGCAGGGTAATGCAGAGTATTGGCAGGGTAATGCAGAGTATTGGCAGGGTATGGGTAATGCAGAGTATTGCAGGGTAATGTAGAGTATTGGCCGGGTATGGGTAATGCAGAGTATTGGCAGGGTATGGGTAATGCAGAGTATTGGCAGGGTAATGCACAGTATTGGCAGGGTATGGGTAAAGCAGAGTATTGGCTGGGTATGGGTAATGCAGAGTATTGGCAGGGTATGGGTAATGCAGAGTATTGGCAGGGTATGGGTAATGCAGAGTATTGGCAGGGTAATGCAGAGTATTGGCAGGGTATGGGTAATGCAGAGTTTGTTTACAACTGATCGCTCCGTCATTTGACGGAGCGATCACATTATAAACAGCGGCCGGGTGTACCAAGATGGCCCGCCGCTCCGGAGCTAGGCCGAAGCCGCGGCCTTCTTTTGATTGACGTAGTGCCAACAACCCTTCTTTTGATTGACGTAGTGCCGAGGTTCTGTTATGGTCGCCACAATGCAGTAATTAGACACGTGCACACTGAAATATTTCGTTTTGAAATTTCGTTTTCGTCCGAAAAATAAATTTATTTAGTTACTCCCGAAATTCGTTTTTATCTATTTAGTTTTTCGTTAAAAATTGCATTCATCCGAAAATCCAAATGAATTAAGGTGGAATCTGTCATTGAAGGCTTATGGTGTCTGTCGAATGTTCAAAGAAGATTCGACGGAGCAGATAAACTGTACGACGCCGTGTAGATTAGCTGCTCCGTCGAATCTTCTTAGAACATTCGACAGACACCATAAGCCAAAGATTCAACGTTTGTATGTTTTTCGATGCTTTGTGGAATCTTTGTCGTTCATGTTGAATGTATATAGTTCAAACAGAAAATGGACTGGTGATAGTGATCACTGATCAGACAGATAACAAGATAGGGTATATAGAATCTATATAGAATCTCAATCTATAATATAGAATCTATAATAATAACCCCCCCCCCACAACACGGGCAGCCTCTGAGGCCATCACAACACTAGTATCACTATCAAGTTCACAACACTAACACAATAGCAGCAGATTATTATGAAAAAGTTAGGTTGAACTGTAGCTTCACTATTGTTCTGCTGCTGTGCTTATGCTTAATTGCTAAATAATTCAGGTTCTCTGACAAACGGAGCAGATAAGATTGTCTGTCTTCTGAAATGATTCAGTGTCTCTCTGCTAGAAATCGTAAGTGAAAGTAAGTTGGCTGTACGGGTGTACTTAGTTCTGGCTATTTTACTGCTCCTCCTCTTTGGTTACAATCAGCCAATAACATTCATCATCATCATTATTTTTATTTTACTTCCCCCACCCAATTCCAGCAGCGATCTTTTCTCTCTATGTTGAATCTTTTCTCTATGTCAAATCTTTTCTCTCTACGTCGAATCTTTTCCCTCTACGTCGAATCTTTTCTCTCTCTGTCAAATCTTTTCTCTCTATGTCAAATCTTTTCTCTCTGCGTCAAATCTTTTCTCTCTATGTCGAACTTTACTCTCTATGTCGATTCTTTTCTGTCTATGTCAAATCTTTTCTGTCTGTCAAATCTTTTCTTTCTTCGTCAAATCTTTTTTCTCTCTGTCAAATCTTTTCTCTCTATGTCAAATCTTTTCTCTCTATGTCGAATCTTTTCTCTCTACATCAAATCTTTTCTTTCTACATTGAATCTTTTCTCTCTATGTCGAATCTTTCCTTTCTCTGTCAAATCTTTCTCTCTACGTCAAATCTTTTCTTTCTACATCGAATCTTTCTCTCTATGTCAAACTTTACTCTCTATGTCGATTCTTTTCTGTCTATGTCAAATCTTTTCTCTCTACGTCAAATCTTTTCTGTCTGTCAAATCTTTTCTTTCTTCGTCAAATCTTTTCTCTCTACGTCAAATCTTTTCTTTCTTCGTCAAATCTTTTCTCTCTCTGTCAAATCTTTTCTCTCTATGTCGAATCTTTTCTCTCTACGTCGAATCTTTTCTCTCTATGTCAAATCTTTTCTCTCTCTGTCGAATCTTTTCTCTCTACATCAAATCTTTTCTCTCTACGTCAAATCTTTTCTTTCTACATCGAATCTTTTCTCTCTATGTTGAATCTTTCCTTTCTCTGTCAAATCTTTCTCTCTACGTCAAATCTTTTCTTTCTACATCGAATCTTTCTCTCTATGTCAAACTTTACTCTCTATGTCGATTCTTTTCTGTCTATGTCAAATCTTTTCTCTCTACGTCAAATCTTTTCTTTCTACATCAAATCTTTTCTCTCTACGTCAAATCTTTTCCCTCTATGTCGAATCTTTTCTGTCTGTCAAATCTTTTCTTTCTTCGTCAAATCTTTTCTCTCTACGTCAAATCTTTCCCTCTACGTCAAATCTTTTTTCTCTATGTCGAATCTTTTCTCTCTACGTCGAATCTTTTCTCTCTACGTCAAATCTTTTCTCTCTATGTCAAATCTTTTCTCTCCACGTCAAATCTTTTCTCTCTACGTCAAATCTTTTCTCTCTATGTCAAATCTTTTCTCTCTCTGTCGAATCTTTCCTTTCTCTGTCAAAT
This sequence comes from Lithobates sylvaticus, assembly GCA_028564925.1. Classification (NCBI taxonomy): domain Eukaryota; kingdom Metazoa; phylum Chordata; class Amphibia; order Anura; family Ranidae; genus Lithobates; species Lithobates sylvaticus. The sequence goes on along the minus strand of CM053028.1, from coordinate 593,600,655 downwards.
CTTTTCTCTCTATGTCGAATCTTTTCTCTCTATGTCAAATCTTTTCTCTCTATGTCGAATCTTTCCTTTCTCTGACGAATCTTTTCTCTCTACATCAAATCTTTTCTCTCTCTATGTAGAATAATCTTGGACTAATAGAGTTAAGGTTAGGCACATTCGACCACAGGTTCGATAGACACAGATTGTTATTGTCAGCGTTGAATCTTCTATCCATATTGAATTGTTGTCACAACGAAAATAAAGCATTTGTTTATGTCGTATCTTTCGTTTTTCGGATTCTGCACTTTCGTTATCGTATGTTAAACCATAACGAAAATACCTGAAATTCGGACAAAATTGCATTCAGACGAAAACGAATGCACATGTCTACTGATTATTGAATACCAATATTATGAGTCCTGGCCATTATACTATATACTCTATATTCTACATTACATACTCCTGACTAGAGATGGCCTGAACACCCCCCCCCCCTTCAGTTCACACCAGGACTCTGGAACATCCCAAAAGTTCGGACCCAAACCCCACTGAAGTCTATGGGACCCGAATTTGAAATATCCCCATTTTAAAGGCTTTTATGCATGTTATTGGCCATAAAAATTGTATGGGGGTATTGCCAAGCTAGATATCAATATGTCCAATGAGGACACGAGACAGCGGCTGGAGCTGCTGTGCTCATCCCCGTTGCTGGAATGATCAGATTTAGGTAAGTAAAAGGGGGGGCTCTGGGGGCTGCTGCACTACAGAAGGATTTTCACCTTAATGCATAGAATGCATTAAGGTGAAAAACCTCCAAACCCCTTTAAAATTAAACAATAAAAAAAAATCCTTTCGATATAATAGTGCCTGGGGGGGTCCCCTTAGTCTGCCTGTAAAGTGGCGCATCTGTACCATGTATAGAACCTGCTGCAGCAATAATGACATTTATAAAGAAAAAAATATATATTTAAATTGCTGGTAATACAAAAACTTAAAAATAAAAAACAGTGTGGGGTCCCCACTAATATCCATATGAGACCCTTTTCCGAGCATGAAGCCCGGCAGGTCAGGAGGGTCTGGCTTTCTTCCCATAACATCCGACTCCGTGTTTCCTCACTATAACTGGCGCATTGGTATATTGGGCCTTTCAGCATACTCCGTAAGGTTAACCCAGTAGCCTAACGCATTAGATCTTCCATCCAACATGCCTATTTACAACATATCCCATGTTTCCTTATGTGTTACTGCTATACCACCTCAGTACAAATGGCCTCGTTCACTTGAGGTTGACAGCCATTAGAAATATGAGATACAATCGATCATTGACTCCCATTTTTTTGTGGACGCATACAATATCTAGTTCACTAGAGGGGTTACGGTCTGGAGGAACGCTCTTGGGTCTCATCCTTATTTTCCCCTCAAGCCTGGAGCCCCTCCGAAGGGGTACTGTGTGGGATGAGCACCTGCTACTTAACGAGCAGCTCTTTCCTTCCAGTGCACAGAGGCTGCTCAGCTGTTGGTTAACTACCAGCCACTCATTGTTTCCACAGTGACTCACCTGGTTACCATTACCTGCCTCATTAGTCCAGCCTACAGCCAGCCCATTTTTTCTATTTAAGCAGCTTAGCTCATTCCCTTCTTGCCCTTGCGTGGTCTAAGATCTCCAGTGTGTTCCTGTGGATGACTTTCACTGACTGATTCTCTTCCTTTTCCTGTTCTCGATTTTTGCTCCTGACTACGCTGACTTCTGGTTTCCTGATCCCGGCTCGTCTGATTACCCGTCTGGCATCCAATTTCTGGCTTTTGTTTTTGACTACGTTCCTGGACTGTGTTATTTTTGCTATTTCATTAAAGGTGTGATTTTTTTTTTTTACCTCTTTCTGTCTTCGCCTGGTTTATGGTTCCTGACAATGTGTGTGTTTCTTACAGATGGATCCAGTAATGGGAACCCATCAGAGAGATCCCCCCGTCCTCTGTATTCCCGAGATCCCACACAGGAAGGTCACACCATCCCCCACCATCATCAGGTAGATGAGGAACAATCACTGATAGTATCATTAGGATCTGTACATTATCTGCATTGTTACCATTGATGTCATTTTTATTATATATTCAGAGTGGAAACCTGAGAGATCCTAAAGTTGTTGTTAAAGAAGAGTATAAAGAGGAGGATGAGGAGTATGGAGTGATGGAGGAGTTTTCAGAAGGACACAAGGATATGATGGAGCCACCAAATACCAGGAACCCACCAGAGAGATGTCCCCGTCCTCTGTATTCCACACAGGAAGGGCTCACCATCCCCCACCATTACAAGGTTGGTGGATCGGAGCATCTAGAACATGGAGACAATATTTGGATTTTTTTTACGTGATCTTACAATATTAAAGCTTATATTTTACAGATGATATTCTCTCTCCTTCTCTTGGTTTAGGGTGAAGATCTGATAGATATAAAAGTTGAGGTGAAATCAGAAGAAGAAGAAGAGAGGTATGTGAGGGATGATCAGCAGTCTATGGAGGAGGATGGAATAACGGGGACATTTATAGAGGAGGACACTCCTACAGAGATCAGCACAGGTGGGTCATTAACACTAAATCCATTCCTCCACCCATACTGCTCACTGATTGGTCCAGAGTAGGGCGGGGACTGGGTGATATCAGCCTGTAATCCCCTGGTCACTTTCCTGAGCTGTGTTCCCCGTCCTGTATTCCTGTATTTCTCTCCGATAATCTTCCTTCTCTGTGCTGCCGACACAAGTATATCTTTAATCTAAGACTGATTACCGTATACCAATATTATGAGTCCCGACCGTTACACTATATACAGTAATTACGGTATATAAATTGCATGTTACATACTCCTGACCCCTGCACTGTATACTTATTTATATATTCTAAAAAAATTATAGTGCAGCACTTCTCGTGAACAAACCCTAAAGCAAATACTGGAAACAGACTATGAAAGTGTCTTTCTCATTAAAGTGCAGAAATAATACATTGGTGAGACAAAATATAACTGAACAGTCCTCAAACCATTCCCATCTGATGCGTGGCATCCTGATTAGACTTCCTAAAGAGTATTTATGGTCTTCAGGATCAGTCCAGTCTTCATCTTGGTTGTTCTCCCCCCATCCTCACTCTCTGACCTCTGGTGGGGCTCAGCCCCGCTGTTATTCATGACTAAATCATGGACTAAATAAGGAAGTGCAGGACTTCTTGTGTTGGGAAGATGGCAATGAGTGATAGAGGGGGAGGGGACACTCGTCCTATAATCCCCTCATCACTGTCACTCCTATAAAAGACAGTTCTCGTTGTTTCCTCACTCTCTGACTGTGACAGATCTTGGATACCCCAGCTGGGCACCTCCGCCAGACCTGATCAGAGACCCATTTACTAGTTACCTTGAGGGGGGAATTGTAAGATCCTCAGAGACAAAGCTGCCTGATGTGGGCGGAGTCCTGGTTTAGGGGAACCAATCAGCTCATGTCTAGTAATAATCTTTGTATTTCTATTTTAGTAGATGGACGGGAGATGAGGAAAACCTCAGAGGATTGTCTCACTTTGTCTCCAGACTGTAAAGTAGAAGATGAGGACATCACACAGTATAGTCCAGGAGAAAACCCGACTACCTCAAATGTCCATCCGGCACCACACAGTGTAGATGGACCATCGTATTCCTCTTATCCTGAGGAACCTCAGACTGTGCGGGACGGTGCCGGACCATCGTATTCCTCTTATCCCGAGGAACCTCAGACTGTGCGGGACGGTGCCGGACCATCGTATTCCTCTTATCCTGAGGAACCTCAGACTGTGCGGGACGGTGCCGGACCATCGTATTCCTCTTATCCTGAGGAACCTCAGACTGTGCGGGACGGTGCCGGACCATCGTATTCCTCTTATCCCGAGGAACCTCAGACTGTGCGGGACGGTGCCGGACCATCGTATTCCTCTTATCCTGAGGAACCTCAGACTGTGCGGGACGGTGCCGGACCATCGTATTCCTCTTATCCTGAGGAACCTCAGACTGTGCGGGACGGTGCCGGACCATCGTATTCCTCTTATCCCGAGGAACCTCAGACTGTGCGGGACGGTGCCGGACCATCGTATTCCTCTTATCCCGAGGAACCTCAGACTGTGCGGGACGGTGCCGGACCATCGTATTCCTCTTATCCTGAGGAACCTCAGACTGTGCGGGACGGTGCCGGACCATCGTATTCCTCTTATCCTGAGGAACCTCAGACTGTGCGGGACGGTGCCGGACCATCGTATTCCTCTTATCCCGAGGAACCTCAGACTGTGCGGGACGGTGCCGGACCATCGTATTCCTCTTATCCTAAGGAACCTCAGACTGTGCGGGACGGTGCCGGACCATCGTATTCCTCTTATCCTGAGGAACCTCAGACTGTGCGGGACGGTGCCGGACCATCGTATTCCTCTCATCCCGAGGAACCTCAGACTGTGCGGGACGGTGCCGGACCATCGTATTCCTCTTATCCCGAGGAACCTCAGACTGTGCGGGACGGTGCCGGACCATCGTATTCCTCTTATCCCGAGGAACCTCAGACTGTGCGGGACGGTGCCGGACCATCGTATTCCTCTTATCCTGAGGAACCTCAGACTGTGCGGGACGGTGCCGGACCATCGTATTCCTCTTATCCTGAGGAACCTCAGACTGTGCGGGACGGTGCCGGACCATCGTATTCCTCTTATCCTGAGGAACCTCAGACTGTGCGGGACGGTGCCGGACCATCGTATTCCTCTTATCCCGAGGAACCTCAGACTGTGCGGGACGGTGCCGGACCATCGTATTCCTCTTATCCTGAGGAACCTCAGACTGTGCGGGACGGTGCCGGACCATCGTATTCCTCTTATCCCGAGGAACCTCAGACTGTGCGGGACGGTGCCGGACCATCGTATTCCTCTTATCCCGAGGAACCTCAGACTGTGCGGGACGGTGCCGGACCATCGTATTCCTCTTATCCTGAGGAACCTCAGACTGTGCGGGACGGTGCCGGACCATCGTATTCCTCTTATCCCGAGGAACCTCGGACTGTGCGGGACGGTGCCGGACCATCGTATTCCTCTTATCCTGAGGAACCTCGGACTGTGCGGGACGGTGCCGGACCATCGTATTCCTCTTATCCTGAGGAACCTCAGACTGTGCGGGACGGTGCCGTCCTTCCAACAGATAAGAGGTTTTCCTGTACTGAGTGCGGGAAGTGTTTCCATTTTAAATTCAATCTTGATGATCATAAAAGATCTCACACAGCTGAGAAGCGGCATTCCTGTCCTGAGTGCGGGAAATGTTTTTTAAAGAAAGCCCATCTTTCCCTACATCAGAGATCTCACACAGAAGAAAAGTCGTATTCTTGTTCTGAGTGCGGAAAATGTTTTTCAGGGAAGTTTGGTCTTAACAGACATCGGAGGTCTCACACGGGGGAGAAGCCGTATTCCTGTCCTGAGTGCGGGAAATGTTTTCTAGAAAAACCACAACTTGTGACTCATCAAATGTCTCACACAGGAGAGAAGCCGTTCACCTGTTCCGAGTGCGGAAAATGTTTTACAGAAAAATCCAAACTTTTCACTCATCAGAGGTCTCACACAGAACATAAGGCATTATCCTGTGCTGAGTGCGGGAAATTTTTTTCATTGAAGTCCAGCCTTTTTAGACATCAGAGATTGCACACAGGGGAGAAGCCGTATTCCTGTTCTGAGTGCGGGAAACGTTTTGCAACAAAATCAGAACTTGTCACACATCAGAGATCTCACACAGAGGAGAAGCCATTTTCCTGTTCTGAGTGCGGGAAATGTTTTTCATTGAAGTCCAGTCTTTTTAGACATCAGAGAATGCATACGGGGGAGAAGCCGTATTCCTGTACTGAGTGCGGGAAATGTTTTTCACAGATAGCCCATCTTAACACACACCAGAGATCTCACACGGGGGAGAAGCCGTATTCCTGTCTTGAGTGTGGGAAATGTTTTGTACGAAAATCACAACTTGCCACACATCAGGGCTCTCACACGGGGGAGAAGCCGTATTCATGTTCAGAGTGCGGGAAATGGTTTTCAAGGAAGTCTCATCTTTACAGACATCAGAGATCTCACACGGGGGAGAAGCCGCATTCCTGTCCTGAGTGCGGGAAATGTTTTGTACGGAAATCACAACTTGTCACGCATCAGAGGTCTCACACGGGGGAGAAGCCGTACTCCTGTCCCGTGTGCGCAAAATGTTTTTCTAGTAAGTCCCATCTTTACAAACATCAGAGATTGCACACGGGGGAGAAGCCACTTTCCTGTCCTGAGTGAGGGAATTTTTCTTCCTGGACATCCAGGGCTTGCATTGAAAAAGTTATTTTTTTCTGTATGTTACCCTTTTTACATACCAATAAAAGTATTTAAAGAAGAATGTTGCTGGACATGTGGGGAAGAAGCACACCCTGATATACACCTCAGATATACTCCATGGCTGATCTTCATCATGGAAGAAACAGTTGATAAGGAGATCAGAGATCACCAAAGACATGGATGAAGTGTTGTACCGTGTCGGCCATTGATAGCAGGAGAAAAATAAAAATGGAGTCATTACCTCTCATTGGCTGAGTACATTTTGTGGTACGGAGACTTAGAGGTCTATTATTCTCTTGCAAGAGGTCTGTTTTCTCAAGTCGTCTTCCAGGACGAACCGCGTTAACCCCAACATTTTAAAAAGTCCTCTAGGCCTTTTAAAATAAAAATGGAGTCATTACCTCTCATTGGCTGAGTACATTTTGTGGTATGGAGGCTTAGAGGTCTATTATTCTCTTGCAAGAGGTCCGTTTTCTCAAGTCGTCTTCCAGGACAAAACACGTTAACCCCACCACTTAAAAGGCAGTCCTCTAGGGCTTTTAAAATAAAAATGGAGTCATTACCTCTCATTGGCTGAGTACATTTTGTGGTATAGAGACTTAGAGGTCTATTATTCTCTTGCAAGAGGTCCATTTTCTCAAGTCGTCTTCCAGGACGAAACACGTTAACCCCACCACTTAAAAGGCAGTCCTCTAGGGCTTTTAAAATAAAAATGGAGTCATTACCTCTCATTGGCTGAGTACATTTTCTGGTATAGAGACTTAGAGGTCTATTATGAATAAGAAAGCCATGACGAATATTGTCCATATTTTATATAACTGTCAGAAACCATGAAATCAGACCGAGACAGAAGTACAGTTAAATCACACTTGTTTAATAATAAAAGTAAATAGAACAAATGTAGTCAAAACATAGCCAGAGTTCAGGAACCGGAGCGGATAGTCAGACTAGCCAAACATCAGGGAGCCGGAGATGAGCGTAGTAAAAGAGCAAGCAGGATCTGGAGCCAGAAGGGATGTCAGCCAAGCAAGTCTTTTAACAGGAATGCTGGAGATAGTCTCTGTGATGTTGACCAAGGTCTGGTGTAAACTCTTGCAAGTGGTCTGTTTTCTCAAGTCGTCTTCCAGGACGAAACGCGTTAACCCCAACATTTAAAAGGCGGGCCTCAAGGCTTTTTTAAAATAAAAATGGAGTCATTACCTCTCATTGGCATTGAGTACATTTTGTGGTATGGAGACTTAGAGGTCTATTATTCTCTTGCAAGAGGTCAGGACGAAACATGTTAACCCCACCACTTAAAATGTAGTCCTCTAGGCCTTTTAAAATAACAAATGAGTCATTTCCTCTCATTGGCTGAGTACATTTTGTGGTATAGAGACTTAGAGGTCTATTATTCTCTTGCAAGAGGTCTGTTTTCTCAAGTCGTCTTCCAGGACGAAACGCGTTAACCCCAACATTTTAAAAGGCGGTCCTCTAGGCCTTTTAAAATAAAAATGGAGTCATTACCTCTCATTGGCTGAGTACATTTTGTGGTACGGAGACTTAGGGGTCTATTATGAATAAGAAAACAAATAGTTGATGGAATGTGGCACAGGTTTGCCCAGCCGTGACGAATATTATCCATATTTTATATAACTCAGTGATTTCCTATGATCATTGCCTCCATCTAGTGTCCATAATTCTGTATCGCAATATTTTTACAGCTTTAGGAATTTCAGTAAAAATACTTCGTTGTGGCCACTAGATGGAGCTGACAATCATAGGAAATCACTCTGTTAATTACAATGCGGGCAGAATTGATCACATCTGGGCTCATTCTTGTCACGCTCGTCCAACAAATCTTCTGTACATTGACCCCTAGGTTCCCGTCATCAGGCATGGTTTCCTACAAATCCCGGAGATATTATACCCATCCACTTATGACTACAGTAGACATCGAAGAACATAAACCAATGATGAGAGTCTATTAGGTCCCTCATGTCTCTCCTTCCCTCCACTGAAGATAATGAAGAGCAGACTGGGCTCCATTTACAGCTTCTCCTTCCACAGCTCCTCTGGTCACAGCGGTCAAGAAATATGCCCTGTACAACCGATAGGATTTTTCGATGGAAACTGTGTGATAGGACCTTGTTGTCGGAAATTCCGACCGTGTGTAGGCTCCATCGCACATTTTCCATAGGAATTTCCGTCACACAAAATTTGAGATCTGGTTCTGAAATTTTCCAACAACGAAATCCGTTGTCGGAAAATTCCGACGCACAAAGTGCCACGCATGCTCGGAATCAAGCAGAAGGAGCCGCACTGGCTGTCGAACTTCATTTTTCTCGGCTTGTCGTACGTGTTGTACGTCACCGCGCTCTTGATGTTCGGAATTTCCGACCAACTTTGTGTGACCGCGTGTATGCAAGACAAGTTTGAGCCAACATCCGTCGGAAAAAATTCCATGGATTTTGTTGTCGGGGCATAATAGAACTAAACCCAGAGGTGACCGAATACACATCACTTCCGGGTTCATTCTAGCTAGGGGTGATTAGACATGTGCACAACAGAAAAATTTGTTTATTTTCGTTTCGTTTTTTTCGTTTCCGTTGATTCGTAACGATCCGTAAATTCGTAAGTCGTCGGTGTTCGTATTCGTAACGATTCGTATTTTCGTAAGAGTTATTTTTTCATTGATTCGTTTTTCCGTTAGTTTAATTTTCGTTTATTCGAAATTCGGACGCATTCGTATTTTCGTAGATTTAGTTACATTCCTACTTTCGTTAGATTGATTTTTTCGTACTTTCGTAACATTGTTTTCGTAGATTCGTAATCGGAGCATAATTCATAATGTTATGTAATGTGTATGCTATTATTACATTGTAATAGACATGGAAAATTACGAATCAAAAAAAAAGTTACGAAAAAAAAAGTCGAAGCACGTTAAGCAGCGATTGTAAGGGACACAGAAAATTCTGAATCAAAAAAAAAAAAAGTTACGAATGTACAAATTTTTTCGTTCAATCCATTCGAAGCACGTTAAGCAGCGCCATTGTAAGGGACACAGAAAATTCTGAATCAAAAAAAAAAAAAGTTACGAATGTACGAATTTTTTCGTTCAATCCATTCGAAGCACGTTAAGCAGCGCCATTGTAAGGGACACGGAAAATAACCAATTCAACAAAAAAGTTACGAATGTACAATTTTTTCGTTCATTTTGATTTTCGTTGTTCCTGTTTTCCTTTTTCGGATTTTCTTCTTTCGTGGTTTCGTTGTTTCTAATTAGTTTTTTTTCGGATTTTCGTTGTTTTTCGATTCGTTCGATTCGAACATTCATTATTCGTTAAAATTTTTAGCGAATCGTTCGTTCATTCGTACGATAACGAATGAACGAATATAACGAAAAAAAACTAAACGAATTGCACATGTCTAGGGGTGATCAGCGAGCGGATGTTCTCTGGTCTCTCTCTTCTCTACCTAACAGAACCCACCATGCCAATGCTGGGCCTGCAGGTGGAATATCGGAAACCCAGTTAACATGGTGGAGAGTCTAGGGAAGCCATCCAGTGGCTGTATAGAGTAGACATGTGCATTCCTTTTCGTCCAAATGCATTTTCGTCCGAATTTCAGGTATTTTCGTTATCGTTTTCACAAACGACAACGAAAGTGCAGAATCCGAAAAACGAAAGATCCGACATACACAAATGCTTTATTTTCATTTTGGTTGTGACAACAGTTTGATATAGATAGGAGATTCGACACTGACAATAACAATCTGTGTCCATCAAACCTGTGGTCGAATGTGCCTAACCTTAACTCTATTAGTCCAAGATTATTCTACATAGAGAGAAAATATTCGACGTAGAGAGAAAAGATTAGACAGAGAGAAAAGATTCGACGTAGAGAGAAAAGATTCGACATAGAGAGAAAAGATTTGACATAGAGAGAAAAGATTTGACATAGAGAAAAAGATTCGACATAGAGAGAAAAGATTTGACATAGAGAGAAAAGATTTGACGTAGAGAGAAAAGATTTGACAGAGAGAGAAAAGATTCGACAGAGAGAGAAAAGATTTGACGTAGAGAAAAGATTCGACGTAGAGAGAAAAGATTCGACATAAAGAGAACAGATTCAACATAGAGAGAAAAGATTTGACGTAGAGAGAAAAGATTCGACAGAAAGAGAAAAGATTTGACATAGAGAGAAAAGATTTGACGTAGAGAGAAAAGATTCGACATAGATAGAAAAGATTTGACAGAAAGAGAAAAGATTTGACGTAGAGAGGAAAGATTTGACATAGAGAGAAAAGATTTGACATAGAGAGAAAAGATTCGACATAAAGAGAAAAGATTCAACATAGAGAGAAAAGATTTGACGTAGAGAGAAAAGATTTGACAGAAAGAGAAAAGATTCGACATAGAGAGAAAGATTCAACATAGAGAGAAAAAGATTTGACATAGAGAGAAAAGATTTGACATAAAGAGAAAAGATTCGACGTAGAGAGAAAAGATTCAACATAGAGAGAAAAAGATTTGACGTAGAGAGAAAAGATTTGACGTAAAGAGAAAAGATTTGATATAGAAAAGATTTGACATAGAGAGAAAAGATTTGACATAGAGAGAAAAGATTTGACATAGAGAGAAAAGATTCAACATAGAGAGAAAAGATTCGACAGAAAGAGAAAAGATTCGACGTAGAGAGAAAAGATTCGACGTAGAGAGAAAAGATTCGACGTAGAGAGAAAAGATTTGACATAAAGAGAACAGATTCAACATAGAGAGAAAAGATTTGACGTAGAGAGAAAAGATTCGACAGAAAGAGAAAAGATTTGACGTAGAGAGAAAAGATTTGACGTAGAAAGAAAAGATTTGACATAAAGAGAAAAGATTCAACATAGAGAGAAAAGATTTGACAGAGAGAAAAGATTTGACGTAGAGAGAAAAGATGCGACATAAAGTGAAAAGATTTGACGTAGAGAGAAAAGATTTGACGTAGAGAGAAAAGATTTGACGTAGAGAGAAAAGATTTGACATAGAGAGAAACGATTCGACATAAAGAGAAAAGATTTGACATAAAGAGAACAGATTCAACATAGAGAGAAAAGATTTGACATAAAGAGAAAAGATTCAACATAGAGAGAAAAGATTTGACAGAGAGAAAAGATTTGACGTAGAGAGAAAAGATGCGACATAAAGTGAAAAGATTTGACGTAGAGAGAAAAGATTTGACGTAGAGAGAAAAGATTTGACGTAGAGAGAAAAGATTTGACATAGAGAGAAAAGATTTGACATAGAGAGAAAAGATTTGACATAGAGAGAAAAGATTTGACATAAAGAGAACAGATTCAACATAGAGAGAAAAGATTTGACGTAGAGAGAAAAGATTCGACAGAAAGAGAAAAGATTTGACGTAGAGAGAAAAGATTTGACATGGAGAGAAAAGATTTGACATAAAGAAAACAGATTCAACATAGAGAGAAAAGATTTGACGTAGAGAGAAAAGATTCGACAGAAAGAGAAAAGATTTGACGTAGAGAGAAAAGATTCGACGTAGAGAGAAAAGATTCGACGTAGAGAGAAAAGATTTGACGTAAAGAGAACAGATTCAACATAGAGAGAAAAGATTTGACGTAGAGAGAAAAGATTTGATATAGAAAAGATTCGACATAAAGAGAAAAGATTTGATATAGAAAAGATTCGACGTAGAGAGAAAAGATTTGACATAGAGAGAAAAGATTTGACATAGAGAGAAAAGATTCGACATAAAGAGAACAGATTCAAAATAGAGAGAAAAGATTTGACGTAGAGAGAAAAGATTCGACAGAAAGAGAAAAGATTCGACGTAGAGAGAAAAGATTTGACATAAAGAGAACAGATTCAACATAGAGAGAAAAGATTTGACGTAGAGAGAAAAGATTCGACAGAAAGAGAAAAGATTTGACGTAGAGAGAAAAGATTTGACATAAAGAGAAACGATTCGACATAGAGAGAAAAGATTTGACGTAGAGAGAAAAGATTTGATATAGAAAAGATTCGACATAAAGAGAAAAGATTTGACATAGAGAGAAAAGATTTGACATAAAGAGAACAGATTCAACATAGAGAGAAAAGATTTGACGTAGAAAGAAAAGATTCGACAGAAAGAGAAAAGATTCGACGTAGAGAGAAAAGATTTGACATAGAGAGAAAAGATTTGACATAAAGAGAACAGATTCAACATAGAGAGAAAAGATTTGACATAGAGAGAAAAGATTCGACAGAAAGAGAAAAGATTCGACATAGAGAGAAAAGATTTGACATAGAGAGAAAAGATTCGACATAAAGAGAACAGATTCAACATAGAGAGAAAAGATTTGACATAGAGAGAAAAGATTTGACATAGAGAGAAAAGATTCGACATAAAGAGAACAGATTCAACATAGAGAGAAAAGATTCGACAGAAAGAGAAAAGATTTGACGTAGAGAGAAAAGATTCGACGTAGAGAGAAAAGATTCGACATAGAGAGAAAAGATTTGACATAGAGAGAAAAGATTTGACATAGAGAGAAAAGATTCGACGTAGAGAGAAAAGATTCGACATAGAGAGAAAAGATTTGACATAGAGAGAAAAGATTCGACATAAAGAGAACAGATTCAACATAGAGAGAAAAGATTTGACGTAGAGAGAAAAGATTTGACGTAGAGAGAAAAGATTTGATATAGAAAAGATTTGACATAAAGAGAAAAGATTTGACATAGAGAGAAAAGATTTGACATAGAGAGAAAAGATTTGACATAGAGAGAAAAGATTCGACATAAAGAGAACAGATTCAACATAGAGAGAAAAGATTCGACAGAAAGAGAAAAGATTTGACGTAGAGAGAAAAGATTCGACGTAGAGAGAAAAGATTCGACATAGAGAGAAAAGATTTGACATAGAGAGAAAAGATTTGACATAGAGAGAAAAGATTCGACGTAGAGAGAAAAGATTCGACATAGAGAGAAAAGATTTGACATAGAGAGAAAAGATTTGACATAGAGAGAAAAGATTCGACATAAAGAGAACAGATTCAACATAGAGAGAAAAGATTTGACGTAGAGAGAAAAGATTCGACAGAAAGAGAAAAGATTCGACGTAGAGAGAAAAGATTCGACGTAGAGAGAAAAGATTTGACTTGGAGAAAAGATTTGACATAAAGAGAACAGATTCAACATAGAGAGAAAAGATTTGACGTAGAGAGAAAAGATTCGACAGAAAGAGAAAAGATTTGACGTAGAGAGAAAAGATTTGACATAAAGAGAAAAGATTCGACATAGAGAGAAAAGATTTGACGTAGAGAGAAAAGATTTGACATAAAGAGAACAGATTCAACATAGAGAGAAAAGATTTGACGTAGAAAGAAAAGTTTCGACAGAAAGAGAAAAGATTCGACGTAGAGAGAAAAGATTTGACATAGAGAGAAAAGATTTGACATAAAGAGAACAGATTCAACATAGAGAGAAAAGATTTGACGTAGAGAGAAAAGATTCGACAGAAAGAGAAAAGATTCGACGTAGAGAGAAAAGATTTGACATAGAGAGAAAAGATTCGACATAAAGAGAACAGATTCAACATAGAGAGAAAAGATTCGACAGAAAGAGAAAAGATTCGACGTAGAGAGAAAAGATTTGACGTAGAGAGAAAAGATTTGATATAAAAAAGATTTGACATAAAGAGAAAAGATTTGACATAGAGAGAAAAGATTCGACAGAAAGAGAAAAGATTCGACGTAGAGAGAAAAGATTCGACGTAGAGAGAAAAGATTTGACGTAGAGAGAAAAGATTTGACGTAAAGAGAACAGATTCAACATAGAGAGAAAAGATTTGACGTAGAGAGAAAAGATTCGACAGAAAGAGAAAAGATTCGACGTAGAGAGAAAAGATTCGACATAGAGAGAAAAGATTCGACGTAGAGAGAAAAGATTTGACATAAAGAGAACAGATTCAACATAGAGAGAAAAGATTTGACGTAGAGAGAAAAGATTTGACAGAAAGAGAAAAGATTCGACGTAGAGAGAAAAGATTTGACATAAAGAGAACAGATTCAACATAGAGAGAAAAGATTTGACGTAGAGAGAAAAGATTTGACATAAAGAGAAAAGATTCGACATAGAGAGAAAAGATTCGACATAAAGAGAACAGATTCAACATAGAGAGAAAAGATTTGACGTAGAGAGAAAAGATTTGACAGAAAGAGAAAAGATTTGACGTAGAGAGAAAAGATTTGACAGAAAGAGAAAAGATTCGACGTAGAGAGAAAAGATTCGACGTAGAGAGAAAAGATTCGACGTAGAGAGAAAAGATTCGACGTAGAGAGAAAAGATTTGACATAGAGAGAAAAGATTTGACATAGAGAGAAAAGATTCGACATAAAGAGAACAGATTCAACATAGAGAGAAAAGATTCGACGTAGAGAGAAAAGATTTGACATAAAGAGAACAGATTCAACATAGAGAGAAAAGATTTGACGTAGAGAGAAAAGATTCGACAGAAAGAGAAAAGATTTGACGTAGAGAGAAAAGATTTGACATAAAGAGAAAAGATTCGACATAAAGAGAACAGATTCAACATAGAGAGAAAAGATTTGACGTAGAGAGAAAAGATTTGATATAGAAAAGATTCGACATAAAGAGAAAAGATTTGACGTAGAGAGACAAGATTTGACGTAGAGAGAAAAGATTTGACATAGGGAGAAAAGATTTGACATAGAGAGAAAAGATTCGACGTAGAGAGAAAAGATTCGTCACAAAGAGAAAAGATATGACATAGAGAGAAAAGATTCGACATAGAGAGAAAAGATTCGACGTAGAGAGAAAAGATTCGACATAGAGAGGAAAAATTCGACATAGAGAGAAAAGATCGCTGCTGGAATTGGGTGGGGGAAGTAAAATAAAAATAATGATGATGATGAATGTTATTGGCTGATTGTAACCAAAGAGGAGGAGCAGTAAAATAGCCAGAACTAAGTACACCCGTACAGACAACTTACTTTCACTTACGATTTCTAGCAGAGAGACACTCACTGAATCATTTCAGAAGACAGACAATCTTAGTTGGTCCGTTTGTCAGAGAACCTGAATTATTTAGCAATTAAGCATAAGCACAGCAGCAGAACAATAGTGAAGCTACAGTTCAACCTAACTTTTTCATAATAATCTGCTGCTATTGTGTTAGTGTTGTGAACTTGATAGTGATACTAGTGTTGTGATGGCCTCAGAGGCTGCCCGTGTTGTGTGTGGGGGGGGGGGGTTTATTATTATAGATTCTATATTATAGATTGAGATTCTATATAGATTCTATATACCCTATCTTCTTGTTACCTGTCTGATCAGTGATCACTATCACCAGTCCATTTTCTGTTTGAACTATATACATTCAACATGAACCACAAAGATTCCACAAAGCAGTGAAAAACATACAAACGTTGAATCTTTGGCTTATGGTGTCTGTCGAAAGTTCTAAGAAGATTCGACGGAGCAGCTAATCTATACGGCGCCGTACAGTTTATCTGCTCCGTCGAATCTTCTTTGAACATTCGACAGACACCATAAGCCTTCAATGACAGATTCCACCTTAATTCATTTGGATTTTCGGACGAATGCAATTTTTCACGAAAAACAAAATAAATAAAAACGAATTTCAGAAGTAACTAAATAAATACATTTTTGGGACGAAAACGAAATTTCGTAACTAAATATTTCAGTGTGCACGTGTCTAGTATAGAGTTTCCAACCCTGTGACGATGTCTGAGAGCGCACTTATTCTTCACCAGAATGTTCCAGAAGGGTACTGCTGGTCTCTGTGACAAATCATTCCACCATTGTAGGTAGGTCGGGGGAAGGTTTCCCCAAGCATTGTAATTTGGTGTTTGGCTATTTCCACCATTGGCCACGTCTGTAAAATATCTAATCCTCGTGTTTGCCGATACTCTGATACCGGATTGGTAATTTGATTGATTTTCATAACCAGGAATGAGATGAAGGATCAATATCATGTCCAATCATGAAGCAGATTTCTGGCCTCACTCCACCAATGTGCTCCAGGCAGTACAATACAGGGCCAAATTATTATTTTTTTCGGAGGGAGGTTCAGCTTTGTGTATCCAAAGGAAAATAAATAGGTGGTGAATTGAGGGTGTGGTAAAACAGTGGGAGGGGCTTCAAATTTTAAACTACTCATAGAGCACAGGGTTACATATTTCACATAGTTCTTGTACCCACAAATATGCTTCAATGACTGAGCCACAATAGAGAGTCTAACAGACACACACAAACCTCAGCACAATCATTGGTATAAATGGAACTCTTCCATCAGATATGCTTTCCTACACACAGCCGACCTCCAGGAAGATCTTCAATAAGATCCTGACCACTGAGCAACCAGCAAGCGTTTTACAATATGGCATAAAGCACGGGTCAGCAATGTGTAGATCGTGATCTACCAGCAGACCGCGACCAGGTGACTGGTAGATGTCGATCTGGGCCTGCTAACCCGCAATTCCAGAGCATCAAAGTTCATTGCAGAGAGACTACTTGTAAAGTCGAAGCTGTAGTAGGTAGGAAGAGCCGCATAAGCCGATGCCTCCTCTGTAGTTCTGGTTCTTGTCCCATGTGGAGTGATAATCTGATGCCTTCTCTGTAGTTCTGGTTCCTGTCCCATGCGGAGTGATAAGTCGATGTCTCCTCTGTAGTTCTGGTCCCATGTGGAGTGATAAGCCGATGCCTCCTCTGTAGTTCTGATCACATGTGGAGTGATAAGCCAATGCCTCCTCTGTAGTTCTGGTTCCTGTCCCATGTGGAATGATAAGCCGATACCTCTGTAGTTCTAGTTCCTGTCCCATGCGGAGTGATAAGCCGATGCCTCCTCTGTAGTTCTGGTTCCTGTCCCATGTGGAATGATAAGCCGATGCCTCTTCTGTAGTTCTGGTTCCTGTCCCATGTGGAGTGATAAGCCAATGCCTCCTCTGTAGTTCTGGTTCCTGTCCCATGTGGAATGATAAGCCGATGCCTCTTCTGTAGTTCTGGTCCCATGTGGAGTGATAAGCCGATGCCTCCTCTGTAGTTCTAGTTCCTGTCCCATGCGAAGTGATACCAATGGCACATCAGTGTGAAGTTAGAGTAATTTCACTAGAACTTGGAGTAATTCCAAGTTGTCAGTGTAGTGGTCTCTTACATTGGTGACCAATGAGAGAAGGGCCCTCTTATATCATTATCAGTGGGAAGATTGCCAGTTGCTACTGAGAGGCAGAAATTGTTCATTGCTCAGGGAACCCCTAGAAGCCTTTGGAGGAACCCTGGCTGAGAAAGGCTGGACTAGGCAGTAATATATTTCTCTCCCCCTTGGTGGGAGTGGAGATGACCCCATCTATAAGGATATACAGTACATACACAGCACAAGGTTATGGTCACACTACGAGACGTTTCTCGGGGGCTGCAGTTCCTCTGAGCTCCACAAGATGGTGATATTCTCACTTCTACCATAGAGACAGCAAGTGATGTCAGGTACAGACAGGAAGTTCCGGGTGAGAGGTGAGTCAGGAGGAAGTAGAGAGAAGACATCGCTGGAAGAGGAGGTAATAAGATCTTATTTTCTATTTACACCCAGTAACCCCCCCCCCGTCATGTCCGTCCTCTTCCTCCATAGTCACTGTGACGTCTTTTATCTCCAGCAGATGATGATACACACATATATAGTGTGGAAACCTAGATTAGCCCCAGAACATTTCTCTAATTATATATATATATATATATACCTGTCTAGACGGAAACCTGTATAAATCAAAGTACGGCACCAATGAGGATGGAGGAGGACCGGAGTCACATGACTGAGAAGATACTAAACCTCACCCTGGAGATCATCTACCTGCTGACCGGAGAGGTGAGGAGGATTCTGGAGGTCACATGACATCACTCTTATCTCTATTAATAAAACACAGACCTGACCGGAGAGGTGAGGAGGATTCTGGGAGGTCACATGACATCACTCTTATCTCTATTATATAAAACACAGACCTGACCGGAGAGGTGAGGAGGATTCTGGGAGGTCACATGACATCACTCTTATCTCTATTATTAAAACACAGACCTGACCGGAGAGGTGAGGGGGATTCTGGGAGGTCACATGACATCACTCTTATCTCTATTATTAAAACACAGACCTGACCGGAGAGGTGAGGAGGATTCTGGGAGGTCACATGACATCACTCTTATCTCTATTAATAAAACACAGACCTGACCGGAGAGGTGAGGAGGATTCTGGGAGGTCACATGACATCACTCTTATCTCTGTTAATAAAACACAGACCTGACCGGAGAGGTGAGGAGGATTCTGGGAGGTCACATGACATCACTCTTATCTCTATTAATAAAACACAGACCTGACCGGAGAGGTGAGGAGGATTCTGGGATTCTAACATGATATTCCTATTGGTTCTCCAATACAGAGATTTCCTCTTGTGAAGTCCGGTGATCATATGACCATCACAGTGCCTCCATGTGACTCCCTAAAACCTGAGAGACACAACATGGAGGAGATTCTAGAAGTCACCAAGAAGATGATGGAGCTGCTGACAGGAGAGGTGAGGAGGATTCTGGGAATTCTGGGACATTATCCAGTAACAGACAAGGGGTGTGTCTGGATGGTGACTGTATCATTGTGTGTGTCAGGTTCCTATAAGGTAGATGATTGATAATTATTGTTAGTTATGGTTTATATACAAGCATGTTTATTAAAATAAATATTTTATTACATCTTTCAGAATGAAAAAAATAATATTGTTGTTAAAGAAGAGTATAAAGAGGAGGATGAGGAGTATGGGGTGATGGAGGAGTTTTCAGAAGGACACAAGGATATGATGGAGCCACCAAATACCAGGAACCCACCAGAGAGATGTCCCCGCCCTCTGTATTCCCGGGATCCCACACAGGAAGGTCACACCATCCCCCACTGTTACAAGGTTGGTGGGACGGAGATTCTAAAACAGACTCATGGAGACGATGTGTGGATTTCTTATGTGATGTCACAATATTAAAGCTTATATTTTACAGATGATATTCTCTCTCATTCTCTTGGTTTAGAGTGGAGATCCAATCGATATAGAATTTGAGGTGAAATCAGAAGAAGAAGAAGAAGAAGAGAGGTATGTGAGGGATGATCAGCAGTCTATGGAGGAGGATGGAATAACGGGGACATTTATAGAGGAGGACACTCCTACAGAGATCAGCACAGGTGGGTCATTAACACTAAATCCATTCCTCCACCCATACTGCTCACTGATTGGTGCAGAGTAGGGCGGGGACTGGGTGATATCAGCCTGTAATCCCCTGGTCACTTTCCTGAGCTGTGTTCCCCGTCCTGTATTTCTCTCCGATAATCTTCCTTCTCTGTGCTGCAGACACAATTTATGTATCTAGACTGGATTTATGGAGATTTCGGGGTTCAGCTGGCAGAAAAATGTTCATTTTCACCATAGGGGTTAGCCTAAGCACCTGGGGTATGTACTTTGAGTCTTCTGCCCCATGCCCGGGTCCAGCAAGATCTCTGGCGGAGTTATTCTCCCGGGGTTACTTGCTCTGTTATTTGCTGGCTGTGCCGGGTGGAGGGATATGTCTGTATAGTCTCAGACCCGAGTCACTGAGTGCAGTCTCAGGAGATGGGAGGCAGCGGGGTGGGACCTCTGCAACTTGTCTCCAGTAAACATTTCAGCCACCAATATTATGAGTCCTGACCCCTGCACTATATACTCTATGTTGTACATTACATACTCCTGACCCCTGCACTATATACTCTATGTTGTACATTACATACTCCTGACCCCTGCACTATATACTCTATAATGCCCCCGTACACACGGTCGGTTTTACCGATGGAAAATGTCCTATCGGATCATGTTGTTGGAAATCCCGACCGTGTGTGGGCTCCATCTGACTTTTTCCGTCGGAAAAAGTTTTATCTCCTGCTCTCAAATTTTCCGACAACAAAGTCCTGTCGGACTTTTTCCGATCGTGTGTAGCGAATTCCGACGGACAAAGTGCCACGCATGCTCAGATCACATTACGAGACCAAAGCTATTGGCTACCAGCCTCTACGTAGTTCCGTCGTACGCAACGAACGTCACCACGTTCAGAATGATCGGATTTTCCGACAACTTTGTCCGACGGTGTGTATGCAACACCAGTGTCGGACAAAATCCGTCGAAAAAAATCAGACGGATTTTGTGGTTGGAATTTCCGACCGTGTGTACGGGGCATTAGAGTCTATGGGACCTGAACTTGAAAAATCAAAAGTGCCCATTTTGAAGGCTTACATGCAAGTTATTAGCCATAAAAAGGGGTATGGGGGTCCGGGTGCTGCCCTGGGGGATATATATCAATGTTTGTAAAGAAGCAGTGATTTTAATGATGCTTAAATTGAAACAATAAAAATTAAAAATCACATTAAATATAGTGTCTGGGGGGGTCCCCTTACTCTGACTGTAAAGTGGCACATCTGTACCATGTATAGAACCTACTGCAGCAAAACTGACATTTATATAAAGAAAAATAAATTACATTTACATTTCCGGCAATACCGGGCCCTTTGGGTCTGGTATGGGTTTTAAGGGGGGGGGGCCATGGCAAAAAAAAAAAATGGCATGGGGCCCCCCAAAATCACAGACACTTATCCAAGTAAGCAGCCCGGCAGGTCAGGAAAGGGGGGGACGAGTGAGTGCCCCTACCCCCCTGAACCATACCAAGCCACATGCCCTCAACATGGAGGAGTGTTTTGGGGCAGGGGTAGGTCTCCCCCCCCCCCCCCCACGCCAAAGCTTCTTGTACCAGAGGGGGACAAGGGCCTCTTTGCAACAACCCTGGGTGGTGGTTATGGGGGTCTGGAGGACTTACCAGATCCTGCCCACCATGTGAATGAGTAGGGGTACATTGTACCCCTACTCATTCAACAAGAAAGTGTCAAAAACAAGGAAAGGAGACAATGTTTCACAATTCTTTTATTAAAAACACAATGTCCCCCGATGTGGATCCATCGCCAATCACAACACCGCCAGACCCCGGGAAAAATAAAATTTCCGCCCGTGACGAAGGCTAACCGCCAAAGGCATTCTCCGCTGTTTGACAGTTCTTAAATAGGTAAGGGGCCACCTGGTGACATCACCTGGTGGCACCCCCCCCCTTTGTGACACCCCTTACCTATTTAAGAACTGTCAAACGGTGGAGCAGGCATTCAGCCGTTAGCCTTCGTTGCCGGCTGACCGTTGTTTTTTGCTTTTTTCAGATCCGGTAGTGCAGCGGGCGTCGTGAATGAACCCCAAAGCACCCCCCTATAGTGAGGCATGTGGCCTGGTATGCTTTAGGAGGGGGGGTGCTTTCTCGTCCCCCTGTCCTGATCTGACGGTCTGGATTTTGAGGGGGAACCCCACGCCATTTTTTTTTTCACTTTTTTCTATTACCAGCAGTGTTTTTTTTTTTTTTTCATTCAGCTGTCAGCGGGGAAGTCTGTTGACAGCTGATGATTGGACTGCCTTTAAAAGTAGATATGGTCTTCAGGATCAGTCCAGTATTCATGACTAAATCATGGACTAAATAAGGAAGTGCAGGACTTCTTGTGTTGGGAAGATGGCAATGAGTGATAGCGGGGGAGGGGACACTCGTCCTATAATCCCCTCATCACTGTCACTCCTATAAAAGACGGTTCTCGTTGTTTCCTCTCTCTGACTGTGACAGATCTTGGATACCCCAGCTGGGCACCTCCGCCAGACCTGATCAGAGACCCATTTACTAGTTACCTTGAGGAGGGAATTGTAAGATCCTCAGAGACAAACCTGCTGATGTGGGCGGAGTCCTGGTTTAGGGGAACCAATCAGCTCATGTCTAGTAATAATCTTTGTATTTCTATTTTAGTAGATGGACGGGAGATGAGGAAAACCTCAGAGGATTGTCTCACTTTGTCTCCAGACTGTAAAGTAGAAGATGAGGACATCACACAGTATAGTCCAGGAGAAAACCCGACTACCTCAAATGTCCATCCGGCACCACACAGTGTAGATGGACCATCGTATTCCTCTTATCCTGAGGAACCTCAGACTGTGCGGGACGGTGCCGGACCATCGTATTCCTCTTATCCTGAGGAACCTCAGACTGTACGGGACGGTGCCGGACCATCGTATTCCTCTTATCCTGAGGAACCTCAGACTGTGCGGGACGGTGCCGGACCATCGTATTCCTCTTATCCCGAGGAACCTCAGACTGTGCGGGACGGTGCCGGACCATCGTATTCCTCTTATCCCGAGGAACCTCAGACTGTGCGGGACGGTGCCGGACCATCGTATTCCTCTTATCCTGAGGAACCTCAGACTGTGCGGGACGGTGCCGGACCATCGTATTCCTCTTATCCTGAGGAACCTCAGACTGTGCGGGACGGTGCCGGACCATCGTATTCCTCTTATCCCGAGGAACCTCAGACTGTGCGGGACGGTGCCGGACCATCGTATTCCTCTTATCCTGAGGAACCTCAGACTGTGCGGGACGGTGCCGGACCATCGTATTCCTCTTATCCTGAGGAACCTCAGACTGTGCGGGACGGTGCCGGACCATCGTATTCCTCTTATCCTGAGGAACCTCAGACTGTGCGGGACGGTGCCGGACCATCGTATTCCTCTTATCCTGAGGAACCTCAGACTGTGCGGGACAGTGCCGGACCATCGTATTCCTCTTATCCTGAGGAACCTCAGACTGTGCGGGACGGTGCCGGACCATCGTATTCCTCTTATCCTGAGGAACCTCAGACTGTGCGGGACGGTGCCGTCCTTTCAACAGATAAGACATTTTCCTGTACTGAGTGTGGGAAGTGTTTTGTATACAAATCACAGCTTGTCTTACATCAGAGGTCTCACACGGGGGAGAAGCTGTATTCCTGTGCTGAGTGCGGGAAATGTTTTTCACGGAAGTTCAATCTTTACACACATCACAAAATGCATACGGGGGAAAAGCCATTTTCCTGTTCTGAGTGCGGGAAATGTTTTGTACACAAATCACATCTTGTATTACACCAGAGATCTCACACGGGTGAGAAGCTGTATTCCTGTTCTGAGTGCGGGAAATGTTTTTCAAAAAAGCCCACTCTTTACACACATCAGAGATTGCACACGGGGGAAAAACCATATTCCTGTCGTGAGTGCGGGAAATGTTTTTCAGACAAGTCCAATCTTGACAAACACCAGAGATTACACACGGGTGAGAAGCCGTATTCCTGTTCTGAGTGCGGGAAATGTTTTTCAAAAAAGCCAAATCTTTACATACATCAGACAATGCACACGGGCGAAAAACCATATTCCTGTCCTGAGTGCGGGAAATGTTTTTCACAGAAGTCCAGTCTTTGCAGACATCAGAGATCTCACACGGGTGAGAAGCCGTATTCCTGTCCTGAGTGCGGGAAATGCTATTCACATAAGGCCGACCTTTACAAACATCAGAGATGTCACATGGTGGAGCAGCTTTATTCCTGTCCTGAGTGAGGGAATTGTTCCTCACTAAAGTCCGGTCTTCCTGTACATCAGGGATCCCACACAACCCTCGAGGTGTATTAGTGAGTGCGGAAAATGTCTTGTATATGAATGTTGCTGGACATGTGGGGAAGAAGCACACCCTGATATACACCTCAGATATACTCCATGGCTGATCTTCATCATGGAAGAAACAGTTGATAAGGAGATCAGAGATCACCAAAGACATGGATGAAGTGTTGTACCATGTCGGCCATTGATAGCAGGAGAAAAATAAAAATGGAGTCCTTGCCTCTCATTGGCTGAGTACATTTTGTGGTGTAAACTCTTGCAAGAGGTCTGTTTTCTCAAGTCGTCTTCCAGGACGAAACACGTTAACCCCACCACTTAAAAGGCGGTCTTCTAGGCCTTTTAAAATAAAAATGTAGTCATTACCTCTCATTGGCTGAGTACATTTTGTGGTATAGAGACTTAGAGGTCTATTATTCTTTTGCAAGAGGTCTGTTTTCTCAAGTCGTCTTCCAGGACAAAACACGTAAGCCACACCACTTAAAAGGCGGTCCTCTAGGCCTTTTAAAATAAAAATGGAGTCATTACCTCTCATTGGCTGAGTACATTTTGTGGTACGGAGACTTAGAGGTCTATTATGAATAAGAAAACAAATAGTTGATGGAATGTGGCACAGGTTTGCCCAGCCGTGACGTAAGTACAGTTAAATCGCACTTGTTTAATAATAAAAGTAAATAGAACAAACGTAGTCAAAACATAGCCAGAGTTCAGGAACCGGAACGGATAGTCAGACAAGCCAAACATCAGGGAGCCGGAGATGAGCGTAGTAAAAAGAGCAAGCAGGATCTGGAGCCACAAGGGATGTCAGCCAAGCAAGTCTTTTAACAGGAACGCAGGAGATAGTCTCTGTGATGTTGACCAAGGCAAAGGCAGAGATCCACTGGGCTGGACGGCTTAAGTAGGCAGGACTGACGAGCAGGATATCATCAACAGCTGAGTAACTGTGGAGAGATATTCTCACTAGTCAGTATGTGTGCCAACAGCGCCACCTATATCCCTTTTAAAGGGACTGTTTCCTAGTTATGCTATGTTGTATACTGTACTTTTTTGTCTTGCACTTGTTTATATGTTCTTAAGCCGTGTACACACGACCGGACTTTTGGACGGACTGAATTCCGTCGGACTTTCCGACGCACTTCCCGCCGAATCGGACTTGTCTACACACAATCACACCTAAGCCTAACGGATTCGACCGCGAGGACGTATGACCGGACTAGAATAAGGAAGTTCATAGCCAGTAGCCAATAGCTGCCCCTAGCGTCGGTTTTTGTCCGTCGGACTAGCATAGAGACGAATGGATTTTTCGACCGGACTTGAGTCGGTCGGAAAAAGATTTGAAAAATGTTCTAAATCCTAAAGTCTGTCGATTTTCGACAGAAAAGGTCTGATGAAGCCCACAGACGGTCGATTTGTCCGACGGATTCGTTACGTCGGACCAGTTCGGTCAAAAAAGTCTAATCGTGTGTACGCGGAATTACTCTTCAACAATTTTTGGATGTGCTTTTGTATTCATATTATTTTGTATTAAACAAAGATTACCGTATTTATCGGCGTATAACACGCACTTTTTCCCCCTTAAAATCGGGGGAAAGTCGTGGGTGCGTGTTATACGCCGATACCCCCCCAAAAAAATGTCAAAAATGGCAAGCGCCCACGAAAAATAGCGAGCGCTGCCGAAAAAGACCGAATCGCGGCCGAAAAAAACCGAAGCGGGGCCGGAAAAGACCAAGCAGACTGTTCGGCTCTGCTCGTAGTCCCGCCTCCCTGCGCTCACTCCGGAAACAGCAGGGAGGCGGGACCGCGAGTGGAGCCGAACAGTCGGCTCGGCTTTTTCCAGGGGCGCTTCGGTCTTTTTCGGCCGCGCTTCATTCTTTTTCGGCGGCGCACGCGACAGAGCGTCTCGGCGGCAGGAAATTTAAACCCGGACAAGACTGAAAATGACGCTGGCAAGCTACAATGACACTGGGCAAGGCTGCAATGACGCTGGGCAAGCTACAATGACACTGGGCAAGCTACAATGACACTGGGCAAGCTGCAATGACACTGGGCAAGCTACAGTGACACTGGGCAAGCTGCAATGACGCTGGGCAAGGCTGCAAATGACGCTGGGCAAGGCTGCAAATGACGCTGGGCAAGGCTGCAAATGACGCTGGGCAAGCCGCAAATGACGCCTAAATGTAAGTTTTTTTTTTCCCTAAACTTCCCTCCTAAAACTTTTTTTCCTTTAAAAAGCCCTCCTAAACTTGGGGTGCGTGTTATACGCCGGTGCGCGTTATACGCCGATAAATACGGTACATAAAAAAAATTAAAAATGCAGCCTACCTGTCCAAGAAATGGGGGTCAAATGTGCCCTAAACCAGACTAGGTTGCATGCCGTCAACTAAGGGGGTGCATTTCCAGGGTGAGGTACCTCCTCCCAATGTTGATGAGGAGAAGGGCCTCTTTCCAACAACCCTGGCTGGTGGTTGTGGGGGGGGGGGGGGTCCGTGGGCAAAGGGCTTATCAGAATCTGGAAGCCCATTTTAATTGTAGCACCCGCTAGTGTGCAAAGGTGATAGGAAAGTTTAGCTGGCTCGTTGTAGCTTAAGCAAGTCTGGGTAATTGCTTTGGGTTCAGATGTAGGTCAGGCTGGGGGGCTCTACAGGTCAGACTTCTGGTGCTTCCCCCTGGTTCTAGAAACCCCCAGAAAGTTCTAGATGCTAGTAGGCATAGGTGAGGGGGTCAATGATCTGCATATTTATGAGAATCTGACCATTACCCAGGCAGGAGGCCTGGCAAGGTGGTTGGATGGGCTCATAAATATAGAAGAGCCTGGCCAGCAGGGTTGTTGCTGTCAGGTGGAAGATGGAATGTTGAAGCTGGAGTTGTGCAGGGACTCCGGGGTTGTGTGGCTCTGCCTCCAAGCTGGAGCTGAGGAGAGAGGAAGAGAAGCTTGAATCCTGGAATCGGGCTCAAGTTTTTTGGTTGTGAGGCCCCCTCTGTTGCTTGGGAACATGCAGAAAATCCCACACAACCTCCTCTTCCCACTGGGTGTGGGAGGCCCCGATGGTGTCCATAATATCCTTGAAGAGGGGGAAAGGGATAGTCCAACCCCAACTCCAGGGTGGTCCTCTTCTGCACTTCACACTGAAACTGGGAGAACCTTGGAAGCTCCCTCAGCCTGCCTTGTCCAGGATGAACACACACCTGAGGAGAGGACCTAACAATCTAATTCTTGTAGGCAGTGTTCTGGGCCTGGGTCCTGGCCCAGGTGCCCGATGGTCCAGATTGGACCCGGTGTTGGGCATAAGCTGCTCACTCAGCCTGTTCAGATTTCCCTGACTGTTCTGCTTCCCTCTCAGGCTGTCCTGCTTCCAGTTCTGTATCTTTATGAACGTCTCCCAGTCCCACTCTGGGTCCAACTCACTGGCCAGAGACCACTTACATAACTCCCAACCGTCCCGTATTGCCTGTGAAAGTCCTGCCTTGGGAGGTCTGTCCCGCGTCCCGGGCACCTTGATTCCAGGGCAATACAATGTCCTGAAATTGCCCCCTGGGCCAATCTGATGCCCCCTAAAAATGTCGCTGCATCGCCGCTCTCCCTCACTGCTTGGTGTACTCCTGGCCAAAACCCACTTTATTATTCACCCCCAGGTGCTGCCTGGCTCACTGCCTAAACAACTGGTTGCTAGACACAGCCCATCTGGCGTCTAGCAACCAGTGACATCACGACGAGGAGGAGAGCGGGGCCCCAGCTTTCAGAGCGAGCTGGAGGAAGATTTAACTTCCTCCTCCTCGCGCCTAGGCTCCGCCCCGACTCCGGGTTTTGCCTGAAGGCTGTTCCTGCCACCAAGAGAGGTAGGAGAAATGCTCCCTGCAGTGCCCCGAGGTTCACGGTCACTCTGCTCCCTTTCCATACACTGCCCCCATCCAGTCATGCTGTAAGTCCCCCCATACTGCCCTCCACTATCCCCCCTCCCATCATACTGCCCCTCCTCCCATTATACTGCCCTCCACTACCCCCTCCCCATTATACTGCACTCCACTACCCCACCTCCCATCATACTGCCCTCCACTATCCCCCCTCCCATCATACTGCCCCTCCTCCCATTATACTGCCCTCCACTACCCCCTCCCCATTATACTGCACTCCACTACCCCACCTCCCATCATACTGCCCTCCACTACCCCCTTCCATCATACTTCCCTCCACTACCCCCCTCCCATCATACTGCCCCCCACTACCGCCCAGTATACCACCCTCCACTACCCCCCCCCCATTATACCACCCTCCACTCCCCCCCCCCATTATACTGTCTTCCACTAGCACCCCTCCCATTATACTGCCCTCCACTACACCCCTCCCATTATACTGCCCTCCCTTACCCCCCCTCCCCCCATCATACTGCCCTCCACTACCCCCCCTCCCATCATACTGCCCTCCACTACTACCCCCTCCCATCATACTACCCCCTCCTATTATACTATCCTCCACTACCACCCCTCCCATCATACTGCCCTCCACTACCCCCCCCCCCATTATACTGCCCTCCACTACCACCCCTCCCATTATACTCTGTACGCAGCTCATCCCAGAACCCTGCACTCTGTGCAAAGCTCATCTCAGAACCCTGCACTCTGTGCATAGCTCATCTCAGAACCCTGCACTCTGTGCATAGCTCATCCCAGAACCCTGCACTCTGTGCATAGCTCATCCCAGAACCCTGCACTCCGTACACAGCTCATCCCAGAACCCTGCACTCTGTATGTAATACACTCCAAACCCTGCATGCTTTTATCCTTTTTTTAAATGAATGTGCTCGGGTTTGTATGTATCTATGAGACTCTTGCTTGTGGAACCATATTAAAAGCACATTTTATAGGTACAAGGAAGCCTGAGTTTTTTGTTTAATGACGCCCCTTAAGCTCATCCCACTGTCAGACATTTGACCACGCCCACATTTGCAGCACCGTGCTATGCAAGGTTACTTTCTTCCTCAAGTGTCCCTCATTCTGAAGTTCAAAAGTTGGGAGGTATGCACTCATCCAACTCTGACACTGGGAGCCCAAACTCAGCCTGCAGTCTGGGTGGCCCAATCTATCTTGCCTGCGACGTCACTCACCACTGGCTCATCTGACAACGAGTAGTCATCACAATCCGGCTCCTTCCGAGTGGAGGTGACGGGGTGGACTTCAGCAGCTGGCTAATCTGGTGGGATGGCTTGGTCTTTAGTGGCAGCACCCTTAGGCACTGCAGGACATAGCTCACCTGTTCCTTGACCCTGGATGTTTCTACTAAGAGGACATAGAGCACCTGCATAACGTGAGACTTTGCTATTTTCTACTTAGGGGACATAGAGCTCCTCCATACCTTTGGGACTTCTCTATTTTCTACTAAGAAGACTCCGAGCTCCTCCATACAGTTGGGACTTCTCTATTTTCTACTAAGAAGACTCCGAGCTCCTCCATACCTTTTGGGACTTCTCTATTTTCTGCTAAGAAGACTCCGAGCTCCTCCATACCTTTTGGGACTTCTCTAGTTTTCTACTAAGGGGACACAAAGCTTCTCCATACCTTTGGGACTTCTCTATTTCCTACTAAGAAGACTCTGAGCTCTTCCATACCTTTTGGGACTTCTCTAGTTTTCTACTAAGGGGACACAAAGCTTCTCCATACCATGGGACTTCTCTATTTTCTACTAAGAAGACACCGAACTCCTCCATACCTTTTGAGACTTCTCTATTTTCTACTAAGAAGACTCCGAGCTCCTCCATACCTTTTGGCACTTCTCTATTTTCTGCTAAGAAGACTCAGAGCTCCTCCATACCTTTTGGGGCTTCTCTATTTTCTACTAAGAAGACTCCGAGCTCCTCTATACCTTTTGGCACTTCTCTATTTTCTGCCAAGAAGACTCTGAGCTCCTCCATACCTTTTGGCACTTCTTTATTTTCTGCCAAGAAGACTCCAAGCTCCTCCATACCTTTTGGGACTTCTCTAGTTTTCTACTAAGGGGACACAAAGCTTCTCCATACCATTGGGACTTCTCTATTTTCTACTAAGAAGACTCAGAGCTCCTCCATACCATTGGGACTTCTCTATTTTTCTACTAAGGGGACATACTGTAGAGCTCCTGCATACAGTTGGGACTTCTCTATTTTCTAATAAGCTGACATAGAGCTCCTGCATACAGTTGAACCTTCATTTTTTTTTCGACTAAGGGGAAATAGAGCTCCTGCATACAGTTAAGACTTTGCTATTCCTACTATGGGGACAGAGAGCTCCTGAAAACAGATGGGACATTTGCAACTGATTAAGGAATGACGTGATTACAGAGGGAGTACAGTCTAGGATCCATTTTGCTGCAAGTTATACATAGAGAAGTTGTCCTCCAAGTTGTTGCTGAACTCGCTTCTCCCATAACCCGTTATCCCTATCCAAGTTTATTATCCCTCAAAATAAAACATAGAAACAAGCCCAACGACCGGTTTACTGGGTCTGGATGCTGTAGTATGTTATATCTAATATATATATATATATATATTATATATATATATATATATATATATATATATATATATATATATATATATATATATATTAGATATATGTAGTGTTTTTTATGTATTTCATATAGGCATTTTATTTAGGCATTCTAAGATAAGTTCATTCTAGGCAGGCCACATTGTTATCTGTTACACATATCAAAGGGGACTTGTTGATATACAGTCTCCAGACAAAGGGAGAGTGGCCAAACAAGAATTATTCCACATATCAAAGGGGAACAGATAATGAATGAATGGGCTATGTTAATGTTAATATGCAAGAATGCAGATTAGGGCAGTTTTATGACTACAGCTGTTCACAGCTGGGGTTATCTGCTGTCACTCTGAAAGACAGGAGCAGATCAAAGCAAATTGCTCAGCTATTCACTGTGTGTAGGGGATATAAGATGGCTTTCAGTCTAAGAAAAACTATCTCAGAGAAGGGTCTGTGATTATGAAGGCATAAGTCTAGGGAGAAATATTCGTTGTCATGATACCCTGTTGGATTTTGTCATCTGTAAGACTGTTCTGTTTTGGAAGCTAATAAAGTGCGCCTCTCTGGAGAATTGGGTTTGCTGCGGACAATACTTATTAATAACTACATACCATCTACGAACGATAAAATTAGATCACTACAGATGCCAGTTGAAAAATGTGTGTTGCCTGGCTGTGCAGGAGGAAGGAGGGGGGGGGGCCTTTAGGGTGTAGCGCCACATAATAGTTCAAAGAAAGGAACGCCGCTCCAGGTGAGCAACCACTGCAGTCCGGATGCGCTGGGTGCAAGCCACGGCACGCCACCGATGATCAATAGGAAGAAAAGAAGGCTGCACAACACCAGGAACAATCCAATGTGATTTATTCCAAAAAAGGTCAAATAACAGGTCGGGTTTGAAGAAGTACTGTCGACAAGTGTGAAACGCGTCACCTCCTGGGTCCTGTTTCATTGTCTTGGTGGCTGTCATTTGACTTTTTTTTAATAAATCATGTTAGATCGTTCCTGTTGTTGTGGAACCTTCTTTTCTTTATTTTAGCTCTACATGATACTAAAAGGGCCTCCAGATACCACTCCATTCATGGATGAGTATAGGGTACATAGCAGTCCATGGTACCTCTAGCTGAGTGGACAAGGGTGCAGTGAGATGGACGGGGGGGGGGTGGACTGGAAGGTAGCAGAGTGGACTGGGGGGCAGTAGTCTGGTGTACAGTGAGGAGCTGCTGGTGGTCTGTCCTGAGAGGTGCTTAAAGTGGAAGTAAAGTCACATTTTCCACTTTCACCTACAGGTAAGCCTGTAATGAGGCTTACCTGTAGGTACAAAAAATATCTCCTAAACCTTTACGGTTTAGGAGATATTCCCCGTGCAATACGCCGCTGACTGCAGCGGGTGGTCTGTCCTGAGAGGTGCTCAATGTTTTTGGACACTTAAAGCCTTGATGTGTAAACTCTGAACATCAGTGAGGGGAACAGAGGCCAGCAGTAGTAAGTGTGGACAGTTTGTGGTCTCTGGAGTTTGGACTGGGGACAGAGGTGAGGGGAAGACACATTGGTGGCAGGCACTGAGGACATCTCACTTGCAAGTATGATTCAGAATAATGTGTACAGGTGTCAGGCAGTCGGAAACCCATACACATGATATAAAACCTGGACTGCCCGGATGATTCCTGGACAGGTAGCAACCCTAAGCGGAGATGACCCCATCTATAAGAATATAGAGTACATAGACACAAAGCACAAGGATGTGTGCACACTACTCAGGGGTGCAGTTCCTCTGAGCTCCACAAGGTGGTGATCTTCTCACTTATACCATAGAGACAGGAAGTCTCTATGGAAGACAGGAAGTGATATCAGATACAGACAGGAAATGATGTAACATGCAGACAGGAAGTTCCGGGTGAGAGGTGAGTCGGGAGGAAATAGAGAGGAGACAAAGCTGGAAATGGCAGTAGAGGAGGTAATAAAATCGTATTTTTTATTTACACCCAGTAACCCCCCCCCCCCCCGTCATGTCCGTCCTCTTCCTCCATAGTCACTGTGACGTCTTTTATCTCCAGCAGATGATGATACACACATATATAGTGTGGAAACGTAGATTACCCCCTTCAGGGGCAAAACATCCCCCACTTATATATATAGATATATTCATTATCAATAATCTTTTTTACCTATCTAGGGAAAAACCTGTAAATATCAAATGACGGCACCAATGAGGATGGAGGAGGACTGGAGTCACATGACTGAGAAGATACTAAACCTCACCCAGGAGATCATCTACCTGCTGACCGGAGAGGTGAGGAGGATTCTGGGAGGTCACATGACATCACTCTTATCTCTATTAATAAAACACAGACCTGACCGGAGAGGTGAGGAGGATTCTGGGAGGAGGTCACATGACATCACTCTTATCTCTATTAATAAAACACAGACCTGACCGGAGAGGTGAGGAGGATTCTGGGAGGTCACATGACATCACTCTTATCTCTATTAATAAAACACAGACCTGACCGGAGAGGTGAGGGGGATTCTGGGAGGTCACATGACATCACTCTTATCTCTATTAATAAAACACAGACCTGACCGGAGAGGTGAGGAGGATTCTGGGATTCTAACATGATATTCCTATTGGTTCTCCAATACAGAGATTTCCTCTTATGAAGTCAGGTGATCATATGACCATCACAGTGCCTCCATGTGACTCCCTAAAACCTGAGAGACACAACATGGAGAAGATTCTAGAAGTCACCAAGAAGATGATGGGGCAGCTGACAGGAGAGGTGAGGAGGATTCTGGGAATTCTGGGAGATTATCCAGTAACAGACAAGGGATGTGTCTGGATGGTGACTGTATCATTGTGTGTGCCAGGTTCCTATAAGGTGTCAGGATGTCACTGTCTATTTCTCCATGGAGGAGTGGGAGTATTTAGAAGGACACAAGGATCTCTACAAGGACGTCATGATGGACAATCAGCAGACTTTGGGTTTTGTGAAGAATGAGAGGAAGGAATTTCCCTGGAATGAGACGATGTTGAACCTCACCCTGGAGATCCTCGGCCTGCTGACTGGAGAGGTGAGTGGAATGAAAGGGGTTAAATCTGACTCCGCTGTACACTGGGAGGTATTCAGAGTCACTTTAAGTCTTCTGATGTTCTTCTAATCAATAACGACATCCACACAAGTACTATGAATACATGAAGTGTACATACTCTTTGACATTTGGTTATAACACAAGATGGCGGCATTATTTTATAGAAGAGAACAATCTCGGGTTTAGTCCAATCAGTGAAACCCATGATTGCCAGCATGCCACGCCCACTGACCACTAAATCCATAGGTACCATTTCCTGGTGGGTCAGTGACATTACTAGTAAAACATTAGTGACTCTATTATATGACTTCTAGAAGGAGCTATAAATCTGACCACATTGTAGTCGTACCATTGGATGGAGATGTCTGTCCTTTGCTGAATCGGGAACACTGTGGCCAATCCCTGGAGAATAAATATAGAGCTGACCATAGAGGTGAGGGATTATGGGAGAGTGATATTCATCTTTCTATAACGCAGAACTGTACAGAAGTCATGAAGAGATCTACTAAAGACGAGACAAGATCCTCTAGAAGCCAGAACCCCATCACCATCCCACCACCTCCATCCCTGATCCTTAGAAGACACAACATGGAGGAGATTCTAGAAGTCACCAAGAAGATGATGGAGCTGCTGACAGGAGAGGTGAGGAGGATTCTGGGACATTATCCAGTAACAGACAAGGGATGTGTCTGGATGGTGACTGTATCATTGTGTGTGTCAGGTTCCTATAAGGTGTCAGGATGTCACTGTCTATTTCTCCATGGAGGAGTGGGAGTATTTAGAAGGACACAAGGATCTCTACAAGGACGTCATGATGGACAATCAGCCGCCCCTCACATCACCGGGTAAGAGGAGACTTTATTGTAAAGGAGAGAGCAGTACGGAGGCTCCACCTAGATCCCCCATCATCTGATAAACACATAGAAACAATGTATTCAGTCAGTGTGTGTGTTTCCTACAGATGGATCCAGTAATGGGAACCCACCAGAGAGATGTCCCCGTCCTCTGTATTCCCGGGATCCCACACAGGAAGGTCACACCATCCCCCACCACCATCAGGTAGATGAGGAACAATCACTGATAGTATCATTAGGATCTGTACATTATCTGCATTGTTACCATTGATGTCATTTTTATTATATATTCAGAGTGGAAACCTGAGAGATTCTAAAGTTGATGTTAAAAAAGAGATAAAAGAGGAGGATGAGGAGTATGGAGTGATGGAGGAGTTTTCAGAAGGACACAAGGATATGATGGAGCCACCAAATACCAGGAACCCACCAGAGAGATGTCCCCGTCCTCTGTATTCCCGGGATCCCAGATGGGAAGATTACCAGGTTGGTGGAATGGAGCATCTAGAACATGAAAATGACTCGTGGAAATGATGTGGGATATTTTTCTATATGGTCTCACATCATTAACGTTATATTTTAATGATATTTCCTATCATCCTATTGGTTTAGGGTGAAGATCTGATCGATATAAAAGTTGAGGTTAAAGCAGAAGAAGAAGAAGAGAGGTATGTGAGGGATGATCAGCAGTCTATGGAGGAGGATGGAATAATAAAGATAGTCATCGAGGACGACACTCTTACAGCGCTCAGAGATCCAGACTGTAAAGTAGAAGATGAGGACATCACACAGTATAGTCCAGGAGAAAACCCGACTACCTCAAATGTCCATCCGGCACCACACAGTGTAGATGGACCATCGTATTCCTCTTATCCTGAGGAACCTCAGACTGTGCGGGACGGTGCCGGACCATCGTATTCCTCTTATCCTGAGGAACCTCAGACTGTGCGGGACGGTGCCGGACCATCGTATTCCTCTTATCCTGAGGAACCTCAGACTGTGCGGGACGGTGCCGGACCATCGTATTCCTCTTATCCTGAGGAACCTCAGACTGTGCGGGACGGTGCCGGACCATCGTATTCCTCTTATCCTGAGGAACCTCAGACTGTGCGGGACGGTGCCGGACCATCGTATTCCTCTTATCCTGAGGAACCTCAGACTGTGCGGGACGGTGCCGGACCATCGTATTCCTCTTATCCTGAGGAACCTCCGACTGTGCGGGAAGGTGCCGGACCATCGTATTCCTCTTATCCTGAGGAACCTCAGACTGTGCGGGACGGTGCCGTCCTTCCAACAGATAAGAGGTTTTCCTGTACTGAGTGCGGAAAGTGTTTCAGTTTAAAATACCGTCTTAATGAGCATGAAAGATCTCACACGGGTGAGAAGCCACATTCCTGCCCTGAGTGCGGCAAATCTTTTTCACGTAAGTCTAGTCTTAAAAAACATCAGGGCTCGCACACGGGGGAGAAGTCGTATTCCTGCCCTGATTGCGGGAAAAGCTTTGTGGAAAAATCGCAACTTGTCACACATCAGAGCTCTCACACGGGGGAGAAGCCGTATTCCTGTCCCGAGTGCGGGAACCGTTTTTCAGATAGGTCCCATCTTTACAGGCACCAGAGGTTGCACATGGGCGAGAAGCCGTATTCTTGTTCAGAGTGCGGGAAATGTTTTTCTAGGAAGTTCAGTCTTAACACGCACCTGAGGTCCCACACAGGCGTGAGGCCGTACTCCTGTTCGGAGTGCGGGAAACAGTTTTCTGAGAAGTATGTTCTCTACACGCATCAGAGACTGCACACGGGGGAGAAGCCGTATCAATGTAGCGAGTGCGGGAAATGCTTCGCAGACAAGTCCAGCCGTCACAGGCATCTGAGGTTGCACACGGGGGAGATGCCGTATTTATGTTCTGGGTGCGGGAAACGTTTTGCAGACAAGTCCAACCGTGACCGACATCAGAGATCTCACACGGGGGAGAAGCCACTTTCTTCTTCTGAGTGAGAGAATTGTCAGGAGACGTTTATATAAAGATGGGATGTATGTAGCAGATAAATGAATAGACCTCCTAGCAATGTTATTACCAGGCTGCAGCTAGGGGGAGCTCTAATGTGTGACCACAGCACAGTGATCCCATCTAGCTCACATTAACCATTCACTGTCAGAGCTGTTTTTGCATTATTTTTGCAAATTCTGAAGATTAGTAAAACCCCCAAACATATATATATTATCTGAAAGCAGAGGCCCCCCGGAGAGAAAAAAGGGTGGTGATCGTTAACCACTTCAGCCCCGGACCAATTGGCAGCCAAAGGACCACGCCCCTTTTTGCGATTCGGCACTGCGTCGCTTTAACTGACAATTGCGCGGTCGTGCGACGTGGCTCCCAAACACAACTGGCGTCCTTTTTTTTCCCACAAATAGAGCTTTCTTTTGGCGGTATTTGATCACCCCTGCGGTTTTTATTTTTTGCGCTATAAACAAAAATAGAGCGACAATTTTGAAAAAAATTCAATATTTTTTGCTTTTTGCTATAATAAATATCCCCCAAAAATATATAAAAAAAAAATGTTTTTTTTTTTCCTCAGTTTAGGCCGATACGTATTCTTCTACATATTTTTGGTTAAAAAAAAAAATCGCAATTAGCGATTATTGATTGGTTTGCGCAAAAGTTATAGCGTTTACAAAATAGGGGATAGTTTTATAGCATTTTTATTAATATTTTTTTTTTTTTTTTTTACTAGTAATGGCGGCGATCATCGATTTTTTTATTGTGACTGCGACATTATGGCGGACACATCGGACATTTTTGACACATTTTTGGGACCATTGTCATTTATACCGCAATCAGTGCTATTTAAATGCATTGATTCCTGTATAAATGACAGTTGCAGTGAAAGAGTTAACCACTAGTGGGGAGGGGAGGGGTTATAGGCTGTGACGTGTGTGTGTTTTTTTTACATTAGGGGGCGGGGCTGACGTCTGACGTCATTGATCGGCTTTCCCGATGACAGGGAACAGCCGATCAATGACAGGCAGTGTAGGAAGCGCAGGGAGAGGTTTGTTTACACAGACCTCTCCCCGTTCTTCAGCTCTGTGACCCGATCGCGGGACACCAGCGGCGATCAGGTCCGCTGGTCCCGTGGCCGGGGTCGCGATCGCGCCCCCCCACGGGTAGGCTTTTAAAGGGCCACGTACGTGGTTTTGCCTAGCCGTGCCATTCTGCCGACGTACATCGGCATGAGGCGGTCGGGAAGCGGTTAAGGAGTTCCTCGTACACAAATTCCCCTTTAATATCCGGGTTTATTTTCTCCTTTTCCTCCATTTTCTATGCTGTGATCTTTTCTACAATCCTTTGTTATAATAATGTATCACGTTGTGTATTGTATTGTACGGCTCCGCCTCCACATTCCAGACGAGTCATTTTCCTGACCAATCAGATTTCTACCTTGGCTATTTCCTGATCTTATGACTGCAAATCTTGTTAAAAGAAAAAGTATAATAAAAAAAAATGTAGCGTACAAACAAAAAAAATAAATGGTGTGGGGTCGGTGGAATGGCGACGAATATTGTAATCCGAAATATTGCTCATCGGAGACGCATTAGAAGCCTTCGCAGGTCATCAGTTTAGAGGTAATAATGAATATCGGGTGTGGGATTGTGCACAGGAATATGTACGCAAAATGCCATCAATATTTTCATTTGTAGGTTCCTGCGACATGTGAGTTTTTGTTCATTTGTATGTCTGGGCTCAAACATTTTGGGGAGGGGTTTACGTTTTTCAGCGTAAGCTTAACTTTTTACATTTTTTTTTTTCTTCACCTACCACTCATGGAGAGCGTTTCTAGAGATGTGATCAAGGCGAAGGCAAAGATCATCTGGGCTTGACAGCTTAAGTAGGCAGGACTGATGAGCAGGATATCATCAACAGGTGAGTCACTTTGGAGAGATAGGAGCTGGCAATTAGCCGACAGCTGAGCGGCCAGCTCAGAGAAGGAAGGGCTGAGCACAGCCCTGACAGTACCCCCCTCCTCAATGAACCCTCCCCCTCAGAGGACCACCAGGCTTGAGGGGAAAACGTCTATGGAAATCACGCAGGAAGACGGGCATGTACGACCGAGGATGAGGCCCAAGAGCGTTCGTTACACCAAGTACTGTATGCACCCACGGAACCTACGGGAGTCAACAATGGACTGTGCTTCATACTATATGGGACGATGCCTTGGAAGCAGCAGATGACGGAGAATCATGTCTCCTGGTACTCCTGGACCTTAGTGCAGCGTTCGACACAGTGGATCACAACACTCTACTCATCCGCCTCAAAGAAGTAGCAGGAGTCACAGATTCAGACCTACTATGGTTTGCTTCCTTCTTAGGATATCGGTCACAGACAGTGAAACTTGGAGCCTTCACCTCTGAATCCCGTGCAGTCTCCTATGGAGTCCCTCAAGGATCACCCTTGTCACCAGTGCTCTTTAACATTTACATCCGTCCACTCCTCAAAATAATCAGCAAATCAGACCTATGCTTCCACTCATACGCGGATGATACTCAACTCTACCTTCGGATCCCCGGACAAAAAGACCAATATCGGGAATTAGAAAAATGCCTCACATCCATAGATGTCCACGAGCTCCCTCAAACTTAATGGATCCAAAACAGAACTCCTTCTCCTAAATGCAAACCGAAATATTAAATCTACGACCCCATGGACTCCACCCACCATCTATGGACAGACCATCCCCCTAAGCATAAAAGCCAAAAGTCTCTGAGTCATCTTCGATTCAGAAATGTCAATGGATGCACAAATAGGATCAGTAGTCAGCGGATCCTACCATCTTCTACGCCTGCTGCGTAGACTCATCCCCTTCACTCCAGAAAAGGAAAACGCAATAGTGGTAGGAACAATCATCAACTCTCAACTCGACTACGCCAACTCCCTCTACATAGGACTACCTAAATTCCAGATTAGAAAGACAAGGAGAGGGGCGCCTATGAGTATGTATCATATAAACATTTATTTATAAAAACAATATCCACTCACATATATATTTTTACATATAAAAATAAAAATTATAAATAAATGTTTATATGATACACACTCAGAGGCGCCCCTCTCCTTGTCTTTCTCCTCTAGCTCTTATTGGACCTGGCTTCAGGCCTCTTCGGTGGCAGCCCTGACGATTCCACATGCCCTGTTGTGTATACCATACATACACACCCAGCCGCTACACTAAACCCCCCCCCCCCTTCTTTACCTGGACTATTAGGAACCTCTGCATATAAACGAGGTACTGTGACTATGCGCCTTTCTTACTGGTTGTAAATTCCAGATTGCATGCCTACAAGTTGTCCAAAACATGGCAGCAAGACTAGTCACGGGGAAAAAAAAACATGGGAATCCATCTCCCCCCTCCCTGAGGATCCTACACTGGCTAACCGTAAAGGATCCGATCACATTCAAGACCCTCTACCTGACCCACAAATGCACACAAGGAGATGCTCCTCAATACTTATGCGAAAAAATAAAACACTACACACCCAATCGCAACCTCCGATCAACCAACCAAAACCTCCTCCTCATCCCCATATCAAGGGGAGAACGAAGATTTGCAGTCCAAGGACCACG
Organism: Lithobates sylvaticus; assembly: GCA_028564925.1. Taxonomy (NCBI): domain Eukaryota; kingdom Metazoa; phylum Chordata; class Amphibia; order Anura; family Ranidae; genus Lithobates; species Lithobates sylvaticus. The sequence continues at coordinate 593,560,701 of CM053028.1, read as the reverse complement.
GCTATGGAACGCTCTACCTACGAACATCCGCTTGGAAGGAAACCATTGGGCCTTCAGGAAACAACTCAAGACCCACCTCTTCTAAAGCCCCATACACACGGTCGGATTTTTGCATGGATTCTGTCCGATCGGACAATGTTGTTGAAAAATCAGACCGTGTGTATGCACCATCGGACAGTGTACGTCGGATTGTCCGACGGACAAAGTCCTATCTCCTGCTGGATAGATTTTCCAACAACACGGTCCGATCACACCAAATCCGATCGTGTGTACGGTTGTCCGACGGACAAAGTGCTACGCATGCTCAGATCACATTACAAGACCAAAGCTATTGGCTACTAGCCTCTACGTAGTCCCGTCGTAGGCAACAAACGTCACCACGTTCAGAATGATCGGATTTTCCGACAACTTTGTCAGACCGTGTGTACGCAAAACCAACATCGGACAAAGTATGACGGACATGATCCGACGGACCTGGTCCTCGGATAATCCGAGCGTGTGTATGGGGCTTTAGAAGGAATCAACGCAGGTCGGATCAAGTGCCTCGAGGCGATTCAGTTTGCAGTTGCAGCGCTATACAAATCATTCATTCATACTCCTCATGGTTCTCAACCTTTACAGGGTGAGAATGAGGCCCTGAGGTGGTAAAGCGGTTGCAGACCAAAGGTTTAAATAAGGAGACATGAAATACACATATTAGAAGGAAGGTCTAATGCGTAAGCCACTGGGTTAATCCTGCGAAGAATATGGAAGTGCCGAATAAACCAAGGTGTGAACTTCAGAGAGGGAATAGTTAGCCTAACATTAATTGTATGTAAACTCTTGGAGGGGATGATAAGGGACTATATACAAGATTTTTGTAATGAGAACGGTATCATTAGCAGTAATCAGCATGGATTCATGAAGAATCGTTTTTGCCAAACCAACCTATTAACCTTCTATGAGGAGGTGAGTTGCCATCTAGATAAAGGAAGGCCCGAAGAAGTGGTGTATCTAGATAAAGAAAGGCCCGTAGACGTGGTGTATCTATATAAAGGAAGGCCCGTAGACGTGGTGTATCTGGATAAAGGAAGGCCCGTAGACTTGGTGTATCTGGATTTTGCCAAAGCATTTGACACAGTTCCCCATTAACGTTTACTGTACAAAGTAAGATCCGTTGGCATGGACCATAGGGTGAGTACATGGATTGATGGACCATAGGGTGAGTACATGGATTGAAAACTGTCTACAAGGGTGAGTTCAGAGGGTGGTGATAAATGGGGAGTACTTGGAATGGTCGGGGTTGGGTAGGGGGATCCCACAGGGTTCTGTGCTGGGACAAATCCTATTTGTTCATAAATGACCTGGAGGATGGGGATGGGGGAAACAGTTCAATCTCTGTATTTGCGGATGATACTAAGCTAAGCAGGGCAATAACTTCTCCGCAGGATGTGGAAACCTTGCAAAAAGATCTGAACAAATTGGGGTGGGCAACTTCGTGGCAAATGAGGTTCAATGTAGAAAAATGTAAAATAATGCATTTGGGTGGCAAAAATCTGAATGCAATCTATACACTGGGGGGAGAACCTCTGGGGGAATCTAGGATGGAAAAGGACCTGGTAGATGATGGGCTCAGTAATGGCATGCAATGCCAAGCTGCTGCTAACAAAGCAAACAGAATATTGGCATTAAAAAGGGGATCAACTCCAGATATAAAAGTATAGTTCTCCCGCTCTACAAGACTCTGGTCCAGCCGCACCTGGAGTATGCTGTCCAGTTCTGGGCACCAGTCCTCAGGAAGGATGTATTGGAAATGGAGCGAGTACAAAGAAGGGCAACAAAGCTAATAGAGGGTCTGGAGGATCTTGGTTATGAGGAAAGGTTGTGAGCACTGAACTTATTGTCTCTGGAGAAGAGACACTTGAGAGGGGATATGATTTCAATATACAAATACAATACTGGTGACCCCACAATAAGGAGGAAAGTTTTTCGCAAAAGGGAGTTTAACAAGACACGTGATCACTCATTAAAATTAGAAGAAAAGAGGTTTAACCTTAAACTACGTAGAGGGTTCTTTACTGTAAGAGCGGCAAGGATGTGGAATTCCCGTCCACAGGCGGTGGTCTCAGCGGGGGCATTGATAGTTTCAAGAAACTATTGGATAAGCACCTGAACGACCACAACATACAGGGATATACAATGTAATACTGACATATAATCACACACAGAGGTTGGACTTGTGTCTTTTTTCAACCTCACCTACTATGTAACTATGAACACGAAGTCGGAAGTTGCGAGATGACAGCCAGACCCTGTCCCCAATGAAGGCGCAGACAGACTTCAGCGGTCCGCAAGGAGTCAGTACCTATCATTAGCATGATGCAAAGCCGCCTGGACTTGTGCCCAAGTGGAACGAAGACCATGGAGATGCTCCTCTAACGCAGGAATACTCTGCGGAACAAACGAGTCAGGCAACATGGAAGGTTGGAAACCATAGTTCGCCATAAACGGGGACAATCGGGAATCAGGATTCCAGGCACTATTGTGAGCAAACTCCGCCCACGGTAATAGGTCTGATCAGTTGTTATGATGGTCAGAAATATAGCAACGTAGGAATTGCTCCAAGCTCATTCTGTGGCCCCATTAGAATGTGGGTGATACGCAGAGGAGAAAGCAAGCTGAATTCCCAACTGTGCACAAAAGGCTCGCCAGAACCGAGACACAAACTGACTATCCCTGTTGGAGACAATCACCTTGGGTAGCCCATGTAAGCGAAAGATCTCCCAAGGAAAAATGGAAGCCAGTTCCTTAGAAGTGGGCAACTTCTTAAGTGGAATACAATGGGACGTTTTCGAGAACGGGCCAAGCACCATAAGGATAACAGTGTTGCCTTGGGAGTTGGGTAACTCTACAATGAAAAACCATAGACAGGTGGGTCCAGGGCCTCTCTCCATCGGGTATGGGTTGTAGGAGGCCCATTCAAAGGTGTTGTGGAGTCTTACTCTGAGCACACACAAAACAGGCAGCTACGAAGGCGGTTACATCAGCACATAGACTAGGGACCAGAATTGTTGGGAAATGGCCCAAAAGAGTTGATACTTCCCAGGGTGGCCAGCAGCCTTGGGAGAATGGCAAGTCTGGAGCATGGCAGTACGGAGACTCTCTTGGACAAAGCAGCAGTCACAAGGTTTCTCAGGAGGAGCATAGACCTGAGCAGCAAGAATTTTGTTACCCAAAGGACAAGTGAAACTGTTGCGAACCGTAGACAGAATACGATCAGGAGGAATCACAGGAACCGGAACTGACTCCATCTTGGAAGTGGAGGAAAATTGTTGTGACAAAGTGTCAGCCCTTACATTCTTGGTACCGAGAATTCTTGTTTAGCATCAGACAATAATGTGAGATTATTATGGTCAGTAAGAATAAGAACCGGCACAGTGGTACCTTTTGAGGAGATGTCTCCGTTCTTTCAGGGCTAAAATGATCGCATACAGCTCTCTGTCACTCAGCAGGTGACAATTTCTTGGAAAAGTAGCCACAAGGATGCATAACGCTCTCAGAGGTGGGACGTTGAGACAGAAGGGTGCCAACTCCAATCTCAGAAGCATCAACGTCAAGGATAAAAGGTAACGTAGGATCAGGATGTGCCAACACAGGAGCAGAAACAAAGGCGGCTTTGAGACTCTCAAAGGCCTTAATGGACTCCGGAGACCAACTCTGTGGGTTACCGTCCTTTCTGGTCATATCAGTCAGGGGCTTGTACCAGAGACGAGAAGTTACGAATAAACCTCCGATAATAATTGGCTAAGCCAAGAAAACGCTGCAGAGGACGTAAACCCATGGGACGGGGCCACTGTATGACTGCTGAAAGTTTCTCTGGGTCCATCGAAAAACCAGCAGTGGAAACGACATAACTCAGGAATTTAACCTGTTCATGATGGAATTTGCACTTATCGAATTTACAATAGAGATTGTTCTCTCTCCGTTTCTGAAGCACACGACAGATATCTGTGTAGTGGCTCTCCAAGGACTTGGAAAATATGAGGATATCGTTGAGATAAACCACCACACATAACTGCAAAAAATCTCAGAGGACATCGTTAATAAGTTCCTGGAAAACTGCCGGGGCGTTACAAAAGGCCAAAAGTCCTGTTCTGGTATTAAACACAGTTTTCCACTCGTCGCCCTCCTTAATCCTCACGGGATTGTATGTATGCCCCACTCAAATCAAGCTCCCTTGAGGCGGTCAAATAACTCCGTAATCAACGGAATCGGATAGGCATTCTTAATCGTGAAATGATTGAGACCCCTATAATCAATACAAGGTCTCAGTTCACCACTCTTCTTCTTCATGAAGAAGAAACCAGCACCAGAAGGAGACAAGGATTTGCAGATGAAACCTCGAGAAAGTGCGTCTGCAACATACTCCTCCATGGCCTTATCCGACAAAGGGTAAACCCGGCCACGAGGAGGTATGGCCCCCAGGTTGAAGGTCAATTGCGCAATCATACGACCGGTGTGGAGGCAAACTACCAGCTTGACCTTTGTCAAAGACATCGCTAAAATCGCGGTACTCCTGCAGGGAGGAGAGAGAAGAAGCGCACAGGACCTTGGCTACCTTCTGGAAGCATGTCTTACTGCATTGTGGCGACCAGGAGAGAACCTTAGCACGGAGCCAATCAAAAGAGGGGTTGTGCCTCTGTAACCAAAGATAACCAATAACCAGCGGAAACTTAGGTGTGGAAATAACTTGGAAGTGGATTATCTCATGGTGAAGAGCTCCTATGGCCATGGACAACGAAACCATCTCATGAGTCACATGGGCAGGCTGTTAAGATCTTCCATCGAGAGTCTCAATGGCAAGTGGAGTGTCACGCAGCTGCAGTGGAATCGAGTGCTTTGATACAAAGGCAGCATCAATGAACAGGCCTGCAGCCCCAGAGTCGACTAGAGCCTGTATCTCGACAGACGACTCAACCCAAGAAAGGGTAACCAAAACCACAGGCTTATCCTTCTGGATAACTGGGGACAAACAACGCCACCTAAGGTCTGTCCGTCACAGGACCTCAAGGTTCGGGCATTCCCTGGACGGGTAGGATAAGACTTCAAAAAGTGACCTGCCTGGCCACAATAAAGGCACATTCTCTCCCTCCTCCTAAAGGTTCTCTCATCCATAGAGAGACGCGTGAAGCCCGAGTGCATGTGTTCATCTTCACAGACCGACTCTGTACCAGGAGGCATAGGAGGTGCGGGAGGCAAGGGTGGGACTGCAAAGCTTGGAGACAAATGTACAGGAGGCTTCCGCAAGCGCTCCTTAAAAGGGAGTCTTTCTCTGAGTCTGGAATCAATAAGGATGGCAAACGTGATCAACCTCTCCAGCTCAGTGGGTATATCTCGGTCTGCTATCTAATCCTTGATGGTATCTGAGAGACCATGAGAAAAAGCAGCCACAAGGGCCTCATTGTTCCAAGCAACCTCTGCTGCCAGAGTACGGAATTCAATGGCGTGAGTTCTCATTCTCTATTTGATGGACATGAGGCACTTGGAAGCAGAAGCGGAGTGTGCGGGAACCTCAAATACCCTTTTAAACTAAGCCAGAAACTCAGGGTAGCTCAAGACAACAGTTTTTTTCGTCTCCCATAGAGGGTTTGCCCAGGCCAAGGCTCTCTCAGAAAGCAAAGATATCACAAAGCCTACTTTGCTTCTGTCCGTTGGAAACGCCTGGGGCAGCATCTCAAAGTATATCTCAACCAGTCTTCTGCATTGGACTAGATCGCCCCCAAATTGCTGGGGAAGCGGAGCGGAACCAGACATACCTAGTAGAGGTAATACTCGAGGCGGGTGCCTGCACAGAGACTGGAGCAGCAGCAGGGACAGCCTGCAACATAGGTTTTTACCAGAGCAGCCACAGTGAGAGATTCCAGGTGAGCCGTGCGACTCAGGAGCGGTTGTAACGCCATGGCAAAATGATCCATGCGGTGATCCAGTTCATCCAATCTGGAAAAAATATTACTGTGACAAACCCCTGTCCTTAACAGGTCTATGTCCACTGTAAATGCTTCCTTTGTCCGCAACCAGCACTATCTAGCCCTCAGTGTAGGGTGAACAACAACATCAAACTCCTTTATTCAAGCACATGTTACAACAGATATATAACTCAGAGACACTCCCCCACCACCCTTGGATTCAGGGCGGGGTAAACTGTCCAATCACAATAGACACACAGGTCAGGTGTATTCAAATTTCTCATCAGTAAACAGTCTTATCAGCAGGGAGAGCTGTTGGAGGAATTCGCCCCACCAATCTCACAGCTAATCTACATACACATCCCATGATATCCAAGGCAGACAGACACAATAAATCATTGAAATACAACCACACCCCAAACGATCCCAGCAAAATCTATGCTCCAGAGCACATGTGTCAAACACAATGATAATGTACACCAACCATGGGAAGTGGAAGCCTTACCAAATCTACCACATTAATCTATTGACAGATCGGGAGCAGGTAGCTTCCCCAGCTTAGGTGAATTCAGAGCCCCCTCTAGGGGTGGACTAGGGAGATTTTTTCAGGACTTGAGCATGTAGTGATCATGGAGCCCTAATGTGAGTAAAACCCTATCAAATCCCCAAGGCACACAGAAAAGCGAAATCCGAGGAAGTTTGGAAAATGCTTGAGCTCGATATTGTTGACGAGTCGCAGAATGAATGAAGAAAGCCCGATTGTGTTGGCCCAACAGGACTTTCTCAGGAGGGAGTTGATGCCTCCTGAGAAAAATTCTGCCATAGTGGAGTGAGAATGCCTGACCATAAAACGTGCTTTAGATTTTCTCCATGACAGGAAGTTCTGTTTGGCGTTGGACAATGCCCCACTGACCTGGATGAGACAGAACAAACAAAAGAATTCTAGGGTAACCAGGTGGTTCTTGGCCTGTTGTAGGCCTGTGTTCTGTGGTGGAACACAGGCATGGATAACAGCATCAGAATGCCGATACACTCTTTAGGGTACACTGCAGAGTGTCCCACATTGCTTCGGAAATCTCAGTTTTGAGGCAGAAAGAGGAGGATATGTGCAGGATGCCAGAGTTGGGTCCTGGAAGGGAGATATGTATTCCCAGTGTTAGGGTCGTGGTCCCTTTAAGGGAGACAACAATTGATAGTTGGACTAATCAGCAATTCTCACCAATGCATTTTGAGGGGTTCCGGGTTGATCCAGTAAAGGGAAAAAAACTGGCTTGTAGTTTTCATAGTGACTCATCATCCCCTCCCTCCTTGTCACTGGAGCAAACTTGGCAGTATGCTGCAGCTGAGGGAAAATGACTGCCAGTTTCTTGACCTTCTTGGGCACCCCCTCTCCCTGGGCTCACGTTACTCCCTTCCTCAACCTGGGTACCATCATCAGAGCCTTCAAATCGCTGCGCATTCTCCTGCAGCATGTACCCGACACTGTGGTCTAATAGTTCGGGGGACTCCCCCGTGGATGATGGTGGGACTAGGGAAGGAGAGACTTTTGACATGGAGCCGATGGAATAGGCCGCTTTGGCAGCTGCATTGGCAGGCAAACTACTCTGAGCCTGGGTGACAGAGGATGAGGACGGCTTTGTTATCCATTCCACCAACTCTTCCTCAGGTTGTGGCTCAATAACATGGCCAGCTGCAGGAAAAAGGAAACAGCGTGCCCCACGGCCACGTGCTGAGGATGCACTGTGTCCAAGACCAGCACTGTTGACTGTAGACACAGAGCCTGCTTGCCCTCTTTTAGTGGCATGTGAGCGTCTGCCTCTCCTTGGTGGCCTTCTGGACATGCTGTAAATTTTGTTAAGCAAAAAAACACTACACTGCATTGTCTACTGTGTACACCACCAGGAAAGTAGTAGCAACTGCACTATGGGTGCACGCTACTGTGTACACCACCAGAAGTGTAATAACAACTATGGGTGCACTGTATGTATTGTGTACACCACCAGGAAAGTAGTAGCAACTGCACTATGGGTGCAGGGTAGTGTGTACACCACCAGAAGTGTAATAACAACTATGGGTGCACTGTATGTATTGTGTACACCACCAGGAAAGTAGTAGCAACTGCACTATGGGTGCAGGGTAGTGTGTACACCACCAGAAGTGTAATAACAACTATGGGTGCACTGTAAGTATTGTGTACACCACCAGGGAAGTAGTAGCAACTGCACTAGGGGTGCACGGTACTGTGTACACCACCAGAAGTGTAATAACAACTATGGCTGTACTGTATTGACCACCAGAAAAGTAGTAGCAACTGCACTATGGGTGCACAGCACTGTGTACTGTGTACACCGCCTGAAGTATATTAGAAACAGTACACCAGGAATGGCCTGCAGTGAGATCTAGCTAAACTAGTGGATACAGTGGATATATATATATATAGGAGACTGACTGTATATATATATATATATATATATATATTAAATACACTGAAGCTAACTGAATCGCCTGCCTGCCTGCTCAATCTAATGGACACTCTCTCTCCGTCCACGCCAACGTCACACTACACAAGGCCGGCGTAGACTTAGTCCCGCTGAGCCATGATTGGCAAAAGGCACTCTGCCTTTGGCCAATTATGTCTCTCTTAGCTGAGGGTGCTGTGATTGGCCAAAGCATGCAGGTCATGGTACACGTCGCTCGAATTTAGCGCGAACGGCCCATAATGTTCGGTTTTCGATGAACGGGCGAACAGCTGTTCGAGTTGAACTCATGTTTGACCCGAACAGAAAGCTCATCCCTAATAGTGACCAATAGGAAAAGGAAATCCTACTATCAGTAGTTAATGTAGTGGTCCCGTACATTGGTGACCAATGGGAGAAGGACCCCCTTATGTCAGTGGTCAGTGGGAGAAGGACATTCTTACATTGTCATCAGTGGAAAGACTGACCCCCTTACAGATGATTGATGTCAGTTGTTACTGAGAGACAGAAATTTTTCATTGCTAAAGGAATCCCTAGAGACCTTTGGAAGAACCCTGGCTGAGAAAGGCTGGACTAGGAAGTAATATATTTCTCTCCCCCTTGGTGGAAGTGGAGATGACCCCATCTATAAGGATATACAGAACATACACACACAGCAAAAGGCCGTGTTCACACTACGAGACATTTCTCAGGACTGCAGTTCCTCTGATCTCCACAAGGTGGTGATCTTCTCACTTCTACCATAGAGACAGGAAGTCTCTATGGAAGATAGGAAGTGATGTCTAGTAAAAATAGGAAGTTCCGGGTGAGAGGTGAGTCGGGACGAAGTAGAGAGGAGACATCGCTGGAAGAGGCAGCAGAGGAGGTAATAAGATCTTATCTTCTATTTACACCCCCCCCCCCCCTCCGTCATGCCAGCAGGCTGCCGGAGATTGGAGCCTTGCAGCCGGAGTTATGGCAATTATCCTGATTACCCAGAAACTCCGGCCAAAAGTCAGCAAGTTCCTCTTCCTGGACATCATGATGACCCGACATATTGTCCTCACAGCACTGCCTCAGAGCAAACAAGTCAAAGGAAGGATCATATTTATCATTCCTTGTCTGCAGATCTAATACTAATCAAATCCAGTTCAGAAACCCAACAAACCCAACAGAGAAAAGGGAATTTCTGATCCGGCAGGCCAAGAGGGTCCCGGGTTCATGAAAATGTAGAAAACACTAAACAGTCCAAACTAAATGTGTTCCCGTAGGGGGTAGTAGTTCTTCATGGTACAGCAACCCTCCTATTACCCCCCACAGACACACACATCCTATTATTTTGTGATCAACACCATCCAAACAATCCTTACTTTCATTTCCCAAAGTTATCCGTCTACAAGGAGACCTGTATAGATCAAATGACGGCACCAATGAGGATGGAGGAGGACCGGAGTCACATGACTGAGAAGATACTAAACCTCACCCTGGAGATCATCTACCTGCTGACCGGAGAGGTGAGGGGGATTCTGGGAGGTCACATGACATCTCTCTTATCTCTATTAATAAAACACAGACCTGACCGGAGAGGTGAGGAGGATTCTGGGAGGTCACATGACATCTCTCTTATCTCTATTAATAAAACACAGACCTGACCGGAGAGGTGAGGGGGATTCTGGGAGGTCACATGACATCACTGTTATCTCTATTAATAAAACACAGACCTGACCGGAGAGGTGAGGAGGATTCTGGGAGGTCACATGACATCTCTCTTATCTCTATTAATAAAACACAGACCTGACCGGAGAGGTGAGGGGGGATTCTGGGAGGTCACATGACATCACTATTATCTCTATTAATAAAACACAGACCTGACCGGAGAGCTGAGGAGGATTCTGGGATTCTAACATGATATTCCTATTGGTTCTCCAATACAGAGATTTCCTCTTGTGAAGTCAGGTGATCATATGACCATCACAGTGCCTCCATGTGACTCCCTAAAACCTGAGAGACACAACATGGAGAAGATTCTAGAAGTCACCAAGAAGATGATGGAGCTGCTGACAGGAGAGGTGAGGAGGATTCTGGGAATTCTGGGACATTATCCAGTAACAGACAAGGGATGTGTCTGGATGGTGACTGTATCATTGTGTGTGTCAGGTTCCTATAAGGTGTCAGGATGTCACTGTCTATTTCTCCATGGAGGAGTGGGAGTATTTAGGAGGACACAAGGATCTCTACAAGGACGTCATGATGGACAATCAGCCGCCCCTCACATCACCGGGTAAGAGGAGACTTTATTGTAAAGGAGAGAGCAGTACGGAGGCTCCACCTAGATCCCCCATCATCTGATAAACACATAGAAACAATGTACTCAGTCAGTGTGTGTGTTTCCTACAGATGGATCCAGTAATGGGAACCCACCGGAGAGATCCCCCCGTCCTCTGTATTCCCGGGATTCCACACAGGAAGGTCACACCATCCCCCACCATCATCAGGTAGATGAGGAACAATCACTGATAGTGTCATTAGGATCTGTACATTATCTGCATTGTTACCATTGATGTCATTTTTATTATATATTCAGAGTGGAAACCTGAGAGATCCTAAAGTTGACATTAAAGTTGAGATAAAAGAGGAGGATGATGAGGATGGGGTGATGGAGGAAGAACATAAAGATCTGTACCAGGACACCATGGTGGAGTCATCCAACTACAGAAACCCACCAGAGAGATCCCCCCGTCCTCTGTATTCCCGGGATCCCACACAGGAAGGTCACACCATCCCCCACCATCATCAGGTAGGTGGAGTTGAGGGTCGGGAACATAAAGTGATTGAACACTCTGACATGTGGAGACGATGTGTGGACTCTATAAGATGATATTTTCTATGTGATCTCACATCATAAATACTTCTATGTTACAGATTATATTTTCTGCCATTCTCTTGGTTTAGGGTGAAGATCTGATAGATATAAAAGTTGAGGTTAAATCAGAAGAAGAAGAAGAAGAGAGGTATGTGAGGGATGATCAGCAGTCTATGGAGGAGGATGGAATAACGGGGACATTTATAGAGGAGGACACTCCTACAGAGATCAGCACAGGTGGGTCATTAACACTAAATACATTCCTCCACCCATACTGCTCACTGATTGGTTCAGAGAAGAGGGGCGGGGACTTGGGGATCAGTCTTATGGACCTTGCTTTGTGCACTGGTGGGCAGTCATGTTGGAACAGGAAGGGGCCGTCCCCAAACTGTTCCCACAAAGTTGGGAGCATGAAATTGGCCAAAATGTCCTAGTATGTTGACGACGCCTTAAGAGTTCCCTTCACTGGAACTAAGGAGCCAACCCTAACCCCTAAAAAACAACCCCCACACCATAATTCCCCCTCCACCAAATGATTTGGACCAGTGCACAAAGCAAGGTCCATAAAGACATGGATAAGAGAGTTTGGGGTGGAGGAACTTGCATGACCTCAACCCGATAAAACACCTTTGGGATGAATTTAGAGCGGAGGCTGCGAGCCAGGCCTCGTCCAACATAAGTGCCGGACCTCACAAATGCTCTTCTGGAAGAATGGTCAAACATTCCCATAGAGACCCTCCTAAACCTTGTGGACGGCCTTCCCAGAAGAGTTGAAGCTGTTGTAGCGGCAATGGGTGGGCCAACTCAATATTGAATCCTACGGACTAAGACTGGGATGCCATTAAAGTTCATGTGTGTGTAAAGGCAGGCGCCCCAATACTTTTGGTAATGTAGTGTATGTGCTTCCTTATGCTCAAACATAAAATATATTCTAGATACACAATTCACAAACTGTTGCACATAAAAAACAAATTCACCTTTCTCGTGTCACAGACAATAAGCTGACATTGCACCACTCTGCAATACCCTCATACACCTCCAGGTGTGATCTCACCTCTTCAGATGGACCCCATTGCTAAATAACAAGAGGACATACCCAGCATGAAATCACACACCTTCAGGTCCATGTAGATGGAGCCTCCTCTTTAGGTAGCCAGCTCCCGCCATGTACTCCACTACTCTTTGTCAGAATATACTCAAGAAGAGATAAAGAGACTACATAGTGCTCACTGTTCTATTTATTAAATGGATAAGATAGAAAAGCACTCACATGGTTCAAAAATCAGTCCAGCATTGAATACACATAATCACTGCAGATTCCCCAAGCATCAGTCTCAGTGTAACTTGAGGGCACTCCCCCTAACGTGATGATGTCCTCAAACCACGCCCATCTGATGCGTTGCATCCTGATTGGTCTTCCCCAGAAGTAGATATGGTCTTCAGGATCAGTCCAGTCTTCATCTTGGTTGTTCTCCCCCCATCCTCACTCTCTGACCTCTGGTGGGGCTCAGCCCCGCTGTTATTCATGACTAAATCATGGACTAAATAAGGAAGTGCAGGACTTCTTGTGTTGGGAAGATGGCAATGAGTGATAGAGGGGGAGGGGACACTCGTCCTATAATCCCCTCATCACTGTCACTCCTATAGAAGACAGTTCTCGTCGTTTCCTCACTCTCTGACTGTGACAGATCTTGGATACCCCAGCTGGGCACCTCCGCCAGACCTGATCAGAGACCCATTTACTAGTTACCTTGAGGGGGGAATTGTAAGATCCTCAGAGACAAAGCTGCCTGATGTGGGCGGAGTCCTGGTTTAGGGGAACCAATCAGCTCATGTCTAGTAATAATCTTTGTATTTCTATTTTAGTAGATGGACGGGAGATGAGGAAAACCTCAGAGGATTGTCTCACTTTGTCTCCAGACTGTAAAGTAGAAGATGAGGACATCACACAGTATAGTCCAGGAGAAAACCCGACTACCTCAAATGTCCATCCGGCACCACACAGTGTAGATGGACCATCGTATTCCTCTTATCCTGAGGAACCTCAGACTGTGCGGGACGGTGCCGGACCATCGTATTCCTCTTATCCCGAGGAACCTCAGACTGTGCTGGACGGTGCCGTACCATCGTATTCCTCTTATCCTGAGGAACCTCAGACTGTGCGAGACGGTGCCGGACCATCGTATTCCTCTTATCCTGAGGAACCTCAGACTGTGCGGGACGGTGCCGGACCATCGTATTCCTCTTATCCTGAGAAACCTCAGACTGTGCGGGATGGTGCCGGACCATTGTATTACATTTATACTTTGGAACCTCTGACTGTGCGGGACGGTGCCGGACCATCGTATTCCTCTTATCCTGCGGAACCTCAGACTGTGCGGGACGGTGCCGTCCTTCAAAAAGTTGAGAAATTTTCCTGTCCTGAGTGCGGGAAGTGTTTCGGTTGTAATTACGATCTTGGTGTGCATAAAAGAACCCACACAGGTGAGAAGCCGTTTTCCTGTGCTGAGTGCGGGAAATGTTTTTCAGTGAATTACAATCTTAGAAAACATCAGGAATCGCACAAAAGGGAGAAGTTGTATCCCTGTCCTGATTGCAGGAAATGCTTTGTAGATAAATCGCAGCTTGTCATGCATCAGAGCTCTCACACAGGTGTGAAGCCGCATTCTTGTTCAGTGTGCGGGAAATGTTTTTCCGACAGGTATGTTCTGCACACACATCAGAGGATCCACACGGGGGAAAAGCCTTTTGCCTGTATTCAGTGCGGGAGACGTTTTGGAGACAAGTCCAGTCATTACAGGCATATGAAAATGCACACGGGGGAGAAGCCATATCCCTGTTCTGAGTGCGGGAAATGTTTTTCGGACAAGTCCAATCATACCAGGCATCAGAAATCTTGTTCTAAGTGAGAGAATTTTCAGGAGACGTTTATATAAAGATGGGAAGTTTGTGGCGGATAAATGAATAGACCTCCCAGCAATGTTATTACCAGGCTGCAGCTAGGGGGAGCTCTAATGTGTGACCACAGCACAGTGATCCCTTCTAGCTCACGTTAACGTTTCGCTTTTTTTGCACACGTGGTAAAATGCAGATTTTGTGGCTGAAGATTAGTTAAAACTCCCCTAAACATATATTATCTGAAAGCAGAGGCCCTGGAGAATAAAATGGTGGTGATTGATAAGGAGTTCCTTCCACACAAATTTCCCCCTTCATATCCGGGTTTATTTTCTACTTTTCCCCCATTTTCTATGGTGTGATTTTTTTTTTCTACAATCCTTTGTTATGATAATGTAACACGTTGTGTATTGTGTGACTCCGCCTCCACATTCCAGGCAAGTCATTTTCCTGACCAATCAGGTTTCTACCTTCTACTATTTCCTGATCTGATGACTGCAAATCTTATAAAAGTAAAATTATAATAAAAAATGTATTGAAAGGAAAATAAATTGTGTGTGTCGGTGGAATGACTACAAACTACAAATAGCCAACAATTACTCATAGTTACTATTACTCAAAGGGACTGCCTGTCTGTTAGATGTTCGTGGGTCTTCTTCCCCTCTGCGTGGTATCAACTGTCATGTCAATTCCAGGCCTGCAGGTGGCAGAGCGTTGCCTGGGAACCATGGTGTGGGATGGTGACCGATGAGAGAAGGACCCCCTTATATCAGTGGTCAGTGTGGTGGTCTCCTACGTTGGTGACCAATGGGAGAAGGACCCCCTTATATCAGAGGTCAGTGAAGTGGTCCCTTACATTGGTGACCACAGGGGGAAGGACCCCCTTATATCAGAGGTCAGTGTAGTGGTCTCCTACGTTGGTGGCCAATGGGAGAAGGACCCCCTTATGTCAGTGGTCAGTGTGGTGGTCTCTTACAACGGTGACCAATGGGAGAAGGACCCCCTTACATCAGTGGTCAGTGTAGTGGTCCCTTACATTGGTGACCACAGGGGGAAGGACCCCCTTATATCAGTGGTCAGTGTGGTGGTCCCTTACATTGGTGACCAATGGGAGAAAGACCCCCTTATATCAGTGGTCAGTGTGGTGGTTCCTTACATTGGTGACCAATGGGAGAAGGACCCCCTTATGTTAGTGGTCAGTGGGAAGATTGCCCCTCTTACACATCATTGATGACAACTAAAAGACAGAAATTGTTCATTGCTCAAGGAATCCCTAGAGACCTTTGGAGGAAGCCTTTCTGAGAAAGGCTGGACTAGGCAGTAATATATTTCTCTCCCCCCTTGGTGGGAGTGGAGATGACCCCATCTATAAGGATATACAGTAAATACACACACACAGTACAAGGCCGTGTTCACACTATGAGATGTTTCTCTGGGCTGCAGTTCCTCTGAGCTCCACAAGGTGGTGATCTTCTACCATAGAGACAGAAAGTGTCGTGATGTCAGGTACAGACAGGAAGTTCTGGGTGAGAGGTGAGTCGGCAGGAAGTAGAGAGAAGACGTTGGAAGTGGAAGCAGAGGAGGTAATAAGATCTTATTTTCTATTTACACCCAGTAACCCCCCCCCCCGTCATGTCTGTCCCCTTCCTCCATAGTCACTGTGACGTCTTTTATCTCCAGCAGATGATGATACACACATATACACTCACTGGCCACTTTAGGTTACCTTGCTAGTAGTGGGTTGGACCCCCTTTATTAGGCCCCCCTTGCTAGTAGCGTGTTGGACCCCCTTTATTAGGCCCCCCTTGCTAGTAGCGGGTTGGACCCCCTTTATTAGGTCCCCCTTGCTAGTAGCGGGTTGGACCCCCTTTATTAGGTCCCCCTTGCTAGTAGCGGGTTGGACCCCCTTTATTAGGCCCCCCTTGCTAGTAGCGGGTTGGACCCCTTTTATTAGGTCCACCTTGCTAGTAGCGGGTTGGACCCCCTTTGGCCTTCATTCTTGGTGGCGTAGATACAACAAGGTGTTGGAAACATTCCTCAGAAATTTTGCTCCATAGTGACATGATAACATCACACAGTTGCTGCAGATTTGTCGGCTGAACATCCATGATGCCAATTTCCCATTCCACCACTTTCCAAAGGTGTTCTATTGGATGAGATCTGGTGAGTGTGAGATATGGTGAGTGTGAGATATGGTGAGTGATCTGGTGAGTGTGGAGGCCATTGGAGGACAGTGACCTCATTGTCCAG
This sequence comes from Lithobates sylvaticus, assembly GCA_028564925.1. Classification (NCBI taxonomy): domain Eukaryota; kingdom Metazoa; phylum Chordata; class Amphibia; order Anura; family Ranidae; genus Lithobates; species Lithobates sylvaticus. The sequence goes on along the minus strand of CM053028.1, from coordinate 593,544,292 downwards.
TGGTGAGATGATTGGAGCTTTGTGACATGGTGCATTGTCCTGCTGGGAGGAGCCGTCAGAAGATGGGGACACTGTAGTCATAAAGGGATGGACATGGTCAGCAACAATACTCAGGTAGGCCGTGGTGATTAAACCATGCTCAGTTGGTGCTAAGGGGCCCAAAGTGTGCCAAGAAAATACCCCCCCCCCCCACCATTACACCCCCACCACCAGCCTAAACCAGTGATACAAGGCAGGATGGATCCATGCGCCAAATTCTGACCCCACCATCTGAATGTCGCAGCTGAAACAGCCAACACTAACTGTAGTTGCTAGGCATAGAAGTGTATTCCATCTCAGCCAATTAAAACGTGATCTAACCTTATCTCTTCTCCCTATTTATTACTGAATATGTACGATACCGAATAGACACGAAACCCCCCTCACGACGACTCGATGTGCGTCTTCCTGTGTACACAATACGGGATTTCTTTCTTTATTGATATGTAATTGATATTTTAAAGAATAATATAAACAAACAATATGTAATCATTATTAATCCCCAACAAGTAAGTCTCACAGAAACACATAAACCTCAGAACAAAGGATCATTAAAAAAAAAAAAGAATTTAATTATTTGTAAAATACTCCTAATTATTGTGCCATGTGTCTCACAGATACACATAAACCTCAGAACAAAGGATCATTAAAAAAAGAATTTAATTACTTGTAAAATACTCCTAATTATTGTGCCACGTGTCTCACAGACACACATAAACCTCAGAACAAAGGATCATTAAAAAAAGAATTGAATTACTTGTAAAACACTCCTAATTATTGTGCCACCAGTCTCACAGATACACATAAACCTCAGAACAAAGGATCATTCTACAAATATGTATAATTATTTGTTAAATACTCCTAATTATTATGCCACGTGTCTCACAGATACACATAAACCTCAGAACAAAGGATCATTAAAAAAAGAATTTAATTACTTGTAAAATACTCCTAATTATTGTGCCACGTGTCTCACAGACACACATAAACCTCAGAACAAAGGATCATTCTAAAAATATATATAATTATTTGTTGCATACTTCTAATTATTGTGCCACATGTCTCACAGATACACATAAACCTCAGAACAAAGGATCATTAAAAAAATAATTTAATTACTTGTAAAATACTCCTAATTATTGTGCCACGTGTCTCACAGACACACATAAACCTCAGAACAAAGGATCATTCTAAAAATATATATAATTATTTGTTGCATACTCCTAATTATTGTGCCACATGTCTCACAGATACACATAAACCTCAGAACAAAGGATCTTTAAAAAAGTTTATTTAGTTACTTGTAGCACCCTCCTCTTTTTTTTTTTGAAAAGCCTGTGGCCTGTGAAACACACCCAAAAACTCCACCCGGTGCCAAAAAAAAGTGCACACACATAAGGAGGTGACACAAAACGTGCAACGGGTGTTACACTGATCCTCCACTAGGAAAGGACCTTACCCTGATCCCCCCGGTGTTAGGCTCCAGATGGGGACTGAGGTACTTCACTTGGGTCCATCTGGCCGAAACCAGATGGACCCCCTTTCTCTGGAAGGTCTGCCGAAACAGACCGACCCAGGGACTCGTGGGACTCCCCCGAAGGGAGACCCCTTGAGGGAGGGCGAACCAAGCCAAAAGGCCTATGCCCACCCCCATCCCAAGACTTTCAGAGTAGGCCCGAGGACCCACACCCTACTCATCACACAGTGACAAAACGTGTAACAATCAACAAAAAGATACAAAAAAGTGTCAAAAAAAGGTAATAAATAAAAAAAAAAGTGGGGGAGAAGTGAAAAGTGGCCATTGTGCATTACAATGGCCGGCCCGTGGGCCAGGAATAAAAATTTCCCCTGACCGTAGCCAAAAGGCTCGGCCCTAGAGGCAGGTGTGAAAAATGTGTGTTGGTGAAGTGAACGTGGTGCCATAAATCAAAGTGACCCTCACTCACAGTGATTATACGGCACCCCTAAACTTCCACTTCAGGGGCACATTCACCACAGGCTTTTCGTCCCAACCCTGGCTAACAGGCCCAGGCCAGAGCAACCCCCATCCTAGCCAGGAAGGCCTGAAGTTCTGGCAGTTTGGGGAGAGCCCTGGATGAAGACTTAACCCTCACTCCCATCACTCCTACCTAATTACATTCAGGAGATACTAACCACTCCCCCCCTTAAAGGAGGAGCCGGTGTTCTCTCCCCCGAAAAACCGGAGCTAGAACTACTCCAATCTAGGCCAGAAGGCCAGGGACCCGACCCTCTGGCCAGACACAATGCAGCACCCATCCTCACCAGGAGCACACTCCCAGACGGCTTCAGACGCAACCATCGGTCGCCCCCCAGTATCTGTCGGACACTTCTTAATTCAACATAGTCCCTGCTGAAACCGCCTGTTGGGAAGCATAACACGGTAAAACCATTATGGACTGTTCCATAGGAGCTGTTTCTGCACAGGTTGTAAAAATACAACGCGTTAAGACGTTTAAAGGACTGTTCTATAGGTACTGGCCCGGAAACACATGTTGGGGGCAAAACAGTTATGGACTGTTCAATAGGAGCCGTGTCTGAAGAAGGGTTTTTTATGCGACTTTCAGTCGCAAAGCGGCATATGTTGGATTTAATATTTCTGCGATTCACTTCCTGTTTGCTGTAAGCCAGGTTGCCTAAGTCAAAGGAACAATAGCTTGGCTCAGGCCCACCTGCTGTGAAGACGGCTCCAGGCTAAGAGAAACACTGCATCTAAATGGAGAATACAGTATGCTTCCTTTTCTGGTGTTCATTGGATGCAAAGCAAATGGGATTGGCGAGGGGGGGGGGGGATTTGAATGAGTGGGCGTGTGTGTCTGAATGTTAGGGTCGCACACAGAGGAGGACACTCTCTCTGTGTCTGTAGGCTGGTTGAGGAGCATGTCATGAAGATGTCTCTCTGCTAAGCGGCCATCTTTGAGGCCTACGTTGGAGGATGAGTTGAGGCCTAGCCATGCGGACATCTCTCCCATTCCATCTCAGCTACCATGTGTGCTAAGTATACGATTGTATTGTATTGTGATTGTATGCTATGTAATATGCTATGTAACCCTGTAACTCCTAATAATGAGCTTATATAAGCTTTCTTATTTCCTTGGGAAATAAACGAGGTTTGATTGATCTTAAACCGTGTGTGTGGTTGCATAGTTAACTGGTATTATTGTGATATTAACAGTGGCTTGCGCTCATAGTTTTAACAGACTGACTAATCTATAGAGACTAGACAAAGTTGATGCATAGAGATGAGATAATAGATAGACTGTAGTGGTATATCGTTTTCTACAATTATTATCGAATTCTACACCGCCCTTCCAGGCACAATTACGTCACTGGATTTGCATAGCCCTCCCCCTATGGGAGTAGCACAGCGCCTCCTCTGGCAACTGATAAGAACAGATACTACACTTGATCTTAGCTAAAAGGCAGAAAAGGGACTTGTAGCCCCCTCCTATAGTCAGGTTGCAAGGTTTAAATTTTGTTTGGAGCAGTGATCTGTTGCTTTGTCTGGTCAGGGTTTCCTCAGTTCAGTGTTTGATTTCTCCCTTTTGCTTCTGAAAGAAGCTTCTAGAATATAGGGCAGTGAGAGGGAGATGACAAGTATGAATATTTATCACGACCCAGCCAATCCGTAGAAGGAGGCTGGGGAGATGATAAATGTTTGGGAGGCCCGTCCAGAGTGTTTGTTCCTCTCCATGGAGGGTTCCATTTTTCCTGGGGCTGCTGCCCTTGGGAGATAGCTTGTGAGACAAGTAATTGCAATCTAGGCCTCAACAAGAGCTGAGGGCCTGGAGAAGATTTCTACAGGAATATTTGCTGGAGGGCATTGTCCTGAAGTCCTGGTCTGGAGAAGTCCCTTACTGAGGAACTACCTATGGATGCTGGGTGGCAGGCAGCTCCTGGGACATTAGGATTAAAGCCCTGCTGTGGACTCTTTGGTTGTGCAAGTTCTAGAAGGGAACTAAGTGTCAGAGGATTCTATACGGACTGGGACTGCTAGAAATACTGACCATCCAGTGTTACCTCCAGTAAAGGCTGCTAAAAAGGAGATTAGTGATAAGTTTGTCCTCCTATTGACTGATACTCTCCTTTGGAGTATCCTAAAACCCCTCTCCTGTTTCGAGTTCTTCAGCAATAAATACAAAAAGGTATTCCCTACCCTAGGCCACATATGTCGAACACAAAGCTTGCGGGCCAAACCCGGCCTTCCAGGCCTTGTCATGTGGCCCTCGCACCCAGTTTTGCAGCCAGAATGTGGCGGAACTCCATTCCGCCACCTCCGTCTCTCACCCTCCGCTTCCACTTCAGCTCCTCACTTGTAAACATAGAAGCCTTCTGTGTTTACAAGGGACAGCTTGGCTCTCAGCGGCTCCCGGATGTAACAGATCCCTGCGCACACTCACGGGGGGGGGGGGGGGGGCATGGTACAGATCTCCAGAGAGAGAGAACGATCTGAAGTAGGAAGCAGAGCCACCTACACAGGGAGGTACTAGAGTCAGGCCAGGTAGGAGAGAGTAGAGATGCGAGAAAGCCTAAACCCTGCACTCTGTACATAGCGCACCCCTAAACCCTGCATCCTTATGTAACGCACCCCTAAACTCTGCACTCTGTATGTAACGCAACTCTAAACTCTGCACTCTGTATGTAACGCACCTCTGAACTCTACACTCTGTATGTAATGCACCCCTGAATGCTGCACTCTGTATGTATCGCACCCCTGAACTCTGCACTCTGTATGTAACGCACCCCTGAACTCTGCACTCTGTATGTAATGCACCCCTGAACGCTGCACTCTGTATGTATCGCACACCTGAACTCTGCACTCTGTATGTAACGCACTCCTGAACGCTGTAGTCTGTATATAAAGCACTCTTGAACTCTGCACGCTGTGCATAATGCACTTCTGAACTCTGCTCTCTGTATGTAGCGTACCCCTAAACCCTTCATTCTCTATGTATAGCAAAACCTGAACTCTGTATGTAATGCACTCCTGAACTCTGCGCTCTGTATGTAACACACTTCTTAACTCTTCACTCTGTACGTAGCATAATCCTGAACTCTGCACTCTGCACACAGCACACTACTGAACTCTGTACATAATGAATTCCTAAATTCTGTAAATAATGCACCCCTGAACTCTACACTCTGTACATAACGCACTCCTGAACCCTGCACTCTGTACATAACGCACTCCTGAACCCTGCATTATGTACATAGTGCACCCCTAAACTATGCACTCTGTAGGTATCACACCCCTAAACCCTGCACTTTGTATGTATCGCACCCCTTAACTCTGTATGTAACGCACTCCTAAACCCTGCACTCTCTATGTATCGCACCCCTGAACTCTGCACTCTGTATGTAACGCACCCCTAAACCCTGCACTCTCTATGTATCGCACCCCAGGACACTGCACTCTGTATGTAGCAAAACCTGAACTCTGCAATCTGCAACCCTTCATTCTCTACACAGCGCACCCCAGAACTCTGCACTCTGTGCATAGCGTACTCCTGAACTCTGCGCTCTGTATGTAAAGCACCCCTAAACCCTGCACTCTCTATGTATCGCACCCCAGAACTCTGCACTCTGTACATAACGCATTCCTGAACTCTGCTCTATGTATGTAGCAAAATCCTGAACTCTGGATTCTGCAACCCTTCATTCTCTACACAGCGCACCCCAGAACTCTGCACTCTGTGCATAGCGTACTCCTTAATGCTGCACTCTGTATGTAGCGTAACCCTAAACCCTTCATTCCCTATGTATTGCACACCCTTGAACTCTGTATGTAATGCACTCCTGAACTCTGCGCTCTGTATGTAACACACTTCGTAATTCTGCACTCTGTACATAGCATAATCCTGAACTCTGCACTCTCTACACTGAACTCTGAGCTCCGCTCAGGCCCTGCCCCATTTTCGGCCGTTTTCTTCTTTCGGCAACTTTCTGAAAAGACCATTTTCGGACAAAATTTTTCAGCGGTCGAAATTTCGGTGCATCCCTAAAGATTACATAAAACCCCCCCAAAAAAACTTCTATATTTTCTGAAAGTGACACCTCACTCATGTCATAGCACAGCAGCCTGAAGTGAAGTGCTAGCTGGACATGAAACCCCATCTGTAAGGATCTACAGTAGATAGACACACACAGCACAAGGCCGTGTTCACGCTACGAGGCGTTTCTCGGTGGGGCTGCAGTTCCTTTGAGCTCCACAAGGTGGCGATCTCACTTTTACCCAGACAGGAAGTCTCTATGGAAGACAGGAAGTGATGTCGGGTACAGACAGGAAGTGATGTCGGGTATAAATAGGAAGTTTCTGGTGAGAGGAGAGTCGTAAGGAAATAGAGAGGAGACATTGTTTGAAATGGCATCAGAGGAGGTAATGAGATCTTATTTTCTATTTACACCCAGTAACACCCCCGTCATGTCCGTCCTCTTCCTCCATAGTCACTGTGACGTCTTTTATCTCCAGCAGATGATGATACACACATATATAGTGGGGAAACCTAGATTAACCCCTTCAGGGCCAGAACATTTCCTTCCATATTGATGGGCCTCCCACATCCTGTCCTTTAAAATGCATGTGGGGGTCTGCAGGGGGACTTATCAGTATTGTAGTCCCGTTTATAATACGGGGCCCCCAATATTCCCGCTCAGGATACATATTTTTTTTAAAAACAATTTTTTCCTTTGTAAATCCAACGTCAATAGCGTTGTCCAGAAATGTCAATTACACCAGACCACGTTCACCCAAAACAATGACCATCCTGACCATACATGGCCTACAAAGGGCAATTATTACACTACACAGGCAGCCAATGGGCAATCATTACACTATGCAGCCAACACAATGATGGAGTGCCGGGGTCAGGAGTATGGAGCATAGAGTCCCTTACATCGCTGGTCAGGAGGAAGAAACCGCTCCCTCAGTCTGCCATGAAGAATATGTTCCATCATTGGTCTCAGAGGGAGGAAATACTGAGGGTTCTGAAGGACGTAGAGGAGCTGAGGAACCTCTAGGAGGTACTGAGGCTGAAGGACTTTAGGGCCTTTGAGGGGGTAGTAGAGCTAAAAGACTTTGGGCCCTTGAAGAACTGCAGAGCTTTGAGGGAAGAGGAGGCTGTAAGGGTCAGAGGGACTCTTGTGGAGGGGTTATGGTTCTATGATGGTCCTCCCTCCCCATTAGCATGTTTTTTATTTTTTATTTAAGACCTTACCGTACTGGCACCTGCCAGTAAAGGAAGTGAAGGTGGCCTTCACCTTCTCATTGTATTACTGCTCAAGTGATATGTTTTAGGATACCAAGTGGAATGTAGGAGGACAGTCCTTCATCCCTTGGTGGTCAGTCGTATTTTGAGGTGGTCTGTTTGTGCAGTATTAACTATTGGGTGGCCAGGGTATCAGTACAATGCATTTAGGGGTGCAGTCCAATACCTTCCCGTTACACAGGGTCTGGCAGGGCCCAGTGCTGGAATTCGGAGCCCAAGGAACCCACCACCACCCTGTACAATGTATTGGATGCTACAGTATGCTTGGCAACCAAGAGAACAAACCCCTCCCCCTGCTGTTGTCCTCCTACCCACACTGGGCTTCCATTGGAGGGAAGAGAACAGACTCCTCCCCCACAGCACTCTACTCCACCAGCAGCATCCTCCTCCTATCCAATCCAATCCCTTCTCTTACCGCAGAGAGTGACATCACAGCAGGCTTCCGGAGATTTGAGTCTTGCAGCCGGAGTTCTGGCAATTATCCTGATTAGCCGGCAACTCCGGACAAAAGTCAGCAAGTTCCCCTTCCTGGGCATCATGATGAGCCTCCATTGACCTCAGAGCAATTATTCCTTGTCTGCAGATTTTTGATCCGGCAGGCTCTTATTCCCCCCCCCCTCACATCCATATCCTATTATTGTGTGACCAATACCATCCAAATAATCCTTACTTTTATTTCCCAAAGTTATCCGTCTACAAGGAGACCTGTATAGATCAAATGACGGCACCAATGAGGATGGAGGAGGACCGGAGTCACATGACTGAGAAGATACTAAACCTCACCCTGGAGATCATCTACCTGCTGACCGGAGAGGTGAGGAGGATTCTGGGAGGTCACATGACATCACTCTTATCTCTATTAATAAAACACAGACCTGAACGGAAAGGTGAGGAGGATTCTGGGAGGTCACATGACATCACTCTTATCTCTATTAATAAAACACAGACCTGACCGGAGAGGTGAGGAGGATTCTGGGAGGTCACATGACATCACTCTTATCTCTATTATATAAAACACAGACCTGACCGGAGAGGTGAGGAGGATTCTGGGAGGTCACATGACATCACTCTTATCTCTATTAATAAAACACAGACCTGACCGGAGAGGTGAGGGGGATTCTGGGATTCTAACATGATATTCCTATTGGTTCTCCAATACAGAGATTTCCTCTTGTGAAGTCAGGTGATCATATGACCATCACAGTGCCTCCATGTGACTCCCTAAAACCTGAGAGACACAACATGGAGAAGATTCTAGAAGTCACCAAGAAGATGATGGAGCTGCTGACAGGAGAGGTGAGGAGGATTCTGGGAATTCTGGGACATTATCCAGTAACAGACAAGGGATGTGTCTGGATGGTGACTGTATCATTGTGTGTGTCAGGTTCCTATAAGGTGTCAGGATGTCACTGTCTATTTCTCCATGGAGGAGTGGGAGTATTTAGAAGGACACAAGGATCTCTACAAGGACGTCATGATGAACAATCAGCCGCCCCTCACATCACCGGGTAAGAGGAGACTTTATTGTAAAGGAGAGAGCAGTACGGAGGCTCCACCTAGATCCCCCATCATCTGATAAACACAGAAACTGTGACGGACCACCTAGCACCCCGACTGTTTCCCTTCTGCCCTCTAAACCCCTCCAGCAGATGGTAGCTAATACCAGCCCTTTACCCCAATCATCGTGCGCAGACAAGGTGTTGGGATAAAACCAAAGGAATAACTTTATTGAACAGAAATTCAGGTTTTTATACAGTTCAAAAACAGGGGCAGTCCCCTCGAGGAACAATAAAAACAAATATTGCACATTGGGGTAAACGTGCCACAATGGTTAGATAACGAGGTAAAGTTGACACAAGACTAATTACATGCTGTAGGAATCTCCAGGAGGGTTAGCAAACAGACAGAAACAATAGGTGACTCAATTAACAACGGCAATACACTTCACACTTAGGCAGGATAGGCAAACGCAGGCACATGTTATAACAGTTAACGCATAACACCTTAATAAACAGATTACGCATAACGGCAGGAGACACCAACATCAGGTTGTTTTGAGCCAAATCTTCTGCTTTGAGTCTAGGAGGGAGTCCAGGAGGGAGATGAAGCAGTCAATGCTGGTGTGGGCTGTCTATACCCCAACAATACAGAGGCCCCAAATCTGTATCCGGGTCCTCCAGATCTCAGACTCTGTGTGATTTGGGGGAGACATGGAGTTAAAATCCAAAGTAAAACTACTCCAGAGGTCTCCCAGGCACACACATCTCAAAGAATAGAGCCCCCTCCAACGCCAGGGCCCGTAGTCAAGAGGCAAGAGCCTATACTGAAGTCCCCTCCAAAAGCCCTTGTCCTGGTTGGGTCTGTCACAGAAACAATGTATTCAGTCAGTGTGTGTGTTTCCTACAGATGGATCCAGTAATAGGAACCCACCAGAGAGATGTCCCCGTCCTCTGTATTCCCGTATTTCCACACAGGATCGTCACACCAGCCCTCACCATTACAAGGTTGGTGGAACAGAGTATCAACAATATGGACTTGTGGAGATGTGTGGATTTTTTTTTTTGCTTATGTGATGTCACAATATTAAAGCTTATATCTTGCAGATGATATTGTTGATCCTTCTCTTGGTTTAGAGTGAAGATCTGATAGATATAAAAGTTGAGGTTAAAGAAGAAGAAGAAGAGAGGTATGTGAGCAATGATCAGCAGTCTATGGAGGAGGATGGAATAATAAGGATAATTATAGAGGAGGACACGGCTACAAAGATCGGCACAGGTGGGTCATTGCCGGACTATTATAATGCTGACGCCAATGAGCGGTCTCCACTTCAACATTTGAAGTATACACTCCCCACGCGTGTTTCACCCACAACGGGCTTGATCACAGGGATAGACCAGCTACCTGCTCCGTCTATGTGAGCAAGCCCATTCTTGGTGGAGCACATTTGGGAAGTGCGGTTTCTCATGCTTTTCATGGACTAAAGCAATAAGTTGATTTTACTGATGTTGACTGAGTCCTGGTTTAGAGGAAACCAATCTACTCAACCTTTAGGGGGGAAAGAGTCAGGGGGGCCAGTCCTAGGGTGAAACACCCCAATAAGTACGCCCCGTTGAGTGACGTTGGTGAAACCAGTCAGAGACCAGTACTGCTGGAGCTGAGTGACTCTCCTAGCTGTCAGGGGAATTATTCCTCCAGTGAGGGTCAGACTAAAGCCAAAGGAAAGGAAAGACAGATTCTGGTGGTAGGGGCCTCAATTCTTAGAAGGACATAGCGGCCAATCTGTCACAAAGACCTGAAGCGCCAAACAGTATGTTGTCTACCGGGCACTCGGGTTCGCCACATCACAGATCTGGTGGACAGATTACTGGGAGGGGCTGGGGAAGACCCGACTGTCATGATGCACGTTGGCACCAATGACAAAGTCTGAGGTAGATGGAGTGTCCTAAAAAAACGAAACCTGCAAGGTAGTATTCTCAGGAATACTACCGGTACCTCGAGCCACACCAGAAAGGCGGAGAGATATTAGGGAAGTAAACAAGTGGCTGAGGAGCTGGTGTAGAAAGAAGGGGCTTGGGTTCCTGGACAACTGGGTGACTTCTCAGTTGATAACCGGTACTATAGAAGGGATGGACTGCACCTAAATGGGGAAGGTGCAGATCTCCCGGGAGTGAAGATGGGCGAAAAGTTAGAGGGGTTTTTAAACTAGGGGGCGTCCAGAAGTAGAGATAGTCAACGAGGAACATGCTCCAGAGGTTAGTATTGGAGGAATTAGTGGTAGGTTGACTAAAGCACATAAACCCGAGGTAAGTATATTAATAAGTCCTATTTGCAACCCCAGAGCACCCAATAAGGAGATAGTATGCGACCGGTCTAAACTACGTGGCATGTTCACCAATGCCAGGAGCCTGGCGGACAAGATGGGTGAACTAGAGATACTATTGTACCAGGATGATTTCGATTTTGTAGGAATTACAGAGACCTGGTTCAACAGCTCTCGTGATTGGCTGGCAAACATTCAAGGGTATACCCTTTATCGCAAGGATAGAGAGGGTAAAAAAAGGGGGGGGGGGGGGGGGTATGCCTATATATCAAGAATAATGTACAAGTGAATGTGAGAGATGACATCACTAAGAGAGCTAGGGAGGAGGTGGAATCCTTATGGGTAGAGCTCTAAGGGGACAATTATACTGGGAGTATGCTATAGGCCCCCTAACCTGAGGGAGGAGGGGGAGACAGATCTCATATCACAATTTGGATTAGCAGCAAGGATGGGAAGTGTTATCATAATGTGGGATTTTAATTATCCAGACATAGACTGGGCGGAGGAAACCGCACATTCATCTAAGGCTCGCCAGTTCCTAAATGTCTTGCAGGACAATTTTATGGGTCAGATGGTAGACGCACCAACTAGAAACAAAGCGTTTCTAGATCTACTGATTACCAGCAATACAGACCTGATCACGGATGTGGAAATACGGGGCAATTAAGGAAACGGCGATCACAGGTCAATTGGCTTCAGTATAAATCACACAAATAGGAAACATAAGGGGAATACAAAGACACTGAATTTTCAAAAGAGCCAACTTCCCTAAACTACAAACCTTGCTAGAAGAAAATAATGGGGATAAAATCTTAGGAACAAAGAACACAGAGGAAAAATGGGTATGCTTTAAGAGCATATTAAATAAGAGTATTAGCCAGTGCATCCCAATGGGAAATACATTTAAAAGAGCCAATAAAAGTCCTGGGTGACTTAACTCCAACATAAAAATGCAAATAAAAGCAAAGGAGAAGGCCTTCAAAAAATACAAGGCTGAGGTATCATCATCAGCATTCCAACATTACAAAGAATGCAACATGATATGTAAGGGTGCAATTTAGGGTGGCTAAGATAGAACGCGAAAGGCACATAGCGGAGGAGAGCAAAAAAATCCCAAGAAATTCTTTAAATAAACAGTAAGAAAGGGAGGTCAGATCATATTGGTCCCATAAAGAATGATGAAGGGAATCTGGTTACTAAGGATGGGGAGATGGCGAAGGTATTGAATTTATTCTTCTCAGTCTTCACAAGGGAATCGGGGGGCTTCAGTAACCAAAACTGCAGTGTTTATCCTCATGACACATCACAGGAAGCACCACCATGGTTAACGGAGGACAGAATTAGAAATAGACTTTAAAAACTTAACATTAATAAATCACCGGGACCAGATGGCTTGCACCCGAGGGTACTTAGGGAACTTAGTCAAGTAATTGTCAGACCATTGTTCCTAATTTTTACTGACAGTCTTCTGACTAAAATGGTACCAGGTGATTGGAGAAAAGCCAATGTAACTCCAATATTTTAAAAAGGGCCCAAAATACATCCCTGGGAATTACAGACCAGTTAGCCTAACATCAATAGTATGTAAACTCTTGGAGGGGATGATAAGGGACTATATACAAGATTTTAGTAATGAGAACGGTATCATTAGCAGTAATCAGCATGGATTCACGAAGAATCGTTCTTGCCAAACCAATCTATTAAACTCGTATGAGGAGGTGAGTTGCCATCTAGATAAAGGAAGGCCCGTAGACATGGTGTATCTGGATTAAGGAAGGTCCTTAGACGGGGTGTATCTGGATAAAGGAAGGCCTGTAGACGTGGTGTATCTGGATAAAGGAAGGCCCGTAGACGTGGTGTATCTGGATAAAGGAAGGCCCGTAGACGTGGTGTATCTGGATAAAGGAAGGCCCGTAGACGTGGTGTATCTAGATAAAGGAAGGCCCGTAGACGTGGTATATCTAGATAAAGGAAGGCCGGTAGACGTGGTGTATCTGGATTTTGCAAAAGCATTTGACACAGTTCCCCATAAACGTTTACTGTACAAAATAAGGCGCGTTGGCATGGACCATAGGGTGAGTACATGGATTGAAAACTGGCTACAAGGGCGAGTTCAGAGGGTGGTGATAAATGGGGAGTACTCGGAATGGTCGGGGTGGGTAGTGGGGTCCCCCAGGGTTCTGTGCTGGGACCAATCCTATTTAATTTGTTCATAGACGACCTGGAGGATGGGGATGGGGGAAACAGTTCAATCTCTGTATTTGCGGACGATACTAAGCTAAGCAGGGCAATAACTTCTCTGCAGGATGTGGAAACCTTGCAAGAAGATCTGAACAAATTAATGGGGTGGGCAACTACATGGCAAATGAGGTTCAATGTAGAAAAAAATTTAAAAATAATGCATTTGGGTGGCAGAAATCTGAATGCAATCTATAGACTGGGGGGATAACCTCTGGGGGGATCTAGGATGGAAAAGGACCTGGGGGTCCTAGTAGATGATAGGTTCAGCAATGCCAAGCTGCTGCTAACAGAGCAAACAGAATATTGGCATTAAAAAGGGTATCAACTCCAGAGATAAAAGGATAATTCTCCCGCTCTACAAGACTCTGGTCCAGCCGCACCTGGAGTATGCTGTCCAGTTCTGGGCACCAGTCCTCAGGAAGGATGTACTGGAAATGGAGCGACTACAAAGAAGGGCAACAAAGCTAATAAAGGGTCTGGAGGATATTAGTTATGAGGAAAGGTTGTGAGCACTGAAATTATTCTCTCTGGAGAAGAGACGCTCATGTCTAGTAATAATCTTTGTATTTCTATTTTAGTAGATGGACGGGAGATGAGGAAAACCTCAGAGGATTGTCTCACTTTGTCTCCAGACTGTAAAGTAGAAGATGAGGACATCACACAGTATAGTCCAGGAGAAAACCCGACTACCTCAAATGTCCATCCGGCACCACACAGTGTAGATGGACCATCGTATTCCTCTTATCCTGAGGAACCTCAGACTGTGCGGGACGGTGCCGGACCATCGTATTCCTCTTATCCTGAGGAACCTCAGACTGTGCGGGACGGTGCCGGACCATCGTATTCCTCTTATCCCGAGGAACCTCAGACTGTGCGGGACGGTGCCGGACCATCGTATTCCTCTTATCCTCGGAAACCTCAGACCGTGAGGGTCGGCGCCATCCTTCCAACAGATACGAGGTTTCCCTGTCCTGAGTGCGGAAAGTCTTTCCGATTTAAATCTGGTCTTTATGTGCATAAAAAATCTCACACAGGTGAGAAGCCACATTGCTGCCCTGAGTGCGGGAAACGTTTTCTACATAAAGCGGATCTCACTAAACATCGAAGGTCTCACACTGGAGAGAAGCCGTATTCCTGCCTTCAGTGCGGGAAATGCTTTTCAGAGTCATCCCATCTTTACAGACATCAGAGATCTCACACGGGAGAAAAGCCATTTGCCTGCCTCGAGTGCGGGAAATGTTTTGTACGTAATGCGAAACTTATCGCACATCAAATGTCTCACGTGGGAGTGAAGCCGCATTCCTGTCCTGAGTGCGGGAAATCTTTCTCGGATAAGTCCAAACTTTGCAGACACCAGAAATCGCACACGGGTGAGAAACCGTATTCCTGTCCCGATTGCGGAAAGTGTTTTTTGGAGAAGTCCAATCTTTGTACACATCAGAGACTGCACACGGGTGAGAAGCCGCATTCCTGTCCCGAGTGCGGGAAATGTTTTTTTCATAAACACGCCCTGGAAAAACACCAGAGGTCTCACACAGGTGAGAAGCCATATGTTTGTCCTGACTGCGGGAAAAGTTTTTCAGAGAAGTTCCTTTTTTGCAATCATCAGAGATTGCACACGGGAGAAAATTCGCATTCCTGTCACGAGTGCGGGAAATGTTTTGTTCATAAATCTGCACTGGACATACATCAGAGATCGCACACAGGGGAAAAGCCGTATTCCTGTCCTGAGTGCGGGAAATGTTTTTCAGACAAGTCTTATCTTTACAGACATCAGAGGTCTCACACGGGGGAGAAGCCGTATTCCTGTAATGAGTGCGGCAAAAGTTTTTCAGAGAGGTCCAATCTTTACAGACATCAGAGACTGCACATGGGGATACAAACCATAATCCTGCCCTGAGTGCGGGAAATGTTTTTCACAGAAGTCTTGTCTTACTCCAGAGAACACACACAACTCTCGAAGTGTATTCGATTTCCGAGTGCAGGAAATGTCTTCTATATGAATCGTAATCTGCCGTACATCAGAGATCTCACACTGGGAAGAAGACCACCTTGATATTCGCCTCCGAAAATAGGGGGCTGATCTTCATCATGTAAGAAACCGTTCATAAGTAGATTAGATTTCTCCAAGGACATCAATGTGGTGTTGTACTGTGTTGGCCATTGATAGCAGTAGAAAAATTAAAATGGAGTCATCACCTCTCATTGGCTGAGTACGATTTGTGGTATGGAGGTCTATTATTCTCTTGCAAGAGGTCTGTTTTCTCAAGTCGTCTTCCAGGACGAAACACGTAAACCCCACCATATAAAAGGTGGCCCTCTAGGGCTTTTAAAATAAAAATGGAGTCATTACCTCTCATTGGCTGAGTACATGTTGTGGTACGGAGACTTAGAGGTCTATTATTCTCTTGCAAGAGGTCTGTTTTCTCAAGTCGTCTTCCAGGACGAAACACGTAAACCCCACCAGATAAAAGGTGGCCCTCTAGGGCTTTTAAATTAAAAATGGAGTCATTACCTCTCATTGGCTGAGTACATTTTGTGGTATGGAGGTCTATTATTCTCTTGCAAGAGGTCTGTTTTCTCAAGTCGTCTTCAAGGACGAAACACGTAAACCCCACCACTTAAAAGGCGTTCCTCTGGGGCTTTTAAAATAAAAATGAAGTCATTACCTCTCATTGGCTGAGTACATTTTTGTGGTGTAAATATACTTTCTGCTTTCTCTTGCAAACATTAAAAGTGTCCTATCTGTTTATCTACACATGGTGTGCTGGTGATATCTTGGATTGGACAACCTGTGGTGACACCGTTCCCCATATCAGTCCTGTGATAAGGTCCTTCAGCACAGAAGATAAGAAGGCCAATGTGTGCAGCATTGGAAGAAGGTCCTTCTGTTTTATGCATCTCCTGCTGAATTGTCCAAGGCGGCCACCTCTTCTACCTACCCCTTAGTTCAGCCCTGGTCCATGTCATAGTGAGCTAAGAGACTTTAGTAACCAACAAAAATTTTGTAGGTCTTGACCCCCGCAATCCCTATTCTCTAATGCTGCGTACACACGATCGGAATTCCGGCCAGAAAAAGACTGATGAGAGCTTTTCATCGGAAAATGCGACCGTGTGTATAGGCTCCATCGGAATTTTGCTGGCCGAATTTCCGACAGCAAAGAATTGAGAGCGTGTTCTCAATTTTTCCGACGGAAAAGGTTTCTATCGGAAATTCTGATTGTCTGTAGCAATTCTGACGCGCAAAATTCCTACGCATGCTCGGAAACAATTCGACGCATGCTCGGAAGCATTGAACTCGGCTCGTTGTAGTGTTGTATGTCACCGCGTTCTTGACGGTCGGAATTTGGTGTGACCGTGTGTAGGCAAGACAGTTTGAGCGGAATTCCGTCGGGACAACCGTCAGAGCTTTTTCCGACGAGAATTCCGATCGTGTGTATGCGGCATGAGTCTCTGAGGTCCAGCATCAACCAAGCTTCTTGACAGTGATTCATTCCACCCCTTGGTAAATTAAACCCAATAGCGTAAAGAGTGCCCATAAGATATGTCAACCAATGGCTTGAGTTGGTAAGGTTCAGTCCTGTGATAAGGTCCTTCAGCACAGAAGATAAGAAGGCCAATGTGTGCAGCATCAGTTGAAGCTCCTGCCATTTTTTATCCATCTCCTGCTGAATGTCCAAGGCTGCCACCTCTTCTGCCTACTCCTTGGCCTAGCCCTGGTTCATGTCATGGTGAGCTAAAAGACTTTAGTCACCAAAAAAAAGTGTGTAAATCTTGTACTCACAATCCCTATTCTCTGAGTCTCCTCTGAGGTCCAGGATCAACCAAGCTCCTTGACAATGATTCATTTCAAACCCTTGGTAAATTACACCCAATGGCGTAAAGAGTGCCCATAAGATATGTCAACCAATGGCTTGAGTTGGTAAGGTTCAGTCCTGTGATAAGGTCCTTCAGCACAGAAGATAAGAAGGCCAATGTGTGCAGCATCAGTTGAAGTTCCTGCCATTTTTTATCCATCTCCTGCTGAATGTCCAAGGCTGCCACCTCTTCTGCCTACCCCTTGGCCTAGTCCTGGTGAGCTAACAGACTTTAGTCACCAAAAAAAGTGTGTAAATCTTGTACTCACAATCCCTATTCTCTGAGTCTCCTCTGAGGTCCAGCATCAACCAAGCTTCTTGACAGTGCTTCATTCCACCCCTTTGTAAATTAAACCCAATAGTGTAAAGAGTGCCCATAAGATATGTCAACCAATTGCTTGAGTTGGTAAGACACACAAATTGTGTAAATCTTGTACTCACGTTGGAAAGGTTCCTAAAGGTAAGGTTCAGTCTTGTGATAAGATCCTTCAGCACAGAAGATAAGAAGGCCAATGTGTGCAGCATCGGTTGAAAGTCCTGACGTTTTTTGCATCCGTCTCCTGCTGAATTGTCCAAGTCGGCGCTGCCCGAGGGCCCAGAGCCATTGGGGGCCCCATAAGAGGCTCTTCAACACACATGAACTCTAGCGCAGAAAGCTCCTGTAATAATAAGTCACCGTGTGGCGCACGCAGCTCCCCACTGGCCCCACCTTCCCTCCCGTCTACCCCAGGTGCTTGTACATGACATCACCTGGGATGGACAAGAAGAGTTGAGGGGCCGGCGGGAAGCAGCATGTGCTGCGCAGTGACAGTTATTATTACAGAAATCGGATGAGACACACTCGGTGGGGGGCAGCCAGTACAGAGGTAGGGGGCCCGGGCCCCAACAGGACAGCCTGCACACAACACCGAGCTACTAAGGACCCCCCTGCCTGGCTCCAGTGTTCTCATAGACAGGGGGGAGGGGGGACATTGCACTGCTAGAGCTGGCTGATGATGTGAGGACTGTCACTGTGTATGCACAGCACACATAAAGGAGTGATGATAGAGGGGGGAGAGGATTTGTGCTGGGGGTGGGGAGATTTAAGGTCCTCTCTCCTCCCAAAGCACCTCCAGCCCAAATCCTCTTACCCGCAAATCAAAGAGACGCCGTCTTCCACAGAGGACCTTTTTCTTCCCTCCCATGGCATCCCCCAGTGTCACGTCCCCCCACACAGAGTCTTCCTGTGTCCCCACGTGGCATACCATGTGTCCTCCCCCCACAGCGTCCTCCTGTGTCCCCCCATGGTTTCCCACCTATGGTGTCCTCCCACCACGGCTTACCCCTGTGTTCTCCCAATGGCATCCTCCTGTGTCCCCCACCCATGGCGCCCCCCTGTGTCCCCCCCACGGCGTACTCCTGTGTCCCCCCCCACGGAGCCCCCCTGTGTCCTCACACTGAAGGCCCCATGAGTTGTCAGTCCTTCCCTGGTCTTGTGATAAGGTCCTTCAGCACAAGAAGATAAGAAGGTCAATGTGTGCAGCATCGATTGAAGGTCCTCCATTTTTGCATCCGGCTCCTACTGAATTGTCCAAGGCGGCCATCTCTTCTGTCTACCCCTTAGTCCAGCCCTGGTTCATGTCATGGTGAGCTAAGAGGATTTAGTCACCAACAAAAATTGTGTAAGCCCTGTACTCGCAATCTCTATTCTTCGAGTCTCCTCTGAGATCCAGCATCAACTAAGCTCCTTGACAATGATTCATTCCACTCTTTAGTAAATTAACCCCTATATGGTAAAGAGTGCCCAGAATATATGTCAACCAATGACTTAAGTTGGTAAGGTTCTTTTTCATAAGCCTTTGTGTATGTGTCTTTGGTTCATTTCTTCCTATCAAGTCATGAAGAAAATGTGTAGATGTGTCACCTTATAGATTGGAATAGTCATGGATCCCCAGATGAGAAGTTCTTCCACACAAGTGAGGTCAAGATGAGCAGAACATGGACCCCAAACCTTTCTCTGTGGGTTTCCGTTGGGTTGTCTCTATGCTGACTATGTTTTGGTGGAAATATGTAGATGAGTCACCTTACAGATTAATAGTTACAGATCCCCAGATGAGAAGTTTCTCCACACAGGTGAGGTCATGATGAGCAGAGCATGGACTCCAAGCCTTTCTTCATGTGTTTCTGTTGAATTATCTCTATACTGACCAAGTTTTGGTGGAAACATGTAGATGAGTCGTCTTACAGACTGGGGCAGTCATGGATCCCCAGAGGGGAGCTTCCTCCACATACGTGAGGTCATGATGAGTAGAAAATGGATTCCAAACTTTCTACATGTATCGCTGTTGGGTTGTTTCTGTGCCTACAATATTGTCGAGAAAATGTGTAGACGTTTCACCTTACAGATTGTTCAGATCCCCAGATGAGATTTCTTACACAAGTGAAGTCCATGATGATGAGCAGAACATGGACTCCAAGCCTTTCTCCATGTGTCTCTGTTGGGTTGTCTCTATCCTAACCAAGTTGTGGAGGAAATGTAGATGTGTCACCTTACAGATTGGGACAATCATAGATCCCCAG
Organism: Lithobates sylvaticus; assembly: GCA_028564925.1. Lineage (NCBI taxonomy): Eukaryota > Metazoa > Chordata > Amphibia > Anura > Ranidae > Lithobates > Lithobates sylvaticus. The sequence continues at coordinate 593,524,493 of CM053028.1, read as the reverse complement.
ATGAGAAGTTCAGTGAGCAGAACATATACTACATATCCCTCCGGGACTCAAGGATGAAGTGGTGACACATCTACAGGGTTCTGCAGATTATTCTCCTCTGCTGCTGCAATTTGGTGGTGACACAGGCTGCTGCAATTTGGTGGTGACACAGGCTGCTGCAATTTGGCGGTGACACAGGCTGCTGCAATTTGGCGGTGACACAGGCTGCTGCAATTTGGTGGTGACACAGGCTGCTGCAATTTGGTGGTGACACAGGCTGCTGCAATTTGGTGGTGACACATGCTGCTGCAATTTGGTGGTGACACAGGCTGCTGCAATTTGGTGGTGACACAGGCTGCTGCATTTGGTGGTGACACAGGCTGCATGTAAGGAGGGACTCTGCTGGGGGCAACTGATGTAAGGACGGACTCCGCTGGGGACACCTGATGGCATCTGGTGGCAGGCGACGTGACTTGTGACACGCTCAGGGCTCCTACTGATTCTGCATTATGGTGAGTTGAATAATTTCATTTTATATTACAATGTAATAATAGAAATAATGCGTTTCAATCATCCTGACATCATAACAACCATGGTGCCTGGATGATTGAAGTGCTTTGGAATATCTTTATCTGCTGATTGTTAAAATTTCTAGAATACATATATTTCTGTTGTTGTGTAGGATCTGGGCCTGCTGTCCCTCCATCCCTCTCTCCCTCTCCCTCTATCCCTCGTTCATCTCAGACACTAACCACACCACCTTAGAGCCACGCACACTATTTCACTGAAACCAAGCCCATTTTCGCCAAGTGGGAGGGGCCAAAAAAGAAGAGCGGTGTCTGGCGCCCCCCATCCTAAAACTTTCCCAGCCGCCACTGGGAGGACCACATAGTGTGTGGGGACACCAACACCAAGACAAACTCCCGATGGGAGGACCACATATTGACCACATAGTGTGTGGGACACCAACACCAAGACAAACTCCTGAAGGGAGCACCACATTTCAACCACAAAGTGTGTAGGACACGAACACCAAGACAAACTCCCAATGGGAGAACCACATATTGTCCACAAAGTGTGTGGGACGCCAAGACAAACTCCAGATGGGGGAAACACATATTGACCACATAGTGTGTGGACACCAGCACTAAGACAAACTCCAGATGGGAGGACCATATATTGACCACATAGTGGGTGGGACACCAGCACTAAGACAAACTCCCAATGGGAGAACCACATATTGTATACAAAGTGTGTGGAACACCAAGACAAACTCCAGATGGGGGGAACACAAATTGAACACATAGTGTGTGGACACCAGCACTAAGACAAACTCCAGATGGGAGGACCATATATTGACCACATAGTGTGTGGGACACCAGCACTAAGACAAACTCCCGATCGGAGGACCACATATTGTCCACAAAGTGTGTGGGACACCAAGGCAAACTCCTAATGGGAGGAACACATATTGAGCATATAGTGCGTAGGACACAAACACCAAGACAAACTCCCGATGGGAGAACCACATATTAACCACATAGTGTGTGGAACGCCAACACCAAGACAAACTCCTGATGGGAGGACCACATATTTTCCACAAAGTCTGTGGGACACCAAGGCAAACTCACCATGGGAGGGCCACATATTTTGTTATTAGCTTTCCCATTCTGACTGGACATCATATGACGTCCTTCAGAACATGACGTAGGCTCTTTACCATGTGATCAGCATTCCTCTATCTACAGCGACTAAAGGCTAATTAAGCCAAGTGAACCAGGAGAGTTGGGCAAACTCAGTCAGAGGAGCTGGTAAGGAGAGCAGCGGTGCTGCTGACAATGATGCCAGGTGGCTTTGTACTTTCAGTTGACTTTTGATGTTGATAGGGAAACCCCTTCGATGGGAAATTGATTTCTACGTGAACTGTTCTTTTTGGTAAAGGTGGGCTGCCATGCCCTACAATGGAGGTTGAACTGGCACAACTCATTGGAAAACACATCAACCACATAGATATCATAGTCACCTCAGTGGCACTATATACAGTGGCTGCCTCCACTGGCTTCCCATTGCCCAACAAATAAAATAAAATAAAAATAACAACATTCAAAGCCGAGCTACATCACCAATTTTATCTCCAAATATCACCCAAACCTTTCTCTTCGCTCCTCTGAAGACCTTCTGCTTTCTACCACCCTTGTCACCTCCAGGACTTCACCAGAGCCTCTCCCAACCTCTTGAACTCCCTACTCCAATCTGTCCAGCTATCTCCTGCTCTGTCCACTTTTAGGCGATCCCTGATCACTCTTCTGGGAAGGCCGTCCACAAGGTTTAGGAGGGTGTCTATGGGAATGTTTGTCCACTCTTCCAGAAGCACATTTGTGAGGTCAGGCACTCAGGCACTGATTTTGGATGAGAAGGCCTGGCTCGCAGTCTCTGCTCTAATTCATCCCAAAGGTGTTCTATTGGGTTGAGGACAGGACTCTGTGCAGGCCAGTCAAGTTCCTCTACCCCAAACTCACTCATCCATGTCTTTATGGACCTTGCTTTGTGCACTGGTCCAAATTATTTGGTGGAGGGGGGATTGTGTGGGGATTGTTTTTCAGGGGTTGGACTTGGCCCCTTAGTTCCAGTGAAGGGAACTCTTAAGGCGTCAGCATACCAAGACAATTTTGGACAATTTCATGCTCCCAACTTTGTGGAAAAAGTTTGGGGATGGCCCCTTCCTGTTCCAACATGACTGCCCACCAGTGCACAAAGCAAAGTCTATGAAGACATGGATGAGCAAGTTTGGGGTGGAGGAACTTGACTGGTCTACACAGAATCCTGAAACCAAAAAAACACCTTTGGGATGAATTGGAGCTTCTACACCACGTCTTAAAAGACTACAGACAAAAAAGTGTCCCTTTACATTTTTTTGCAATGTTGGCAACTATGCCCTTGGTGGGAGTCAGTGGAGATGACCCCCAACACAAGGCCGTGCTCACACTACGAGACGTTTCTCTAAGCTGCAGTTCCTCTGAGCTCCACAAGGTGGTGATCTCACTTCTACCCAGACAGGAAGTCTCTATGGAAGACAGGAAGTGATGTCAGGCACAGACAGGAAGTTGCAGGTGAGAGGTGAGTCGGGAGGAAGTAGAGAGGGGACATCGCTTGAAGTGGCAGCAGAGGAGGTAATAAGATCTTATTTTCTGTTTACACCCAGTAACCCCCCCCCCCCCCCCGTCATGTCCGTCCTCTTCCTCCACAGTCACTCTGACATCTTTTATCTACAGAAGATGATGATACACACATATATAGTGTGGAAACCTAGATGACCCCCTTCAGGGGCAGAACATTCCCCCACTTACGGGGCCGGAACATTCTCTTCATTTTAGAGATGTGTCACCTTTCCCACCAATCACCTTCTCAGTCTATACTGACGGATTATACCACTTTTATCGGGGGATGGAGACGGGGTCCTTATTTGATTATTAGTGGGAATGCTTCAGCAGTCCCACTATTGTTATTCGTTTTTTTAAATTTATTTTTATTTCATTTTATTATTATTCCGTACGTTTTTAGGGCTCTGCGTCACTTCTTCATACTTTCAGCTATTAAAACCATTCAACTTTTTTTTTTTTTTTTAACAAGAAAAAAAACATTCAACTTTTAAAATGTTCAGCTCTTTCAGCTAATGATGGGATATCTTCAACGTTCAGGGGACAGGCAGATAGGGAGGAGATGTTGTTGACAGTGTGTTCAGGGGACAGGTAGCTAGCAGATAGTAAGGAGATGCTTTTGACAGTGTGTTCAGGGGACAGACAGCTAGCAGATAGTGAGGAGATGCTTTTGACAGTGTGTTCAGGGGACAGGTAGCTAGCAGATAGTAAGGAGATGCTTTTGACAGTGTGTTCAGGGGACAGGCAGCTAGCAGATAGTAAGGAGATGCTTTTGACAGTGTTTTCATGGGACAGGCAGCTAGCAGATAGTAAGGAGATGTTTTTGACAGTGTGTGTTCAGGGGACCGGCAGCTAGCTGATAGGGAGGAGATGTTTTGACAGTGTGTTCAGGGGGCAGACAGCTAGCTGATAGTGAGGAGATGTTTTTGACAGTGTGTTCAGGGGACAGACAGCTAGCTGATAGTGAGGAGATGTTTTTGACAGTGTGTTCAGGGGACAGACAGCTAGCAGATAGTGAGGAGATGTTTTTGACAGTGTGTTCAGGGGACAGGCAGCTAGCTGATAGGGAGGAGATGTTTTGACAGTGTGTTCAGGGGACAGACAGCTAGCAGATAGTGAGGAGATGCTTTTGACAGTGTGTTCGGAGGACAGACAGCTAGCAGATAGTGAGGAGATGTTGTTGACAGTGTGTTCAGGGGACAGACAGCTAGCAGATAGTGAGGAGATGCTTTTGACAGTGTGTTCAGGGGACAGACCGCTAGCAGATAGTGAGGAGATGTTTTTGACAGTGTGTTCAGGGGACAGGCAGCTAGCAGATAGTGAGGAGATGTTTTTGACAGTGTGTTCAGGGGACAGGCAGCTAGCAGATAGGGAGGAGATGTTTTGACAGTGTGTTCAGGGGACAGGCAGCTAGCAGATAGGGAGGAGATGTTTTTTGACAGTGTGTTCCCGGGACAGACAGCTAGCAGATAGGGAGGAGATGTTTTTGACAGTGTGTTCAGGGGACAGGCAGCTAGCAGATAGGGAGGAGATGTTTTTGACAGTGTGTTCAGGGGACAGACAGCTAGCAGATAGTGAGGAGATGTTTTTGACAGTGTGTTCAGGGGACAGACAGCTAGCAGATAGTGAGGAGATGTTTTTGACAGTGTGTTCAGGGGACAGACAGCTAGCAGATAGGGAGGAGATGTTTTTGACAGTGTGTTCAGGGGACAGACCGCTAGCAGATAGTAAGGAGATGCTTTTGACAGTGTGTTCAGGGGACAGACCGCTAGCAGATAGTAAGGAGATGCTTTTGACAGTGTGTTCAGGGGACAGGCAGCTAGCTGATAGGGAGGAGATGTTTTGACAGTGTGTTCAGGGGACAGACAGCTAGCTGATAGTGAGGAGATGTTTTTGACAGTGTGTTCAGGGGACAGACAGCTAGCTGATAGTGAGGAGATGTTTTTGACAGTGTGTTCAGGGGACAGACAGCTAGCAGATAGTGAGGAGATGTTTTTGACAGTGTGTTCAGGGGACAGACAGCTAGCAGATAGTGAGGAGATGCTTTTGACAGTGTGTTCGGGGGACAGACAGCTAGCAGATAGTGAGGAGATGTTGTTGACAGTGTGTTCAGGGGACAGACAGCTAGCAGATAGTGAGGAGATGCTTTTGACAGTGTGTTCAGGGGACAGACCGCTAGCAGATAGTGAGGAGATGTTTTTGACAGTGTGTTCAGGGGACAGGCAGCTAGCAGATAGTGAGGAGATGTTTTTGACAGTGTGTTCAGGGGACAGGCAGCTAGCAGATAGGGAGGAGATGTTTTGACAGTGTGTTCAGGGGACAGGCAGCTAGCAGATAGGGAGGAGATGTTTTTTGACAGTGTGTTCCCGGGACAGACAGCTAGCAGATAGGGAGGAGATGTTTTTGACAGTGTGTTCAGGGGACAGGCAGCTAGCAGATAGGGAGGAGATGTTTTTGACAGTGTGTTCAGGGGACAGACAGCTAGCAGATAGTGAGGAGATGTTTTTGACAGTGTGTTCAGGGGACAGACAGCTAGCAGATAGTGAGGAGATGTTTTTGACAGTGTGTTCAGGGGACAGACAGCTAGCAGATAGGGAGGAGATGTTTTTGACAGTGTGTTCAGGGGACAGACCGCTAGCAGATAGTAAGGAGATGCTTTTGACAGTGTGTTCAGGGGACAGACCGCTAGCAGATAGTAAGGAGATGCTTTTGACAGTGTGTTCAGGGGACAGGCAGCTAGCAGATAGTAAGGAGATGTTTTTGACAGTGTGTTCAGGGGACAGACAGCTAGCAGATAGTAAGGAGATGCTTTTGACAGTGTGTTCAGGGGACAGACAGCTAGCAGATAGTGAGGAGATGTTTTTGACAGTGTGTTCAGCGGACAGACAGCTAGCAGATAGTAAGGAGATGCTTTTGACAGTGTGTTCAGGGGACAGGCAGCTAGCAGATAGTAAGGAGATGTTTTTGACAGTGTGTTCAGGGGACAGACAGCTAGCAGATAGTAAGGAGATGTTTTTGACAGTGTGTTCAGGGGACAGACAGCTAGCAGATAGTAAGGAGATGCTTTTGACAGTGTGTTCAGGGGACAGACAGCTAGCAGATAGTGAGGAGATGTTTTTCACAGTGTGTTCAGGGGACAGACAGCTAGCAGATAGGGAGATGTTTGCTATATGTGACAAAAAATGTTGTAGCCTAAAAAAAACGTGTCGCATCAATTAAAGCACCTTTAAGCTACCCAACAGTATATAGAGGAGTTAACATTATTATCAGTAAAATGCAACATTTACATTATTGCTGCAGCAGTAATCATTAATCCAGAAACATGTGATTAATATTGTGTTTATCTTGATTGTCTGCAATAAAAATAAAACCAGACTTGTGGTTTTTGGATCACATCAACAATGCCGAGGAAGAGTAAGCGGTCACAAGCTCAAAGCCTGCGCCGGAGGTCGAAGGAGGTTCAGCGTACAACAGGCCAACAGGTAGACTGTGTTGGTCCTCAGAGCTGTGGAGAGGTGACAATGGCTGCAGCGTCTCGTGACGATGAAAGTGCGACACAGGTGAGTCAGAGCGATTAGACATGTGCACAATAGAAAAATTCGTTTATTTTCGTTTCGTTTCTTTCGTTTCCGTTGATTCGGAACGATTCGTAATTTCGTAAGTCGTCGGTGTTCGTATTCGTAACGATTCGTATTTTCGTAAGAGTTATTTTTTCGTTGATTCGTTTTTCCGTTAGTTTAATGTTTGTTTAATCGAAATTCGGACGCATTCGTATTTTCGTAGATTTAGTGACATTCGTACTTTTGTTAGATTGATTTATTTGTACTTTCGTAACATTGTTTTCGTAGATTCGCAATCAGAGCATAATTCATAATTTTATGTAATGTGTATGCTATTATTACATTTTAAGAGACACGGAAAATTCTGAATCGAAAAAAAAAGTTACGTATGTACGAATTTTTTCGTTCAATCCATTCGAAGCACGTTAAGCAGCGCCATTGTAAGAGACACGGAAAATTACGAATCACAAAAAAAAAAAAAGTTACGAATGTACCAATTTTTTCGTTCAATCCATTCGAAACACGTTAAGCAGCGCCATTGTAAGAGACATGGAAAATAACCAATTCAACAAAAAAAAAGTTACGAATGTACGAATTTTTTCGTTCATTTTGATTTTCGTTGTTCCTGTTTTCGTTTTTCGGATTTTCTTCTTTCGTAGATTCGTTGTTTCTAAGTTCGTTTTCGGATTCGTTCGAATCGAACGATTCGTTAAAATTTTTAGCGAATCGTTCGTTCATTTGTACGATAACGAATGAACGAAAATAAAGAAGAAAAACGAAAAAAAAACGAATTGCACATGTCTAGCAGTTTCTTCTGAAGCTAACCAGGTAAACCACAGAGGTCAATATTATAATATTTTAGTATAAGTATAAATAGAAGAAAAAAAATTGAAGAAGTCCCATCATTAGCTGAAAGAGCTGAACATTTTAAAAGTTGAATGGTTTGAATAGCTGAAAGTATGCAGAAGTTACGCAGAGCCAAAAACGTACGGAATAAAATTTAAAATAAATAAAAAAAAACGAATAACAATAGTGGGACTGCTGAAGCAGTCCCACTAATAAAAACAAATAGACATGTGCACAATAGAAAAATTAGTTTAGTTTAGTTTCTGTTAGCTTCCGTTGATTCGTAATTTCGTAACTCGTCGGTGTTCGTATTCAAACTCGTTCGTATTTTCGTAAGAGTTATTTTTTCGTTGATTCGTTTTTACGTTAGTCTAATTTTCGTTGATTCGAAATTCGTATTTTCGTTATATTTCGTATTCGGACGCATTCGTATTTTGGGAAGAGCTATATTTTCGTTGATTTGAAATGATTCGTATTTCCGTTAATCTAATTTTCGTTGATTCTAAATTCGTATTTTTCGTAGATTTAGTTACATTCGTACTTTCGTGAGATTGATTTATTCGTACTTTCGTAACATTGTTTTCGTAGATTCGTAATCGGAGCATAATTCATAATTTTATGTAATGTGTATGCTATTTATATGTTTAAGAAACAAAAAATTTCTCTCTCACAAGTCAGAACTCAAAAATCCACCAAAACACAGAGCCTCCGACCCAACCACACCCTATCTGGACTCTGGATGGAATATTTCAGAATCAGAACTAACATTCGTTCTTTTGAATTCTCGATCAGCAGAATTTTCGTATTTTCATTGTTTTTGATTTCCTTTTTTCCGAATATTCGTCATTTCGATTTTTCGTTCATTTTGATTTTCGTTATTTTTGAATCTTTGTTCGGTATTTTCGTTGTTTTCTGTTTTCGTTTTTCGGATTTTCATTCTTTCGTAGTTTCGTTGTCTCTAATTTAATTATGTCGTATTTTTGTTGTTTTTCATATTCGTTCTTTTCGATAGTTCGTTTAGAATTTTTAGTAAACCATTCGTTCATTCGTACGATTACGAATGAACGAATATAACGAATTTGAACGGAAAACAAATTCGTAACTAAACGAATTGCACATGTCTAAAAACAAATAACAATAGTGGGACTGTTGAAGCAGTCCCACTAATAAATAAAAAAATGAATAACAATAGTTATTGCTCACCAGCTACATTACCAATAAAGAATCTGGAGTACCTCAAAACAGTCATCGAAAACTCCAACAGAGACCACGCCAATAAATGTGATGAAACGAGAGAAATAATGCAGGCGTATTCCAAAAAAAGAGAGGTCAGCGCTCAGGAATGTGCGAGTCGTGCATGTGGAATTAACATGAAGAAGTGTTCACGTGGTTTCGTGTTCATACTATCGCAGGTACACTGCTGATTTGAGGCTGCGGGATGCACGGAAGACTGACCTGCCGGATTTACATAGTCTGCATGAGAAGGGCCTGCTACACACCGAGGGTGTCCACGCTTTACATTAGCATAAGATGCCTGTGGTGACATGACACTTTGACCTCTGTGGTTTACCTGGTTAGCTTCAGAAGAAACTGCCACACATCCACGAAATTGTGGCCTCATCATACAGACTGGCTCCCCAAGCCATTGTTTACTAAATAAAGAAAGCTTGCAGGGAAAATCTATTTATATGTCGTCATTTTTCTTTATATAAATGTCAGTTTTGCTGCAGCAGGTTCTATACATGGTACAGATGTGCCACTTTACAGGCAGACCCACCGCTCGGTGGGTCTGCCTGTAAAGTGGCACATCTGTACCATGTATAGAACCTGCTGCAGCAAAACTGACATTTATATAAAGAAAAAATATATACCATACTATACCGCCTGGTGGGTCTGCCTGTAAAGTGGCACATCTGTACCATGTATAGAACCTGCTGCAGCAAAACTGACATTTATATAAAGAAAAAAATATATACTATACTATATTTAAAGGAATTTTTCATTTGTATTGTTTCATTTTAGGCATCATTAAAAATTTAAGCTCCTTTAAAAGTTTTTTTTAGCATTGATACGTGTCTCCCAGGTCAGTACCCGGACCCCCATACCCTTTTTTATGGCCAATAATTTGCATATAAGCCTTCAAATTGGCGACTGGTTCTGGTCCCATAGACTTTAATAGGGTTCTGGTCGAAACATTTTCCCTGTTCTGGTGTAGAACTGAACCCAGGGGTGTCTTCGGGCCCATCACTATCTAGGAGTTCGGGGGTCAGTGGGAACAAGGAGATGGACCTCAAGTTGTTCCGACTCGTGGGATCTAATTAGAGATTTTTTAAGTACAGGGGGTGACCAGAGAGTGTTGGGGAAGAGACCATTAAAGAGTAGGTGTGAGGGAATGGGGTCCGGTGGGAGGGGGGTGTGGGGTTGGGTGAGCTTCAGAGAAAGGTTTAGCAACCTTCTCTGTGGAAACGGTCAAAAATTTTTTGAAATGACTGGCTAAGTCTTGGGCAGGGAATGGATTAGTGGGTGGTGGGAGTCGTGGATGATAGTAAAAGGTAGAAAAGAGTTGATAAGGACTGGATGAGAGAGTGATGTCAAGATGAAAACAAATCCAACAGAAAGAAGGGAATTTCTAATCCAACAGGTCAAGAAGGTCCCGGGACCTCAAAAATGTAGTTAAACTGTACAGAATAAATGTGTTCCCATGGGGGGTAGTCGTTCTTAAATGTTAAAATTCTTAAATTTTAAAATTAAATGTCCCAACATCCTATTATTGTGTGACCAATACCATCCAAATAATTCTTACTTTCATTTCCCAAAGTTATCCGTCTACAAGGAGACCTGTATAGATCACATGACGGCACCAATGAGGATGGAGGAGGACCGGAGTCACATGACTGAGAAGATCCTAAACCTCACCCTGGAGATCATCTACCTGCTGACCGGAGAGGTGAGGAGGATTCTGAGAGGTCACATGACATCACTCTTATCTCTATTAATAAAACACAGACCTGACCGGAGAGGTGAGGAGGATTCTGGGAGGTCACATGACATCACTCTTATCTCTAGTAATAAAACACAGACCTGACCGGAGAGGTGAGGAGGATTCTGAGAGGTCACATGACATCACTCTTATCTCTATTAATAAAACACAGACCTGACCGGAGAGGTGAGGAGGATTCTGGGAGGTCACATGGCATCACTCTTATCTCTAGTAATAAAACACAGACCGGAGAGGTGAGGAGGATTCTGGGAGGTCACATGGCATCACTCTTATCTCTAGTAATAAAACACAGACCTGACCGGAGAGGTGAGGAGGATTCTGGGAGGTCACATGACATCACTTTTATCTCTATTAATAAAACACAGACCTGACCGGAGAGGTGAGGAGGATTCTGGGATTCTAACATGATATTCCTATTGGTTCTCCAATACAGAGATTTCCTCTTGTGAAGTCAGGTGATCATATGACCATCACAGTCCCTCCATGTGACTCCCTAAAACCTGAGAGACACAACATGGAGAAGATTCTAGAAGTCACCAAGAAGATGATGGAGCTGCTGACAGGAGAGGTGAGGAGGATTCTGGGAATTCTGGGACATTATCCAGTAACAGACAAGGGATGTGTCTGGATGGTGACTGTATCATTGTGTGTGTCAGGTTCCTATAAGGTGTCAGGATGTCACTGTCTATTTCTCCATGGAGGAGTGGGAGTATTTAGAAGGACACAAGGATCTCTACAAGGACGTCATGATGGACAATCAGCCGCCCCTCACATCACCGGGTAAGAGGAGACTTTATTGTAAAGGAGAGAGCAGTACGGAGGCTCCACCTAGATCCCCCATCATCTGATAAACACATAGAAACAATGTATTCAGTCAGTGTGTGTGTTTCCTACAGATGGATCCAGTAATGGGAACCCACCAGAGAGATCCCCCCGTCCTCTGTATTCCCGGGATCCCACACAGGAAGGTCACACCATCCCCCACCATCATCAGGTAGGTGAGGAACAATCACTGATAGTATCATTAGGATCTGTACATTATCTGCATTTATGTAAATTTTATTATATATTCAGAGTGGAAACCTCGGGGATGATAAGTTTGTTGTAAAAGAAGAGTATAAAGAGGAGGATGAGGAGTATGGAGTGATGGAGGAGTTTTTGGAAGTGCCCAAAGATATGTTTAATACCAGAAACCCACCAGAGAGATGTCCCCGTCCTCTGTATTCCCGGGATTCCACACAGGAAGGCCACACCATCCCCCACCATCATCAGGTAGGTGCAGTTGAAGGTCTAGCACTGCACTTACTATTTTTGAATGCTGACCACCAATGTAGGAGGAACACACTGACCACAATGTAAGGGGAGCACACAGAGTACCGACCACCATTGTAAAGGGGAGCATCAAGTACTGGCCACTGATGTAAGGAGGCACACTGAGCACTTATAACCACTGTAAATGGGAACACTGAGCACTGATGATCAAGGTAAGCAAATAATATTGTACATAGTCCTCACCCTCACATTCCAAAATTGTTGTGCAGTTCTGGGGGTTAATTGTTTTGAAATGTTGAGAGTTAATTAGAGTGCTGTACTGGAGGATAATAATTGTGCCTTGTTTTGTTATTTTTGTGCTGTGCTGGGAGTGAATTGTTGTACTGTGCTGGGAGTGAATTATTGTGCTGTGCTGGGAGTGAATTATTGTGCTGTGCTGGGAGTGAATTATTGTGCTGTGCTGGGAGTGAATTATTGTGCTGTGCTGGGAGTGAATTATTGTGCTGTGCTGGGAGTGAATTATTGTTCCATGCTGGGAGTGAATTATTGTGCTGTGCTGGCAGTGAATTATTGTGCTGTGCTGGTGGTTAACTATTGTACAATGCTGGGGCGTAAATATTTTGCTGTGCTGAGGTTTACTTAGTGTGCTGTTCTGGAGGACATTTTTTGTGTTGTGCTAAAGGGTTTCCTATTGTGTAGTGCCGAAGGTGTATTAATGTGCCGGGGGGTTATTGCTGACTATGTAGGGGTGCTGCTTGTTGAATCCTTTGTCAGTCAGGCTGACTTCACGGTTGGGACCCTTGAGTTTACTACCAGTCATAGGGGTCACTTAGCAATCCTTAATGGGATATTATCCATGGATGTGAGAAACATGATCACATATCTTATTTGCGGGATTATTTGTCTGGTCAGACAACCTCATCCTTATTGTGGAAACTTCCTTCCCTGAATCATGAAGGAGTTGGGAGTGGGAGGCTTGGACCATCACATGTAGAGACCGGCTGCTCTTTTCTTGTCGATCTTGTTTTTCTCCAAGGTTCCTTCTGGGGATCTGTTTACTTTAGGACACGTCCCCGTGTTTTTTTCCATTGACCACATCATGTTGGTGGTCTGTTTCTTCCTCATTGGGTAGTTATGTAGTTCCATCTGTTTTGGTGGGTTTTTGGTTTCATAGCCTCTTGCTGGTTCTGGCTCTGTGCTGCTTCAGGTAGAGTTATTACCCCTTTTGGCAGCAATCTCTTCTGTCCTGGTCTGAGCATCAGGTTGATCATCTGTGGTCTTTCCTTGGTGGTTGGCCTCATGTTCTGTATTGCATGGGGCGTCTTCTCACCTGGTTTCAATTCATGCATTGGTCCTTCAGGTAGTTCTGACCCGCAGATACTTCCTACTCCTCAGACTGCTTCTGACTGCTTCTGACTGCTTCTGATGGGCAGGAGGTCCACGTTGTATCTCAATTTCTATATGTCTATATGTTTTCTATATGTCCTTCAAGGGACGACAAAGAAAAGATTTTTGTACTTACCGTAAAATCTATTTCTTGGAGTTCATTGAGGGACACAGTTCTCAAGCCCTTTTCTGTTTTAGCTCTTGCCCTTGGTACTGATTTTCTTTAAACTGAGGCATGCTGGGTAGAGGAGGGGTTATTTGAGGCCTGGCTTACAATTTTTCTGTTTGCAATGGTTCCGGCTTCCTGTAGGTGGCAGTAAAACCCAACTGTTCCTGAATTTCTGTGTCCCTCTGTAGGCTCCAAGAAATAGATTTAATTGCTGCCATCCTGTTGGTTTAGGGTGAAGATCTGATGAACATGAAAGTTGAGGATGAAGAAGAAGAAGAGAGGTATGTGAGGGATGATCAGCAGTCTATGGAGGAGGATGGAATAACGGGGACATTCATAGAGGAGGACACTCCTACAGAGATCAGCACAGGTGGGTCATAATATAGTCTTCTCTTATCTCTGCTCTGTTACTGCACACTGATTGGTCCAGAGTAGGGCGGGAGCTGAGTGATATCGGCCAATAATGGGATGATAATGGTAACCTCCCTGTACTGATACCCGTCCTGGGGTTCAGCTGGCAGTATTAGATTGTGTGTCACTCCAGTGCTGCATATCACCAGAAGCCTCGGCCTATGGTTGTTCCATGGGGAAGGGTCTGCAAGTCTGAACTTTGAACCTCTTGTTTGTCAGAGATCACATGACCCAGTGCCTAGGCTTGTGGTTCCTGCTCTTCTGACAAGGCTGTGTGTGACGAAACGCTCCCACACTCCTCTTGAGTGCTTTCGTCATATACCACTTCCTCCCAGTCTGGATATGGATCTCAGATATTCCAACCGCTCCCAAGCACCAAACGAGACGACACTTGCTTAGCTGCTCAACATGGACTGTTTTATTGGAACCAAACTGACAAGTATTTATATACAGTAGAAGAGGAGATCCCCCCCTCCTGCTCATATTACTCTAACAATACACCCGTAACAAATTAACATGAGCTAATTAACTAATCCCTTTAAGCAGCCGATGTGACTCTGTGCTCATCAGGATTTCACTACAGGTCAGACTTGTTGTCACCGAGCTTCACACATGTTATAGGCTAATATCATCAACTCCACAAGACAGCAGGAGCTCCATTAGGAGTCGGCCCGTCTCCTACATTGTACAGAGGACAATGTGATCAGCTCTCTCAATTAACATCTTGAGTTCATCAACAAACTAAGAATAGTCTTTACGTATATCCTGCATTGAATCTGACTAGCACAGATTATAGGGGGGGTTCTCATTCACCCTGTGCCCTAGAGACACAGGGTGATTTACACATAAGAAGGTCCGGGGAAGCTGGACAAGGAGCCTCTAAAACTCTCCAGGGCAAGCTGAGTTCCACAAACCCCCGACCCAAAGTCACTCCTGTCACACTGTGTAAATGTTGAAGTGATCTGGGATTTTTTTGGGTGAATTGTCTGACAGGTGACATTGGCTCCTCCAAGGCACAGAGTCTAAGTGTGAGTTTGGTCTTCACCAGAGCTCCTGATGCTGGAGATAGGCTGGAACCCTAGCGCTCTTGGCTGTCTTTGCTGCTAGCTGACACCAGGTTGCAGCCCTTAGGTTTCCCCATCAATGGGTCACGGACAGGGCCGCTGATAAGGCAGTACAACCAGCCCTCCTGTACTGGGCCCGGGCCCCATCCGTTCAAAAGGGGGGGGGCCCCGAGCACCTGCTGAGCTGTACTGTCTTTTCGCAGACACCGATCCTCTTCCGCCTCCCCTTGCAGTGCTGCCAGCCTCTCCTCTTCTTTCTCCCTCTGGCTGCACTGCAGGGGGATTGGTTCTAGCACATGCACCCTTTCCATCTGCTGTCCAGGCCTCTTCCCCAGCAGCACTTCCAGCTTCTCTCCTCTCCTGCCGGAAACACGGGGGGATGTATCAGGCAGGAGAGCAGGGGGAGGGGCCAATGAATGACATTCCATTCCTGAATGAACACAGCGAATGATCGCTACCAGTCACGCCTGTGTCCATTCATCACTGAAGCATAGTAAACCGTGTTTACTATACTTCAGTTTGTGAATGAGCAGGAAGCCTCTGAGTGCTTCCTATTCATTCATCTATGCAGCTGAGGCTACAGAGAAAGGGACTGATAAATCTATGTCCTTAGTCACTTTCGGCCAGGGGAAGGGGGCCCCTTCAGGTAGGCTGTGTGGGGCCCCCGTGATTACTAACAGCAGCCATGGTCACAGAGCAGGGTGGCTACATCAAGGAGACAGTGTCAGAAACCATGAAAACCATGACCGAGACAGAAGTACAGTTAAATCACACTTGCTTAATAATAAAAGTAAATAGAACAAATGTAGTCAAAACATAGCCAAAAGTTCAGGAACCGGAACGGATAGTCAGACAAACCAAATCTCAGGGAGCCAGAGATGAGCGCAGTAAAACAGCAAGCAGGATCTGGAGCCAGAAGGGATGTCAGCCAAGCAAGTCTTTTAACAGGAACGCAGGAGATAGTCTCTGTGATGTTGACCAAGGCAAAGGCAGAGCTCCTCTGGGCTAGACGGCTTAAGTAGGCAGGACTGACGAGCAGGATATCATCAACAGCTGAGTGAATATGGAGAGATAGGAGCTGGCAATTAGCCGACAGCTGAGCGGCCAGCTCAGAGAAGAAAGGGCTGAGCCCAGCCCCGACAGACAGCAGGTAAGAGGCTACAGAATAGTCCGTGTCCAACCTGGGGTTGAGGCAAGGACAGACCAGAGAGAAATCTGTCCAGACAAAGACACGGCACCGGACACTTTAAAGGCTTCTGCTTAAATACTCTTCCTCTCACAATCTCTGTCAGGACCTCTAGATTAATGTTTCTCAACTCCAGTCCTCAAGGCGCCCCAACAGGTCATGTTTTCAGGATTCCCCTCAGATGAAACGGCTGTGGTAATTACTAAGGCAGTGAAACTGATCAAAATAATGGAGAGCCTGAAAACATGACCCGTTGGGGCGCCTTGAGGACTGGAGTTGAGAAACACTGCTCTAGAACACCGACTTTCAGAGTCCCTGCCAGGACTTACAGGGTTCCCTCATACAACGTTGGGCTAGTCCTCTAGGACTTGGGTCCTCAGCCCTTTAGGTTTCAACATCGATGGGTCACAAGTGGTTCTGCTCGTGACCCATTGATGGGGAAAACCTAATGCCTTGTACACACGGCCGGACTTTTCGACAGCAAAGGTCTGACGGAACGAATCCGTCGGACAATTCGACCGTGTGTGGGCTTCACCGGACCTTTGCTGTCGAAAAATCAGACGGACTTTAGATTTGGAACATATTTCAAATCTTTCCGACGGACTCGAGTCCGGTCAAAATATCAGTTCGTCTGTATGCTGGTCCGACGGACGAAAACCGATGCTAGGGCTGCTATTGGCTACGAACTTCCTTATTCTAGTCCGGTCGTACGTCATCACGGTTGAATCCGTCGGACTTTGGTGTGATTGTGTGTAGACAAGTCCGATTCGACGAAAGTCCGTCAAAGTCAGACGGAATTCAGTCCGTCGAAAAGTCCGGTCGTGTGTACACGGCATTAGAGCTGCAACCTGTTCTCAGCTAGCAGCAAAGACAGTGAAGAGCACTAGGGTTCCAGCCTATCTCCAGCATCAGGGGCTCTGGTGAAGACCAAACTCACACTTGGACTCTATGCCTTGGGGGAGCCAAAGCCACCTGCCAGACAATTCTCCCCCAAAAATTCCAGATCACTTAACTTAACTACATTTACACAGCCTTGTCAGAAGAGCAGAAACCAATGGGGACTGGGGGGGGGGGGGAGGGGTCCATGCTATTTACACAACCACAAGCCGAGGCACTGGGTGATGTGATCTCTGATAGACAAGAGGTTCAAAGTCCTCTAGGACTAGCCCAACGTTGTTTGAGGGAACTTTGTAAGTTCTGGCATGGATTTCGAAAGTAGGTGTTCTAGATGTCCTGATGGAGATTGTGAGAGTAGAGTAACAGACACAAGGCCCTTTGATTAAAAAGAGGAACATTCCCAGCTTGTTCGGACTTTGGCTTTCACTCATATCTATCTGATCCAGATCAGGCCCTTTGACTAAACAGGGGAAGAGTCCCAGCTGGTTGGGGCCTCCACAGAGAACATCTGCTCAATCATATCTACCTGATCCAGATCAGGCCCTTTGAAGAGGGGATGAGTCCCAGCTGGTTGGGGCCTCCATAGAGAACATCTGCTCACTCATACCTGATCCAGATTAGGCCCTTTGACTAAAGAGGGGACTAGTCCCAGCTGGTTGGGGCCTCCACAGAGAACATCTCCTCACTCATACCTGATCCAGATCAGGCCCTTTGACTAAAGAGGGGAAGAGTCCCAGCTGTTGGGGCCTCCACAGAGAACATCTGTTCACTCATACCTGATCCAGATCAGGCCCGTTGACTGAAAAGGGGACGAGTCCCAGCTGGTTGGGGCCTCCACAGAGACCATCTCCTCACTCATACATGATCCAGATCAGGCCCTTTGACTGAAGAGGGGACGAGTCCCAGCTGGTTGGGGCCTCCACAGAGAACATCTCCTCACTCATACCTGATCCAGATCAGGCCCTTTGACTAAACAGGGGAAGAGTCCCAGCTGGTTGGGGCCTCCACAGAGAACATCTGCTCAATCATATCTACCTGATCCAGATCAGGCCCTTTGACTAAAGAGGGGAAGAGTCCCAGCTGGTTGGGGCCTCCACAGAGAACATCTCCTCACTCATATCTACCTGATCCAGATGGAGTACAGTAACAGGTATGAAGACACATCCTATTTACACAACCACAAGCCTAGGCACTGGGTGATGTGATCTCTGATAGACAAGAGGTTCAAAGTCCTCTAGGACTAGCCCAACGCTGTTTGAGGGAACTTTGTAAGTTCTGGCATGGATTTCGAAAGTAGGTGTTCTGGAGGTCCTGACAGAGATTGTGAGAGTAGCGTAACAGACACAAGGCCCTTTGATTAAAAAGAGGAACATTCCCACCTTGTTCGGACTTTGGCTTTCACTCATAGCTACCTGATCCAGATCAGACCCGTTGACTAAAGAGGTGAAGAGTCCCAGCTGGTTGGGGCCTCCACAGAGAACATCTCACTCATATCTACCTGATCCAGATCAGGCCCTTTGACTGAAGAGGGGATGAGTCCCAGCTGGTTGGGGCCTCCACAGAGAACATCTCCTCACTCATACCTGATCCAGATCCGGCCCTTTGACTAAAGAGGTGAAGAGTCCCAGCTGGTTGGGGCCTCCACAGAGAACATCTCCTCACTCATACCTGATCCAGATCAGGCCCTTTGACTGAAGAGGGGACGAGTCCCAGCTGGTTGGGGCCTCCACAGAGAACATCTCCTCACTCATACCTGATCCAGATCAGGCCCTTTGACTGAAAAGGGGAAGAGTTCCAGCTGGTTGGGGCCTCCACAGAGACCATCTCCTCACTCATACATGATCCAGATCAGGCCCTTTGACTGAAGAGGGGACGAGTCCCAGCTGGTTGGGGCCTCCACAGAGAACATCTCCTCACTCATACCTGATCCAGATCAGGCCCTTTGACTGAAAAGGGGAAGAGTTCCAGCTGGTTGGGGCCTCCACAGAGACCATCTCCTCACTCATACATGATCCAGATCAGGCCCTTTGACTGAAGAGGGGACGAGTCCCAGCTGGTTGGGGCCTCCACAGAGAACATCTCCTCACTCATATGTACCCGATCCTTCTTCAGTGAAAGGGTCTGATCTCCAGATCAGGCCCTTTGACTGAAGAGGGGAAGAGTCCCAACTGGTGGGGGCCTCCACAGAGAACATCTGCTCACTCATATCTACCTGATCCAGATCAGGCCCTTTGACTAAAGAGGTGAAGAGTCCCAGCTGGTTGGGGACTCCACAGAGAACATCTCCTCACTCATACCTGATCCAGATCAGGCCCTTTGACTGAAGAGGGGATGAGTCCCAGCTGGTTGGGGCCTCCACAGAGAACATCTCCTCACTCATACATGATCCAGATCAGGCCCTTTGACTGAAGAAGGAAGAGTCCCAGCTGGTTGGGGCCTCCACAGAGAACATCTCCTCACTCATACCTGATCCAGATCAGGCCCTTTGACTGAAGAGGTGAAGAGTCCCAGCTGGTTGGGGCCTCCATAGAGAACATCTGCTCACTCATACATGATCCAGATTAGGCCCTTTGACTAAAGAGGGGACGAGTCCCAGCTGGTTGGGACCTCCACAGAGAACATCTCCTCACTCATATCTACCTGATCCAGATGGAAGCTTGATGGAACTTAACTAACCCTCTCATATCTATTGATGATGTTTTTATTATTTTTCCAGGACACGCCATGGAGAAACCCTCAAAGGATCGTCTCACTTTATCTCCAGGTTGTAGAATGGAAGATGAGGACATCACAGGAGATTGTGGAGGAGAGAAGACAATGAGCTGCACTATGGATGGTGGACTTCACAGTGTGGATAGACCATGGAGTCCCTCTGACTCTGAGCGACCTCGTACTGTGAGGGATGGTGCCAGAGAGAAGACATTGACCTCCACTATGGATGGTGGACTTCACAGTGTGGATAGACCATGGAGTCCCTCTGACTCTGAGCGACCTCATACTGTAAGGGGTGGTGCCGGGATTCCGGGGGAGAAGAGATTTTCCTGTCCTCGGTGTGGGGACAGTTTTAGCTCTGCATTAAGTCTCATCTTACATCAGAGGTCCCACACGGGGGAGGAGCGCCATTCCTGTCCCGAGTGCGGGAGATGTTTTTCGCACAAATCAGAACTTGTCAGACATCAAAGGTCTCACATGGGGGAGAGGCCGTTTTTCTGCCCCGAGTGCGGGAAATGTTTTACAGAGAAGTGCAGTCTTTTCAGACATCAGAGGTCCCACACGGGGGAGAAGCCGTTTCCCTGCCCCGAGTGCGGCAAAGGTTTCGCGAGGAATTCACAGCTTGTCGTACATCTCAGGTCTCACACGGGGGAAAAGCCGTTTTCCTGCCTTGAGTGCGAGAAATGTTTCACAGACAAGTCCCAACTTTTCAGGCATAAAAGGTCTCACACGGGAGAGAAGCCGTATTTCTGCTCGGAGTGCGGGAAATCTTACTCCCAAAAGTCTTCTCTCACCAAACACCAGAGAACCCACACAACCCCCGAGGTGTATTAGTGTTCTGAGTCCGGGAAATGTCTTCTGAATGGATCATGTTTGGTTGGGAAGAAGCGAACCTTGATAGACACCTCAGAAAACACGTGGCTGAGGGCCCCTCTGATCTTTATCATGGAAGATAACCTTTATAAGAGATCAAAGACTTCAGCGCTCTGTCTGGCTGACTGTCCTGGGAGAGAGAAGGGGGAGGGGGTGCCACTACTGGTTGAGTCCCTCTAGGAGTGTAGTCTGATTCCCCCCCCCCCCCAAAAGGGAGAATCTCTAAAGGAACAGCTTCAACTCTTCTGGGAAGGCCGTCCACAAGGTTTAGGATTGTGTCTATGGCAGGGATCTTCAAACTATGGCCCTCAAGCTGTTGCGGAACTACACGTCCCATGAGGGGATTGTAAAACCTCAGACCTTCACAGACAAGACTAGGCATGATGGGAACTGTAGTTCCTCAACAACTGGAGGGCCATCGTTTGGAGACCCCCGGTCTATGGGGTCTACGTTTGACCATTCTTGGACGAGAAGGCCTGGCCTGCAGTCTCCGCACGAATTCATCCCAATCTCAAGTTCTTCTACCCCAAACTCGCTCCTCCATGTCTTTATGGACATTGCTTTGTGCACTGGTCCAAACCATTTGGTGGAGGGGGGGTTATGGTGTGGGGGGTTGTTGTTCAGGGGTTGGGCTTGGCCCCTTAGTTCCGGTTAGGGAACTCTTAAGGCGTCGGCATATCAAGATATTTTGGACAATTTCATGCTCCCAATTTTGTGGGAACAGTTTGGGGGACGGCCCCTTCCTGTTCCAACATGACTGCCACCAGTGCACAAAGCAAGGTCCATAAAGACATGGATGAGCGAGTTTGGGGTGGAGGAACTTGACTGGCCTGCACTAAGTCCAAAATTTCTTGGTATGCTGATGCCTTAAGAGCTCCCTTCACTGGAACAAGCCCAACCCCTGAAAAACAACCCCCACCCCATAATCCCCCCTCCACCAAATGGTTTGGACCAGTGCACAAAGCAAAGTCCATAAAGACATGGATGAGCGAGTTTGGGGTGGAGGAACTTGACTGGCCTTCACTGAGGGTTGCGGTCAGACGTGACCTCTTTGGCATGAGGTTGTCCAAAATGTCTCGGTATGCTGACGCCTTAAGGGTTCCCTTCACTGGAACTAAGGGGCCAAACCCAACCCCTTAAAAAACAACCCCCACACCATAATCCCCCCTCCACCAAATAATTTGGACCACTGCACAAAGCAAGGTCCATAAAGACATGGAGGAGTGAGTTTGGGGTGGAGGAACTTGGCTGGCCTCAACTCGATAGAACACATTTGGGATCAATTAGAGCGGAGACTGCGAGCCAGGCCTTCTCGTCCAACACCAGTGCCTGACCTCACATATCCTGTTCTGGAAGAATGGTCAAACATTCCCATAGACACCCTCCTAAACCTTGTGGACGGCCTTCCCAGAAGAGTTGAAGCTGTTATAGCCGCAAAGGGTGGGCCAACTCAATATTGAATCCTATGGACTAAGACTGAGAGGCCATTAAAGTTCATGTGCGTGTGTAAAGGCAGGTGCCCCAATACTTTTGGTAATATAGTGCATATTAGATATCTAACGTGACCTCTTATCTCTAGATCACCCCACCTCTATTATGTCATTTTACCTCTATTATGGCTCATTACCTTGAGGATTGGCTAATGATTGAGCATCGTAGAGACCACGGCATTGTGTACACCACCTACTGGTGGGGCCAACTCAATATTGAACCCTACGGACTAAGACTGGGAGGCCATTAAAGTTCATGTGCGTGTGTAAAGGCTGGTGTCCCAATACTTTTGGTAATATAGTGTATATACGTTAACGCATGTATCAAAAAAACAACGATTGCGTTTCTCTATTAGGTAACGCCATGCACATCAATATTAGTGTGGAGCTCCTGGTTCAGTCCAAACTTGTGTTTGGGAAAAAAAAAAGTGGGGCTCCCCCCAAATTCTAAACTCCACCCTTTGAGAACCACTTACAGAATTCCAATGACATCACTGACCAAATATGGTCATGTCCATATTTGGTCAAGGAGGTCACCTAGGAGACCCCCGTTCGTTTTCTTCATACTCAGCTGTCATATGTGGGGGGGGGGGAGCCATTGTCAGGAGAGGAGGAGGCTGAGGGTTGGCAGGTCGGTGCTCCTCGCTCATAATGATTGATGTGGATCAGTATCGATGGATAATGTGATGTGCGGTGAATTTACTATGTTGGACTTGGATTTTTAGTTTTTTATTAAAATTACTTCAAAAGTTGTGTTTTTATTTCCTTTCGCTTTTTTGGTGAATGAGTACTCATTGATATGTGGCGCGGTATCTGGATGTCCCCTTTATTTTTAGCCATTAGTTATGGAGAAGAGGTCCTTGTCCTTATCAATAGTGTTGGGCGAGCGTTGTTTTTTTTTTTAATAAAGGAATTAGACATGTGCAATTCGTTTAGTTCCGAATTCGTTTTAACGAATTTTGACAAATTCGTTAACTCCAAAATTACCGAATTACAAAATTCCGAAATTTCGAAAATTACGAATTGTACGAATTTCCAAAATTACGAATTTTCGAAATAACAAATCTCCAAAATTACGAATCTCCGAATCTTGAAATTTTCGGATTTTCAAATTTTCGGATTTTCAAATTTTCGGATTTTCAAATTTTCGGATTTTCGGATTTTCAAATCTTCGAATTTCCAAATTTCGTAATTTTCGGATTTTCAGAAATTTAAAAAAAAAAAAATCTGAAAATTTGAAAATCTGAAAAAAAGAAAATCAGTTTAATTCGAAATAATAATTAACTATTGAATTATAGTTATTGAAACTTCCTATCAAATTTGGCTGTTGGTGAACGTAATGAGTACGAATTTATCCGAAGTTACGAATTATCTGAAATAATGAATGTGTTGGGCGAGCATTGTTTTATTTTTTTCATTTTTAATAAAGGAATTAGACATGTGCAATTCGTTTAGTTCCGAATTCGTTTTTTTAACGAATTTTGACAAATTCATTAATTCCAAAATTTCCGAATTACAAATTTCCGAAATTTCAAAAATTACGAATTGTACGAATTTCCGAAATTACGAATTTTCGAAATTACGAATCTCCGAATCTTCGGATTTTCAAATCTTCGGATTACCAAATTGCGTAATTTTTAAGGGGCTCCCCCCATCCCTGTGCTGTGCTCATTATGAGAGGGGCTCCCACCATCCCTGTGCTGTGCTCATTATGAGGGCTCCCCCCATCCCTGTGCTGTGCTCATTATGAGGGGCCCCCACCATCCCTGTGCTGTGCTCATTATCAGGGGCTCCCCCCATCCCTGTGCTGTGCTCATTATGAGGGGCTCCCCCATCCCTGTGCTGTGCTCATTATGAGGGGCCCCCCCATCCCTGTGCTGTGCTCATTATGAGGGGCTCCCACCATCCCTGTGCTGTGCCCATTATGAGGGGCTCCCCCCATCCCTGTGCTGTGCCCATTATGAGGGGCTCCCACCATCCCTGTGCTGTGCTCATTATGAGGGGCCCCCACCATCCCTGTGCTGTGCCCATTATGAGGGGCTCCCACCATCCCTGTGCTGTGCTCATTATGAGGGGCCCCCACCATCCCTGTGCTGTGCCCATTATGAGGGGCTCCCACCATCCCTGTGCTGTGCCCATTATGAGGGGCCCCCACCATCCCTGTGCTGTGCCCATTATGAGGGCCCCCCCCCATCCCTGTGCTGTGCCCATTATGAGGGGCTCCCCATCCCTGTGCTGTGCCCATTATGAGGGGCCCCCACCATCCCTGTGCTGTGCCCATTATGAGGGGCTCCCACCATCCCTGTGCTGTGCTCATTATGAGGGCCCCCCCCCCATCCCTGTGCTGTGCCCATTATGAGGGGCTCCCACCATCCCTGTGCTGTGCTCATTATGAGGGGCCCCACCATCCCTGTGCTGTGCTCATTATGAGGGGCTCCCCCCATCCCTGTGCTGTGCCCATTATGAGGGGCTCCCACCATCCCTGTGCTGTGCCCATTATGAGGGGCCCCCCATCCCTGTGCTGTGCCCATTATGAGGGGCTCCCACCATCCCTGTGCTGTGCTCATTATGAGGGCCCCCCCCCATCCCTGTGCTGTGCCCATTATGAGGGGCTCCCACCATCCCTGTGCTGTGCTCATTATGAGGGGCCCCACCATCCCTGTGCTGTGCCCATTATGAGGGCCCCCCCCCATCCCTGTGCTGTGCCCATTATGAGGGGCTCCCCCATCCCTGTGCTGTGCCCATTATGTGGGGCCCCCCCATCCCTGTGCTGTGCCCATTATGAGGGGCTCCCACCATTCCTGTGCTGTGCCCATTATGAGGGCCCCCCCCATCCCTGTGCTGTGCTCATTATGAGGGGCCCCCACCATCCCTGTGCTGTGCCCATTATGAGGGGCTCCCACCATCCCTGTGCTGTGCTCATTATGAGGGCCCCCCCCCCCATCCCTGTGCTGTGCTCATTATGAGGGGCTCCCCCCATCCCTGTGCTGTGCCCATTATGAGGGGCTCCCACCATTCCTGTGCTGTGCCCATTATGAGGGGCTCCCACCATCCCTGTGCTGTGCCCATTATGTGGGGCCCCCACCATCCCTGTGCTGTGCCCATTATGTGGGGCCCCCACCATCCCTGTGCTGTGCTCATTATGAGGGGCTCCCACCATCCCTGTGCTGTGCCCATTATGAGGGCCCCCCCCCATCCCTGTGCTGTGCTCATTATGAGGGGCTCCCACCATCCCTGTGCTGTGCTCATTATGAGGGGCCCCCACCATCCCTGTGCTGTGCTCATTATGAGGGGCTCCCACCATCCCTGTGCTGTGCCCATTATGAGGGGCCCCCACCATCCCTGTGCTGTGCTCATTATGAGGGGCCCCCACCATCCCTGTGCTGTGCTTATTATGAGGGGGCTCCCACCATCCCTGTGCTGTGCCCATTATGAGGGGCCCCCACCATCCCTGTGCTGTGCCCATTATGAGGGGCCCCCACCATCCCTGTGCTGTGCCCATTATGAGGGGCCCCACCATCCCTGTGCTGTGCTCATTATGAGGGGCCCCCACCATCCCTGTGCTGTGCTCATTATGAGGGGCCCCCACCATCCCTGTGCTGTGCCCATTATGAGGGGCCCCACCATCCCTGTGCTGTGCTCATTATGAGGGGCTCCCACCATCCCTGTGCTGTGCCCATTATGAGGGGCCCCACCATCCCTGTGCTGTGCCCATTATGAGGGGCCCCCCCCATCCCTGTGCTGTGCCCGTTATGAGGGGCTTCCACCATCCCTGTGCTGTGCTCATTATGAGGGGCTCCACCATCCCTGTGCTGTGCCCGTTATGAGGGGCTCCCACCATCCCTGTGCTCATTATGAGGGGCCCCACCATCCCTGTGCTGTGCCCATTATGAGGGGCTCCCCCCATCCCTGTGCTGTGCCCATTATGAGGGGCTCCCCCCATCCCTGTGCTGTGCCCATTATGAGGGGCTCCCCCCATCCCTGTGCTGTGCTCATTATGAGGGGCTCGCCCCATCCCTGTGCTGTAGCTACGAATCGTTATGAATAGTTACGAATCGTTAGTAAATCCAACTACCAATATCGAATTTCAAACTAATTTGAACGAAATTATTATAGCAGATATAACGAATGAATTCGAATGACAAAGTGTCATTTTTGCAGAAAAAATGCAACCTGGCAGGCCGCAGGAAAGGAGGGGGGACGAGAGCGGCCCCCCCTCCCGCCTGAACCGTTATGAGGGGCGCCCCCATCCCTGTGCTGTGCTGTGCCCATTATGAGGGGCTCCCCCATCCCTGTGCTGTGCCCATTATGAGGGGCTCCCGGCCCCCCCCCTGTGCTGTGCTCATTATGAGGGCTCCCCGCAATGGGAGGCTCCCGCTCTGTGAGGCTCCGCTTCGGGTGACAGGTCTTGTATAACGAAGGAACCTGGTGACCCCGCCCCCACTGACGCACGGGGACGTCATGTGGAATTCCCTATGGCTTTCCCCATGACGTCAGAGGGGGGGCGGGGTCACCAGGTGCCTTCGTTATACAAGACCTGTCACCCGGAGCGGAGCCTCACAGAGCGGGAGCCTCCCATTGCGAGGAGCGGCCTGCGAGAAGAGACGACGATGGCGGACGAGAAGGACGACGCCGGACGAGAAGGACGAGAAGACCGGAGGAAGAAGAAGCGAATCGAAGGAAGAAGACGATGGAAGAAGATGCCGGAAGGAGAAGATGAAGAAAGGAGAAGATGAAGAAACCGAAGGATGAAGAAAGAAGAAAGAAGAAAGAAGATTTTAATAAAGGAATTGTCAAAGACCGTCTCCTGTCATTTTTACCATTTTTGCCACTTTTTTGGTGAAATTGTTAAAGGGGGCTTCCAGATTCCGATAAGCCCCCCGCCCGCAGACCCCCACAACCACCGGGGGGGGGCCGGGATCTGGGGGTCCCCTTGTTAAAGGGGGACCCCAGATTCCGATAAGCCCCCCGCCCGCAGACCCCCACATCCACCGGGCTCAGGGTCTGGTATGGATTTTATGGGGGACCCCACGCCATTTTTTTGGGCTAGGGTTCCCCTTAAAATCCATCCCAGACCTCAAGGGTCTGGTAAGGATATTTGGGGGGGCCCCCACCGCCATTTTTGTTTTTTTTTTGGCTGGGGTCCCCCTTAATATCCATACCAGACCTGAAGTGCCTGGTATTGAATTTGGGGGGACCCATTCGAATTCATTCGAATCCGGTGCTGTGCTCATTATGAGGGGCCCCCACCATCCCTGTGCTGTGCTTATTATGAGGGGCTCCCCCCACCATCCCTGTGCTGTGCCCATTATGAGGGGCTCCCACCATCCCTGTGCTGTGCCCATATTTATCTCCTAAGACAGATGGTGACCACCAGCACCAATCAAGGATGACATATGGAACCAAAAAGGAGGATCCATCGTAGCGTATCATCACTGGTCTGAGGGCGGGTCCAGATCTGCCCTTACTATGTCCTCCTTATGCCACGTACACACGATCGGAAATTCTCGTCGGAAAAAGCTCTGATGGTTTTCCCAACGGAATTCCTCTCAAACTGTCTTGCCTACACACGGTCACACCAAATTCCGGACCGCCAAGAACGCGGCGACGTACAACACTACAACGAGCCGAGTTCAATGCTTCCGAGCATGCGTCGAATTGTTTCCGAGCGTGCGTAGGAATTTTGCGCGTCAGAATTGCTACAGACGATCGGAATTTCCGATAGAAACCTTTTCCGTCGGGAAAATTGAGAACATGCTTTCAAATTTTGTGCTGTCGGAAATTAGGCCAGCAAAATTCCGATGGAGCCTACACACACGGTTGCATTTTCTGATGGAAAGCTCTCATCGGTCTTTTTCTGGCCGGAATTCCGATCGTGTGTACGCGGCATTGGAGTTGCCACCTCATCCCTGAGGACAGGGTTGATGACCACTGGTTTAAAGGGATGAGGTGGCAACTAGACATGTGCAATTCGTTTCTTTTTTTTTTGTTTTCCATTAAAATTCGTTATATTCGTTTATTCGTTATTGTAAGAATGATTCGCAAAAATTTTTAATGAATAACGAATGTTCGAATCGAACGAATAAGAAAAACAACGAAGATCCGAAATAACCATATTAGAAACAACAAAACTACGAAAGAAGAAAATCCGAAAAACGAAAAAAGGGACAACGAAAATCAAAATGAGCGAAAAAATGTGTACATTCGTATCTTTTCTTTTTTTTGTTGAATTTGTAATTTTCCGTGTCCCTTACAATGGCGCTGCTTAACGTGCCTCGAATGGATTGAACGAAAAAATTCGTACATTCGTAACTTTTTTTTTTTTTCGATTCGTAATTTTCCGTGTCTCTTACAATGGCGCTACTTAACGTGCTTCGAATGGATTGAACAAAAAATTCGTACATTCGTTTTTTTTTTTTTTGCGATTCGTAATTTTCCGTGTCTCTTACAATGTAATAATAGCATACACATTACATAAAATTATGAATTATGCTCCGATTACGAATCTACGAAAACAATGTTACGAAAGTACGAATAAATCAATCTAACGAAAGTACGAATGTAACTAAATCTACGAAAATACGAATCAACGAAAAAATAACTCTTACGAAAATACGAGTCCGAATACGAACACCGACGACTTATAGACATGTACAATTTGTTTCGTTTTTTTTCGGTTTTCTTTTCGTTATTTTCGTTCATTCGTACGAATGAACGAATGATTCGCTAAAAATTTTAACGAATAACGAATCGAACGAATCCGAAAACAATGAAAATCCGAAAAAAAAAAATTAGAAACAACGAATCTACGAATGAAGAAAATCCAAAAAACGAAAACATGAACAACGAAAATCAAACTGAACGAAAAAATTTGTACATTCGTAACTTTTTTTTTTTATTTTTTGATTGGTAATTTTCCGTGTCCCTTACAATGGCGCTGCTTAACGTGCTTCGAATGGATTGAACGAAAAAATTCGTACATTCGTAACTTTTTTTTTCGATTCGTAATTTTCCGTGTCTCTTACAATGTAATAATAGCATACACATTACATAAATATATGAATTATGCTCCGATTACGAATCTACGAAAACAATGTTACGAAAGTACGAATAAATCAATCTAACGAAAGTACGAATGTAACTAATTCTACGAAAATACGAATGCGTCCGAATTTCGAATAAACGAAAATTAAACTAACGGAAAAACGAATCAACGAAAAAAGAACTCTTACGAAAATACGAATCATTACGAATACGAACACCGACGACTTACGAAATTACGAATCGTTACGAATCAACGGAAACGAAAGAAACGAAAATAAACAAATTTTTCTATTGTGCACATGTCTAGTGGTCTAGGGTTTAGTTCTACTTCTCACCAGCGACATGATGACCTCACTGTGTGTTTCCTCAATTTGGAAATCATCGGGAGCAATCAAGCACTGCCTCGTCTACTTCGGTAGTCAGCAGATGTATTCGGGATGCTTATGTAGCGGCCATAACCCCTTGAGGGGCGGCCTTGACTTTTGGGCTCACCAGTTACCTCCTCGTGGCTTGTCGGTGGTTGTCTAGGGGTTCCCAGGGTTAGTACTCAACGACTTCAGATGCTGACACATAAAAGTCCTTTTCAAGGTTTTTATTTTGCAGGGGTAACATCCAACTATAACACAGTCTCTGATAGGAATAGAGGGTACGGGTGATAAAACTCAGGCACCTTGAACTGCTGACATCCACTGAATGTCTCTAATCAAACCCAGAGAGTAGCCACTCGCAGCTGGGCGCTTCAATGCCGGATAAACCTCTAGCCAGAGATCTAGCAGCCAACATGTGATCCGGAAACTTAGTAAAGTCTCCGCCACAGACTAGATTGTAACTGAAGATGGATAGGAACCTTTCTCACAGTACCTGGAACTTTCTCTGTCTCCTTGGCGATACTGTGTGAAGTGTGGATTCTTTCGTGTCCATACAACTCAGCTCCCAGGCTCTTACCGAGCAGCCAGCTTGTTGGCCCTCCTCCGAAGAGTCCTCCCCTGGTCACTTGTACGAGTCGCTGTGTCCCTCCAATACCGAGAGCACACCGGGACACCTTTGAATCCTCCTTCAGTTACTGGGCCTCGGGCTAACCGGCTCCAAGAGTCAACCAGCTTGTTGGACCTCCTCCGAAGAGTCCTCCACTGGTCACTTGTACGAGTTGCCGTGTCCCTCCAATACCGAGAGCACACCGGGACACCTCCGAATCCTCCTTCAGTTACTGGGCCTCGGGCTAACCGGCTCCAAGACTCGGGAACAGACAGATCCCTGCCCCACACCATGAGGGCCTCTGGGGCTGGTCGGATTGACCATGCTTGCGGGACGGCAAACGCTCCTAGGCCCGGGACCCCTCGCAGGGCTACCCCGGTCCAGGAACCAAAGCTGCGGCCGAACACATGACTTCAGCACCTTAAGAACCCCTTCCCAGACTACACAGCGGGGCCAGACATGCCCACTGATTGGCTCCGGGAAAGATTGGTACTTAAGATGTCCAACCAGGCCTGGTTCTCGGCCTGTCATGGGTGCCTCACCGCACCTATGACCAGGCGGAACCCTAGTACAGCCCAGCCAGACTGATGCCAAAGTAAATCCTGTACAATTAACCCCCAGAACTCCATTACAGTTCTGAGCAAAAACTAGATTTTCACTGATAGCGCACACTTGGTGAAGTGAGACCGCTACCCCTAATTGGAATGGTTAAAAGATGCAAGAATGTAAAGGGTTAAAACTGGCATTTGAGCCACTCCCCGAGGCTGCGGTTCCTTCTGAGCTTCACAAGGTGGTGATCTCACTTCTTACCCAGACAGGAAGTCTCTATGGAAGACAGGAAGTGATGTCAGGGACAGACAGGAAGTTCCGGGTGAGAGGTGAGTCGGGAGGAAGTAGAGGGAAGACATTGCTGGAAGTGGCAACAGAGGAGGTAATAAGATCTTATTTTCTATTTACACCCAGTAACCCCCCGTCATGTCCGTCCTCTTCCTCCATAGTCACTGTGATGTCTTTTATCTCCAGCAGATGATGATACACACATATATAGATAGAATAATGGAGGAGTATGGTTCCCTCTTTGTTTCTAGTCACAATAAAGACATACGAATCCAAAGTCACATCTACAATGGTCGACCCCCATCACTTGTTCCAGATAAAAGTGGTATAATCCGTTAGTATAGACTGATGAGGTGAGAAGGTGATTGGTGGGAAAGGTGACACATCTCCAAAATGAAGAGAATGTTCCGCCCCCGTAAGTGACCTCGAATGTTCATTTTTACATAATGATCCCAGCCCCCGATATTACCCGAAATGGGATCAGTAGAGTCCCTGGAGTTCAGGGAGATCACACAGGCCTCGTACACATGATCTCTTTGAGGCATCTAACATAAACGATGGCAAACTCTTAATAATCCCTGATTAGAAATGTTCCCACTCGTGGTCCATAGTTCTAAAGTACATATCTTCATCCTAATATTGTACAACCAAATACCAATCCAGAATATTCCCTGTCAATCTTATCCGTCTACAGGGAAACCTTCATAGATGACAGCAGGAATGAGGATGGAGGAGGACCGGAGTCACATGACTGAGAAGATACTAAACCTCACCCTGGAGATCATCTACCTGCTGACCGGAGAGGTGAGGAGGATTCTGGGAGGTCACATGACATCACTCTTATCTCTATTAATAATACACAGACCTGACCGGAGAGGTGAGGGGGATTCTGGGAGGTCACATGACATCACTCTTATCTCTATTACTAATACACAGACCTGACCGGAGAGGTGAGGAGGATTCTGGGAGGTCACATGACATCTCTATTATCTCTATTAATAAAACACAGACCTGACCGGAGAGGTGAGGAGGATTCTGGGAGGTCACATGACATCTCTCTTATCTCTATTAATAAAACACAGACCTGACCGGAGAGGTGAGGAGGATTCTGGGAGGTCACATGACATCACTCTTATCTCTATTAATAAAACACAGACCTGACCTGACCGGAGAGGTGAGGAGGATTCTGGGATTCTAACATGATATTCCTATTGGTTCTTCTCCAATACAGAGATTTCCTCTTGTGAAGTCAGGTGATCATATGACCATCACAGTGCCTCCATGTGACTCCCTAAAACCTGAGAGACACAACATGGAGAAGATTCTAGAAGTCACCAAGAAGATGATGGAGCTGCTGACAGGAGAGGTGAGGAGGATTCTGGGAATTCTGGGACATTATCCAGTAACAGACAAGGGATGTGTCTGGATGGTGACTGTATCATTGTGTGTGTCAGGTTCCTATAAGGTGTCAGGATGTCACTGTCTATTTCTCCATGGAGGAGTGGGAGTATTTAGAAGGACACAAGGATCTCTACAAGGACGTCATGATGGACAATCAGCCGCCCCTCACATCACCGGGTAAGAGGAGACTTTATTGTAAAGGAGAGAGCAGTACGGAGGCTCCACCTAGATCCCCCATCATCTGATAAACACATAGAAACAATGTATTCAGTCAGTGTGTGTGTTTCCTACAGATGGATCCAGTAATGGGAACCCACCAGAGAGATCCCCCCGTCCTCTGTATTCCCGGGATCCCACACAGGAAGGTCACACCATCCCCCACCATCATCAGGTAG
This sequence comes from Lithobates sylvaticus, assembly GCA_028564925.1. Lineage (NCBI taxonomy): Eukaryota > Metazoa > Chordata > Amphibia > Anura > Ranidae > Lithobates > Lithobates sylvaticus. The sequence continues at coordinate 593,491,837 of CM053028.1, read as the reverse complement.
ATGAGGAACAATTATTGGTAGTTCTGATTTATACACAGCATGATTGTTACAATGAATGTTTTATTATATATTCAGAGTGGAAACCTCGGGGATGATAATATTGATGTTAAAGAAGAGTATAAAGAGGAGGATGAGGAGTATGGAGTGATGGAGGAGTTTTCAGAGAATCTCGAGGTTATATTGGAGCCACCCAATACCGGGAACCCACCAGAGGTTGTTGATTAATAATCACTAATATTTATGATTTATACACAAGCCCTTTTTTTTTTTTTTTTTTTTTTTTTAACAATAAATGTTTTATTAAATATTTTTAGAGTGGAAGCTTCGAGGATTTTAATATTGTTGTTAAAGAAGAGTATAAAGAGGAGGATGAGGAGTATGGAGTGATGGAGGACTTTTCAGAAGGACACAAGGATATGATGGAGCCACCAAATACCAGGAACCCCCCAGAGAGATCCCCCCGTCCTCTGGATTCCCGGGATCCCACACAGGAAGATCACACCATCCTCCACCATCATCAGGTAGATGAGGAACAATCACTGATAGTATCATTAGGATCTGTACATTATCTGCATTGTTACCATTGATGTCATTTTTATTATATATTCAGAGTGGAAACCTGAGAGATCCTAAAGTTGAGGTTAAAGAAGAGATAAAAGAGGAGGAGGAGGAGGAGGACGGGGTGATTGAGGAGTGTTCAGAAGGACAGAAAGACCTCCACAAGGACCCCATGATGGAACCACCTAATACCATACCCCTTACCATATTCCCCCCAACCGAGAGACATCCCCGTCCTCTGCATTCCCAGAGTTCCCGCAGTTCCAGATGGGAAGATCACAGCTACTCGCGCCTTTATCAGGTTGGTGGGACGAAGCATCTAGAACATGAAAATGACATCACAGGGGTGATAGGTGGAGCCTACAAGATGTCATTTTTGTTTTATGTGATCTCACATTGTTGACCTTTATATTTTACAGATGATATTTTCTCTCATTCACTTGGTTTAGGGTGAAGATCTGACAGATATGAAAGCGAAGGATAAATCAGAAGAAGAAGAAGAGAGGTATGTGAGGGATGATCAGCAGTCTATGGAGGAGGATGGAATAACGGGGACATTTATAGAGGAGGACACTCCTACAGAGATCAGCACAGGTGGGTCATTAACACTAAATCCATTCCTCCACCCATACTGCTCACTGATTGGTCCAGAGTAGGGCGGGGACCATATTGGCTGAGAATGGTGCGTTTCCCGTTCTCCTTTTTCTTTAATAATCTTCGTTCTCTGTGCTGCAGATACAATTCATTCACTCTTGACTTTGTGTCACCCTACATGGACTTACACTTCTCTCTTCAGGGAGGGTTCATTCTGAATGAATGAATGATTTGTATAGCGCTGCAAATGCGAACTGAATCGCCTCAAGGCGCTTGGTCTGTCCTGTGTCGTCCTGCTATATTAGAAGAGGTGGGTCTTGAGTTTTTTCCTGAAGGTCCGATGATTTTCTTCCATGCGGATGTTGGTGGGTAGAGCGTTCCATAGCCGAGGTCCTTGGACTGAGAATCTTCGTTCTCCCTTAGATTTGTAGCGGGATTTAGGAAGGGAAGGCTGTTTTGGTTTGTTGATCGGAGGTTGCGATTGGGTGAGTATTGTTTTATTTTCTCACAAAGGTATTGAGGAGCGTTTCCTTGTGTACATTTGTGGGTGAGGCAGAGGGTCTTGAATGTGATCCTATCCTTTACCGTTATCCTTAGGGATGGAGAAATGGATTCCCAGGGTTTCTTTCCCGTGACTAGTCTTGCCGCCATCTTTTAGACAACAATCTAGTAATTACCGTATATACTCGAGTATAAGCCGAGATTTTCAGCCCTTTTTTTAGGGCTGAAAGTCCCCTTCTCGGCTTATACTCGAGTCAGTGCCGTCTGCCTACATGAACAGCTTGTCATGTAGACAGACGGCAGGGTTCAAAAGCCGCGCCGCCTCCTCCCACCCGTCCGTGATAGGCGGACACTAATTTTCCCAGCAGTACAGTGTTCCGCCTATCACGGATGTCCTGTCATTCTCATCTCATGGACGAGGATGAGAGGATGTCCGCGATAGGCGGAACACTGCACACTGACTGCTGGGAAAACCGAGTGTTCCTCCTATCACGGACGAGGAGGAGGAGGAGGCGCGGCTTTCAAACATGTAATGGCGCCTGGAGCCTCAGCGTGTACGCTGATCGCCAGGATCAGCAATGGGGGGGGGGAAACCGGATAGCGGACACGGGACAGCGAACACCGGACAGCCAGCGACAGCCAGCGATCTGACACAGATCGGCGGGAGACAGATCGATCGGCACAGGTAGGCTGCACTGGGGACACGGGGGGTTTGTATAGGACACAGGGGACATGCAGATGGGCATTTGCTGACCCTCTTTTCCACTTACAGTAGCTGCTCCATTTCCCCCCCTCGGCTAATACACGGGTCAATAACTTTTCCCAGTTTTTTTGTGGTAAATCAGGGGCCTCGGCTTATATTCGGGACGGCCTATACTCGAGTATATACGGTAGGTAGTCCTATGTAGAGGGAATTTGCGTAGTCGAGTCGCGAATTGATGATTGTTCCAACTACTACTGTTTTCTCCTCTTCTGGAATGAAGGGGATGAGTCTGCGTAGCAGGCGGAGAAGATGATGAGATCCGCTGACTACTGATCCTATTTGTGCCTCCATAGCCATCTCTGAGTCAAAGATGACTCCGAGGCTTTTGGCTTTGGTGCTTGGAAGGATGGTCTGTCCAAGGATGGTGGGTGGTGTCCATGGGGGTCTTAGTTTTTTTACTTCGGTTTGCGTTGAGGAGCAGAAGCTCTGTTTTCGATCCTTTGACTTTGAGGGAGCTCGTGGTCATCCAGTCATCTATCAATGTGAGACATTTTTCTAGTTCCTGGTATTGGTCTTTTTGTCCGGTGATATGGAAGTACAGTTTAGTGTCGTCAGTGTATGAGTAGAAGCATAGATCTGATTTGCTGATGATTTTGAAGAGTGGACGGATGTAAATGTTGAAGAGTACTGGTGACAAGGGTGATCCTTGAGGGACTCCATAAGAAATTGCCCGGGTTTCAGAAGTGAAGGCTCCTAGTTTCACTGTCTGCGACCGTTTTCCTAAGAAGGAAGCGAACCATGGAAGATCTAAATCTGTAACTCCTGCCACTTCCTTGAGGCGGATGAGGAGAGTATTGTGGTCCACTGTGTTGAACGCTGCGCTAAGGTCCAGCAGTACCAATTCTCCATGGGACTGGTTCCAGTAATTGCCCCCCCTCTATGCCAATCAACCTCCCTGCTCTGGGGGGCAATTGCTTGAACCAATCCCCTGTATGGCTCCCTCTACAGCAGCTGAAAGCTGGCTTCTTCTCCTCTCCCTCCTCTTGACTTTCCGCTTGTACAAAGAGCTATACAGGGGCTTGGTTCCAGTAATTGCCCGCCTGCCGTGCCAATCACCCTCCCTGCCCACATCCGATTCACCCAGCTCAGCAGGGGGAGGGGGGGCAACTACTTGAACCGGTCACCTGTATGGCTCCCTCTGCAGCAGCTGAAAGCTGGTTTCTTCTCGTCTCCCTCCCGCTGGCTTTCAGCTGCTGCACAGAGCCATGCAAGGGTTATACTGCCACCTAGAGGAGATTGGGACACTGGCAAACAGCATAGTGGTGGGACCTGTGTCCCTCAATGGTTTACAACAGTGCTGTGGATAAGGGGGTACCACCAGTCCTCCTGTACAGGGCCCAGGCAGCTGTGTGAATTTGATGTGGGCAGGGAGGGTGATCGGCACGGCGGGCGGGCAATTACTGGAACCAAGCCCCTGTATAGCTCTTTGCAGCAGCTGAAAGTCAACAGGAGGGAGAGGAGAAGAAGCCAGCTTTCAGTTGCTGCAGAGGGAGCCATACAGGGGATTGGATCAAGTAATCGCCCCCCCCTCCATGCCAATCAACCTCCCTGCTCACATCCACTTCACCCAGCTGCCTGGGCCCTGTACAGGAGGACTGGTGGTACCCTCTTATCCACAGCCTTGTTGGAAGCCATTGAGGGACACAGGTCCCACCACTATGCTGTTTGCCAGTGTCCCGACCTCCTCTAGTTGGCAGTATAACCCAACTGTTTCTGAATTTTTGTGTCTCTCCGTGGCCTCCAAAAAAAATGTTTTACGGTAAGTACAAAAGTCGTATTGTTGTTGTGTATGGACGGGAGCTGAGGAAAATCTGACGTTGTCTCTCACTTTGTCTCCAGAGTGTAAAGTAGAAGAAGACGGCATCACACAGTATAGTCCAGGAGAAGACGTCCTTAATGGAAATGTCCATCCAGTTCCCGACGGTGTGGACGGACCATCGAGTTCCTCCTACACTGTGATTGTAAAGGACGACCGGTTGTATTTCTGCCCCGACTGTGAGAAATGCTTCATCTCAAAACATCACGTGGAGAGACATCGGAGGTGTCACACGGGCGAGAAGCCGTATTCCTGCCCCGAGTGCGGCAAATGTTTTTCGGATAAGTCCTACCTGATCAGGCACCAGAAATTTCACAACGGCGAGAAGCCGTACTCCTGCCCCGTGTGCGGGGAACGTTTCAAGTGGCAGTCCCAAATTTTAAAACACCGAGTCATCCACGCGGGCAAGATGCCCTTCTCCTGCGCCGAGTGCGGCAAGTGCTACCTTGTCAAAAGAGAGCTTCTGATACACGAGAGGTCTCACACGGGGGAGAAGCCGTTCTCCTGCCCCGACTGCGGCAAGTGTTATTCGCGCAAGTCCAGCCTGGCGGAACATCAGAGGTGCCACACGGGCGAGAAGCCCTTTTCCTGCCCCGACTGCGGGAAAAGTTATCCGCGGAAGTCGACGCTTCTCATACATCGAAAATATCACGCCACCGAGAAGCCGTATTCCTGCCCCGATTGCGGCAAATGCTTCGTACGGCAGCAAGATCTTGATGCACATCAGAGGTCTCACACGGGGGAGAAGCCGTATTCCTGCCCCGAGTGCGGCAAAAGTTTTTCTCAGAGGGGCCATCTTCTCAGACATCAGGGATCCCACGCAACCTCTTGAAGAGGGTCCTGAGCTTGGTCTCTACTGGAGGTGACACGTCGCTGTCCCTCCTGAGGTGTAGTCTGATCTCCCCTGCTCTTCAGCAGAAGATTCAAAGGAAAACATTATCGAGGGAGGAGCTAATTATGGCTTGCAGATGAAGAAGAGCAGGGGAGATCAGACTACATAGCAGCTGTGATCACTCTGTGCAGCAGACGTGCTATGAGCTTCCACAGGCAGATGCATGTGCTTGGAGAGTGCCCCCTGCTGGCTGAAAATGGTAATTGTGACAATGTTAGTTTCTGATGTACCCTTTCACATTGCAATTATGGACCGAGTTGATTTTTTTTTTTTTTTCTCTATCCAATAAATGAGGATCAAAATAAATAAGTTATTGTCTGTATTTATATATTTTTTTTCTCCTCCTCAACTGCCACCTTCCACCATCTTCTGTCACCCTCTTCTAAAGTCTGACCTCCCTTTTTATATACACTCACTGGGCACCTTATTGGGTACACCTGTTCAATTGCTTGATAACAAGAATGGGGGAAGAAAAGGGGATTGAAGTGACTTTGAACGTGGCATGCTTGTTGGTGGCAGGCGGGCCGGTCTGAGGATTTCTGGGATTTTCACACACAACCATCTGTCAGGTTTACAGAGAATAGTGGGGAAAAAGAGAAAATATCCAGTGAGCGGCAGTTGTGTGGAGGAAAATGCCTTGTTGAGGTCAGAGGTGAGATCACAGTGCATTGCTGTATGATGATTGGCCAAAGCATGCACCTGACCTACATGCTTAGGCCAATCACAGCACGCTCTGAAGAGAGAGCCATAATTGGCCAAAGGCAGGGTGCCTATGGCCAATCGTGGCTCAGGGGGACTAATGCCCCGTACACACGGTCGTAAATTCCGACGGAAAATGACCGATCGGACCATGTTGTCGGAAAATCCGCCTGTATGTGGGCTCTATCTGACTTTTTCCGGCGGAAATTCCTGACGGAAAAGATTTTAGATCCTGCTCTCAAATTTTCCGACAACAAAGTCCTATCGGACTTTTTCCGATCGTGTGTAAAGAATTCCGACGGACAAAGTGCCACGCATGCTCAGATCAAATTACGAGACCAAAGCTATTGGCTACTAGTCTCTACGTAGTTCCGTCGTACACAACGAACGTCACCACGTGCAGAATGATCGGATTTTCCGACAACTTTGTCCGACCGTGTGTATGCAACACCAGTGTCGGCCAAAATCCGTCTGAAAAAATCAGACGGATTTTGTGTTCGGAATTTCCGACCATGTGTACGGGGGGCTAAGTCCACGCCCCTCACTATATAAGGATGCTTACAGAGCGGCCGCGTGTAGTGTTGTTGGCGTGGACAGAGAGATAGGTTGAGTTCGTTTAAGCAGGCAGGTTATTCCGTTAGTGGCAATGTATTTGATTGATATATTACTCTGCATTCAGTGTAGCCTATATATACAGTGCATTCAGTGGTGTACTGTTTCTAATACACTTCTGGTGGTGTACACAGTACACAATACAGTGTAGTGTGGTGTTGCAAAACAAAAAATATACATCATGTCCGGAAGGCCACCAAGGAGAGGCAGACGCTCACAGGCCACTAAAAGAGGGCAAGCAGGCTCTGTGTCTACAGTCAACAGTGCTGGTCATGGACATGGTGCATCCTCTGTAGGTGGCCGTGGGGCACGCTTGTCCTTTTTTTCTGCTGCTGGCCGTGTTATGGAGCCGGAACATGCAGATGAGTTGGTGGAGTGGATAACAAAGCTCTCCTCATCCTCTGTCTCCCAGGCTCAGAGTAGTTTGCCTTCCAACGCAGCTGCCAAAGCGGCCTATTCCACCGGCTACTTGTCCACAGTCACTCCTTCCGTAGCCCCACCATCATGCACAGAGGAGTCCTCCGAACTATTTGACCACAGTGTCATGTACATGCTGCTGGAGGATGCACAGCAATTTGAAGGCTCCGATGTTGGTTCCCAGGTTGAGGGAGTAATGGGAGCCTAGAGAGAGGGGGTGCCACAGAAGGACTGAAGCGGATCAAGCATGGCCAGAACAGCAGACGCTTGGGCACCACATGCTTGACCAGACATATGTTGACCTGCCATGCAGTCCAATGGCAACTGCACTTGAAAGACCAACATCATGGAAAAAAGCGGACTTCTTGCTCCTGATCTGGGATCTCCAACCCTACTATACCTTCAGTCCTCTCAAAAACCTGCACTGAGAGGAATAAAGGTATAGAAATAGGTGTCCCAAGTACTTGCAGACAATCTGCTATCAGTACACCACCAATTGATTTTAGCAGGCAAATTTTCCTATCCCAGTTGCTGAACCATAAAAAGAAGTTCACTCCCAGCCATCCACAGGCTCAGCGTCTAAATGCTAGCTTGGCCAAATTGCTAGCACTGCAACTGCTGCCTTTTCATCTGGTAGACTCTGCCCCCTTTCATGAATTGTGCTGTACCACAGTGGCAGGTTCCAAAATGCCCTTTCATTTCATGGAAGGCCATTCCGGCATATGGAAGGCAATGTTTTGGCCTTGTTGGACAGGGCGGTCAGGGCATGGGCAGGTATGTTACCTTTCCTTCATGGCGCACTGGGTGACTCTGCTGGCAGCTGGGAAGGATGCAGTACAGGGTTCAGTGCTGTTAGAGCTTGTTCCCCCACCACGCCTTCAAAATGCTAGTGGTGATCCTGCCACAGATCTCTGCTCCACCCCCTCCTCTTCTTCAATCATTCCAGCTTGAGCCAGGAATGGTTGTATGCGACAATGGCACCAACCTTCTCTCCGCCCTCTGACAGGGACACTTGACCCATGTCCCATGTTTGGCACACGTTGTGAATTTGGTGGTGCAGCAGTTCTTGAGCAGGTACCCAGGCTTACAAGATCTCCTGAGGCAGGCCAGAAAAGTCTGTGGTCATTTCCGCCGCTCATACAATGTCAGTGCTCGGCTGGCTGACTTTCAAATGGAATGCGACCTGCCCACCAACCGCCTCATTTGTGACATGCCCACCAGGTGGAACTCAACATTGGCATTGCTGCAGTGGCTGCACACAGCAGAGGGCCATCAAAGAGTACCTGTGTGAGTATGGCACCAGGACAGGGTCAGGGGAGCCTGGCCTCTTTTTGCCACGCCAGTGGCTACTGATCAAGGATGCATGCAATGTCCTGTCACCATTTGAGGAGGCCACAAGGATGGTGAGCAGCGACAATGCATGCATCAGTGACACTGTCCCTCTAGTCTTCCTGCTGGAGCATACGCTTGGTGGAATCATGGACAGGGCACTTGAGGCAGAACAGCAGGAGGAAGAGGAGGACTTCCTTTCCTCTCAAGGCCCCCTTTATCCAGATAGAATTCCTGCGGGCCTGCCAAACACAGGAAGAAGAGGAGGAGGAGGATTGTGTCAGCATGGACTTGGAGGATAACACTCAGCAGCAGTCTTCAAGGGATAGTTTTCAGTCCCCAGAAACCCAAGGAGTTGTACGTGGCTGGGAGGAGGTAGTTACGAATAATGTGACCCAGAGGACTCAGAATTGAATGCCTCTGCAAACTTAGGCTGCATGGCCTCCCTGATTCTGCAAAGCCTGCGAAAGGACCCTAGGATTTGTGGTATCAAGGAGAGGGATCATTATTGGCTACAGTAAAAAAAGATACTAAAGCGCTGGTATGTATAAAAAGACCATAAAACCTGATAAAATCAAATAAGATGGCTAAATGAAATGCAGCTCCCAACAAAAAGTGTTCCCACACTTAAAAAGATATAGTAAAATATACAAAGTTTGTATAGATGGTGCGCAAAATCAACCTTATTGATGTAATAGATCGAAATTATAAGTATAACGATGTCAATGCATCCAATGCATACTGTGCATATACACTATTGCCAGCAGGTCCAAAGTGGTCAATAATATATGAAGAAAATATATATAGTCTAAGTGGATAAGTGATCCAAGTGACTGATGCGTGAAATATGCGCATAAAGACGGTGAATAAATAAATAAAAATGTATCAAACGTGCAGATGAAAAATACTCCAAAAAATGACACTAGGCAGCTTAAATGTCATTAATATGTGCGGTGAAAAGATGTGCTCAAAGGTGAACAAACCAATATTAAAATGTTTGATACAATAATAAATAAATTGATCAATCAATATTGGTTACTTCCTTTAAACAATAAAGGATTGGATGTGTGTGTGTGTGCTCCGTGAATGAAGAGCAGCTGGTGTGTGTTCCACAAGTGTGATTAGTAACAAGAACGGCACTGTTACTTCCTTAAAAGTAATAAGTGAAAACAGCTAATGTGTAGTCTGCAGACAATCAGCTAAACATATACTTAGTAACAAAAACAACTATATGTATCACATTAATTCCCACAATGTTACTATGTATCATTTATGCTGTTAAAGCAAACAGTGAAGAATGTTGAATTGCTGATATACATCTAAATAGGGATAAATAAAAAGGAAACAGGTAAAACTTCCCTTGATTTTCCCGATTTTTGTTGTGGGTATGTTCTTCTGAAAAAAGGATTATTTTTCAAGTGCTGAAAAAAAAAAGAAAATACAAAAAACCATTGCGCAGCCTCCCTGAACTGAATAAAACATGAAGTGCCTGTGTGTGCTGGCAACCCTTCTTGATCCATGTTACAAGTTTAGGGGTGCAACGGATCGTCGCCGATCCGTGATCCGAACGGGTCACCCCGTTCGGATCGGCACACCCCGCGATCCGCGGAATGCTCCGCGGCCTCGGCCTTAGGAAAGGCCGCGGCTTCGGCCTAGCTCCGGAGCGGCGGCCATCTTGGCACACCCGGCGGCCTTAGGAAAGGCCGCGGCTTCGGCCTAGCTCCGGAGCAGCGGCCATCTTGGTACACCCGGCCGCTGTTTACAATGTGATCGCTCCGTCAAATGACGGAGCAATCACTTGTAAACAAACTCTGCATTACCCAGCATATACCCTGCATTACCCAGCATATACTCTGCATTACCCAGCATATACTCTGCATTACCCAGCATATGCTCTGCATTACCCAGCATATACCCTGCATTACCCAGCCAATACTCTGCGATACTCTGCATTACCCTGCCGATACTCTGCATTACCCTGCCGATACTCTGCGATACCCTGCCGATACTCTGCGATACCCTGCCGATACTCTGCGATACCCTGCCGATACTCTGCGATACCCTGCCAATACTCTGCGATACCCTGCCAATACTCGGCCATACTCAGACAATATTACAGTGGGGGAGATGACGTGGATATTACAGTGGGGGAGATGACATGGATATTACAGTGGGGACTATATGGTGGCGGAATTTTCACAGATTTTTGCAAATTCAATTATTATTTGCTGATCCGAAAAATGATCCGATCCGTGACTCTGATCCGAGGATCGATCCGATCCGTGAGTTTTTTGATCCGTTGCACCCCTAGTAAAGTTGCAGAACTCATCCTGCCTTCACAGAGGGAGCAGAGGATGAAACATCTTCAGGAGACCTTAAAGAAAGGTTTGTGTAATTAATTTCCAGACCCTCGAAAGTTACCATTTCCTGGTACTGGACAACGTGTTACTGAGGCTTCGTTCAGTCAGAGGAAGAGCGGTGGAGAAGGTGGCCGGCTGACCTATGCCTTTAAACTATTTTTCAGTCCTCAGCGCCAAGGTCTGATCGGTTCAAGCAACCATCGCCAGCATCTGCATTATATGGTGCTGGAATATCTAGGGGCAAGAGCAGACTTGGAGACCTTTCCAACAGAGCATCCACTGGGTTACTGGGTCTTAAGGATGGACCACTAGCCAGAACTTGCTCAATATGCAATCGAGCTACTGGCCTGTCCTGCATCCAGCTGGAGGGTTTGTAATGGATCAAAGAGTGCGCCTGTCCACAGACTCCGTTGATAGGCTCACATTTATAAAAATGAATCAGTCCTGCATCAGCAACTATCAAACCCCTGATGCTGATGTAACTGATTGAATTTACTATGGCTCTGGGATCCCTTGAAGACTGCCTATGCTGCCTATCCTATTGCTCCTCTATCTTCCAACAATAGTTTTGGTGTAGGGCACCACCACCACCCAAGGCCCAAGGGTTCCCCTTAATATTCATACCAGACTCAAAGGGCCTGGTAATGGGGGGGGACCCACGCCATCTTTTTCAATGATTTTTATCTATATTGCCGGGATCCGACAATACATTACAGCCGCAAGCCGTTTTAAATGACTTTTTTTCCTTTAGAAAAGTAATTTTGCTGCATTGATACATGTCCCCTGGGGCATGACCCGGGTCCCCAAACACTTTTTATGGCAATAACTTGCATAAAAGCCTTTCAAATGAGCACTTTTGATTTTTCACGTCCCATAGACTTTAACGGTGTTCGCACAAATTCTTTGCCTGTTCACATGTTCTGCTGCGAACCGAAGCGGGGGTTGTTCGGCTCATCCCTACTGTCAGCTAAGAACAGGAAACTGATTCTACAATTGGCACAGGATCACCAAAATTGGACGATAGAAGATTGGAAAAAGGTTGTCTGGTCTGATGAGTCTGGATTTCAGCTGCGACATTCAGATGGTGGGGTCAGAATTTGGCGCATGGATCCATCCTGCCTTTCAGGCTGGTGGTGTCATGGAGTGGGGCATCTTGGCACACTTTGGGCCCCTTAGTACCAATTGAGCATGGTTTAAACACCACAACCTACCAGAGTATTGTTGCTGACCATGTCCATCCTTTTATGACTACAGTGTCCCCATCTTTTGATGGCTCCTCCCAGCAGGATAATGTAACAAAGCTCCAATCATCTCACCACTGGACAATGAGGTCACTGTACTCCAATGGCCTCCACAATCACCAGATCTCATCCAATAGAGCACCTTTGGGATGTGGTGGAACGGGAGATTCGGCATCATGGATGTGCAGCCGAGAAATCTGCAGCAACTATGTGATGTTATCAGGTCACTATGGAGCAAAATCTCTGAGGAACATTTCCAACACCTTGTTGTATCTATGCCACCAAGAATGAAGGCCAAAGGGGGTCCAACCCGCTACTAGAAAGGGGGACATAATAAAAGTGGTCCAATCCGCTACTAGCAAGGGGGACCTAATAAAGGGGGTCCAACCCGCTACTAGAAAGGGGGGCCTAATAAAGCGGGTCCAACCCGCTACTAGCAAGGGGGACCTAATAAAGGGGGTCCAACCTGCTACTAGCAATGGGGACCTAATAAAGGGGGTTCAACCTGCTACTAGCAAGGGGGCAGAGGCTGAGTCAGGATACAAGCCATCAGTTAACAGCCCAGGCAGTGAGGTACAGAATCATGAAGTAGGATAATGTGTCCAAACACAAGCCAAGGTCAACAGGTAGACAGGTCAACGGCAAGCCAGGTCATATGGGTCTTATAGCAGATCAGGTCACCGGAAAATCAGGAACTCGCTGAAGACCACCCAGCAAACTGTTCAACTCGAGTGTCCTGCACAGAGCCCTGACCTCAACCCTTCTGAACGCCTTTGAACCAGCACCCCCCACCTCCAAGAAAATAAAAAATAAACAGTTTACTTAAGGCATTAGGGATAAGCTAGGGTCCGGGCTGAACCTTGGGCAAAGTCAACGTCAGTCTTAGACCATGTCATTCACCGAAAATGGCCAAGTGACCTTACTGGGTTAATGATGTCACCAACATCTCTGCCCTTTTGTTACATCAGGAGAATTCCACAGGTGCAGCTGATTGGACCAATTGCCTGCTATCATGTGACAACTTGACTGTGGGTTTGGGTTGAACTTAATTCAGCTTGACTCTTAGCTCATCCTTCCAAGGTACTAACTATAACCCCCAAAGGGGGTAAAGACAGGAACCCTTGATTATAAAGTGGGGGGGAGGAACATTTGCTGTTAGTTTTTTTGGAGAGGCTTCAGGTATGTAGTAATATATTTCTCTACCCCCTTGGTGGTAGTGGAGAAGACCCCATCTATAAGTATATACAGTACATACACATAGTTAGCTAGCTTGAAAAAAGTCCATCCAGTTCAACCCAAAAAAAATATAAAATAATAATAAATAGAAATAAATAATATTGTACAATCCAATATACCCCATTCTATACCCACAGTTGATCCAGAGGAAGGCAAAAAAAAACCCCAGCAGAGCCATGCTCCAATCTGCTACAGCAGGGGGAAAAAAATCCCTTCCTGATCCCCCGAGAGGCAATCGGATTTTCTCCGGATCAACTTTACCTAAAAGTTATTATTGAGCTTATGATCTACCAAAACCCCCAGATCCTTCTCCACTATTAATCCCCCCAGATCTTTCTCCACTATGGATCCCCCCAGATCCTTCTCCACTATTAATCCCCCCAGATCCTTCTCCACTACGAATCCCCCCAGATCCTTCTCCACTACGGATCCCCCCAGATCCTTCTCCACTACGGATCCCCCCAGATCCTTCTCCACTACGGATCCCCCCAGATCCTTCTCCACTACGGATCCCCCCAGATCCTTCTCCACTACGGATCCCTCCAGATCCTTCTCCACTACAGATCCCCCAGATCCTTCTCCACTACGGATCCCCCCAGATCCCTCTCCACTACGGATCCCCCAGATCCTTCTCCACTATGGATCCCCCCAGATCCTTCTCCACTACAGATCCCCCCAGATCCTTCTCCACTACGGATCCCCCAGATCCTTCTCCACTACGGATCCCCCCCAGATCCTTCTCCACTACGGAACCCCCCAGATCCTTCTCCACTACGGAACCCCCCAGATCCTTCTCCACTACGGATCCCCCCAGATCCTTCTCCACTACGGATCCCCCCAGATCCCTCTGCACTACGGATCCCCCAGATCCTTCTCCACTATGGATCCCCCCAGATCCTTCTCCACTATGGATCCCACCCGGTCCTTCTCCACTACGGATCCCCCCAGATCCTTCTCCACTACGGATCCCCCCCAGATCCTTCTCCACTACGGATCCCCCCAGATCCTTCTCCACTACGGATCCCCCCAGATCCTTCTCCACCATTTATCCCCCCAGATCCTTCTCCACTATGGATCCCCCCAGATCCTTCTCCACTATGGATCCCCCCAGATCCTTCTCCACTATGGATCCCCCAGATCCTTCTCCACTACGGATCCCCCAGATCCTTCTTCACTACGGATCCCCCCAGATCCTTCTCCACTACGGATCCCCCCAGATCCTTCTCCACTACGGATCCCCCCAGATTCCTCTGCACTATGGATCCCCCAGATCCTTCTTCACTACGGATCCCCCCAGATCCTTCTCCACTACGGATCCCCCCAGATCCTTCTCCACTACGGATCCCCCCAGATCCCTCTGCACTATGGATCCCCCAGATCCTTCTCCACTATGGATCCCCCCAGATCCTTCTCCACTATGGATCCCCCCAGGTCCTTCTCCACTACGGATCCCCCCCAGATCCTTCTCCACTACGGATCCTCCCCAGATCCTTCTCCACTACGGATCCCCCCAGATCCTTCTCCACTACGGATCCCCCCAGATCCTTCTCCACCATTTATCCCCCCAGATCCTTCTCCACTACGGATCCCCCAGATCCTTCTCCACTACGGATTCCCTCCAGATCTTTCTCCACTATGGATCCCCCAGATCCTTCTCCACTATGGATCCCCCAGATCCTTCTCCACTACGGATCCCCCCAGATCCTTCTCCACTACGGAACCCCCCAGATCCTTCTCCACCATGGATCCCCCCAGATCCTTCTCCACTATGGATCCCCCCAGATCCTTCTCCACTATGGATCCCCCCAGATCCTTCTCCACTATGGATCCCCCAGATCCTTCCCCACTATGGATCCCCCCAGATCCTTCTCCACTATGGATCCCCCCAGGTCCTTCTCCCCTATGGATCCCCCCAGATCCTTCTCCACTATGGATCCCCCCAGATCCTTTCCACTATGGATCCCCCAGATCCTTCTCCACTACGGATCCCCCAGATCCTTCTCCACTACGGATCCCCCCAGATCCTTCTCCACTACGGATCCCCCAGATCCTTCTCCACTACGGATCCCCCCAGATCCTTCTCCACTACGGATCCCCCCAGATCCTTCTCCACTATGGATCCCCCAGATCCTTCTCCACTATGGATCCCCCAGATCCTTCTCCACTATGGATCCCCCAGATCCTTCTCCACTACGGAACCCCCCAGATCCTTCTCCACCATGGATCCCCCCAGATCCTTCTCCACTATGGATCCCCCCAGATCCTTCTCCACTATGGATCCCCCCAGATCCTTCTCCACTATGGATCCCCCAGATCCTTCTCCACTATGGATCCCCCCAGATCCTTCTCCACCATGGATCCCCCAGATCCTTCTCCACTACGGATTCCCTCAGATCCTTCTGCACTATGGATTCCCCCAGATCCTTCTCCACTACGGATTCCCCCAGATCCTTCTCCACTACGGATCCCCCCAGATCCTTCTCCACTATGGATCCCCCAAGATCCTTCTCCACTATGGATCCCCCCAGATCCTTCTCCACTACAGATCCCCCAGATCCTTCTCCACTACAGATCCCCCAGATCCTTCTCCACTACGGATCCCCCAGATCCTTCTCCACTACAGATTCCTCCAGCTCCTTCTCCACTACGGATCCCCCCAGATCCTTCTCCACTACGAATCCCCCCAGATCCTTCTCCACTACAGATTCCTCCAGCTCCTTCTCCACTACGGATCCCCCAGATCCTTCTCCACTACAGATCCCCCCAGATCATTCTCCACTACGGATCCCCCAGATCCTTCTCCACTACGGAACCCCCCAGATCCTTCTCCACCACGGATCCCCCCAGATCCTTCTCCACTACGGATCCCCCCAGATCCTTCTCCACTATGGATCCCCCCAGATCCTTCTCCACTATGGATCCCCCAGATCCTTCTCCACCATGGATCCCCCAGATCCTTCTCCACCATGGATCCCCCAGATCCTTCTCCACTACGGATTCCCTCAGATCCTTCTGCACTACGGATCCCCCCAGATCCTTCTGCACTATGGATTCCCCCAGATCCTTCTCCACCATGGATCCCCCAGATCCTTCTCCACTACGGATCCCCCCAGATCCTTCTCCACTACGGATCCCCCCAGATCCTTCTGCACTATGGATCCCCCCAGATCCTTCTCCACTATAGATCCCCCAGGTCCTTCTCCACTATGGATCCCCCCAGATCCTTCTCCACTATGGATCCCCCCAGTTGTACTCCCCCTAGCATGTATGATGCATATTCTTAGCCCCCAAGTGCAGAACTTTACATTTATAAACATTAAACCTCATCTGCCACATAGTCGCCCAATTAGACAGAGCATTGAGGTTCTTTTTGTAAATCCAGGACTTTATTCCACTGCATAGCTTGGTGTCATCTGCAAAGACAGAAATTTTATCTTTGATCCCAGACCCGATATAATTTATAAAGATATTAATAAGTAAGGGTCCCAGCACTGAACCTTGGGGTTAGAGTTGCCACCTCATCCCTTTAAAACCCGAACACCTTTGAATTACACAGGTTCTGAGGCTAATTAAATGCAGATAGGGCACAAAGTGAGTTTAATTACCACCTTAATCAGCCACAGAACCTGTGTAATTAATATGTGTTCGGGTTTAAAGGGATGAGGTGGCAACCATACTTGGGGTACACCACTGATAACCTTAGACCATTCAGAGCACACACACAGCACAAGGCCGTGATCACACTACAAGACATTTCTCGGGGGCTGCAGTTCCTCTGAGCTCCACACGGTGGTGATCTCACTTCTACCCAGACAGGAAGTCTCTATGGAAGACAGGAAGTGATGTCATGTACAGACAGGAAGTTCCGGGTGAGAGGTGAGTCAGGAAGAAGTAGAGAGGAGACATCGCTGGAAGTTTCAGCAGAGGAGGTAATAAGATCTTATTTTCTATTTACACCCAGTAACCCCCCCGTCATGTCCGTCCTCTTCCTCCATAGTCACTGTGACGTCTTTTATCTCCAGCAGATGATGATACACATATATAGTGTGGAAACCTAGATTAACCCCTTCAGGGGCAGAACATTCCCCCACTTACGGGGCCGGAACATTCTCTTCATATTGGAGATGTGTCACCTTTCCCACCAATCACCTTCTCCCCTCATCAGTCTAGACCAGTGATGGTGAACCTTGGCACCCCAGATGTTTTGGAAATACGTGTCCCATGATGCTCAACTACACTGCAGAGTGCATGGGAATCATGGGAAATATAGTTTCAAAACATCTGGGGTGCCAAGGTTCACCATCACTGTTTTATACTAACGGATGATACGATGGCGGCGGATGGGGGGTTTAATTAGTTGAGGAGCTCCGAAAACTTTTTAAGATTCTAGACCCCCAGTGATTTGCCTAAAAACTCCTCGATACCCCCTTCATCGCACCACCCGAATCTTCACCAAGCAGACCAATTGGGTACCGGTATGACTTCACCAGAGGCCCATAACTTGGTGTAGCGCAGACACTTTATTAAAGTGTACGCTATAATACAAATTTAGTCTTTTCCAGAACTGTAACGGAGTTCTGGGGGGTTAATTGTACAGGTCTTTTACTTTGACATCAGTCTGGCTGGGCTGTACTGAAGTTCCGCCTGGTCATAGGTGCAGTGAGGCACCTGTGACAGGCTGAGAACCAGGCCTGGTTGGACGTGTTAGGTACCAATCTTTCTCAGAGCCAATCAGTGGGCGCGTCTGGCCCCGCTATGTAGTCTGGGAAGGGGTATTTAAGATGCTGTTCAGGGTTCGGCTTGCTCTTCTGTTCCTGGTTACGGTCCGGACAAATCCAGTGAGGGGTTCGCGGACCCAGGAGTGTCTGCTGCGCCCGTAAGCATGGTCACCCTGACCAGCCCCAGAGGCCCTCATGGTCTGGGGTGGGGATCCGTCCGTTCCCGAGCCTCGGAACTGGCTAGTCCGAGGCCCAGTAACTGAAGGAGGATTCAGAGGCATCCCGGTGTTCTCTCGGTGTTGGAGAGACACGGCAACTCGTACAAGTGACCGGGGGAGGACTCTTCAGAGGAGGGCCAAGAAGCTGGCTGCTCGGTAAGAGCCTGGGAGCTGAAGTTGTATGTACTTCCGTCCTCTCCTAAATACTGTGAGCTGCATGCCGTCTTCCCTGGATCAGCACAATGAGTTGCCATGGTGCGAGTGATCTGACCGCCAACACCATAGCAACTAATGACACCGTTCATACTGCCCCAGAGCATCCTTGGTTGTTATGTTGCTGGTTTCCAGCCTGTCCGCACCACACTTCACAGATACCTCCAGAACCTCAGCTGATAAAGGAGGCAAAGAGTCCAGCTAACATACCGTATATACTTGAGTATAAGCCCAGTTTTTCAGCACATTTTTTTGGTGCTGAAAATGCCCCCCTCGGCTTATACTCGAGTCAAGCACTTTTCTGCTGCAGAGAATGAAATTTTCCGAACTGAATTTTGGGGCCCCGTATCTCGGGGCTACTTAGTGCTAGGAACCCCAGCTATGGATATGTTGTAGTGCTAGTTCCACTGGGTGTGCACTAAGTTCCTAGCACTAAGTGGCCCGGAGATATGGGGCCCCAGATCGGTCAACCGTGTCCATCTGCAGCAATGTCATTTTGGGACCCTTTGGGTCCAGAAACCCCAAATTTTGGCTGCAGCTAGGGGGGCATGTAGGAACCCTTAACTACTGAGTTTGAAGTTTGGGGGACCTATGGCTGCAAATGGGCACAGTGAGGCTGCAAATGGGCGTTATTTTAGTGTTCCTTTCCACTTACAGTAGCTGCACATTTCTCACCCTAGGCTCAATACGTTTTCCCATTTTTTTGTGGTAAAATTAGGTGCCTCGGCTTATATTCGAGTATATATGGTAGTCTAAGAGAAGCTTTGACAAGACATTTGGAAGAGAATAGAGTCTAATCTGAGTATGAAATCTCTCTTTTTACAGAATATCATGATATATGCCTCACCTCCCATATATTACACAACTTTATAGATTATTCAATGCTCAAATGAGGATGGAGGAGGACCGGAGTCACATGACTGAAATGATACTGAACCTCACCCTGGAGATCATCTACCTGCTGACCGGAGAGGTGAGGAGGATTCTGGGAGGTCACATGACATCCCTCTTATCTCTATTAATAAAATACAGACCTGACCGGAGAGATGAGGAGGATTCTGGGAGGTCACATGACATCACTCTTATCTCTATTAATAAAACACAGACCTGACCGGAGAGGTGAGGAGGATTCTGGGAGGTCACATGACATCACTCTTATCTCTATTAATAAAACACAGACCTGACCGGAGAGGTGAGGAGGATTCTGGGATTCTAACATGATATTCCTATTGGTTCCTCAATACAGAGATTTCCTCTTGTGAAGTCCGGTGATCATATGACCATCACAGTGCCTCCATGTGACTCCCTAAAACCTGAGAGACACAACATGGAGAAGATTCTAGAAGTCACCAAGAAGATGATGGAGCTGCTGACAGGAGAGGTGAGGAGGATTCTGGGAATTCTGGGACATTATCCAGTAACAGACAAGGGATGTGTCTGGATGGTGACTGTATCATTGTGTGTGTCAGGTTCCTATAAGGTGTCAGGATGTCACTGTCTATTTCTCCATGGAGGAGTGGGAGTATTTAGAAGGAAACAAGGATCTCTACAAGGACGTCATGATGGACAATCAGCCGCCCCTCACATCACCGGGTAAGAGGAGACTTTATTGTAAAGGAGAGAGCAGTACGGAGGCTCCACCTAGATCCCCCATCATCTGATAAACACATAGAAACAATGTATTCAGTCAGTGTGTGTGTTTCCTACAGATGGATCCAGTAATGGGAACCCACCAGAGAGATGTCCCCGTCCTCTGTATTCCCGGGATTCCACACAGGAAGGTCACACCATCCCCCACCATCATCAGGTAGGTGGGACGGAGCATCTAGACCATTAAAGTGACTCACGAAGAAGATCTATGGACCTTACAAGATGTTATTTTCTATCATTTTCTTGGTTTAGGGTGAAGATCTGATCGATATAAAAGTTGAGGTTAAAACAGAAGAAGAGGATGTTGAGGATGATCAGCAGTCTATGGAGGAGGATGAAATAATGAGGATATATATAGAGGAGGACACTCCTACAGAGATCAGCACAGGTGGGTCATTAACACTAAATCCATTCCTCCATCCCTGTGTTCATTCTGATCACTGATAGGTCCAGAGTAAGGTGGGGCTCATCTGTAAAATTTAATTTGGTCTTTATTACAATAACTCAGATACAGAAAATCAGATTCCCCCTTTCATGGGTTATTCCCTCACCTTATAGTGATCTGAAGGTTTACATAATGATGTTTTTAAGTGAGAAATGGTTTGGATGCTTTAACAGAAAGTGATAATGAGGGAGGAGTCATAAACCCAATGATGGTGGTCTTCAGGATCAGTCCAGTCTTCATCTTGGTTGGGCACCTTCCCCCCCATCCTCACTCTCTCAGCTCTGGTGGGGCTCAGCCTGGCTGTTATCCATAACCAAACCACAGACTTTACAATGCGCTCTTTGTCTAATTTACTCTATTCTCAATGAATGAAGTACATTTGACCTGTAGAGGAAATAGCCTTGATTTTTGTTCCATTTTAAACATACATCCCTTGGTGTACCTGAACCAACCCACTCATGTCTAACAATCATTTTTATCATTTTTATATTTAGTACATGGACGGGACATCACAGAGGAGTGTCTCACTTTGTCTCCAGACTGTAAAGTAGAAGATGAGGACATCACACAGTATAGTCCAGGAGAAGACCCGACTACCTCCCAATATTTTCCAGGAGGAAACCCCACTACCTCCCAATATCATCCAGGAGAAGACCCCACTACCTCCCAATATTGTCCAGGAGGAAGCCCCACTACCTCTCAATATTGTCCAAGAGGAAGCCCCACTACCTCCCAATATCGTCCAGGAGAAGACCCCACTATCTCCCAATATCGTCCAAGAGAAAGCTCCACTTCCTCCCAATATCATCCAAGAGGAAGCCCCACTACCTCCCAATCTTGCCCAAGAGGAAGCCCCACTACCTCCCAATATCGTCCAGAAGAAGACTCCGCTACCTCCCAATCTTGTCCAAGAGGAAGCCCAACTACCTCCCAATATCATCCAAGAGGAAGCCCCACTACCTCCCAATCTTGTCCAAGAGGAAGCCCCACTACCTCCCAATATCATCCAAGAGGAAGCTCCACTTCCTCCCAATCTTGTCCAAGAGGAAGCCCCACTACCTCCCAATATTGTCCAAGAGGAAACCTCACTACCTCCCAATATTGTCCAAGAGGAAGCCCCACTATCTCCCAATATCGTCCAAGAGAAAGCTCCACTTCCTCCCAATATTGTCCAAGAGGAAGCCTCACTTCCTCCCAATATTGTCCAAGAGGAAGCCTCACTTCCTCCCAATATCATCCAAGAGGAAGCCCCACTACCTCCCAATCTTGTCCAAGAGGAAGCCCCACTACCTCCCAATATCGTCCAGAAGAAGACTCCGCTACCTCCCAATCTTGTCCAAGAGGAAGCCCAACTACCTCCCAATCTTGTCCAAGAGGAAGCCCCACTACCTCCCAATCTTGCCCAAGAGGAAGCCTCACTACCTCCCAATATCATCCAAGAGGAAGCCCCACTACCTCCCAATATCGTCCAGAAGAAGACTCCGCTACCTCCCAATCTTGTCCAAGAGGAAGCCCCACTACCTCCCAATATCATCCAAGAGGAAGCTCCACTTCCTCCCAATATCGTCCAAGAGGAAGCCCCACTACCTCCCAATATCATCCAAGAGGAAGCCCCACTACCTCCCAATCTTGTCCAAGAGGAAGCCCCACTACCTCCCAATATCATTCAAGAGAAAACCCCACTTACACCCAAAATCATCCAGGTAGAGACATTGTTACCTCCCAATGTTTTCCAGGAGATGAACCCTCAACCAAAAATGTCCACCGGTTCCCACACAGAGTAGATGGACCATCGCACTCCTATTATCCCAAAGAACCTCAGACAGCGAGGCCTCATACCCTCCCCCAAACAGAGAGGTTTCCCTGTACAGAATGTGGGAAAGATTTTAGCGTCAAACGTGCTCTTGATGTCCATAGAAGATTCCACACGGGGGAGAAACCATATTGTTGTCCCGAGTGCGGGAAAAACTTTGTGCGTAAACCCGATCTGACGGCACACCTGAGGTCTCACACCGGGGAGAAGCCTTTCTCCTGCCCCGAGTGCGGGAAGTGCTACCCGTGGAGGTCCCAGCTTTACAGACACGTAAGAACCCACACGGGGGAGAAGCCGTTCCCCTGTCCCGATTGCAGAAAATGTTTCCTGCTGAAATCGGAGCTCATCACGCATCAAAGGTATCACGCCGGGGAGCGGCCGTTTTCCTGCCCCGACTGCGGCAAGCGCTTCCTGTGGAAGGCGGATATGGTGAAACATCAGATATGTCACACGGGGGAGAAGCCGTATTCCTGCCCAGAGTGCGGGAAGTGTTTTTCACAGAAGTCCAATCTTTCTGTACATTACAAGAGATGCCATGCAACCCTTGAGGCGTAGTCGTGTCCCGAGTGCGGGAAATGTCTTCTATAGGAAGCACACCTTGATGTAGGCCTCAGAAAACACATGGCTGAGAACTCCTTCGAACCACATAAGGAAATCTGTGTTTAACCCCTTGTGGGTGAAGATCATGGGAGATCAGACCACACGGCATGACTATTTTAATGCTGTCAGCCTGCATTTCCATGGAGAGGGCCACCTACTGGCTGGAAATGGTAAACTTTGACATTTTTGTAACATTTCATATTAATAAATGAACGTTTTATTTATTTTTACTATGAACGAATGTAATATACTGTGTTTACTAAAACTCATTATTATTTTGCATATTGTTTAATCCAGGGCTCGACAAACCCCGGGCGCCAGGTTGCATTTGCGACTAGAATTAGCGGCCTGGAGCCTGGGGCGGCACAGCTGGGGGGTATCCTGAATGAATGAATGACTTGTACTGAACTGAATCGCCTCAGGGCGCTTTTACCACTGGTGTCCATCTGTGGTATAGTGCAGTCCTTGCCCTGTGGGGTCCCGACACGCTTACATACATATACAACATACACATATTTGGCCAATTTTATCGACAGGATCTAATTAACCTACCAGCATGTCTTTGGAGTGTGGGAGGAAAGCGGAGTACCCGGAGGAAACCCACGCAGGCACAGGGAGAACATGCAAACTCCCAGGCAGAAGGTGTCGTGGTCGGGATTTGAACCAGCGACCCTATTACTGCTAGGTGAAAGTGCTAACCACTACACCACTGTGCTGCCCTGTCTCCGTGCGCATCCCTTCCCCCTGGCGTGATTGCGTTGGGCCGCGCCCTGGCCGGTAATTGAGGCCGCGGCTTTGAGGCCTTCTGCAGTCTTATGCTTCCTTCTGGAATCTGGCGCCCTCTTGTGGTGGCCGTTGGTATGACAACCAGCAATGCTAATGGAGCTTCCAATGCCTGTTTTCATTGCCCGCCCATCTCATTCCCTTTATTTAGAACCCACAAACATTATATATATATTTTTTTTATTCTAACACCCTAGAGAATAAAATGGCGGTCGTTGCAATACTGTCTGTCACACCGTATTTGCGCAGCGGACTTACAAGCACACTTTTTTGGGAAAAATACTTTAATTAAAAAACAAGACAACAGCAAAATTTTTTTTTATATTGTGAAAGATAATGTTATACGCTGAGTAAATTGATACCCAACATGTCATGCTTCAAAATTGCGTCGGCTCGCAATTCATTTTGACAATGAAGACCCAAATTTCTTATTTTCTACACTAAGTCATCAGTATATGGACCCGTCGCCATGTAGACCAGTGTGTAGCCATTGCTCATCGACATCTTCCCGATGGCTGAGCGTACAAGCATATTTAAAGCAGTTAAAAGATCTTGGACGTAGGAGGTACGCCCTAAAAATGCCACCTAAGTTTCTTGGGCGTTCCTGGAATGCCCTAGTCCACTTCCCCCGCCAAAGCCATTCTGCTGGTGTAATCAATGAGACCCAGCTGTCGCTTTCTAACCATAAAAACTGTGACCAGGAAAACCTGAATTCTTTTTATCTACACAAAGTCATCAGTATATGGACCTGTGGTCATGTAGACCAGCAAGTAGTTATTACTCATCTATATCTTCCTGATGGCTGAGTGTACAAACATCTTTCAAGCAGTTAAGGACCGTAGATGTATGAGGTATGACCTAAAAACACCACCTAAATCCCTTAGGCGTACATGGAATGCCCTAGACCACTTACCCAACCAAGGCCATTCTGCGGGTGTAATCAGTGAGACCCAGCTGTCAATTTATGACCAGGAAGACCTGAATCTTTTTTTTTTTTTATCTACACTAAGTCATCAGTATATGGACCTGTCACCATGTAGACCAGTATGTAGTCATTATGTATACACATATTCCCGAAGGCTGAGTGTACAAAGGTTTTTTTTAAGCAGTTAAGGACCTTGGACGTACGAGGTATACCCTAAAAACACTATCTCAGTCCCTTGGGCATACCTGAAATGCCCCAGTCTACTTCCCCAACCAAGGTCATTCTGCTGGTGTAATCAATGAGACCCAGCTGTCAATTTGTGACCAGGAAAACCTGAATTCTTTTTTTTTTTTTTTAATCAAAAGTTTTATTGAAAAACCATAATACAAAACAAAAATGAAAAAGCAATACAAAAAAAAAAACAGTAATTCCAAGACAGCAAGCACTTGTAAATACTGTAGCTTTACACGTCAGTAGAGTAATGATAACATATTTCAACCCGACCCTATAAAGGCTAATACAGTATTCACCTTGATGTAAACATACAAGGGTGAATCCCCCATCCTTAGCTTTAGAACAGACCTTTGTATTCACCAGGCAGAGATACCCAGTCTAGCCAATGAGTAGCTTGTCCATCACCAGTTGCACTAAAACCAGGGGTATCCAGCCAGGGACTCCATAAGTTGTCAAATTTACCGGAACGGCCCCAATGTTGATAGATATCCTTCCCCAATCTAAGGGTTTCCCCCATGCATTGTAGACATGTGCACAATAGAAAAATTGTTTTAGTTTTGTTTCGTTTCTGTTAGTTTCCGTTGATTCGTAACGATTCGTAATTTCGTAAGTCGTCGGTGTTCGTATTCGGACTCGTTCGTAATTTTGTAAGTCGTCGTTGTTCGTATTCAGACTCGTTCATATTTTCGTAAGTCGTCGGTGTTCGTATTCGGACTCGTTCGTAATTTTGTAAGTCGTCGGTGTTCGTATTCGGACTCGTTCGAAATTTTGTAAGTCGTCGTTGTTCGTATTCGGACTCGTTCGTAATTTTGTAAGTCGTCGTTGTTCGTATTCAGACTCGTTCATATTTTCGTAAGTCGTCGGTGTTCGTATTCGGACTCGTTCATATTTTCGTAAGTCGTCGGTGTTCGTATTCGGACTCGTTCATATTTTCGTAAGTCGTCGGTGTTCGTATTCGGACTCGTTCGTAATTTTGTAAGTCGTCGTTGTTCGTATTCGGACTCGTTCATATTTTCGTAAGTCGTCGGTGTTCGTATTCGGACTCGTTCGTAATTTTGTAAGTCGTTGGTGTTCGTATTCGGACTCGTTCGTAATTTTGTAAGTCGTCGGTGTTCGTATTCGGACTCGTTCCTATTTTCGTAAGTCGTCGGTGTTCGTATTCGGACTCGTTCGTATTTTCGTAAGTCGTCGGTGTTCGTATTCGGACTCGTTCGTATTTTCGTAAGTCGTCGGTGTTCGTATTCGGACTCGTTCGTATTTTCGTAAGTCGTCGGTGTTCGTATTCGGACTCGTTCGTAATTTTGTAAGTCGTCGGTGTTCGTATTCGGACTCGTTCGTAATTTTGTAAGTCGTCGGTGTTCGTATTCGGACTCGTTCATATTTTCGTAAGTCGTCGGTGTTCGTATTCGGACTCGTTCGTATTTTCGTAAGTCGTCGGTGTTCGTATTCGGACTCGTTCGTATTTTCGTAAGTCGTCGGTGTTCGTATTCGGACTCGTTCGTAATTTTGTAAGTCGTCGTTGTTCGTATTCAGACTCGTTCATATTTTCGTAAGTCGTCGGTGTTCGTATTCGGACTCGTTCGTAATTTTGTAAGTCGTCGTTGTTCGTATTCAGACTCGTTCATATTTTCGTAAGTCGTCGGTGTTCGTATTCGGACTCGTTCGTATTTTCGTAAGTCGTCGGTGTTCGTATTCGGACTCGTTCGTATTTTCGTAAGTCGTCGGTGTTCGTATTCGGACTCGTTCGTATTTTCGTAAGTCGTCGGTGTTCGTATTCGGACTCGTTCATATTTTCGTAAGTCGTCGGTGTTCGTATTCGGACTCGTTCGTATTTTCGTAAGTCGTCGGTGTTCGTATTCGGACTCGTTCCTATTCTCGTAAGTCGTCGGTGTTCGTATTCGGACTCGTTCGTAATTTTGTAAGTCGTCGGTGTTCGTATTCGGACTCGTTCGTCTTTTCGTAAGTCGTCGGTGTTCGTATTCGGACTCGTTCGTATTTTCGTAAGTCGTCGGTGTTCGTATTCGGACTCGTTCGTATTTTCGTAAGTCGTCGGTGTTCGTATTCGGACTCGTTCGTATTTTCGTAAGTCGTCGGTGTTCGTATTCGGACTCGTTCGTATTTTCGTAAGTCGTCGGTGTTCGTATTCGGACTCGTTCGTATTTTCGTAAGAGTTATTTTTTCGTTGATTCATTTTTCCGTTAGTCTAATTTTCATTTAATCGAAATTCGTATTTTTGTTATATTTTGTATTCGGACGCATTCGTATTTTCGTAGATTTAGTTACATTCGTACTTTCGTTAGATTGATTTATTCGTACTTTCGTAACATTGTTTTCGTAGATTCGTAATCGGAGCATAATTCATAATTTTACGTAATGTGTACGCTATTTATATGTTTAAGAAACAAAGAATTTCTCTCTCACAAGTCAGAACTTAACTCACATATCCACCAAAACACAGAGCCTCCAACCCGACCACGTTTATCAACTAACAAAAAAAAAGTACCGAATTTACGAATCCATTCGAAGCACGTTAAGCAGCGCCATTGTAAGAGACACGGAAAATTACGAATCAACAAACAAAAAAAGAAAGTAACGAATGTACGAATTTTTTCGTTCATTTTGATTTTCGTTATTTTTGAATCTTTGTTCGGTAGTTTCGTTGTTTCTAATTTAATTATTTCGTATTTTCGTTTGTTTTTCATATTCGTTCGTTTCGATGATTCGTTATTCGTTAGAATTTTTACTAAATCATTCGTTCATTCGTACGATAACGAATGAACGAATATAACGAATTTGAACGGGAAAAAGAATTCGTAACTAAACGAATTGCACATGTCTAACATTGTATCCATTCTTTGTGGGAAGGAGACTCAGTAGACTTCCAGTGCCTGAGTATCACCCTCCGGGCTTGGGGAAAAAAGAGCTCTAGCTACCACCTCTCGTCCGAGACCCGGCAGCTGAAAATCATCTAAAATACCCAAGTGGCATGGTTTCGGGTCGAGAGGTATGGAGGTCTGAAACACAGAATTTATGGTGTTTAACACTCCCACCCAATAGAGATGCAATTTAGGGCATCTCCAGGTTAGGTGAACCTGAATCCTTTTTATCTACACAAAGTCATCAGTATATAGCCCCCGTTGCCATGTAGACCAGTATATAGCCATTACTCATCGACATCTTCCCGATGGCTGAGCGTACAAACATATTTCAAGCAGTTAGAAGATCTTGGACGTAGGAGGTACGCCCTAAAAATGCCACCTAAGTTCCTTGGGCGTTCCTGGCATGCCCTAGTCCACTTCCCCCACCAAAGCCATTCTGCTGGTGTAATCAATGAGACCCAGCTGTCACTTTCTAACCATGAAAACTGTGACCAGAAAAACCTGAATTCTTTTTATCTACACAAAGTCATCAGTATATGGACCCGTGGTCATGTAGACCAGAAAGTAGTTATTACTCATCTATATCTTCCTGATGGCTGAGTGTATAAACATTCTTCAAGCAGTTAAGGACCGTGGACGTATGAGGTATGCCCTAAAAACACCACCTAAGTCCCTTAGGCGTACATGGAATGCCCTAGACCACTTCCCCCACCAAAGCCATTCTGCTGGTATAATCAATGAGACCCAGCTGTCACTTTCTAACCATGAAAACTGTGACCAGGAAAACCTGAATTCTTTTTATCTACACAAAGTCATCAGTATATGGACCTGTCGCCATGTAGACCAGTAAGTAGTCATTACTCATCTATATCTTCCTGATGGCTGAGTGTACAAACATTTTTCCTGGCCCGACCCACGTCAGCACACAACGGATTAACACCTCCTCCAGAGCCCCACATGACCACCTGTAACTAGCTGAATAAAAGACAGCCCCTCCCACAACTAGGATGTTCTTCTTTTTTGGTCTGCTCCAGGCCACCTGTTGATTGCAGTTGGTTGAAGGTCTGGTGCGGCCTTCATTCAACCTTACAAACGAAATATGAAACCAGGAAGTTTGGGACGAGAGATCAACTCTTTCTGGCTTTAGCAGCTTTTCTTTGATCGTCAGTGTCTCTTTTCATTTGTTCTCCCCCCCCCCCCCATATTATCTTTGGTATATCCCATTGTGTGCTGACGTGAGGTGGGCCAGGAAAACAGAAAATTGTCATCAAATGCTTACCGTAATTTTCCTTTCCTGGCGCATCCTCACGTCAGCACGGGACTCCCTCCCTAGTGGCCTGTTGCAGGCTAAGTTTTTGAACATCCTAGTTGGGGGAGGGGCTGTCTTTTATTCAGCTAAGGTACAGGTGGTCATGTGGGGCTCCGGAGGAGGTGTTAAACCATTGTGTGCTGACGTGAGGATGGGCCAGGAAAGGAAAATTACGGTAAGTATTTTATAACAATTTTCCATTTTCAAGCAGTTAAGGACCGTGGACATATCTGGTATGCCCTAAAAGCACAAACTCAGTGCTATGGGTGTAACTGAAATGCCCCCGTACACACGGTCGGAAATTCCGACCACAAAATCCGTAGGATTTTTTCCTGACGGATTTTGTCCGAAACTGGAGTTGCGTACACACGGTCGGACAAAGTTGTCGGAAAATCTGATCGTTCCGAACGTGGTGACGTTTGTTGCGTACGACGGAACTACGTAGAGGCTAGTAGCCAATAGATTTGGTCTCGTAATTTGATCTGAGCATGCGTGGCACTTTGTCTGTCGGAAATTCTCGACACACGATTGGAAAAAGTCAGATCGGATTTTGTTGTCGGAAAAATTTGAGATCCTGCTCTCAAATTTTGCGACGGAAAAAGCCCGCTAGAGCCCACACGCGATCGACACACGACACGACACGACATAATCCGATCGGACTTTTTCCATCGGAATATCTGACCGTGTGTACGCGGCATTAATCTACTTCCCCAAGCAACTGTTGGTGTAATCAATGAGACCCAGCTGTCAATTTGTAACCATGAAAATTATGACCAACCAACAAACCACTATATATATATATATATATATATAACATTTTTGGGGGTTATAAGTCATTTTCTAGCAAAAAATACTGATTGAGACTGGGTTCACACTGAAGCATGGAGCGGCTCACAGCAGGGGTCCGGTGTGTCTCCATTTACCGTTTCAGATCCGGTTTCAGTCTGAATTTTTGGCTGAATTCGGACCAGAAGACGCACAAGTCTCCTGTGCAATTTGCACCAGAGCCGCTCTGGAGATGTGTGAACCCGCCTGACATGTGAATTGGATGCGGGGAACCCTAACTTGTGTGAGCCCAGCCTATGGCTGTGTTCATACCATCTCCGCGTCCCTCTCACAGCTGGGGCCCGCTGTGTCCTGGTTCACCGTTTCAGGTCCAATTTCAGCCCGAATTTTGGGCTGAATTCGGACCAGAAGACGCACAAGACGCTCCGGAGATGTGTGAACCGACTGACATGCGAATTGGATGCGGGGAACCCTAACTTGTGTGAGCCCAGCCTAAGGCTGTGTTCATACCATCTCCGCGTCCCGCTCACAGCTGGGGCCCGCTGTGTCCTGGTTCACCGTTTCAGGTCCAATTTCAGCCCGAATTTTGGGCTGAATTCGGACCAGAAGACGCACAAGACGCTCCGGAGATGTGTGAACCCGCCTGACATGTGAATTGGATGCGGGGAACCCTGAATTGTGTGAGCCCACCCTATGGCTGTGTTCATACCATCTCCTTGTCCCGCTCACAGCTGGGGCCCGCTGTGTCCTGGTTCACCGTTTCAGGTCCGATTTCAGCCCGAATTTTGGGCAGAATTCGGACCTGAAACCGACCAACAGACGCAAAACGCACCGGACCTGCTGTGGCGATATGGGAACCGGCTACATAGAGAGCCGGTCACAATCTCCTGCTATTGCCTATTGGATGCGGCTAACCTCGCAATGATGGGAACCCAGCCTTAAACTTGTATACAAATGTGGCAGAAAAAGCCTGGTCTTCAAGAGGTTAAAGGGCATTCCCCTGATCTGCACATAATCTCAGTTAATTGTTTCGCTTTAACCCCTTGGTAACCCTTCAGTTGACCTCAATCTTGCCTAATTCCTTCCTCTATGTCTCCCCATAAGTTTTATTCTCTAGCACCCCCCGGGAGGCTCCTGGCCTGGCCTAACCAACACTACTCAGTAGATCCTTCCATACTATGCTCAGGCCTTAAGACAATGGCCTCCAGTAGTAGCCTTGCCCATAATCTGTTCGTTTTGTGGAAGATCTTCCCATTTTGAGGAGTCCACACAATCCTTGTAATTCTATACTGGAATACAGTATATTTATGTAGCGACCATAACCCCGAGGGGCGGCCTTGACTTTTCTGGGCTTCCCAGTTACCTCCTCGTAGCTCGTCCTTCGTTGTCCCAGGGTTGGAACCCAGTAACTTCAGAAGCTGACACACAAAAGTCCTTTTGAGGATTTTTATTTTGCAGGGGTAACATCCAACTGTAACACAGTCTCAGGTGGGAATAGAGGGCACGAGTGATAAAACTCAGGCACTCTGAATCGCTGACATCCACCGAATGTCTCTAATTAGCCCAGAGAGTAGCCACTCGCAGCTGGGCGCTTCACTGCCGGATAAACCTCTAACCCTAGATTTAGCAGCCAACATGTGATCCGGAAACTTAGCAAAGTGTCTGCCACAGACTAGATTGTAACTGAAGATAAGTAGGAACCTTTCCTCACAGTACCTCAATCTCTCAGCCTTCTTGGTGATACTGTAAGAAGTGTGGATTCTCTAGTGTCCATACAACTCAGCTCCCAGGATCTTACCGAGCAGCCAGCTTCTTGGCCCTCCTCCGAAGAGTCCTCCCCTGGTCACTTGTACGAGTTGCCGTGTCCCTCCAATACCGAGAGCACACCGGGACACCTCCGAATCCTCCTTCAGTTACTGGGCCTCGGACTAGCGAGTTCTGAGACTCGGGAACGGACGGATCCCCACCATAGACCATGAGGGCCTCTGGGAAAGTTCTGGGAAACTAAATTTACACTGATAGTGCACACTTTAGTAAAGTGTCGGCGCTACATTTACATACAGAATATACTGTACATCCTTTCATTCATCCCAATGGTGATGGAAAATTCCTTAGTTACAAACTTTTTGGGGTTTCTCAGAGTCCTTCTTGCCATGCCAGAGGGATGTGAGAAGACCCACCAGTCCTCTCTATTATTCTACCCCCCCTTGCTGGGAGTGGAGATGACCCCATCTATAAGGATATACAGTACATACACACACAGCACAAGGCTGTGTTCACACTACGAGACGTTTCTCGGGGGCTGCAGTTCCTCTGAGCTCCACAAGATGGGGATCTTCTCACGTCTACCCAGACAGGAAGTGTCTATGGAAGACAGGAAGTGATGTCAGTTACAGACAGGAAGTCTCTATGGAAGACAGGAAGTGATGTCACGAAAAGACAGGAAGTGATCTTGATAAGGACAGAAAGTTCCATGTGGGAGGAAGTAGAGACGACATTACTGAACCTGGCAGCAGAGGAGGTAATAAGATCTTATTTTCTATTTACACCCAGTAACCCCCCCCGTCATGTCCGTCCTCTTCCTCCATAGTCACCGTGACGTCTTTTATCTCCAGCAGATGATGATACAGATCGTAGATTAGCTCCTTCTGGGTCAGAACCTTTCCCCAGTTACAGGGCCGGAATACTGTCTAATGCCACGTACACACGGTCGGAATTTCCGGTGGAAACAGTCCGATGGGAGCTCTTCATCGGATTTTCCGACCGTGTGTATGCCCATCGGTCTTTTTCTGTCGGACTTTGGTTTGAGAACCTGTTCTTTAATTTTTCCGACGGAAAACCTTTCTATCGGATTTTCCGATCGTGTGTATGCAATTCCGACACGCAAAATTCCGACGCATGCTCGGAAACAATTTGAAGCATTAAACTTCCCTTTTATAGTGCTGTCGAACGTGTCGTATGCCGCGGTGTTATTGACCGTCGGAATTTGGTGTGACCGTGTGTAGGCAAGACAGTTTGAGCGAAATTCGGGAAAACCATCAGAGCTTTTTCCGACGAGAATTTCTGACCGCGTGTACGCGGCATTAGTTTTGAAGATGGGTCACCTTCTCACCTTAGCAGTCTCTTGTAACGAGGGATGAGATTCGGGTTGCACTGAATCTGGGCCCTAATTTCCAGGATTTGAATTTTACCTGAACGTTTGATTAATTTTGGTGCTCACCCATAATGCTCTGCACATCTATGTCTAAGACTTTGGCCAGTCGCCAACAACGGTGGAGGAGGTGGAGAAACTCATCCCTCACTATAATAGGAATTCTGGGATCAACCAATAATAGGATGAAGGTAGATACTAGACATGTGCAATTCGTTTTTTTTTTCGTTATATTCGCTCATTCGTTATCGTACGAATGAACGAACGATTCGCTAAAAATTTTAAACAATCGTTCGAATCGAATGAATACGAAAAACAACGAAAATCCAAAATAACCAAATTAGAAACAACGAAACTACGAAAGAAGAAAATCCGAAAAACGAAAACAGGAACAACGAAAATCAAAATGAACGAAAAAATTCGTACATTCGTAACTTTTTTTTTTTGTTGTTTGAATTGGTAATTTTCCATGTCTCTTACAATGGCGCTGCTTAACGTGCTTCGAATGGATTGAACGAAAAAATTCGTACATTCGTAACTTTTTTTTTTTTTAGATTCGTAATTTTCCGTGTCTCTTACAATGGCGCTGCTTAACGTGCTTCGAATGGATTGAACGAAAAAATTCGTACATTCGTAACTTTTTTTTTTTGTTGTTGAATTGGTAATTTTCCGTGTCTCTTACAATGGCGCTGCTTAACGTGCTTCGAATGGATTGAACGAAAAAATTCGTACATTCGTAACTTTTTTTTTTTTAGATTCGTAATTTTCCGCGTCCCTTACAATGGCGCTGCTTAACGTGCTTCGAATGGATTGAACGAAAAAATTCATACATTCGTACTTTTTTTTTTCGATTTGTAATTTTCCGTGTCCCTTACAATGGCGCTGCTTAACGTGCTTCGAATGGATTGAATGAAAAAATTCGTACATTCGTAACTTTTTTTTCGATTCGTAATTTTCCGTGTCTCTTACAATGGCGCTGCTTAACGTGCTTCGAATGGATTGAACGAAAAAATTCGTTACTTTTTTTTTTTTCGATTTGTAATTTTCCTTGTCTCTTAAGCCCCATACACACGGTCGGATTTTCCGATGGATTCTGTCCTATCAGACAATGTTGTCGGAAATTCCGACCGTGTGTAGGCACCATCGGACAGTTTCCATCGGATTGTCCGACGGACAAAGTCCTATCTCCTGCTGGATAGATTTTTTGACAACAAAGTCCGATCACACCAAATCCGATCGTGTGTAGCGAATTCCGACGGACAAAGTGCTACGCATGCTCAGATCACATTACAAGACCAAAGCTATTGGCTACTAGCCTCTACGTAGTCCCGTCGTACGCAACAAACGTCACCACGTTCAGAATGATCGGATTTTCCGACAACTTTGTCCGACCGTGTGTATGCAAAACCAACATCGGACAAAGTACGACGGACATGATCCGACGGACCTGGTCCTCGGAAAATCCGAGCGTGTGTATGGGGCTTTACAATGGCGCTGCTTAACGTGCCTCGAATGGATTGAACGAAAAAATTCGTACATTTGTAACTTTTTTTTTCGATTCGTAATTTCCCGTGTCTCTTAAAAGGTAATAATAGCATACACATTACATAAAATTATGAATTACGCTCCGATTACGAATCTACGAAAACAATGTTACGAAAGTACTAATAAATCAATCTTACGAAAGTACGAATGTAACTAAATCTACGAAAATACGAATGCGTCCGAATTTCGAATAAACGAAAATTAAACTAACGGAAAAACGAATCAACGAAAAAATAACTAACGAAAATACGAATCGTTGCGAATACGAACACCGACGACTTACGAATTTACGAATCGTTACGAATCAACGAAAACGAAACGAAAATAAACAAATTTTTCTGTTGTGCACATGTCTAGTAGACACCCCCAATTCTCACTAGGGAGGAGCGCACGTTTCGTCCAAACTTGGCGGGATATATCGTAAGCGGAGGGTCCGGTGGCACATCTGCAAAGGCTTTTTGTACCTTTTTTAGTGCTACAGCCCAGCACTTCTTCGTGTAGGCGGGATGTCCACATCCCACCACCCAGGAGGCAGCGTTAAGCTATGGGGAGCATGCTCACCATGAGATTCCACACACGTGACCAATGCTTTCTGCCAGGTATTGGAGCTGTCAGAGACCTGGAAGCATGTCTGCACACGTCCAATGGATTTTCACATTGGAATCTGCGCAGATGTGCTGAAGGTCTGGTCCAAGTTCCAAACACTTTCTGATCCGGCAGGCCAAAGGGTTAGAGGCTCCTGGACTCCAAAAACATATAAAAAAAAACGAAACTGAATGTTCCTCTGTGTGTAATCCCACTGGGGACTGTTCTAACATGATAGAAACCCTCAAATTATCCCCCATCCTAATATTGTCTGACCAGTCCAGATAATTCTACCTTCTACAGAAAATGGTGATGGACGAGGACTGGAGTCAAGCGACCGAGAGCCTTCTAAACCTCACCCTGGAGATCATCTACCTGCTGACCGGAGAGGTGAGGAGGATTCTGGGAGGTCACATGACATCACTCTGATCTCTATTAATAAAACACAGACCTGACCGGAGAGGTGAGGAGGATTCTGGGAGGTCACATGACATCACTCTTATCTCTATTAATAATACACAGAGCTGACCGGAGAGGTGAGGAGGATTCTGGGAGGTCACATGACATCACTCTTATCTCTATTAATAAAACTCAGACCTGACCGGAGAGGTGAGGAGGATTCTGGGAGGTCACATGACATCACTCTTATCTCTATTAATAAAACACAGACCTGACCGGAGAGGTGAGGAGGATTCTGGGAGGTCACATGACATCACTCTTATCTCTATTAGACATGTGCACAATAGAAAAATTCGTTTAGTTTCGTTTCGTTTCTGTTAGTTTCCGTTGATTCGTAAGTGGTCGGTGTTCGTATTCGTAACGATTCGTATTTTCGTAAGAGTTATTTTTTCGTTGATTCGTTTTTCCGTTTAATTTTCGTTTATTCGAAATTCGGACGCATTCGTATTTTCGTAGATTTAGTTACATTCGTACTTTCGTAAGACTGATTTATTCGTACTTTCGTAACAGATTCGTAATCGGAGTATAATTCATAATTTTATGTAATGTGTATGCTATTATTACATTGTAAGAGACACGGAAAATTACGAATCGAAAAAAAAAGTTACGAATGTACAAATTTTTTCGTTTAATCCATTCGAAGCACATTAAGCAGCGCCATTGTAAGGGACACGGAAAATTACCAATTCAACAAAAAAAAAAAAGTTACGAATTTTTTCGTTCATTTTGATTTTCGTTGTTCCTGTTTTCGTTTTTCGGATTTTCTTCTTTCGTAGTTTCGCTGTTTCTAATTAGGTTATTTTGGATTTTCGTTGTTTTTCGTATTTGTTCGATAATTCGTTATTCGTTAAATTTTTTAGCGAATCATTCGTTCATTTGTATGATTGAACAAATATAACGAATTTTAACGGAAAACGAAAAAAAAAAAAAAACGAAACGAATTGCACATGTCTAATCTCTATTAATAAAACACAGACCTGACCGGAGAGGTGAGGATTCTAACATGATATTCCTATTGGTTCTCCAATACAGAGATTTCCTCTTGTGAAGTCAGGTGATCATATGACCATCACATTGCCTCCATGTGACTCCCTAAAACCTGAGAGACACAACATGGAGAAGATTCTAGAAGTCACCAAGAAGATGATGGAGCTGCTGACAGGAGAGGTGAGGAGGATTCTGGGAATTCTGGGAGATTATCCAGTAACAGACAAGGGATGTGTCTGGATGGTGACTGTATCATTGTGTGTGTCAGGTTCCTATAAGGTGTCAGGATGTCACTGTCTATTTCTTTTCTATCCAGAGTGAAAACGAGAGTGATTATAATATTGTCATTAAAGAAGAGTATGAAGATGAGGACGAGGAGTATGGGGTGATGAAGGAGTTTTCAGAAGGACACAAGGACGTTGTTCTGGATCCACCAGAGAGATGTCCCCGTCCTCTGTATTCCCGGGATCCCACACAGGAAGGTCACACCATCCCCCACCATCATCAGGTAGATGAGGAACAATCACTGATAGGATCATTAGGATCTGTACATTATCTGCATTGT
The DNA here is from genome assembly GCA_028564925.1 of Lithobates sylvaticus. Classification (NCBI taxonomy): domain Eukaryota; kingdom Metazoa; phylum Chordata; class Amphibia; order Anura; family Ranidae; genus Lithobates; species Lithobates sylvaticus. Next base: position 593,454,954 of record CM053028.1, on the reverse strand, counting down.
TACCATTGATGTCATTTTTATTATATATTCAGAGTGGAAACCTGAGAGATCCTAAAGTTCAGGTTAAAGAAGAGATAAAAGAGGAGGATGATGAAGATGGGGTGATGGAGGAAGAACACAAAGATCTGTACCAGGACACCATGGTGGAGTCATCCAGCTACAGGAACCCACCAGAGAGATGTCCCCGTCCTCTGTATTCCACACAGGAAGGTCACACCATCCCCCACCATCATCAGGTAAGTGGGGTGGACTATCTAGAACATGAATGTGACTTCTGGAGATTGTAGTGATCTAATATATAGTTCCTAGATGGTATGTAGTTATTAAAAAGTACTTCTCCGCAGCAAAACCCCATTCTCCCAGAGAGAGATTTTATTGACTTCTAAAACAGAACATTCTTGCAGATGATAAAAAATCCAACAGAGTTCATATGACAAGGAATATCTTCCCTAGACTTGTGCCTTCATGATCACAGACCCTTCTCTGAGATCATTCTTCTAGACTGAAAACCATCTTATATCACACACTGAATGGCTGAGCAATTTGCTTTGATCTGCTCCTGTCTTTCAGAGTGACAGCAGATAACCCCAAGCTGTGAACAGCTGTAGTCATAAACTGCCCTAATCTGCATTCTTGCATACTAACATCAACATAGCCCATTCATTCATTATCTGTTCCCCTTTGATATGTGGAGTAATTCTTGTTTGGCCACTTCCCCTTTGATATGTGTAATTAGGTTAACAGATAACAATGTGGCCTGCTTAGAATGCCTACATATAATGCCTATATAAAATACATTAAAAACACTACACATATCTAATATATATATATATATATATATATATATATATATATATATACATAAAATCCCACATAAATCGTCCAACACATTACAACAGAGATGAGGTATGGATCCTAGAAGATGATACATTTCTCTCCTTCTCTTGGTTTAGGGTGAAGATCTGATAGATATAAAAGTTGAGGGTAAATCAGAAGAAGAAGAGACGTATGTGAGTGATGATCAGCAATATACGGAGGAGGCTGGAATGACGAGGACATTCGTAGAGGAGGACACTCCTACAGAGATCAGCACAGGTGAGCCATAAAACATTCTTCTTTTCTCTCTGCTCTGTGACATCGTTGACCGAATCTGGCCACTTGGCAAATCTCACTGATCTAATGTGGTCATGTAGCCATATTGGGTCAATGATATCATGACCATCCCCCACCTCTCTGTGTACGTGCAGCTGCAGGGCAGAGAATGCCCTGGCCACCGTTGATTGGACAGCAATGGATGAGAGTTACGGCTTCCTTCAGGGTTCAGTCTGAACCCAAGCTCAGACCAAACCCGGGCTCAGTCCTACTCTTTAGGAAGAGATGGCATTCCCTGGTGCCTAAGCTCTGTGAAGAACATGCACCTCCCAGCCCCCCCATTGGTTCCCTCACTTTCTGACATTGAATGAAAAGTTGATCTTTGAGAAGGTCGAACGTAAGGTCCTTTTTACCAATTCGCTGACGAGAGGAAGAGTTCCAGCCTGTGGGGACATCCCAAACAGAACATCTCCTCACAAGGGAGGAGCTTCACGTTCAGGTCAACCTTGAGCTGACCATTGCTTGGTCAATGACGTCAATTTTGAACCCCGGCAACTCTTGCAAGCAGGCCAAGGATAATGTCGTATAGCCCAGTGGTCATCAACTCCTGTCCTCAGGGCCCACTAACAGGCCAGGTTTTATGTATTACCTTGGGGAGGAGATGCAGACTAGAATAGTGCAATCAATGAGCAGCAAATGATATCACCTGTCATGTATTTCAGTTATCTTGCAAACCTGGCCTGTTAGTAGGCCCTGAGGACAGGTTTGAGGACCACTGATATATCCGGATGGGGGTGGGGGGGTTGTATTCTCTCCAATCGGCTTTCAGGACAGCAACTGGAGAGAATGTAGCTCCACCCACTTTCTCAGGAAACCCTGGCCAGATCTATAAAAGCAGGATGCTTCCACCGTGGGCCTCAGTTATTGCGTTTCCTCCGCCATGGTGGGAGCGACGCGTTGGGAACAGAGGGTGGTGCTATGTTCTCCTCAGGTGGAGGGGGGGTTAAGAAGGAATGAATAACTTGTATAGCGCTCCATATGCAAACTAAATCGCCTCAGGGCGCTTTTGCCGCCAGTGTCCGTCTAGGTCTTCAGAAGAGATGGGTCTTGAGCTTCTTCCTGAAGGCCCGTCAGGGAATTCCTGTGAGACGATTTGCGCATAGATGTGCGCAAGCGCATAGTCTTTGCCATAGAATGGCTAACAGCGCGCGCATGCGCGTGTGGGTCCACGCACGCGTGAGCACACATGCGCGCCTGCACGCCCTCAAGCGCGCACACGGCCCTAATTCCCCTTGGCGCCAGGTGGCCTATTTAAGGGGAGCCTTGTCCCCAGCATCTTGCTGACTGATCTTCCGCTGTCCCATACCTAGTGATCCTTGCCTTGCCTGATTGATTCCCGTTGCTGAACCCCTGGCTATCCTTGACCTTGCTCCTGGACTTCTCCATACCTCTGATTACTGGTTTCTGATCCCGGCTTCCTGTTTGACCCTGCTTCTGTCTGATGAATTGGTGCCGCGCTGCCCGCCTGCTGACGAACCCGGCTGTTCCTGAGACCCTGCTCATGTCTAAGTCCCTGGCTTCAGTTAAACCCCCCTGCTCTGCACACCACAGCTCGTTCCAGACTTCTGGATCCTGACAAGCAGCCTGTGACGAAACGTCCCTACACTCGGCTTGAGTGCTTTCGTCATATACCACTTCCTCCCAGTCTGAATATAGATATCAGGTATTCCAACCACTCCCAAGCACAAAACAAGACGACACTTTCTCAGTTGCTGACATGGACTGATTTATTAGAACCAAAATGACAAGTATTTATAATACAGTAGAAGAGGAGACCCCCCCCCTCCTGCTCATATTACTCTAACAATACACCTGTAACAAATTAACATGAGCTAATTAACTAATCCCTTTAAGCAGCCGATGTGACTCTGTGCCCATCAGGATTTCACTACAGGTCAGACTTGTTGTCACCGAGCTTCACACAGTAGATTATACATTATCATAAGTACAACCACAAGACATTTTGTCCTAATAGCAGGAGCTCCACTAGGAGTCGGCCCGTCTACTACATTGTACAGAGGACAATGTGATCAGCTCTCTCAATTAACATCTTGAGTTCATCAACAAACTAAGAATATTATTTGCATATTGTGGATAAATATTACTTACCGTATTTATCGGCGTATAACATGCACCCAAGTTTAGGAGGGCATTTTAAGGAAAAAAAACGTTTTAGGAGGGAAGTTTAGGGTTAAAAAAAAACTTACATTTAAGCGTCATTTGCAGCTTGCCCAGCGTCATTTGCAGCTTGCCCAGCGTCATTTGCAGCTTGCCAGCGTCATTTGCAGCTTGCCCAGCGTCATTTGCAGCTTGCCCACGTTTAAATTTGCCGCCTAGAAAGACCGAGCGAGTGCCGCCGGAAAAGACCGAGCGAGTGCCGCCGGAAAAGACCGAGCGAGTGCCGCCGGAAAAGACCGAGCGAGTGCCGCCGGAAAAGACCAAGCGAGCGCCGCCGGAAAAGACCAAGCGAGCTCCGCCGGAAAAGACCAAGCGAGCGCCACCGGAAAAGACCGAGGGAGCACCACCAGAAAAGACTGAGCCGACTATTCGGCTCCGCTCGCAGTCCCGCCTCCCTGCTGTTTCAGAAGCGAGCGCAGGGAGGCGGGACTGCGAGCGGAGCCGTCAGATCGGTCTTTTTCGTTGGCGCTCGGTCTTTCTCGGCGGCGCTCGTTTTTTTTTTTTTTTTGACGGCGGTCGCTATTTTCAGCGCCGTTTTGATTTTTTTTTGCCACATTTTTTTTTTTTAGGGATCGGTGTATAACACGCTCCCGCGACTTTCCCCCGATTTTAAGGGGGAAAAAGTGCGTGTTATACGCCGATAAATACGGTACTTACATTTTAAGTAATCCAAGATATATTTTCTCACTCTGGTACAGGGTGACTTAGACATAAGAGGTGCATGGGGAGCTGAAACATGGGTTTCCCAACCTTTCCAAGGGATTCTGTGTTCCATGTGCCCTCCCGTCACACAGCCCATCTGGGATCATCCTCTTCAGGCACTCGTGTCCCTCTTGCCCTTTCGGCTTCCTCTGTTTCACCTTCAGCGGAGCCAGGACAAGAGATATAAGAGAGGCCGACCTCGTCAACTCAGTCTCCAATCTGACCCCTGACGAGGCTGGATAGTTTTCTTCCTAGCGGATGTCCGCGGGGTAGAGCGCTCCATATACGTGGTCCTTGGACTACGAACCTTCGTTCGCCTTTTAATTTATAACGGGTCTTGGGGATGTGGAGGAGGTTCTGGTTAGTTGACCGGAGATGGCGACCCGGGGTGTAGTGCTTTATTTTGTCGCAGAGGTATTGCGGGGCTTTTCCTTGTGTACGTTTTGTGAGTGAGGCAGAGGGTCTTGAATGTAACTCGATCCTTCACGGCTAGCCAATGGAGGGTCCTCAGGGACGGGGTGATCGATTTCCCAGGTTTTTTTTTTTTTAGTTACCAGTCTGGCTGCCGTGTTCTGGACGATTTGTAGACATGAAATTTGGTATTTTGGAAGTCCTAGGTAGAGGGAATTTGAGTAGTCGAGTCGGAATTGAGGATTGTTCCAACTACTGCTGCTGTATCTCCTTCCGGGATGAAGGGGATGAGTCTACGCAGTAGGTGAAGAAGGTGGTGGGATCCACTGACTACTGATCCTATTTGTGCATCCATCGTCATGTCTGAGTCAAAGATGACTCCGAGGCTTATGGCTTTAGTGCTGGGGGTGATGGGTTGTCCCAGGATGGTTAGTGGTGTGGGCATCGTTCCAGGGTTTTTGTTTCGGTTTGCGTGAAGGAAGAGGAGTTCTGTTTTGGATCTGTTGAGTTCTCCGTCATCCAATCGTCGATCAATGAGAGAAAGCATTCCAGTGCCTGGTATTGGTCTTTTTTGTTGGTGATGCGTAGGTAGAGTTGGATGTTATCCGCGTAGGAGTGATAAAGCAGGTCCCGGTTGCTGATGATTTTAACCACTTCAGCCCCGGACCAATTGGCAGCCAAAGGACCAGGCCCCGTTTTTTGCGATTCGGCACTGCGTCGCTTTAACTGACGATTACGCGGTCGTGCGACGTGGCTCCCAAACAAAATTGGCGTCCTTCTTTTTTTTTTTACCACAAATAGAGCTTTCTTTTGGTGGTATTTGATCGCCCCTGCGGTTTTTATTTTTTGCGCTATAAACAAAAATAGAGCGACCATTTTGAAAAAAACGCTATATATTTTACTTTTTGCTATAATAAATATCCCCAAAAAATATATATAAAACCATTTTTTTTTTCCTCAGTTTAGGCCGATACGTATTCTACATATTTTTGTTAAAAAAAATCGTAATAAGCGTATATTGATTGGTTTGCGCAAAAGTTATAGCGTCTACAAAATAGGGGATAGTTTTATAGCATTTTTATAAATTTTTTTTTTTTACTAGTAATGGCGGCGATCAGCGATTTTTATTGTGACTGCGACATTATGGCGGACACATCGGACATTTTTGACACATTTTTGGGACTGTTGTCATTTATACAGCAATCAATGCTATTTAAATGCACTGATTCCTGTATAAATGACACTGGCAGTGAAGGAGTTAACCACTAGGGGGAGGGGATGGGTTATGGGCGTGTGTGTGTGTGTTTTTTTTACATTAGGGGGTGGGGCTGACGTCTGACGTCATTGATCGGCTTTCCCGATGACAGGGAACAGCCAATCAGTGACAGGCAGAGTAGGAAGCGCGGGGAGAGGTTTGTTTACACAGACCTTTCCCCGTTCTTCAACTCTGTCCCGCGATGGGGCCACCAGAACTCAGCATTTGGTTGGCCCTTCTGATTCTGGTTCTTCACAGCGGTGGGACCTCCAGAACTGGGCATCTCCTGCAGCGTGGAGCTCTCAGAGGCCTCGGCAGGAGCAGGGACTCACGCCATGCCCTGGTAAGCCGGGTGCCGGGTGGGGACTCCAGCAAACAGATGTTTGCTCGGTTGGCTCATCACTACAGCTTCCCTGAATCTACCTGATCCAAATAAACTCCTAATTAAGATGAAAGAACCTTTTTTTATGTCCATTGATGGTGGGGTTTTTATCGTCTTCCAGGACCCGCCATGAAGAGACCCTCAAAGGATAGTTTCACTTCACCTTGTAAAAGATGGAAAATGGAAGATGAGGAGATCACAGGAGATTGTGCCGGAGAAAAGTCTATGGAGGAGGATGGAATAACGGGGACATTTATAGAGGAGGACACTCCTACAGAGATCAGCACAGGTGGGTCATTAACACTAAATCCATTCCTCCACCCATACTGCTCACTGATTGGTCCAGAGTAGGGCATAAACTGAGTATTTCGAACAGTGCTGCCTCATCAGTGCCGCCTCATCAGTACCCATCAGTGCCGCCTCATCAGTACCCATCAGTGCTGCCTCATCAGTACCCATCAGTGCTGCCTCATCAGTACCCATCAGTGCTGCCTCATCAGTACCCATCAGTGCTGCCTCATCAGTACCGCCTCATCAGTACCCATCAGTGCTGCCTCATCAGTACCCATCAGTGCTGCCTCATCTGTACCCATCAGTGCTGCCTCATCAGTACCCATCAGTGCTGTCTCATCAGTACCCATCAGTGCTGCCTCATCAGTACCCATCAGTGCTGCCTCATCAGTACCCATCAGTGCTGTCTCATCAGTACCCATTAGTGCAGCCTCATCAGTACCCATCAGTGCCATCTCATCAGTGTCATCTCATCAGTACCCATCAGTGCCGCCTCATCAGTACCCATCAGTGCAGCCTCATCAGTATCGCCCCATCAGTCCCGCCTCATCAGTACCCATTAGTGCAGCCTCATTAGTAGACATCAGCGCAGCCTCATCATTGCCCATCAGCGCAGCCTCATCATTGCCCATCAGCGCAGCCTCATCAGTACCCATCAGTGCAGCCTCAACAGTACTTATTAGTGAAGCCTCATCGGCGCCATCTCATTAGTACCCATCAGTGCAGCCCCATCAGCACCGCCTCATCATTGCCCATCAGTGCCGCCTCATCAGTACCCATTAGTACATCCTCATCAGCGCCATCTCATTAGTACCCATCAGTGCAGCCCCATCAGCACCGCCTCATCAGTGCCCATCAGTGCAGCCTCATTAGTACCCATCAGTGCAGCCTCATTAGTACCAGTCAGTGCAGCCTCATCAGTACCCGTGAGTGTCTCCTCATCAGTGCCCCTCAGTGTATCCCTCATCAGTGCCCCTCAGTGTCTTCCTCATCAGTACCCATCGTCGCCTCTTTATCAGTGCCCATCAGTGCAGCCTATCAGTACCTTCCTCCTTTTTTTGGCCATTTCTTTGTTTAGCAAAAAAATGCTAAAAATTTTGCTTGGGTACAGTGTTACATGACTGCGCAATTTGTCATTCAAAGTGTGAACAGCGCTGAAAGCTTAAAATTGTCCTGGGCAGGAAGGGGGTGAGAGTGCCCGGTATTGAAGTGGTTAAACCCACCAATGAGATGACCCGGGAAAGGTCCAAAGACCCTACTACCAGTTCACTAAAGGGGGTAAAGTAGAACTAAACCCTCCTATCATTTTCAGCCAAGGAAGCTGCCCACTTAGCCTCTGTTTAATCTTTAACTGGCATGATGCTGCCCATGTGCTCAGTTATGACACCAGCTATTGGATGGTTTGACTGTTTGGTTGAGAGCACAACCAATGTGACAGTTGAATTCCCGGCATGGGCCCAGAATACAACTGTTTTTTTTTTTAAACTGTTAACCTATGGGCTTACTTCCGCTTTAATAGACTTGGGTGGTTAGGATATCCACAGAGAACAACCGCTCTTCTGAATCCACCACATCCGTCCCTGGTTTAGGTAAACTCGAATCCACCACATCCGTCCCTGGTTTAGGTAAACTCGAATCCACCACATCCGTCCCTGGTTTAGGTAAACTTGAATCCACCACATCTGTCCCTGGTTTAGGTAAACTTGAATCCACCATATCCAACCCTGGTTTAGGTAAACTCAAATCCACCACATCCAACCCTGGTTTAGGTAAACTTGAATCCACCATATCCAACCCTGGTTTAGGTAAACTCAAATCCACCACATCCAACCCTGGTTTAGGTAAACTTGAATCCACCATATCCGTCCCTGGTTGAGGTAAACTTGAATCCACCATATCCGTCCCTGGTTTAGGTAAACTTGAATCCACAACATCCATCCCCTGTTGAGGTAAACTTGAATCCACCACATCCATCCCTGGTTTAGGTAAACTTGAATCCACCATATCCATCCCTGGTTTAGGTAAACTTGAATCCACCATATCCGTCCCTGGTTTAGGTAAACTCAAATCCACCACATCCAACCCTGGTTTAGGTAAACTTGAATCCACCACATCCAACCCTGGTTGAGGTAAACTTGAATCCACCACATCCATCCCTGGTTTAGGTAAACTCAAATCCACCATATCCAACCCTGGTTTAGGTAAACTTGAATCCACCACATCCAACCCTGGTTGAGGTAAACTTGAATCCACCACATCCAACCCTGGTTGAGGTAAACTTGAATCCACCACATCCAACCCTGGTTGAGGTAAACTCAAATCCACCACATCCATCCCTGGTTTAGGTAAACTTAAATCCACCACATCCATCCCTGGTTGAGGTAAACTTGAATCCACCATATCCGTCCCTGGTTGAGGTAAACTCAAATCCACCACATCCATCCCTGGTTTAGGTAAACTTGAATCCACCATATCCGTCCCTGGTTTAGGTAAACTTGAATCCACCACATCCAACCCTGGTTTAGGTAAACTTGAATCCACCACATCCAACCCTGGTTGAGGTAAACTTGAATCCACCATATCCGTCCCTGGTTTAGGTAAACTTGAATCCACCACATCCAACCCTGGTTTAGGTAAACTCAAATCCACCACATCCAACCCTGGTTTAGGTAAACTTGAATCCACCATATCCGTCCCTGGTTGGGGTAAACTTGAATCCACCATATCCGTCCCTGGTTGAGGTAAACTTGAATCCACAACATCCATCCCCTGTTGAGGTAAACTTGAATCCACCACATCCAACCCTGGTTGAGGTAAACTTGAATCCACCACATCCAACCCTGGTTGAGGTAAACTTGAATCCACCACATCCAACCCTGGTTGAGGTAAACTCAAATCCACCACATCCATCCCTGGTTTAGGTAAACTTAAATCCACCACATCCATCCCTGGTTGAGGTAAACTTGAATCCACCATATCCGTCCCTGGTTGAGGTAAACTCAAATCCACCACATCCAACCCTGGTTTAGGTAAACTTGAATCCACCACATCCATCCCTGGTTTAGGTAAACTTGAATCCACCACATCCATCCCCGGTTGAGGTAAACTTGAATCCACCACATCCGTCCCTGGTTTAGGTCAACTTGAATCCACCATATCCATCCCTGGTTTAGGTAAACTCGAATCCACCACATCCATCCCTGGTTTAGGTAAACTCGAATCCACCACATCCAACCCTGGTTTAGGTAAACTTGAATCCACCACATCCAACCCTGGTTGAGGTAAACTTGAATCCACCATATCCATCCCTGGTTGAGGTAAACTTGAATCCACCACATCCGTCCCTGGTTTAGGTCAACTTGAATCCACCACATCCAACCCTGGTTTAGGTAAACTTGAATCCACCACATCCAACCCTGGTTGAGGTAAACTCAAATCCACCACATCCATCCCTGGTTTAGGTAAACTTAAATCCACCACATCCATCCCTGGTTGAGGTAAACTTGAATCCACCATATCCGTCCCTGGTTGAGGTAAACTCAAATCCACCATATCCATCCCTGGTTTAGGTAAACTTGAATCCACCATATCCGTCCCTGGTTGAGGTAAACTTGAATCCACAACATCCATCCCCTGTTGAGGTAAACTTGAATCCACCACATCCAACCCTGGTTTAGGTAAACTTGAATCCACCACATCCAACCCTGGTTTAGGTAAACTTGAATCCACCACAACCAACCCTGGTTGAGGTAAAGCCAACCACTCACATTCATCAATGCATTTCCTGGTTGGAGGACTTCCCCAAGGTTGTTTTTAAGGGAACTCTGTATGGATTCTGCATGTCCCATAGCAACTCCTTGGCAGGGGTTCTGACAGCCCTGGTGAAGAATCTTAAAGCCTGGAAATCTTGGCATAGACTCTTTCAGGGGCGGACTGACAACTCATGGGGCCCCCGGGCAATCAGAGATTATGGGGCCACACAGTATACAATCACACAGTATACACAGACATGTATACAATCACACAGTATACACAGACATGTACACACAGTATACACAGACATGTTTCTATTGGCTGAGAAGGTACTGGAGAGGTGGGGCAGCTATAATCTCTGGATTTTTAGACCAAAAGGATGTCGGTAAGGGACATTTCAGAAACAGATGTAAAAAAAACACACAGATTTTTTACTGTCCCTGGGATTTAATGAGGCTGGCAACCCTGATGGGGCCCCCTAGTGGCCCGGGGCCCTTGGGAAGTGCCCGAGTGGCCGAATGGTCAGTCCGCCCCTGCTCTTAGAGTAAAGTAGGAGGTTTGAGGACCAAAGGACTGAAGAGGGGGGAGAGTCGCAGCTGGTTGGGACCTCCACAGAGAACATCTCCTCACTCATATCTACCTGATCCAGATGGGATCTTGATGGAAGTGAACTAACCCTCTCATATCTATTGATGATGTTTTTATATTTTTCCAGGACACGCCATGGAGAAACCCTCAAAGGATCGTCTCACTTTATCTCCAGGTTGTAGAATAGAAGATGAGGACATCACAGGAGATTGTGGAGGAGAGAAGACGATGATCTCCACTATGGACGGTGGACTTCCCGGCGTGGATAGACCATGGAATCCCTCCGACTCTGAGCGACCTCGTACTGTGGGGGACGGGGCCGGAATTCAGGGGGAGAAGAGATTTTTCTGTCACGACTGCGGGAAAGGTTTTCAGCGGAATTCCCTTCTTGTCCGGCATCAAAGATCTCACACGGGGGAGAAGCCGTATTCCTGCTCTCAGTGCGGCAAATGTTATTCGCAGAAATCGCAGCTGGTCCGACACGAACGGTGTCACGCGGGCGAGATGCCCTTTTGCTGCTTCGAGTGCGGGAACTGTTATCCCCTGAAATCAGAACTCGTCACCCATCAAAAGTCGCACTCGATGGAAAATGCGTATTCCTGCCCCGAGTGCGGGAAGAGTTATCCGCAGAAGTCGCTGCTAGTCAGGCATCAGAGATCTCACACGGGGGAGAAACCGTATTCCTGCCCGGAGTGCGGGAAATGTTTTTCGCAGGGCTACCATCTTTACAGACATCAGAAGTCTCACACGGGGGAGAAGCCGTATTCCTGTTCCGAGTGCGGGAAATGTTTTACGCAGGAGTCCCATCTTTACAGACATCAGAAATCTCACACAGGGCAGAGGCCGTATGCCTGCCTCGAGTGCGGGAAGAGTTTTCCACAGAAGTTTCATCTCGACCGACACCTGAGAACCCACACGACCCTCAAGTGATCAAAGTTGAGTGCACGGCTTGCCCTGATTGGCTAGAGTAGGGGGAGGCAATTCATTACAGAAAAAGTCCTTTCTACAGTAGAGTCTGATTCCCCGCCCAGTGGTGTCACACGGTGCGGTAAAACATGGCGTCCCCCCCCCCTCCACCCCAGTAGAGCACTTAGCAAGCTAGCACATTGGCGAAGGCCCCCCCCCCCCATTAACATCCTCAGTGACCCAATTCCTGTCCCCAGGCCCACCCAATAATGTCCTCAGTGACCCAAGTACTGTCGTCAGGCTCACCCCATAATGTCCTCAGTGACCCAAGTACTGTCCTCAGGCTCACCCCATAATGTCCTCAGTGACCCAAGTACTGACCTCAGGTCCACCCAATAATGTCCTCAGTGACCCAAGTACTGTCCTCAGGCCCATCCAATAATGTCCCCAGTGACCCAAGTACCGTCCTCAGGTCCACCCCATAATGTCCTCAGTGACCCAAGTACTGTCCTCAGGCTCACCCCATAATGTCCTCAGTGACCCAAGTACTGACCTCAGGTCCACCCAATAATGTCCTCAGTGACCCAAGTACTGTCCTCAGTCCCACCCAATAATGTCCTCAGTGACCCAAGTACTGTCCTCAGGCTCACCCAATAATGTCCTCAGTGACCCAAGTACTGTCCTCAGGCTCACCCAATAATGTCCTTAGTGACCCAAATACTGACCTCAGGTCCACCCAATAATGTCCTCAGTGACCCAAGTACTGTCCTCAGTCCCACCCAATAATGTCCTCAGTGACCCAAGTACTGTCCTCAGGCTCACCCAATAATGTCCTCAGTGACCCAAGTACTGTCCTCAGGCTCACCCAATAATGTCCTCAGTGACCCAAGTACTGTCGTCAGGCCCACCCAATAATGTCCTCAGTGAACCAAGTACTGTCGTCAGGCTCACCCCATAATGTCCTCAGTGACCCAAGTACTGTCCTCAGGCCCATCCAATAATGTCCCCAGTGACCCAAGTACCGTCCTCAGTCCCACCCAATAATGTCCTCAGTGACCCAAGTACTGTCCTCAGTCCCACCCAATAATGTCCTCAGTGACCCAAGTACTGTCCTCAGTCCCACCCAATAATGTCCTCAGTGACCCAAGTACTGTCCTCAGGCTCACCCAATAATGTCCTCAGTGACCCAAGTACTGTCCTCAGGCTCACCCAATAATGTCCTTAGTGACCCAAGTACTGTCCTCAGGCTCACCCAATAATGTCCTCAGTGACCCAAGTACTGTCCTCAGGCCCACCCAATAATGTCCTCAGTGACCCAAGTACTGACCTCAGGTCCACCCAATAATGTCCTCAGTGACCCAAGTACTGTCCTCAGTTCCCCCTATTAATGTCCTCAGTGACCCAAGTACTGTCTTCGGGCTCACCCAATAATGTCCTCAGTGACCCAAGTACTCTCTTTTCGGGCTCACCCAATAATGTCCTCAGTGACCCAAGTACTGACCTCAGGTCCACCCAATAATGTCCTCAGTGACCCAAGTACTGTCCTCAGGTCCACCCAATAATGTCCTCAGTGACCCAAGTACTGTCCTCAGGTCCACCCAATAATGTCCTCAGTGACCCAAGTACTGTCCTCAGGTCCACCCAATAATGTCCTCAGTGACCCAAGTACTGTCCTCAGGTCCACCCAATAATGTCCTCAGTGACCCAAGTACTGTCCTCAGGCCCACCCAATAATGTCCTCAGTGACCCAAGTACTGTCCTCAGTTCCCCCTATTAATGTCCTCAGTGACCCAAGTACTGTCCTCAGGCCCATCCAATAATGTCCCCAGTGACCCAAGTACTGTCCTCAAGCCCATCCAATAATGTCCTCAGTGACCCAAGTACTCTCTTTTCGGGCTCACCCAATAATGTCCTCAGTGACCCAAGTACTGACCTCAGGTCCACCCAATAATGTCCTCAGTGACCCAAGTACTGTCCTCAGGTCCACCCAATAATGTCCTCAGTGACCCAAGTACTGTCCTCAGGTCCACCCAATAATGTCCTCAGTGACCCAAGTACTGTCCTCAGGTCCACCCAATAATGTCCTCAGTGACCCAAGTACTGTCCTCAGGTCCACCCAATAATGTCCTCAGTGACCCAAGTACTGTCCTCAGGCCCACCCAATAATGTCCTCAGTGACCCAAGTACTGTCCTCAGTTCCCCCTATTAATGTCCTCAGTGACCCAAGTACTGTCTTCGGGCTCACCCAATAATGTCCTCAGTGACCCAAGTACTGCCCTCAGGCCCACCCAATAATGTCTTCAGTGACCCAAGTACTGCCCTCAGGCCCACCCAATAATGTCCTCAGTGACCCAAGTACTGACCTCAGGTCCACCCAATAATGTCCTCAGTGACCCAAGTACTGTCCTCAGGCTCACCCAATAATGTCCTCAGTGACCCAAGTACTGTCCTCAAGCCCATCCAATAATGTCCTCAGTGAGCCAAGTACTGTCCTCAGGCCCACCCAATAATGTCCTCAGTGACCCAATAACTGTCCTCAGTCCCACCCAATAATGTCCTCAGTGACCCAAGTTCTGTCCTCAGTCCCACCCAATAATTTCCTCAGTGACCCAAGTACTCTCTTTTCGGGCTCACCCAATAATGTCCTCAGTGACCCAAGTACTGACCTCAGGTCCACCCAATAATGTCCTCAGTGACCCAAGTACTGTCCTCAGGCCCACCCAATAATGTCCTCAGTGACCCAAGTACTGACCTCAGGTCCACCCAATAATGTCCTCAGTGACCCAAGTACTCTCTTTTCGGGCTCACCCAATAATGTCCTCAGTGACCCAAGTACTGACCTCAGGTCCACCCAATAATGTCCTCAGTGACCCAAGTAATGTCCTCAGTGACCCAAGTACTGTCCTCAGACTCACCCAATAATGTCCTCAGTGAGCCAAGTACTGTCCTCAGGCTCACCCAATAATGTCCTCAGTGACCCAAGTAATGTCCTCAGTGACCCAAGTACTGTCCTCAGGCTCACCCAATAATGTCCTCAGTGACCCAAGTACTGTCCTCAGGTCCACCCAATAATGTCCTCCTTGACCCAAGTACTGTCCTCAGGCCCACCCCATAATGTCCTCAGTGACCCAAGTACTGTCCTCAGGTCCACCCAATAATGTCCTCAGTGACCCAAGTACTGTCCTCAGTCCCACCCAATAATGTCCTCCTTGACCCAAGTACTGTCCTCAGGCCCACCCCATAATGTCCTCAGTGACCCAAGTACTGTCCTCAGGTCCACCCAATAATGTCCTCCTTGACCCAAGTACTGTCCTCAGGCCCACTTCATAATGTCCTCAGTGACCCAAGTACTGTCCTCAGGTCCACCCAATAATGTCCTCAGTGAACCAAGTACTGTCCTCAGGCTCACCCAATAATGTCCTCAGTGACCCAAGTACTGTCCTGAGGCTCACCCCATAATGTCCTCAGTGACCCAAGTACTGTCCTGAGGCTCACCCAATAATGTCCTCAGTGAGCCAAGTACTGTCCTCAGTTCCCCCTATTAATGTCCTCAGTGACCCAAGTACTGTCCTCAGGCTCACCCAATAATGTCCTCAGTGACCCAAGTACTGTCCTCAGGCTCACCCAATAATGTCCTCAGTGACCCAAGTACTGTCCTCAGGCTCACCCAATAATATCCTCTGTGACCCCCATTACTGTCCTCAGTCCCCCTTCTTAATGTTCTCAGTGACCCCATTACTGTTCTTAGCCCCCCATTGCTGTCATCCAGCTTCCCACTACTCACAGGGTCCTAGTACTGTCCTCAGCTCCCCTCCAGCGCTCCATTACTCTCTTAAGTCCCCCCCCCCTCAGAGCACCCCATTGCTGTCCTCAACTTCCCTCCCTTCTATCAGCTCCCCCCCCCCCACTGCTCCTCCTCCTGTCTTACCTTACATCGACAGTCCGGAGGCCTGAAGACACAGCGGCTCTGGACAGAGGGCGGGAGCTGCAAGCTGATGATTGGTTGTCTGAATGCAGCCCTGCCCTCTATCCTGAGCTGTCCGGCCTCCAGCAGTCGGCTTCCGCTGGAGAGATTATTGCAGCAGCACCGCGGTACGCACACCCCCATAGGGATGCCACTGCCCCCCCCCCTTTAGAAGTAAATTCAAATGAAAAAGCCAGGCAGCTACATTTCTGTGGAGAGTGCCACCTGTTGGCTGAAACTAGTAAATATGACAATTTCAGAATTTATGTTTTACTGGATACCTGCAAATCTATTTAGTATGAAATAAAATGAATAGCTATATATAATGTGTGCATTTAAAATCATGTTACGCTTGACTAATAAAAGGGTGCCTTCAGATTTGTATTATTAAATTATTATTTTTCCTGTGTAGTTTTTGTTTTTTATATTTGTGCCTCAGACTTTTTCCTTTTCTGACATGTACCCTGTTTCCCCCAAAAATAAGACCTAGCGTGATTGTTGGTGATGGCTACAATATAAGCCCTACCCCCCAAATAAGCCCTACCCTGTTTCCCCGAAAATAAGCCCTACCCTGAAAATAAGACCTAGAAGGACTTTAACTAGGGCTTATATTGCAGCCATCACCGACAATCACGCTAGATCTTATTTTCGGGGAAACAGGGTAGTTATTGAAGGAGCTGACTCTCACCCTCCCCATAAATCTCCAAAATCCCCATAAATCTCAGGACGTCTGTAGTAGACTCCAAGTCCATCAGCTCATAGACCCATCTAGCATTCCTCCCGAAATTCCTCCTCCGCACCATCACCACCTCCAACCACCAGATCATCTTTCTTCCTCGCTTTCACCATCTAACATAGAGAACCCCCTCAATCTTTTCTATGTCCATGTCCCTCTAAACAAGAGGATCAGCATGAATACCAACAGCCCAGTCTTGTGAGGAGTCAAGTCGTGTTTCTGGAACACCAACTAAATTCTTATTCCCATCTTTAATTCCACCCGTAATTTCCCCTCCGCACCATCACAACCTTCAACCACAGGTTCATCTTTCTTCCTCATTTTTACATCACATCTAACATAGAGAAACCCCCCTCCACCTTTTCTGTGTCCCATGTCCCTCTAAACAAGAGGATCATCATGAATACCAACAGCCCAGTCTTATGAGGAGTCAAGCCGTGTTTCTGGAACACCAACTCAATTCTCATTCCCATCTATCTTCTTTCCACCCGTAATTCCTTCTCCACACCATCACCACATCTCCAACCACAAGATCATCTTTCTTCCTCACTTTCACATCACATCTAACATAGAGAAACCCCCCCTCCATCTTTTCTATGTCCTGTGTCCCTCTAAACAAGAGGATCAGCATGAATACCAACAGCCCAGTCTTGTGAGGAGTCAAGTCGTGTTTCTGGAACACCAACTAAATTCTTATTCCCATCTTTAATTCCACCCGTAATTTCCCCTCCGCACCATCACAACCTTCAACCACAGGTTCATCTTTCTTCCTCATTTTTACATCACATCTAACATAGAGAAACCCCCCTCCACCTTTTCTGTGTCCCATGTCCCTCTAAACAAGAGGATCAGCAGGAATACCAACAGCCCAGTCTTATGAGGAGTCAAGCCGTGTTTCTGGAACACCAACTCAATTCTCATTCCCATCTATCTTATTTCCACCCGTAATTCCTTCTCCACACCATCACCACATCTCCAACCACAAGATCATCTTTCTTCCTCACTCTCACATCACATCTAACATAGAGAAACCCCCCTCCACCTTTTCTATGTCCTGCGTCCCTCTAAACAAGAGGATCGGCATGAATACAAACAGCCCAGTCTTGTGAAGAGTCAAGCCGTGTTTCTGGAACTCCAACCACAAGATCATATTCCTTCCTCATTTTCTGTTTCAATGTTTTTATTAACATTTTCACATTAAGTATAAAAACAACATCAAAGGTATTCAAATAATATATATCATTTGCACAATCCAAAGTGCTGATTTGCCGATGAAAAGACAATGTGTACATAAAGATTCACAAGACGGGAGGCAGAAGGCATGAGGCTCCCGGCTCCCCAGCAACTAGAGAAGCCGCTCGTGAAACTGCCACACTCAGGCACCTCCGAGGTTTGTAGTGGCAAGCCCGTGAGAGAGCGCCCATGCTCCACTAGAGCTGTGACAATATCCAACAAAGAGACCTTAAGCACTCTCCCAACGCACACCATAATAGTCGCATATTAACTTACATAGAGCCACGGGCCCAAGAGTTGCTCCACGACTATAAATGGAGGGGAGTTCCCTGTCACACAGGGTGGACCCCCTGTCCTTCGCCACTAGTAGTGCATGGTTAAAACCTGTCAAGCACATAATGCAGCAAAGTGTAAGAAAAGTGGGGAGAAGAAAGAAAAGAGAAGAGGGAGGGAGGGGGGAAGACTCAAATCTCTGGTCCACGCCGCCCAATGGTCCATCAGACCGGAGCCGCTTGGGGTCTCCAGTCAAATAACTGATCCACGGTCCCCAGACTTTTTCGAAAAACCTTATTTTGTTATTCAAGACTGCCGAGAGCCTTTCACTGACCATGAGCCAGGAAAGCTGGTGCTTAAGTTGGTCAAATGGGATGGCAGCTGACTTCCAATTTCTGGCTATGGTGATTCTAGCAGATTTAAATATGAAAGTGAGGAGTCTCCTCTGTTTTTTCGAGGCTTCATCAACTTTAAAACCCAACAGGGCATGTTTGGGAGATTTAATTAGGTTGATTTGGGTAAGAGTAAAAATAAAGTTTTACACCCTTATCCAAAAGTGGCGCACTTTTGGGCATTGCCAACATATGTGGTACACTGTTGCATATTGACCACAACTTGGAAAACACCTTGGAGAAGCTCCCGGAACATAGGTAGCCAGTCTGGTCGGCACCATGTACCATCTCAGAAGGACCTTATAATTAGCCTCTATAATAGAAGTGTTAGTGATTTTGATGCTGCGTGGGTGAGCAAATGCCACTCCTCTAGTTCAAGGTTTTCTTGGAGGTCTTGCTTCCATTTGACCATGTAATCCTGTTTGGCTGAGGTATGCATCAAGACAGTGTACAATTCAGAAATATGACCCTTAACTTTAACGTATTTGTGACACAGATATTCCATGGGTGACATAGACATGAGATCCCTCTATCTAAAGAGGAGCTTCAGCTTGAATACAAACAGCCCAGTCTTGTGAGGAGTCAAGCTGTGTTTCTGTAACACCAACCACATCTCCAACCAAAAGATCATCTTTCTTCCTCACTTTTACATCACATCTAACATAGAGAAACCCCCTACACCTTTTCTATGTCCTTCTAAACAAGAGGATCAGCATGAATACAAACAGTCCAGTCTTGTGAGGAGTCAAGCAGTGTTTCTGGAACTCCAACCACATCTCCAACCAAAAGATTATCTTTCTTCCTCACTTTCACATCATATCTAACATATAGGAACCCCCTCCATCTTTTCTATGTCCTGTGTCCCTCTAAACAAGAGGATCAGCATGAATAACAACCAGCCCAGTCTTGTGAGGAGTCAAGCTGTGTTTCTGGAACACCAACCACATCTCCAACCAAAAGATTATCTTTCTTCCTCACTTTCACATCATATTTAACATAGAGGAACCCCCTCCACCTTTTCTATGTCCTTCTAAACAAGAGGATCAGCATGAATACAAACAGCCCAGTCTTGTGAGGAGTCAAGCTGTGTTTCTGGAACACCAACCACATCTCCAACCAAAAGATTATCTTTCTTCCTCACTTTCACATCATATTTAACATAGAGGAACCCCCCTCTCCATCTTTTCTATGTCCTGTGTCCCTCTAAACAAGAGGATCAGCATGAATAACAACCAGCCCAGTCTTGTGAGGAGTCAAGCAGTGTTTCAGGAACATCAACTACATTCTTATTCCCATCTATCATTCCCCTCCGCACCATCACAACCTCCAACCACAAGATCATCTTCCTTCCTCACCTTCACATCACATCTAACATAGAGAACCCGCCCTCCATCTTTTCTATGTCCTGTTTCCCTTTAAACAAGAGGAGCAGCATGAATACAAACAGCCCAGTCTTGTGAGGAGTCAAGCCGTGTTTCTGGAACACCAACTACATCTCCAACCACAAGATCATCTTTCTTCCTCACTCTCACATCATATCTAACATAGAAAAACCCCCCTCTCCATCTTTTCTATGTCCCGAGTCCCTCTAAACAAGAGGGTCAGCATGAATAACAACCAGCCCAGTCTTGTGAGGACTCAAGCCATGTTTATTGGAACACCAACCACATCTCCAACCACAAGATCATCTTTCTTCCTCACTCTCACATCACATTTACCATAGAGGAACCCCCTCCATCTTTTCTATGCCCCGTGTCCCTCTAAACAAGAGGATCAGCATGAATACAACCAGCCCAGTCTTGTGAGGAGTCAAGCAGTGTTTCAGGAACATCAACTACATTCTTATTCCCATCTATCATTCCCCTCTGCACCATCACAACCTCCAACCACAAGATCATCTTCCTTCCTCACCTTCACATCTAACATAAAGAACCCACCCTCCATCTTTTCTATGTCCCGTGTCCCTTTAAACAAGAGGATCAGCATGAATACAAACAGCCCAGTCTTGTGAAGAGTCAAGCCATGTTTATTGGAACACCAACCACATCTCCAACCACAAGATCGTCTTTCTTCCTCGCTTTCACATCACATCTAACATAGATAAACCCCCATCCATCTTTTCGATGTCCTGAGTCCCTCCAAACAAGGGGATCGTCATGAATACAAACAGCCCAGTCTTGTGAGGAGTCAAGCTGTGTTTCTGCAACACCAACTGCATTCTCATTCCCATTTTCATCATTCCACCCTGTAATTCCTCCTTCACACCATGACCATCTCCAACCACAAGATTATCTTTCTTCCTCACTTTCAGATAGGGTGTTGAGGCTATGACAGTGGATAGTATGTAGAGGAGAGCAGTGTAGAGGGTATGACAATGGGCAGTATGTAGAGGAGCGGAGTATGGCTGGTATGACAGTGAGCGGTATGTACAGGTATGTGACAGAGAGGAACCCCTAGAACCCTTTGGGGGAACCCTGGCTGAGAAAGGCTGGATTAGGCAGCAATATATTTCTCTCCCCCTTGGTGGAAGTGGAGATGACCCCATCTATAAGGATATACAGTACATACACACACAGCACAAGGCCGTGTTCACACTACGAGACGTTTCTCGGGGGCTGCAGTTCCTCTGAGTGCCACAAGATGGTGATCTCACTTATACCCCGACAGGAAGTCTCTATGGAAGACAGGAAGTGATGTCAGATACAGACAGGAAGTGATGTCAGGTATAAATGGGAAGTTCCGGGTGAGAGGTGAGTCGGGAGGAAGTAGAGAGGAGAAAACGCTGGAAGTGGCTGCTGAGGAGGTAATAAGATTTTATTTTCTATTTACACCCAGTAACCCCCCCCCCCCCCCCCCCCCCCGTCATGTCCGTCCTCTTCCTCCATAGTCACTGTAGTAATATATTTCTCTCCACCTTGGTGGGAGTGGAGATGACCCCATCTATAAGGATATATACAGTATGGGGGACATTGGGAAACTTCTCCACTAGGAATCATGGGGGACATTAGAAATCTTCTCCACTAGGAATCATGGGGGACATTAGGAAACTTCTCTACTAGGAATCATGGGGAACATTAGGAATCTTCTCCACTAGGAATCACGGGGGAACATTAGGAATCTTCTCCACTAGGAATCACGGGGAACATTAGGAATCTTCAACACTAGGAATCATGGGGGACATTAGGAATCTTCTCCACTAGGAATCACGGGGAACATTAGGAATCTTCTCCACTAGGAATCATGGGGGACATTAGGAATCTTCTCCACTAGGAATCATGGGGAACATTAGGAAACGTCTCCACTAGGAATCATGGGGGACATTAGGAATCTTCTCCACTAGGGATCATGGGGGACATTAGGAATCTTCTCTACTAGGAATCATGGGGGACATTAGGAATCTTCTCCACTAGGGATCATGGGGGACATTAGGACACTTCTCCACTAGGAATCATGGGGGACATTAGGAATCTTCTCATTTAGGAATCATGCGGGACATTAGGTAACTTCTCCACTAGGAATCATGGGGGACATTAGGAAACCTCTCCACTAGGAATCATGGGGAATATTAGGAAACCTCTCCACTAGGAATCATGGGGAACATTAGGAAACCTCTCCACTAGGAGTCATGGGGAACATTAGGAATCTTCTCCACTAGGAATCATGGGGAACATTAGGAACCTTCTCCACTAGGAATCATGGGGGACATTAGGAATCTTCTCCACTAGGAATCATGGGGGACATTAGGAATTTTCTCCACTAGGAATCATGGGGGACATTAGGAATCTTCTCCACTATGAATTATGGGGGACATTAGGAAACCTCTCCACTAGGAATCATGGGGGACATTAGGAATCTTCTCCACTCGGGATCATGGGGGACATTAGGAAACATAGGAAACCTCTCCACTAGGAATCGTGGGAAACATTAGGAAACCTCTCCACTAGGAATCATAGGGGACATTAGGAAACCTCTCCACTAGGAATTATGGGGAACATTCGGAATCTTCTCCACTAGGAATCATGGGGGACATTAGGAATCTTCTCCACTCGGGATCATGGGGGACATTAGGAATCTTCTCTACTAGGAATCGTGGGGAACATTAGGAAACCTCTCCACTGGGAATCATGGGGAACATTAGGAAACCTCTCCACTAGGAATCATGGGGAACATTAGGAAACCTCTTCACTAGGAATCATGGGGAACATTAGGAAACTTCTCCACTAGGAATCATGGGGGACATTAGGAAAATTCTCCACTAGGAATCATGGGGGACATTAGGAAACTTCTCCACTAGGAATCACTAGGAATCATGGGGGACATTAGGAATCATCTCCACTCGGGATCATGGGGGACATTAGGAAACATAGGAAACCTCTCCACTAGGAATCGTGGGGAACATTAGGAAACCTCTCCACTGGGAATCATGGGGAACATTAGGAAACCTCTCCACTAGGAATCATGGGGAACATTAGGAAACTTCTCCACTAGGAATCATGGGGGACATTAGGAAAATTCTCCACTAGGAATCATGGGGAACATTAGGAAACCTCTCCACTAAGAATTATGGGGAACATTAGGAAACCTCTCCACTAAGAATTATGGGGAACATTAGGAAACCTCTCCACTAGGAATCATGGGGAACATTAGGAAACCTCTCCACTAGGAATCATGGGGGACATTAGGAATCTTCTCCACTAGGAATCATGGGGGACATTAGGAATCTTCTCCACTAGGAATCACGGGGGACATGAGGAATCTTCTCCACTAGGAATCATGGGGGACATTAGGAATCCTCTCCACTAGGAATCATGGGGAACATTAGGAAACCTCTCCACTAGGAATCATGGGGAACATTAGGAATCTTCTCTACTAGGAATCATGGGGGAAATTAGGAAACTTCTCCATTAGGAATCATAGGGGACATTAGGAATCTTCTCCACTAGGAATCATGGAGAACATTAAGAATCTTCTCCACTAAGGATCATGGGGGACATTAGGAATCTTCTCCACCAGGAATCATGGGGGACATTAGGAATCTTCTCCACTAGGGATCATGGGGGACATTAGGAATCTTCTCCACTAGGGATAATGGGGAACATTAGGAAACTTCTCCACTAGGAATCATGGGGAACATTAGGAATCTTCTCCACTAGGAATCATGGGGAACATTAGGAAACTTCTCCACTAGGAATCACGGGGAACATTAGGAATCTTCTCCACTAGGAATCATGGGGGACATTAAAAATAGAGAAGACACATCTGTAGCAAAGCTGCAGATCTGTGAAATTTCACTCTTCCACCAAGTAGCTGTTCACCTTGTCAGTCTATTGTTTGACTTGCCCCTCCATCCAGAGTCAGCATGTCCTATGACATCACACTGACCCTACATCTCGTGTCCTCCCATCCAGAGTCAGCATGTCCTATGAATCCGGTTCTTATAAGGTGCCAATGATTTCACTGTGTATTTCTCTATGTAGGAGTATTTAGAAGGACACAAGGATCTCTACAAGGACGTCATGATGGACAATCAGCCGCCCCTCACATCACCGGGTAAGAGGAGACTTTATTGTAAAGGAGAGAGCAGTACGGAGGCTCCACCTAGATCCTCCATCATCTGATAAACACATAGAAACAATGTATTCAGTCAGTGTGTGTGTTTCCTACAGATGGATCCAGTAATGGGAACCCACCAGAGAGATGTCCCCGTCCTCTGTATTCCCAGGATCCCACACAGGAAGGTCACACCATCCCCCACCATCATCAGGTAGATGAGGAACAATTATTGGTAGTTGTGATTTATACACAAGCCTGTTTATTACAATTAATGTTTTTTTATATATTCAGAGTGGAAACCTCGGGGATGATAATATTGTTGTAAAAGAAGAGTATAAAGAGGAGGATGAGGAGTATGGAGTGATGGAGGACATTTCAGAAGGACACAAGGATATGATGGAGCCGCCTAATACCAGGAACCCACCAGAGAGATGTCCCCGTCCTCTGTATTCCCGGGATCCCACACAGGAAGGTCACACCATCCCCCACCATAACAAGGTTGGTGGGATGGAACATCTGAAACGCAAAGTGACTCATGCAGTTGAACCCTACAAGATGATATCCTCTCTCCTTCTCTTGGTTTAGGGTGAAGATCCGATAGATATAAAATTTGAGGTTAAAGCCGAAGAAGAGAGGTATGTGAGGGATGATCAGCAGTCTATGGAGGAGGATGGAATAACGGGGACATTTATAGAGGAGGACACTCCTACTTCTTGGGATTCCACACAGGAAGGTCACACCATCCCCCACCACCATCAGGTAGATGAGGAACAATTATTGGTAGTTCTGATTTATACACAGCATGATTGTTACAATGAATGTTTTATTATATATTTCAGAGTGGAATCCTCGGGGATTATAATATTGTTGTTAAAGAAGAGTATAAAGAGGAGGATGAGGAGTATGGAGTGATGGAGGAGTTTTCGGAAGGACACAAGGATATGATGGAGCCACCAAATACCAGGAACCCACCAGAGAGATGTCCCCGTCCTCTGTATTCCCGGGATCCCACACAGGAAGATCACAGTTACATAAAAAATGATCAGGTTGGTGGCATGGAGCACTAGAACACGGACTTGTGGAGGTGGCTCTAATATTTTTTTTTCTATGTAATCTCACATCGTTGTAGATTATATTGTACAGATGATATTTTCTCTCCTTCTCTTGGTTTAGGGTGAAGATCTGATAGATATAAAAGTTGAGGTTAAACCAGAAGAAGAAGAAGAGAGGTATGTGAGGGATGATCAGCAGTCTATGGAGGAGGATGGAATAACGGGGACATTTATAGAGGAGGACACTCCTACAGAGATCAGCACAGGTGGGTCATTAACACTAAATACATTCCTCCACCCATACCGCTCACTGATTGGTATAGGCTAGGGTGGTGTCTGGGTGATATCAGCCTGTAATACTCTGGTAATGTTCGTGTTCCTCACCTGTGTTCCCCCGTCCTGCACTTTAGATCTTCTTTTCTCTCAGATAACCCCAATTTTATATATATCTAGACTGGGGAGATCAGCACAGGTGGTTCCTCCACCCATACTGCTCACTGATTGGTCCATCTGCTGAAGGTCAATTTTCTGAACTGCATACTCCATCCTGCAGATCTTCTTCTTCTTTCTCTCGGATAATCTTCCTTCTCTGTGCTGCAGACACAATTTATGTATCTAGACTGGATTTATGGAGATTCTGGGGTTCAGCTGGCAGCAAAATGTTGGCTTCCAGTTTCACCATTTGGCTCAACCTGCCCGGTGCTCACTGATTGGTCCAGAGTAGGGCATAAAGTGAGTATCTGGACATCCCCCTTTTGCCAGTAAGGTTTCCTCCCCATGTTTGAGGATCCCAGTGAAGCTAATTAAGCACAAATTGTGCTTGGTCAGCTCCTTCTCTTTCTAAAGCAGCTGTTGTGTGGCTGCAGGAAAGGTGTTTAGTTTTCCGGGTTCGTTCACCAGAGAAGGAGATCAGCTGACAAATGTTACATAGTAGCTGAGGTCGAAAAAAGACAAAAGTCCATCAAGTCCAACCTATGTTCACTGATCTCCTTCTATGTCGCCTGCAGACACCTCCCATGCTCATCCTGGGGTGGCAGGACGGACGGGGAGGGCAAAAGCACTGGGCAGGGGAGCTTTTTTTTCGCTTTTAGGGCTTGTGTGGAAATGATCGGGAGGCTTTAGAGCCGCACAAATGACCAGAATAGACCCAAAGACAATGGGGAGCCGAATGTTCTGACCATTTTCTAGGCTACAGCAACACTGACATTTACAAAGGAAAACGTGAGAGGAAAGTAAATGACCATTCCCCGATTCCTTTATCTATTCCAGACTCTTCTCCTCCAGGAAGTTTTGCTGTAATGTAGAACCCTTACAGAAAAGAACAGCATGGGATCCCCTCAATAGGACTTCTAAGCAGGTCTCTGTTGCCTTTTACCTGCGAGGGTGATTGGCGGTCACCGCCCACCAAGCACCGGGTGCAATGGGTTGGGGGATTTGAAGCTTGAGGTCTTCCTCCCCTTCTTTCCTGAGGGCTTCCGTGGGGGGGGGGGGGGGGCGCCAGCACGTGAACATTTTTGACCAATCAGAATTGTTCTAATCTGTTCCCAGGACTGCTGCACCAGCTTCTGGAATTGGAATTAATGCATCCGGTGCCCTGAATGTAGACTAGGGGGGCGGACGCATGGATGGTGGGGGCAGCGCCAATGCGCCCTGTATGGACAGGCCACCACTGCTGTCAGTGCCTCCTCATCAGTGCTGCCCATCATTGCTGCCCGTCAGTGCTGCATATTAGTGCTGCCTCATGAGTGCCCGTCAGTGCAGCCTCATCAGTTGCCCGTCAGTGCCCGTTAGTGCCCCCTCATGAGTGGACGTCAGTGCCCCCTCATGAGTGGCCGTCAGTGTCGCCTCATCAGTGCCTCCTCACGAGTGCCTGTCAGTACCTTCTCATGAGTGCAGCCTCATCAGTTGCCCATCAGTGCTCGTCAGTGCAGCCTCATCAGTTGCCCGTCAGTGCCCCCTCATGAGTGCCTTTGACTGCCCATCAGTGCCTCCTCTTGAGTGCCTCCTCATGAGTGCCTGTGACTGCCTGTCAGTGCCCCCTCATGAGTGCCCGTCAGTGCCCCCTCATGAGTGCCCGTCAGTGCCCCCTCATGAGTGCTCGTCAGTGCCTCCTCATGAGTGCCCGTCAGTGCCGCCTCATCAGTGCGCACGTGAGTGCCGCCTCATCAGTGCCCGTGAGTACTGCCTCATCAGTTGCCCTTCAGTGCAGCCTCATGAGTGCCCGTGACTGCCCGTCAGTGCCTTCTCATGAGTGCCTTCTCATGAGTGCCCGTGACTGCCTGTCAGTGCCCCCTCATGAGTGCCCGTCAGTGCCCCCTCATGAGTGCCCGTTAGTGCCGCCTTATCAGTGCCTCCTCATGAGTTCCCGTGACTGCCGTCAGTGCCGCCTCATTAGTGCCAGTCTGTGAAGGAGAAAACTTACTTATTTACAAATTGTTATAACAGACATGAAGAAAAACTTTATTTTTCCAAATTTTCGGTCTTTTTTTGTTTATTTAGCAAAAAATAAACCCCCCCCCCCCCCCCCCCCCAGTGGTGATTAAATATCACCAAAAGCAAGTTCTATTTGTGGGAAAAAAATGGTAAAAATGTAATTTGGGTACAGAGTTACGTGATTGCGTAACTGTCATTCCAAGCGGGCAAGGAGAGCATTCATCAGAGAAGAGCCAAGAGGTCCATGGTAACTCTGGAGGAGCTGCAGAGATCCACAGCTCAGGGGGGAGAGTCTGTCCACAGGACAACTATTAGTCGTGTTCTCCACAAATCTGCTGTAATAAGGGGTTACATTTAACCATAGGTTCATTCATATATTTACCCTTTCAGATATGTGGGCAGTAAATGCAAAGGATTAAAACACACACAAAGAATGTAATAAAAATGAGATTTACTTAGCTTTGATTAAAGATGAATTAGAGATGATACAATACAGGATAAATTCAGCATATTCAATCCAGGGGAGTCCCTACCTTATAAAAGATACCTGGATATGATAGCCAACAACATGATTCAGACTCTTAGTCTTGAATCAAACCTCCAACTCCGGACTGGTCTCCCAGCCATATTTATATGGTAGGGAACACAATATCTACAACTGATGAAAAGAAAAGGTCAAAGGTTCCCAACTTCCCATAGCATAATGAAGAAGATGTCTCATGCATTATTTCGTAAGTCGTCGGTGTTCGTATTCGTAACGATTCGTAATTTCGTAAGTCGTCGGTGTTCGTATTTGTAACGATTCGTATTTTCGTAAGAGTTATTTTTTCGTTGATTCATTTTTCGTTAGTTTAATTTTCGTTTATTCGAAATTCGGACGCATTAGTATTTTCGTAGATTTAGTTACATTCGTACTTTCGTTAGATTGATTTATTCGTACTTTCGTAACATTGTTTTCATAGATTCGTAATCGGAGCATAATTCATAATGTTATGTAATGTGTATGCTATTATTACATTGTAAGAGACACGGAAAATTACGAATCAAAAAAAAAAAAAGTTACGAATGTACGAATTTTTTCGTTCAATCCATTCGAAGCACGTTAAGCAGCGCCATTGTAAGAGACACGGAAAATTACCAATTCAACAAAAAAAAAAGAAAAGATACGAATGTACAAATTTTTTCGTTCATTTTGATTTTCGTTGTTCCTGTTTTCGTTTTTCGGATTTTCTTCTTTCGTAGTTTCGTAATTTTGGTTATTTTGGATTTTCGTTGTTTTTCGTATTCGAACGATTGGTTAAAATTTTTAGCGAATCATTCGTTCATTCGTACGATAACGAATGAACGAATATAACGAAAAAAAAACGAAAAACGAAAATGTCTAGTATCTACCTTCATCCCATTATTGGTTGATCTCAGAATTCCTATTATAGTGAGGGATGAGTTTCTCCACCTCCTCCACCGTTGTTGGCGACTGGCCAAAGTCTTAGACTGTGCAGAGCATTATGGGTGAGCACCAAAATGAATCAAACGTTCAGGTAAAATGCAAATCCTGCAAATTAGGGCTCGTTGTTTCTAATTTGGTTATTTTACAAAGAAGAATGGGCAAAAATGTCCTCTCTAGATGTGCAAAGCTGGTAGAGACATCCCCAAAAAGACTTGTAGAGAAAGGGGGTTCTACAAAGTATTGACTCCGGGGGGCGCCATACAAATGCCCCCCTCCCCCACACTTTTCACATATTTATTTGTATAATTTTCCTTCCACTTCACAATTATGTGACACTTTGTGTTGGTCCATCACATAAAAGGAGATCAGAGGACCCATTTACTAGTTACCTTGAGGGGGGAATTGTAAGATCCTCAGAGACAAAGCTGCCTGATGTGGGCGGAGTCCTGGTTTAGGGGAACCAATCAGCTCATGTCTAGTAATAATCTTTGTATTTCTATTTTAGTAGATGGACGGGAGATGAGGAAAACCTCAGAGGATTGTCTCACTTTGTCTCCAGACTGTAAAGTAGAAGATGAGGACATCACACAGTATAGTCCAGGAGAAAACCCGACTACCTCAAATGTCCATCCGGCACCACACAGTGTAGATGGACCATCGTATTCCTCTTATCCTGAGGAACCTCAGACTGTGCGGGACGGTGCCGGACCATCGTATTCCTCTTATCCTGAGGAACCTCAGACTGTGCGGGACGGTGCCGGACCATCGTATTCCTCTTATCCTGAGGAACCTCAGACTGTGCGGGACGGTGCCGGACCATCGTATTCCTCTTATCCCGAGGAACCTCAGACTGTGCGGGACGGTGCCGGACCATCGTATTCCTCTTATCCTGAGGAACCTCAGACTGTGCGGGACGGTGCCGGACCATCGTATTCCTCTTATCCTGAGGAACCTCAGACTGTGCGGGACGGTGCCGGACCATCGTATTCCTCTTATCCCGAGGAACCTCAGACTGTGCGGGACGGTGCCGGACCATCGTATTCCTCTCATCCCGAGGAACCTCAGACTGTGCGGGACGGTGCCGGACCATCGTATTCCTCTTGTCCTGAGGAACCTCAGACTGTGCGGGACGGTGCCGGACCATCGTATTCCTCTTATCCTGAGGAACCTCAGACTGTGCGGGACGGTGCCGTCCTTCCAACACATAAGAGGTTTTCCTGTACTGATTGCGGGAAGCGTTGCCAGTCTCAATCCAAGCTTAATCTTCATAAAAGAACTCACACGGGGGAGAAGCCGTATTTGTGCCCTGAGTGCGGGAAATGTTTTTCAGATAAGTCCAATCTTTCCAAACATCAGAGATCTCACACAGGTGAGAAACCGTATTCCTGTCCTGAGTGTGGGAAAAGCTTTGTACTAAAGTCACAACTTTCCACACATCAGTGTTCTCATACGGGGAATAGTTCAGGAGAAAAACCCGACTACCTCAAATGTCCATCCGGCACCACACAGTGTAGATGGACCATCGTATTCCTCTTATCCTGAGGAACCTCAGACTGTGCGGGACGGTGCCGGACCATCGTATTCCTCTTATCCTGAGGAACCTCAGACTGTGCGGGATGGTGCCGTCCTTCGAACACATAAGAGGTTTTCCTGTACTGAGTGCGGGAAGTGTTGCCAGTCTCAATCCAAACTTAATCTTCATAAAAGAACTCACACGGGGGAGAAGCCGTATTTCTGCCTGGAGTGCGGGAAATGTTTTTCGGATAAGTCCAATCTTTCCAGACATAAGAGGTATCACACGGGTGAGAAGCCGTATTCCTGTCCTGAGTGTGGGAAATGCTTTGTACTAAAGTCACAACTTTCCACACATCAAAGTTCTCATATTAGTCCAGGAGAAAACCCGGCTGCCTCAAATGTCCATCCGGCACCACACAGTGTAGATGGATCATTTGAGGAACCTCAGACTGTGCGGGACGGTGCCGTCCTTCCAACAGATCAGAGGTTTTCCTGTGCTGAGTGCGGGAAGGGTTTCCCTTTTCAATCCCGTCTTAATGTGCATAAAAGATCTCACACGGGTGAAAAACCCTATTCCTGTCCTGAGTGCGGGAAATGTTTTTCAGTGAAGTCCCATCTTTCCCAACATCAGAGATCTCACACAGTCGAGAAGCCGTATTCCTGTCCTGAGTGCGGGAAATGTTTTTCACAGAAGACCTATCTTTCCCAACATCAGAGATCTCACACGGGGGAGAAGCCGTATTCCTGTCCTGAGTGCGGCAAAAGGTTCTATACAAAATCCGCACTGGTCATACATCAAAGTTCTCACACCAAGGAGAAGCCGCATTCCTGTTCTGAGTGCGGAAAAAGTTTTCTACATAAAGCAAGTCTTTCCATACATCAGAGATTACATACAGACACCATGTCATATTCTTGTACTGAGTGCGGGAAATGTTTTTCAAGTATGTCCGCTCTTTACAGACACCAGCGGCTGCACATGGGTGAAAAGCCGTATTCCTGCCCTGACTGTCCAAAACGTTTTTCAGGAAAATCTGCACTGATCATGCATCAGAGGACTCACACGGGGGAGAAGCCATATTCCTGTCCTGAGTGCGGGAAATGTTTTTCATATCAGTCCAGCGTTTACAAACATCAGAGACTGCACACGGGTGAGAAGCCGTATTCCTGTCCCGAGTGCGGGAAGTCTTTTTTTCATAAAGTTTCGCTGGACATACATCAGAGTTCTCACACGGGGGAGAAGCCATATGCCTGTTCTGAGTGTGGGAAATGTTTTGCAGATAAGTCCAGTGTCTATAGACATGAGAGAACTCACACCGGCGAGAAGCCGCATTCCTGTCCGGAGTGCGGAAAATGTTATTCGCAGAAGTACCAACTTACTCTACATCGGAGGTCCCACACGACGCGGGACGGTGTGTTAAAGTCCTGAGTAAAAGTCAAAGATCAGGAAGACGAAAACCTTCAGACACACCTCAGAAAACACGGGGCTGGTCTTTAGACCTGTGCACTGACAAAAAATTCATTCATTTTCGTTTTTTGTTTCATTCGTTTTTTTGCTTTTTTCGGAAATTTGGAAATTCGGAATTCGGGAATTATTACATTTCTATTTTTCAGATTTTTGAATTTTCAAATTTTTTGAATTTCTGAATTTTGGAATTTTCGAATTTCCACATTTGGATTTTCAAATTTCCGAATTGTCGGATTATCGAATTTTGGATTTTCGGTTTTTCGGAATTCCGAATTATTGGATTTTCGGAACTCGGGAATTCAAAGATTTGAAAATCCCACAATTTGAAAATCTGAAAAAAAGAGAGAAAATCAGTTTAATAAATAACTATTAAATTAACGAGTACGAATTTATCCGAAGTTACGAATTATCTGAAATAACGAATGCCGCATCTAACAAATGGAATGGAACAAATTAATAATAAATAATTAATAATAAAAGTAATTCGTTTTTTTGCTTTTTTCTGAAAATTTGTAAATTCGGAAATTTAGAAATTCGTGAATTTTCAAGTTTCTATTTTTCGGATTTCCGAATTTCGGATTTCCGAATTTCGATTTTTCGGATTTCCGAATTTTGGATTTTCGGTTTTTCGGAATGAGTACGAATTTATCCGTAGTTACGAATTATCTGAAATAACGAATGCCACATCTAAACAAATGGAACGGAACAAATTAATAAATAATTAATATTAATAAAAAGTTTTTTATTATTATTATTAGTAGACATGGGAGCCGTCAATAAATTTGTTTCGTTCCATTTCGTATAAAAAAAAAAATTCGTAATTCGTGTACGAAATTTAATTCGGATTCGTACGAAATACGAATTTCGTACGAATCGTTAATTTGGATAACGAATATCGACACTACAAATAATAACGAATTATCCGAAAACGTATTAACGTTATTGTCTATTGTTCACCAATCACTCAGAGGAAGTACGAAATTTCGTTTACGAATATGAAAATTTCGTATTTCGTACTTCCTCTGAGTGATTGGTGAACAATAGACAATAACGTTAATACATTTTCGGATAATTCATTATTATTCGTCGAGTGTCGATATTCGTTATATTGAATCTCAAATTCATTCGAATCATTCGTTATATCCGATATAATTTCTTTCATATTTGTTGAAATTAGTTATTTGGTAGTTTGGATTCGGATAATTTGGATACGAAATTTGTGTACGAAATTTAATTTGGATTGGTACGAAATACGAATTTCGTACGAATCATTACGTATATCGACACTCTACGAATAATAACAAATTATCCGAAAACGTATCAACGTTACATAACCCAAGTCTATTGTCTATTGTTCACCAATCACTCAGAGGAAGTACGAAATTTTGTTTACGAATACGAAAATTTCGTATTTCGTACTTCCTCTGAGTGATTGGTGAACAATAGACTTGTGTTACGTAACGTTAATACGTTTTTGGATAATTCTTTATTATTCGTAGAGTGTCGATATTCGTTATACTGAATCTCAAATTCATTAGAATCATTCGTTTATATCCGCTATAATTTCTTTCATATTAGTTGAAATTAGTTATTTGGTAGTTTGGATTCGGATAATTTGGATCCGAAATTCGTAAATGAAATTTCGTATTTTTCGTATTCGTCTTTAGACATGTGCACTGACAAAAAATTTGTTCATTTTCGTTTTCGTTTCATTTGTTTTTTTGCTTTTTTCGGAATTTAGAAATTTCCGGAATTTTCACATTTCTATTTTTCGGATTTCCGAATTTCGAATTTTAGAATTTCCGAATTTTGGATTTTCGGTTTTTCGGAAATTCCGAATTTTCAGACTTTCGGAACTCGGGAATTCAAAGATTTTAAAATCCCAAAATTTGAAAACCTGAAAAAAAGAAAGAGAAAATCAGTTTAATTAATAACTAACTATTAAATTAACGAGTGAATTTATGCGAAGTTACGAATTATCTGAAATAACGAATGCCGCATCTAAATAAATGGAACGGAACAAATTAATAATAAATAATTAATAATAAAAAGGTTTTATTATTATTATTGTTATTTATTATTATTAGTAGACACAGGAGCCGTCAATAAATTTGTTTTGTTCCGTTTCTTATAAAAAAAAAATTGTAATTCGTGTACGAAATTTTATTCGGATTCGTACGAAATACTCGAATTTCGTACGAATCGTTACGAAACGTTAATTTGGATAACGAATATCGACACTCTACGAATAATAATAACG
Organism: Lithobates sylvaticus; assembly: GCA_028564925.1. Classification (NCBI taxonomy): domain Eukaryota; kingdom Metazoa; phylum Chordata; class Amphibia; order Anura; family Ranidae; genus Lithobates; species Lithobates sylvaticus. The sequence continues at coordinate 593,421,013 of CM053028.1, read as the reverse complement.
AATTATCCGAAAACGTATTAACGTTATTGAAATCAAGTGTAAGTGAATCTCTCGCGCTACTACGAGTAAATAGATGGGTCAGAATAAAAACAATAGGTGGATAATATTTGCAGCAAAGTGAATAGTGTTCACAAAAGCACTTAAAGAGGTAGATAAGTAAAGAAACTTTGCGCAAATTGGATACAAATAAGTATTTGTAAAAGTGCAATAATGACTAGGTCCCCCAGGGGGCGCTAGTCTAGGATAAGGAAGAGATCCAAGTTCAGAGTGTAAGAGTGATGATTGAAAAGATTAAATAAGTGCAAAATATGCAAGGGAAGTGTACATAAAGTGAATATTAGTGAATAAATAATAATTATTTAGCTGGTTCATAAACGTGACTGGATAATGCTGTATCTCAAATCAATATGAATAATAAAAACAATGCATGGACATCAATAAATAAATAAGTTCTAAAATTACAGTGTATCAAAAGATAAAAAGTAAGTATCCTGTGATAAAAATTAGCGATTAAATAAACAATAATAATAATACTGGTAGTGAATAGGTGACAACAAAATATCCTGTGATAAAAAGATAAAGACACGTGACCGTGTCGTAACGCGTAGGGAGTGGCCGTAGGCAAACACACACAGAGGAGGATGCGAGTAGGCGCTGTGGACGCCGTGGTGATATGATTTTTTAACCCAGCGCTCACTAGTTTTTAAAATGTACAAGTCTATTGCACATGTTTAATAAATTGTCATTATTTTATACAAACGTACTACACTAGTGGAGGCCCCTTTCTTTTCTCTTGCTGCTGAGGTGACACTTAGCACTTTTAGATCCGGATTACTGAGGATTAATTATTATTTATTCACTTTATGTACACTTCCCTTGCATATTTTGCACTTATTTAATCTTTTCAATCATCACTCTTACACTCTGAACTCGGATCTCTTCCTTATCCTAGACTAGCGCCCCCTGGGGGACCTAGTCATTATTGCACTTTTACAAATACTTATTTGTATTAACGTTATTGTCTATTGTTCATTAATCACTCAGAGGAAGTACGAAATTGCGTTTACGAATACGAAATTTCGTATTTCGTACTTCCTCTGAGTGATTGATGAACAATAGACTAATTTGTTATGTAACGTTAATACGTTTTCGGATAATTCGTTATTATTCGTAGAGCGTCGATATTCGTTATACTGAATCTCGAATTCATTCGAATCATTCGTTGTATCCGCTATAATTTCTTTCGTATTAGTTGAAATTCGTTATTTGGTAGTTTGGATTCGGATAATTTGGATCTGAAATTCGTAAACGAAATTTCGTATTTCGTACAGAATTCGTAAAAATTCGTAATTCGGATTCGTACGAATTTCGAAAAATTCTTACGAATTTCCGAGCCGTACGAAACTAATCGCACATGTCTAATTATTAGATCGTTACGTTCCATTTGGTTAGATGCGGCATTCGTTATTTCAGATAATTCGTAACTTTGGATAAATTCGTACTCGTTACGTTCACTAACAGACAAATTTGAAAGGGAATTCCAATACCTATAATTTAATAGTTAGTTATTATTTAGAATTAAACAGATTTTTTTTTTTTTTTCAGATTTTCTAATTTTCTAATTTTCTAATTTTTTAATTTCCGAATTCTGGAAATTAAAAATTCGGAAATTGAAAAATTCGGAATTAACGAATTTGTCAAAATTCTTTAAAAAACGAATTAGGAACTAAACGAATTGCACATGTCTACGGGTCTTTTATAATGTGGGAAACCGTTCACAAGGAGATCCGGGATGGTGTTGGAATTTAGGTAGAAAAATTCTGTAAAATAATTGATCGGTGGCTCCTGATTCCTCTGATCAGTATTGAGGGAAACTGATACTTTCCTGAAATGGACGCAACGTTACTAATGTAACTTCAGGGTAGTAGGAAGTAAATTTGATGAAATAAAGTGTACAATACTGTAGACAATTAGTGCGCTTAATCAACCTTAAAATAAATAAATAAATAAATGAATAGATCTTCTTCTGAGTTCCTGCTGTGCTTAAATAAATATAAAGTGCAATTGTGTTTCTTGCAACATCTTGTTCCTATAGGACAGTGATGGCAAACCTTTTTTGAGCCCGAGTGCCCAAACTGAAATAAATACATTGGTTTTGTGTTGCAAAGTGCCAACCCAGCAATTTGCGAGAGAGAGGGGCGGAGAGGGAGGGGGCAGAAAGAGAGGGGCAGAGAGAAAGGGGGCAGAGATATGCTGAAAGAGAGAGGGAACAGAGAGAGGGAGAGGGGCTGAGAGGGAGGGGGCAGAGAGAGAGAGAGAGGGGTGTGAGAGATATGCTGAGAGAGAGGGGGGAACAGAGAGAGGTAGGGGGCTGAGAGAGAGGGAGGGGGAACAGAGAGAGAGAGAGGGGTGTGAGAGATTCTGAGAGAGGGGGAACAGAGAGAGGGAAGGGGGCTGGGAGAGGGGCTGAGAGAGAGGGGGGCAGCGAGAGAGAGGGGTGTGAGAGATATGCTGAGAGAGAGGGGGAACAGAGAGAGGGAGGGGGGCTGAGAGGGAGGGGGGACAGAGAGAGAGAGAGAGAGAGGGGTGTGAGAGATGCTGAGAGAGGGGGAACAGAGAGAGGGAAGGGGGCTGGGAGAGGGGCTGAGAGAGAGGGGGCAGCGAGAGAGAGGGGTGTGAGAGATATGCTGAAAGAGAGAGGGAACAGAGGGAGGGGGGCTGAGAGAGACGAAGGGGGCTGAGAGAGAGAGGGAGGGGTGTGAGAGAGATGCTGAGAGAGAGGGGCAGCAGAGAGAGGGAGGGGGCTGAGAGAGAGGAAGGGGGCTGAGAGAAAGAGAGGAAGGGGTGTGAGAGAGCTGCTGAGAGAGAGGGGCAACAGAGAAGGAGAGGGGCTGAGAGAGAGGGGTGTGAGATATGCTGAAAGAGAGAGGGAACAGAGAGAGGGAGGGGGGCTGAGAGAGAGGAAGGGGGCTGAGAGAGAGAGGGAGGGGTGTGAGAGAGATGCTGAGAGAGAGGGGCAACAGAAAGAAGGAGAGGGACTGAGAGAGATGGGTGTGAGAGAAATGCTAAGAGAGAGGGGAAACAGAGAGAGGTGGACACAAAGAGGGGGGACACAAAGAGGGGGGCTGAAAGAGAGGGATGGGGGGCTGAGAGGAGAGAGAGACCTCTAGCTCTGTCCTGGACCCTCTCCTGTGCCCACAGAAATGGCTCTGCGTGCCATAGGTTCGCCATCACTGCTATAGGATAAATAATTTGCTTAAACGGTGAGAACTTTTAAGTGAATATAAATATATAAATAATTCCAAGTCTGTGTTTAAAAACCTCTAGAATATAAATACGTGATTGAGCAGAAAATACGTTAAAACATGTGAAATAAATATACTGAGGTTCGGTTGCTTAGTCCACATACACCAGCCAATCTTCCCAAACGATTGGTCAGGTGTTTAAAATTAAGGACAAAGGCAAACCACACTATCCTCCTGATATAATCCACTAGCAAATATATATGCAACAACAGAGGGTTTTCTGCATGTAATATATCTGATCACATTAAGCTGTTTAAATCCTTACAGCAAATATCTAGAAATGAAACAATGAAGCAACTTCCATTTTCCTTATGTGTGGGGATTCATGTGCTGATATCCTTCAGTTAGGGATATTTCCTTTGCCTCCTGTCAGATTTCCGATCCACATAGAAAAAAAACAAAAGACAGACATACCATTGAGCAGCGCTGTGTAAGAAGTGTGGGGTGAGTGTGGGCTTCTAACTACTCACATGCACCCAGCGCTTTCTATTGCGGTAGCGGTTAACACAGTCGGACTTTGTGGGCTGCGTGCCCTGCTTCTCCTCAATGTGCTGTCACTAGGGTCCTTTCTCCCCACGCGTATCGTCACGGTCACGTGAATTTTTCAAGGGATGTCAGCCCTGGGACAGACGTGGAAGCTTTATAGCAACTGATTGCGCTCGGGTTGCCATAGTAACATGCAAATTTTAATCATCATGCTGTTTAGCATTCCGCCAAACTGGGTGCAGGAGTGGACGTGTTTTTAACTAGTTCCCTGCCAGATCTATATCGCTGGTTTAGATCAGAACTTTCATTTTATGTGTGGCCGCATGGCACAAGCCTGTGTTTTAAAATTATTTATAAGACACCTTTAATTATATTTAAAACCCCCTAATTCTGTTACTTAACAATATATATATATATATATATATATATATATATATATATATATATATATATATATATACATGTATGATACAGATATATAAATTATATATAAAAAAAATATAATAAATGAAAGAACATACAATAATAAAATTCCATATAAAAAAAATGAAAAATAGAACCACATAATTAGACATTTACAGCATAGAGGTATGCCGCTGACTACCTCCTCTTTTTTATATATCTTGGTCAGAAGAGCCCTTCAATATAGGAAGAAGTAAAGTTGCAATTCAGCAATACAATACAGGCAGATATAGAGTACAGGCAGAACAATTCCAGAGAAGGATATAGGAATGGGTGTATGCAGAGAATAGGTGCAGGAACTCCCCCCTTCTGAGTCCCACCCTTGCCTCCGCCCCCTGCCCACCTCTGAGCACCGTCTCTTGGCTCCACCTCCTACCTACCTCCCAGTACTGCCCCAAGTAACATTATGTGGTGCGAAATAATTTTGTATGGAATTTGTTCCAAGAAAAGCAGTAAAATAGATCCCCTGGAGCCAGCAACCGTAGACCCCCCCCCCCCCCCCCCCCAGCAAAAATAGATCCCCTCAGCAACAATGTACCCCACCCCAGCAACAGTAGATCCCCCCAGCAACAATGGGTCCCCTCAGCAACAATGCACCCCACCCCAGCAACAGTAGACCCCCCCCACCCAGCAACAGTAGACCCCCCCCACCCAGCAACAATAGGTCCCCTCAGAGACAATGCACCCCACCTCAGCAACAATAGGTCCTTCAAAATAATAGAGGTAATACTCTGATGGGGACAGTGATGTAAGGGGGGAGTCTGATGCGGGCACTGATGTAAAGGTGGGGGACACCGATGGGGTAAAAAAAAACGTAAGCAAAAAATTTCAATGTCTGTGTGCCAATGTATGGTAGGGACTTTTTTCTTTGTTTCATTAAAGTTCTTTCTCTTTTGTTCTGGATCATATCATGCTGATTACAAATAAAGCCCAATAAAACATTTCCCTTCATTAAAGTTCGATTCGTTCATTCATAAATGGATTTTTTATTTATTTTTTGTCAAAAATACACAATGTGGCCCTCATACTGAAGGGGGATACTGATTGTAAGGGGTGACCCTAATGAGTAGCGATGAGCCGAACACCCCCCCCCCCCCCGGTTCGATTCGCATCAGAACATGCGAACAGACAAATAATTTGTTCGAACGCGCGAACACCGTTAAAATCTATGGGACACGAACGTGAAAAATCTAATTTTAAAGGCTTACATGTAAGTTTTTGCCATATAAAATGTTTGGGGACCCGGGTCCTGCCCCATGGGACATGTATCAATGCAAAAAAAAGTTTTAAAAACTGCCCTTTTTTCTGGGAGCAGTGATTAATAATGCTTAAAGTGAAACAATAAAAGTGAAATATTCCTTTAAATATCGTGCCTGGGGGGTCCCCTTAGTCTGCCTGTAAAGTAATGCTTAAAGTGAAACAATAAAAGTGAAATATTCCTTTAAATATCGTGCCTGGGGGGTCCCCTTAGTCTGCCTGTAAAGTAGAGCATCTTTCCCGTGTTTAGAACAGTGCCACAGTAAAATTACATTTCTAAAGGAAAAAATGTCATTTAAAATTGCATGCGGCTGTAATGTATTGCCAGATCCCGGTAATATACATAAAAAGACCTTCAGGTCTGGTATGGCTATTAAGGGGAACTCTACGCCAAAATTAAAAAAAAATGGCGCGGGGTCCCCCCAAATTCCATACTAGACCCTTATCTGAGCACGCAACCTGGCGGGGCGCAGGAAATGGGGGGGGGGTCGAGGGAGCGCCCCACCTCCTGAACCGTACCAGAACACATGCCCTCAACATGGGGATTGTACTTTGGGGTCCCCCCCCAAAGCACCTTGTCCCCATGTTGATGGAGAAAAGGGCCTCATCCCCACAACCCTTGACCGGTGGTTGTGGGGGTTTTCAGGTGGAGGGCTTATAGGAATTTGGAAGCCCCCTTTAACAAGGGGACCCCCAGATCCCGCCCCCCATGGGTATGGGATACCCCTACTCATTCACCAAAAAAGTAAAAACGACAGCAGACAGTTTTTGACAAGTCCTTTATTTAAAAAAAAAAAAAAGTGTCAAGCGATGTAAATCCATCGTCAATCAAGGCGCCGACGGTCCCGAGGAAAAAAAACTGAAAAACTCTGCCTCCATGGAAGTTAAGGGGGAGACTCTGATGGAGACTCTGATTTAAGAAGGTCTCTAATGGGGACACTGATGTAAGGGAGGACTATAATGGGGACACTTCTAGGGGTGACTCTGATGGAGGCACTGATATAGGGGGGACACTGATGTAAGGGGGTCTGATGGAGACTCTGATTTATTAGGGACACTGATGTAAGGGGGGCCTCTAATCGGGACACTGTTGTAAGGGGTGACTCTGATAGAGACACTGATATGGGGGACACTGATGTAGGGGCAGCTCTGATGGGGACACTGCTGTAAGGGAGGACTTTAATAGGGACACTGTTGTTAGGGGTGATTCTGATGGGGCACTGATATCGGGCGACTCTGCTGGGAAACACTGATGTAGGGGCAACTTTGATGGGGACACTGCTGTAAGGGAGGACTATAACGGGGACACTGTTGTAAGGGGTGACTCTGATGGGAGCACTGATGTAAAGGAGGACTATAATGGGGACACTGATGTAAGGGAGGGCTCTGATGGGGACACTGATGTAAGGGAGGACTATAATAGGGACACTGATGTAAGGGGTGACTCTGATGGGGGTACTGATATGGGGGGACTCTGATGGGAACAGTGATATAGGAGGGACTTTGATGGGGACACTGATGTAAGGGAGGACTCTGATGGGGACACTTATGTAAGGGAGGACTATAATGGGGACACTGATGTAAGGGAGGACTCTGATGGGGACACTGAGGTAAGGGGGGCCTCCAATGGGGACACTGAGGTAAGGGGGGCCTCCAATGGGGACACTGTTGTAAGGGAGGACTATAATGGGGACACTGTTGTAAGGGGTAACTCTGATGGGGGCACTGATATAGGATGGACTCTGATGGGGACACTGATGTAAGGGAGGACTATAATGAGGACACTGATGTAAGGGAGGACTCTGATGGGGACACTGAGGTAAGGGGGGCCTCTAATGGGGACACTGTTGTAAGGGAGGACTATAATGGGGACACTGTTGTAAGGGGTAACTCTGATGGGACACTGATGTAAAGGAGGACTATAATGGGAACACTGATGTAAGAGGGGCTCTGATGGGGACACTGATGTAAGGGAGGACTATAATGGGGACACTGATGTAAGGGGTGACTCAGATGGGGCACTGATATAGGGGGGACTCTGATGGGGACAGTGATATAGGAGGGACTCTGATGGGGACACTGATGTAAGGGAGGACTCTGATGGGGACACTTATGTAAGGGAGGACTATAATGGGGACACTGTTGTAAGGGGTAACTCTGATGGGGGCACTGATATAGGGGGGACTCTGATGGGGACAGTGATATAGAAGGGACTCTGATGGGGATACTGATGTAAGGGAGGACTATAATGGGGACACTGTTGTAAGGGGTAACTCTTATGGGGGCACTGATATAGGGGGGACTCTGATGGGGACAGTGATATAGGAGGGACTCTGATGGGGACACTGAAAAAAGGGAGGACTATAAGGGGGATACTGATGTAAGGGAGGACTTTGATGGGGACACTGAGGTAAGGGGCCCTCCAATGGGGACACTGTTGTAAGGGAGGACTATAATGGGGACACTGTTGTAAGGGGTAACTCTGATGGGGGCACTGATATAGGGGTGACTCTGATGGGGACAGTGATATAGGATGGACTCTGATGGGGACACTGATGTAAGGGAGGACTCTGATGGGGGACACTGATGTAAGGGAGGTCTATAATGGGGACACTGATGTAAGGGAGGGCTCTGATGGGGACACTGATGTAAGGAGGGTCTGATGGAGATTTTTTGTAAGGAGGGCCTCTAATGGGTATACTGATGGGGGAACTGACCTAAGGGGGCACTCTGATGGGGGAACTGATATAGGGGAGGACACTGATGTAAGGAGGAACTCTGATGGGGACAGTGATGTGAGGGGGGTAAAATATACAATGTGGCCCCTCTAACTGAAGAGTCTAAAGCCCCCTGCCATGGGGTAAAATATACAATGTGGCCCCTCACACTGAAGAGTCTGGACCTTTGGAAGAACCCTGGTTGAGAAAGGCTGGACTATGTAGTGATACCATCTCTAAATGAATGACTTCAGGCACCAACCGCTGGAGTTTTGGGTGAGAGGGTTAAATTTGGCCATTTCTTTTTGGGGAACTGCAATCAGCTTGGTTTCGAGTCAGGATTCTGGCTGATGTCATTGACCAAGATATGGGCATGACCATTTGTGGTGCATGACGTCACCTGGGAAGCCCAAAAGCTTGTTTACAATGTGAACTAAGAGGGCAGTAAGCTGGCAGTACTGATACCGCCACTAAATGAATGATTTCAGGGTCCTACAGTCGGAGGTTTGATAAGTGGGAGCGCTGGTTAAATCTGACCATCTAGTTTGCCCATTCAGCTATGAAGAGCTTGGGTTTGGGTTGAACTCATGGTCAGCCCAAAGCTCATCTCCACTGAGCAACAGAAACTGTTCATTACTCAAAGAACTCCTGGTGACCTTTGGAAGAACCCTGGTTGAGAAAGGGCTGACTACGTTGTGATACCACCAATAAATTAATGACACCAACCGCTTGGGTGAGGGGTCAAATTCATGGTCCATTTAATTTTGGGGAACTCCAAACAACTTGGGTCAGAGTCAAATGTCTCTTGAACCCAAAGCTCATCCCGAATGAGAGACAGTAACTACTCAATTTTCAAGGAACCCGTAGAAACCTTTGGAGGAACCCTGGCTAAAGATGGCGGCTGGACTAGGCAGTAATATATTTCTCTCCCCCTTGGTGGGAGTGGAGATGACCCCATCTATAAGGATATACAGTACATACACACACAGCACAAGGCCGTGTTCACACTACGAGATGTTTCTCGGGGCTGCAGTTCCTCTGAGCTCCACAAGGTGGTGATCTTCTCACTTCTACCATAGAGACAGCAAATCTCTATGGAAGACAGGAAGTGATGTCAGATACAAACAGGAAGTGATGTCAGGTATAAATAAAAAGTTGGGCGAGAGGCGAGTCGGGAGGAAGTAGAGAGGAGACGTTGGTGGAACTGGCAGCAGAGGAGGTAATAAGATCTTATTTTATATTTACACCCAGTAACCCCCCCCCCGTCATGTCCGTCCTCTTCCTCCATAGTCACTGTGACGTCTTTTATCTCCAGCAGATGATGTTACACACATATTTAGTGTGGAAACCTAGATTAACCCCTTCAGGGGCAGAACATTCCCCTACTTACGGGGCCGGAACTTTTCACCAATTACGGGGCTAAAGGGGCCACCAGAGTACGCACATCCCCTTAACCAAAGGTTGGCTTTTTTGTAAGTTGGGTGGCTGTAAAGTGCCAACCCTCCTCCTCCCAGCCATCCATATATCCCGGGCTCTGCTGCCTCATCGGAGCACCCGGGACGTCCATGAGTGGAGGACAATCGGTGAACAGCCACTCGCCGATCATCTCAGCTAATGGACTTGCCAACTGGGCCAATTCCGACACTTCGCTCGTACATGTAAAAATCTACTTTTTATTTTGCTAGAAAATGACTTAGAACCCCCAAACATAATATATATATATATATATATATATATATATACTGTATATACTGGAGTATAAGCTGACCCGAATATAAGCACCTAATTTTACCACAAAAAAATGGAAAAACTTCTTGACTCGAGTATAAGCCTAGGGTGAGAAATGCGCAGCTACTGTAAGTGGAAAAGAGGGTCAACAATGCCCATTTGCCGCCTCACTGTGCCCATTTGCATGGCTCACTGTGCCCATTTGCCGCCATAAGTCCCCTGAACTTCAAACTTGGTAGTTAAGGGTTCCTAGATGCCCCCTAGCTGCAGCCAAAATTTGGGGTCTCTGGACCCAAAGGGTCCCAAAATGACATTGCTGCAGATGGACACAGTTGACCGACTTTGGGGCCCCGTATCTCAGGGCCACTTGGTGCTAGGAACCCCCGAATTTGGATATGTTGTAGTGTTGGTTCCACTGGGTTTGCACACCAAATTTAAGAGATACTGGGCCCCAAAGTCGGTTCGAAAAATTTCCCTCTGCTGCAGAAAAGTGCTTGACTTGAGTATAAGCCGAGGGGGGCATTTTCAGCATGTGCTGAAAAACTTGGCTTATACTCGAGTGTATATATATATATATATATGTGTGTGTGTGTGTGTGTGTGTGTGTGTGTATGTGTGTATATATATATATATATATATATATATATATATATATATATATATATATATATATATATATATATATATATATATATATATATATATATATATATATATATATATATATATATATATATATATATATATATATATATATAATTTTTTTTTTTTTTTTTTATTATTATTATTATTATTATATATTTTTTTTTTTTACCAGAGACCCTATAGAATAAAATATGGATGTTGAAATTTTTTGTCACGTGGCATTTACACAGCGTTTTTTCCGACGCAATTGTTTTTGTGTTTTGTTTTGTGGTTTTGTGAAAGCTGATGTTACGCTGATCGATACCTGACATGTCACGCTTTAAAATTGCGTCCGCTCGTGGAACGGCGACAAACTACGTTACCTAAAATATCTCCATAGGTGACGCTTTAAACGCCTTTGCAGGTTACCAGCGTAGAGTTGCTCAGGAGTAGGGATGGGCCCGGTGTTCGATTCGAATCGAACATTGGCCGTTCGTCCGCTCGTCGAGGGCAGAACTCTGAGGGCCGTTCGCATCAAATTCGTGTGATGCGAACGGTCCACAATGCACTGCGCCAGTCGCAGTGCATTGCTGGCTGATGATTGGCCAAGCATGCACTGTGACCCCGCATGCTTGGCAAATCATAGAGCCAGCGGCGAGGAGAGCAATAATTGGCCACAGGCAGGATGCCTGTGGCCAATTATAGCTCAGGGGGTTTAGTACACGCCCCACACTATATAAGGCTGCCGCGCCAGCGGCCTCGTGTAGTGTGTTCCGGCGTTGAGGAATAGTGACAGTGTACTGTACATGTACACACTATATGTGAATCATTTCTGTGTGGGGAAAGTGTAGGGATAGAGGAAAAATAGGCAGGGATAGTGTGTTCTTCTCAGTGCTGTTCTCTACCAATACAGCCATCTGCAGGAGTTACTGTGTGTGTGTGCTGTGTGAGTCTAGCACAGCACACTAAACCACCTCCCCCTGTATCTGCCCTTCTGCCCTGTTGTCATCTAAGACCGCCATCTGCAGGAGTAATGCCGCGTACACACGGTCGGAATTTTTCCATGGAAACAGTCCAATGGGAGCTTTTCAATGGATTTTCCGACCGTGTGTACGCCCATCTGTCTTTTTCTGTCTGAATTTCCGACGAACTTTGGATTGAGAACCTGTTCTCAATTTTTCCGACGAAAAACCTTTCTATCGGATTTTCCAATCGTGTGTATGCAATTCCGACACGCAAAATTCCGACGCATGCTCGGAAACAATTCGACGCATGCTCGGAAGCATCAAACTTCCCTTTTATAGTGCTGTCAAATGTGTTTTATGCCGCTGTGTTACTGACCATCGGAATTTGGTGTGACCGTGTGTAGGCAAGACAGTTTGAGCGAAATTCCGTCGGAATTCCGACGGGAAAACCATCAGAGCTTTTTCCAACGAGAATTCCGACCGTGTGTACGCGGCATTAGTGTGTGTGTGCTGTGTGAGTCTAGAACAGTACACTAAACCACCTCACCCTGTATCTGCCCTTCTGTCCTGTTGTAATCTAAGACAGCCATCTGCAGGAGTTAGTGTGTGTGTGCTGTGTGACTCCAGCACAATATACACTACCCAATAGCTGTTTTTCTCATCTCCCTGCAGGCTATTACAATGTCTGGAAGACCAACAAGGAGAGGCAGACAGTCACGAGCCAAGAGGGCAAGCAGGCACTGTGTCTAGAGACAACAGTGCTGGTCGTGGACGTGGTGCATCGTCATCAGCACGTGGCCATGGGACACGCTTGTCCTTATTTTCGGCAGCTGGACATGTTGAGCCGCATCATGCCGAAGGCTTGGTAGAGTGAATGACCAAGCCCTCCTCATCCTCCTCATCCTCTCTCACGCTGGCTCAGGGTACTGGCAAAGCAGCTGCCAACGCGTACTCAATGTCATCAGGCACCCCTTCCCTAGACCCACTATGTCCTCCTGAGGAGTCCCCCGAACTGTTGGAGCACAGTGTTGGGTACATGCTCCAGGAGGATGCCCAGCGTTTTGAAGGCTCTGATGATGATACCCAGCTAGAGGAAGGCAGTAGCGTGAGCGCAGAGAGAGGGGATGCTCAAGGACAGCAATCTGGCAGTCATGTTCCACCAGCTGCTGCTTACTGCCAGGTTTGCTCCAGTGGTGAAGAGTGAGGGGATGATGAGGTCACTGACTCCAGGTGGGTGCCTGAACGGAGAGAGGAGGAGGAGGAGGCGGCACATCTCCAATGAGGCAGGATGCCCTCGGGGGGCCAGCTTGAGGCCAGCACACCAACTGAATCACATAGCAGAGCTCCGCCTGTGCAGGGCACTGCCTCTGCACGTTATTACAAAAGTTCTTTGGTGTGGGCCTTTTTTGAGACGAGTGCATCAGATCGCACCACTGCTATTCGCAACATATGTCTCAAGCGTATCTCGCGTGGCCAAACATCAGCCGCTTGGGCACCACAAGCATGACCAGACATATGTTGACCTGCCATGCAGCTCATTGGCAAGCGCACCTTAAAGACGCATACGGAAGAACAGAGCGGACCTCTCCTTGCTCCTCATCAGCTGAAAGCTGCACTGAGAGGAATGAAGGTGTAGAATTAGGTGTGTCACAGCCAAGTACTTGCGGGCACTCTGCTAGCAGTACACCGACGTCCGATTGTACCAGGCAAATTTCCCTGCCCCAGCTGCTGGACCGTCAAAAGAAGTTCACTCCCAGCCATCCACATGCCCAGCGGCTGAATGCTAGCTTGGCTAAATTGCTAGCACTTCAACTGCTGCCTTTTCAGTTGGTAGACTCGGCACCCCTTCCGTGAGTTTGTTCAATGTGCGATTCCTCAGTGGCAGGTTCCCAAACGCCACTTTTTCTCACGGAAGGCGATTCTGGCTCTCTACCGGCATGTGGAAGGCAATGTCTTGGCCTCACTGGACAGGGCGGTCAGCGGTAAGATGCATATTACCGCCGACTCATGGTCCAGCAGGCATGGACAGGGACGTTACCTGTCTTTCACGGCCCATTGGGTCACTCTTTTGGCAGCTGGAAAGGATGCAGGACAAGGTGCAGTAGTGTTGGAGGTTGTTCCGCCACCACGCCTCAAATTCTACTACTGGTTGTGACACATCTCTCTCCTCCACCCCCTCCTCTTCTTCTTCCTCCATGGCCTCTTCAAGTGCTCTGTCCTTGGAACCAGCGGTGCTCCGTAGGCTTCCATGGGGCTACGCAAGTACGCAGGCAAAAATATGCCATGCCGTGCTTGCGCTGGTGTGTTTGGGGGACAGGAGCCACACTGGGGCAGAGGTTCTGTCAACCGAGAGGTGGTTGATGCCACACCAGCTTAAGCCAGGAATGGTGGTTTGTGACAATGGCACCAACCTCCTCTCCGCCCTGCGACAGGGACAACTGACCCATGTGCCCTGTATGGCTCACGTCCTTAACCTGGTGGTGCAGCGGTTCTTGGGCAGGTACCCAGGCTTACAGGATTTCCTGAGGCAGGCCAGGAAAGTCTGTGTGCATTCCGATCATATAATGCCAGTGCTCGGCTGGCTGAGCTGCAAAAGGAGTTGAACCTGCCCAAGACCCGCCTTATATGTGACATGCCCACCAGGTGGAACTCAACGTTGGCCATGCTGCAGCGACTGCACAAGCAGCAGAGGGCCATCAATGAGTACCTGTGCGACTACGGCACCAGGACAGGGTCAGGGGAGCTCAGATTTTTTTCCCCACGCCAGTGGAGCATGATCAGGGATGCATGCACTGTCCTGTCACCATTTGAGGAGGCCACGAGGATGGTGAGCAGTGACAGTGCATGCATCAGTGACACTGTACCCTCTTGTCCACCTGTTGGAGCATACGCTGCGTGGAATAATGGACAGGGCACTTGAGGCAGAACAGAGGCAGGAAGAGGAGGACTTCCTTGCCTCTCAAGGCCCCCTTTATCCAGACAGTGTTCCTTCTCTCCCACCCATCACACAGGAAGAGGAGGAGGAGGAGGAGGATTATGTCAGCATGGAGGTGGAGCCTGGCACTCAGCATCAGCAGCAGCAGCAGCAGCAGTCTTTAGGGATGATTTACAGTCCCAAGAAACCATGGACTTGTACGTGGCTGGGAGGAGGTGGCTGCGGATCATGTCGTCCTCGGTGACCCAGAAGACTCCGGACCGAATGCCTCAGCTAACCTACGTTGCATGGCCTCCCTGATCCTGCAAAGCCTGCAGAAGGATCCTTGTATTCTTCGGATCAAGAAGAGGGACCATTACTGGCTGGCCACTCTCCTTGATCCGCGGTACAAGGGTAAGGTTGCGGACCTTATCTTGCCGTCGCAGAGGGAGCAGAGGATGAGACATCTGCGGGAGGCCTTGCGGAAAGGTCTGTGCAACGCGTTCCCAGAGACTGGGAGGTTACAAACTCCTGGTCCTGGACAACGAGTTGCTGAGTCTTCGGTCAGTAGCAGAAGGAGCGGTGGGGAAGGTGGACGTCTGACTGATGCGTTCAGACAATTTTTTTAGTTCAGACAATTTTTTAGTCCGCAGCCCCAAGGTATGATCGATTCCAGCAACCATCGCCAGCGTCTGATATACATGGTGCAGGAATACCTAGGGGCAAGGTCAGACTTGGACACCTTTCCCACCGAAAATCCTCTGGCTTACTGGGTCTTGAGGATGGATCACTGGCCAGAGCTTGCACAGTATGCAATTGAGCTACTGGCCTGTTCTGCATCCAGCGTTCTTTCGGAACGCACATTTAGTGCTACTGGAGGCTTTGTCACCGATCACAGGGTGCGCCTGTCCACCGACTCAGTTGATCGACTGACCTTTATAAAGATGAATCAGTCTCGGATCACCACCAGCTACCAAGCACCTGAAGCTGATATAACAGAATAATTTATTTTGAAATGTCACATCCTTTCAAGACTGCCTATGCTGATGCTGAGTGACTGTCCTGTTATGTTGACTGACTATCCTCTTCTTCCTCAATGATAGCTTGGAAGAACATTTTTGTTTCTGGGTGCCACCACCAGTGGCTAAGGCCCAATTTTTCAGCCCCTGTATAACAGGGGCTTGTAATTACAATTTTTTTATGCAATGCTTTGCAACAGGTCTCATTGCTTTGCTCCAAGTACAGTATCTGTGAGGGGTTGCAGTGTTGTGGCACCAGCACCAGTGCCTAAGGCCCAATTTTTCAGCCCCTGTTTAACAGGTGCGTGTAATTACAATTCTTGATCTAATAATTCACAGCAGGGCCCATTCCTGTGCCCACCAAGTGTAACTGTGAGGGCTTACAGTGTTGTAGCACCACCAGCACAACCAAACGCCCAATTTTTCCTAACACTGTTCAACAATGGCATGTAATTACAATTCCTGATATAATAATTCACAGCAAGGCTCATTCCTGCGCCCACCAAGAGTAGCTGTGAGGGCTTACAGTGTTGTGGCAACACCAACATCTAATGGGGCAAATTTCTGCAGAGTATATACGGCAGGCCCCTACTTTCAAACATCCAACTTAGAAACGACTCCTACTTGCAAACGGAAGGAGAAAATAGGAAGTGAGAGGAAATCTACCCCTAGGAAGAGAAATTCTATCCTGTTAGATTTAATTTGAGAAAAAGGTGTCTCCTCTCTACTGATGCTTTATCAACAATCCTTGTTTCAATAAAAACCCCACTTTTCCAAAAACATTTGTCATTGGGACGGAAAGTGAGGTGAAATGTTCTGAACAGGTGCGCAGACAGCAAAACCAATATTACAGGGGCAAATTTACCTGTTCAAAATTACAAACAGATTCTACTTAAGAACAAACCTACAGTCCCTGTCTTGTTTGCACCGCCTGTATACTGCTGTTCAGAGTATATAGGGTTGTAGGTATAGGGTTTTATTTTGGGTGCTGGCACTTTAAATCTTTTTTTATTATTTTATTTTTTTCCCCCAAAATTTTTTTGGGATTAACTTTATTGCTATCACAAGGGGTGAACAACATTCCTTATGATAGCATGGGCCGTGACAGGTACTCTTTATGGAGAGATCTGGGGTCTGTTAGAGATTGGAGCCTTGCAGCCGGAGTTCTGGCAATTATCCTGATTAGCCGGCAACTCCGCCCAAGAGTCGTAAAGTTCCTCTTAGGATGCACAAAAATTCTGGATGGCCGCACTCTGTAAAATTTCAATTTGGAATTTTTGTGCCTCCTAGTCTTCAGGTGATGATCTGGGCATTGCACCTGAGACCAGAATAACGAGAGAGACCATATAGCCGACCCACCTAGAGCCGAGACCATTTGTGTAGGAAGTTCCCCGTCCTGGACATCATGATGACCCTCCACTGACCTCACAGCACTGCCTCAGAGCAAACAAGTCACAGGAAGGATCATATTTATCATTCCTTGTCTGCAGATCTAAAACTAATGTGTTTGTGATCCGGCAGACCAAGAGGGTCCATGAAAATGTAGAAAACAGTCCAAACTACATGTGTTCCCATGGGGGTAGTAGTTCCTAAATGTGCAGCAACCCTCCTATTACCCCCTCACATTCTGATATTGTGTGACCAATACCATCCAAATAATTCTTACTTTATTTTCCCAAAGTTATTCGTCTACAAGGAGACCTGTATAGATCAAATGACGGCACCAATGAGGATGGAGGAGGACCGGAGTCACATGACTGAGAAGATACTAAACTTCACCCTGGAGATCATCTACCTGCTGACCGGAGAGGTGAGGAGGATTCTGGGAGGTCACATGACATCACTCTTATCTCTATTAATAAAACACAGACCTGACCGGAGAGGTGAGGAGGATTCTGGGAGGTCACATGACATCACTCTTATCTCTATTAATAAAACACAGACCTGACCGGAGAGGTGAGGAGGATTCTGGGAGGTCACATGACATCACTCTTATCTCTATTAATAAAACACAGACCTGACCGGAGAGGTGAGGAGGATTCTGGGATTCTAACATGATATTCCTATTGGTTCCCCAATACAGAGATTTCCTCTTGTGAAGTCAGGTGATCATATGACCATCACAGTGCCTCCATGTGACTCCCTAAAACCTGAGAGACACAACATGGAGAAGATTCTAAAAGTCACCAAGAAGATGATGGAGCTGCTGACAGGAGAGGTGAGGAGGATTCTGGGAATTCTGGGACATTATCCAGTAACAGACAAGGGATGTGTCTGGATGGTGACTGTATCATTGTGTGTGTCAGGTTCCTATAAGGTGTCAGGATGTCACTGTCTATTTCTCCATGGAGGAGTGGGAGTATTTAGAAGGACACAAGGATCTCTACAAGGACGTCATGATGGACAATCAGCCGCCCCTCACATCACCGGGTAAGAGGAGACTTTATTGTAAAGGAGAGAGCAGTACGGAGGCTCCACCTAGATCCCCCATCATCTGATAAACACATAGAAACAATGTATTCAGTCAGTGTGTGTGTTTCCTACAGATGGATCCAGTAATGGGAACCCACCAGAGAGATCCCCCCGTCCTCTGGATTCCCGGGATCCCACACAGGAAGGTCACACCATCCCCCACCATCATCAGGTAGATGAGGAACAATTATTTGTAGTTTTGATTTATACACAGCATGTCTGTTATAATTAATGTTTTATTATATATTCAGAGTCAAATCCTCTGGGATTATAATATTCTTGTTAAAGAAGAGTTTCAAGAGGAGGATGAGGAGTATGGAGTGATGGAGGCACCTTCTGAAGGACACAAGGATATGATGGAGCCACCTAATACCAGGAACCCACCAGAGAGATGTCTCCGTCCTCTGTATTCCCGGGATTCAACACAGGAAGGTCATACCATCTCTCACTGTTACAAGGTTGGTCAGATGGAGCATCTAGTACCCAAAAGTGACTTCTGAAGATGAATGAATTCTATATAAGATGATATTTTCTCTCCTTTTCTTGGTTTAGAGTGGAGATCCAATCGATATAGAATTTGAGGTTAAATCGGAAGAAGAAGAAGAGAGGTATGTGAGGGATGATCAGCAGTCTATGGAGGAGGATGGAATAATAAGGATAATTATAGAGGAGGACACTCCTACAGAGATCAGCACAGGTGGGTCTTCTTCCTCCGGTATTCTTCTCCCTCTGGTCGTCTTCTTCTTCCTCCGGTGTTCTAATCCGATCGGTAGTCGTTGTCTTCTTCCTCCACTGTTCTTCTCCCTCAGGTCGTCTTCTTCTTTCTTCAGTGTTCTAATCCCTCCGGTCGTCTTCTTCCTCCACTGCTCTAATCCCTCCGGTCGTCTTCTTCCTCCACTGCTCTAATCCCTCTGGTCGTCTTCTTCTTCCTCCGGTGTTCTAATCCCATCGGTAGTCGTCGTCTTCTTCCTCCGCTTCTTCCTCTGGTGTTCTTTTCCCTCCGGTCTTCTTCTTCTTCCTCCCCTTCTTTCTCCGGTGTTCTAATCCCTCTGGTCATCTTCTTCTTCCTCCACTGTTTTTCTCCCTCAGGTCGTCTTCTTCTTTCTTCAGTGTTCTAATCCCTCCGGTCGTTTTCTTCCTCCACTGCTCTAATCCCTCTGGTCGTCTTCTTCTTCCTCCGGTGTTCTAATCCCATCGGTAGTCGTCGTCTTCTTCCTCCACTTCTTCCTCTGGTGTTCTTTCCCCTCCGGTCTTCTTCCTCTTACTCCCCTTTTTTCTCCGGTGTTCTTCTCCCTCAGGTCGACGTCTTCTTTCTCCGGTGTTCTAATCCCTCTGGTCATCTTCTTCTTCCTCCGGTGTTCTTCTTCCTCTGCTTCTTCCACCGGTGTTTTTCTCCCTCTGGTCGTCGTCTTCTTCTTCTTCCTCCCAGGCTTCTTCTCCCTCTGGTCGTCTTCTTCTTTCTCCGCTGTTCTTCTCCCTCTGGTCGTCTTCTTCTTTCTCCGCTGTTCTTCTCCCTCTGGTCGTCTTCTTCTTTCTCCGCTGTTCTTCTCCCTCTGGTCGTCTTCTTCTTTCTCCGCTGTTCTTCTCCCTCTGGTCGTCTTCTTTTTCCTCCGGTGTTCTAATCCCTCTGATCGTCTTCTCCTTCCTCCGGTGTTCTAATCCCTCTGATAGTCTTCTTCTTCCTCCGGTGTTCTAATCCCTCTGATAGTCTTCTTCTTCCTCCGGTGTTCTAATCCCTCTGATTGTCTTCTTCTTCCTCCGGTGTTCTAATCCCTCTGATCGTCGTCTTCTTCTTCCTCCGGTGTTCTAATACCTCTGATCGTCTTCTTCTTCCTCCGGTGTTCTAATATCTCTGATAGTCTTCTTCTTCCTCCGGTGTTCTTCTCCCTCTGGTCGTCTTCTTCTTC
Organism: Lithobates sylvaticus; assembly: GCA_028564925.1. Classification (NCBI taxonomy): domain Eukaryota; kingdom Metazoa; phylum Chordata; class Amphibia; order Anura; family Ranidae; genus Lithobates; species Lithobates sylvaticus. The sequence continues at coordinate 593,401,157 of CM053028.1, read as the reverse complement.
CTCCGTTGTTCTAATCCCTCCGGTCGTCTTCTTCTTCCTCCGGTGTTCTAATACCTCTGGTCGTCTTCTTCTTCCTCCGGTGTTCTAATCCCTCTGATCGTGTTCTAATCCCTCTGGTCGTCTTCTTCCTCCACTGCTCTAATCCCTCTGGTCATCTTCTTCCTCCTCCGGTGTTCTTCTCCCTCTGGTCGTCTTCTTCTTCCTCCGGTGTTCTAATCCCATCGGTAGTCGTCGTCTTCTTCCTCCGCTTCTTCCTCTGGTGTTCTTTTCCCTCCGGTCGACGTCTTCTTTCTCCGGTGTGCTAATCCCTCTGGTCATCTTCTTCTTCCTCCGGTGTTCTTCTTCCTCCGCTGTTCTTCTCCCTCTGGTCGACTTATTTTTCCTTCGGTGTTCTAATCCCTCTGGTCATCTTCTTCTTCCTTCGGTGTTCTTCTTCCTCCGGTCGTCGTTTTCTTCCTCTGATGTTCTAATCCCTCCGGTCATCGTTTTCTTCTTCCTCCGCTTCTCCCTCCGGTGTTCTTCTCCCTCCGTTTTTCTTCTCTCTCCGGTCACCTTTCTCCGGTACCTCCGCCAACCCCTTGAAAATAAAAAAGCAATCCTCCTCCAATGCTGGGTCCCGCCGACCTGTCTGCTCTGTTATATAAGAAATGTCCAACTATGGGGCGTGGCCGTCAGATGGCATAATCTGGAGACCCCGCCCCCTTGTGACTTCACGGACACATCATGCCCCCAGCAGCTGACAGCTGATGACTCATCCTCTGTTAAGGACGCTGTGGCCGGCTTCCCGGCCTGCTCCTTAGTAACCGGCTATATACAGTGAATGTAAAGAAAATAAAAAACGTGGTAAAAAAGCACTGCAGAAACGCTCAAAAGCAACATGCATAAATGTGAATTGAGAGGGAACGTGCAGACTTCAGTAACAGTCAGGGGATGGTGAGCTCACTCACCCAAGGATGGAGGCTCAGGCATCGGCACCTTTCAGCCACAATGTATCTTCAGACTGCTGGGCTTCAAATTTCGCACCTACACATCCATTTTCTGAGGCACACCAGCCTGAGATTGGAGTGACACAGAGGGGTAGGGATGGGAGGAGCAGATTGACCCCTCTCTTCTCTCCCATCCATTTCCTCTCCCGACCGCGTGGGGGTGCTGGCTTTGGACAGTGTGAGAGAGCGTGTCGCAGACACTCAACTTAGACAACTTCAGCCATTGGCTACCCTGGTGATTAGGGTGTGCCCAAGTACACCCAGCCTGTGAGCACACCTATGCACTTGGCACAGTTACTTATGGAGTCATAGCCTAGTCTGAATAACATGTCCGGGTTTCCGTCAGCCTGAAAGCCGGACACGTGATTCAAAACCTGACTGTCCAGGTAAATTCCGGACAGGTGGCAACCCTATTCCTGGTGTTTTTACCAACCAGCAGCGAATCCCTCAAGTGCATTCTCAGGCCTGGCTCTCCAAGGGGTGTGACCGATGGCAGTGTCAGATCCCACAATAATCGCTGTAACGAGTCTGACTGTTAGGAATTGTCTGTCACGGCAGACAGGAATATTTCAGAGATTTACGCTGCAGTAGGGCTCTTCAAAGAGACGGAAGTTCTTTAAGTTCTGCTTTAGAACAAATAGAGATAGGCTTATCGTTCATCACTAACATTTTATGTGATAAAAGACAAAGAAAAGGGTGAAGAAAAATATTTACAGAAAAAGATAGTGCACCAAAAAAGAGACAATAATACAACGGCAAACCAATAAAAAAATACATCACAAAGTCCTGGGTTCCTCAGGTTCCGGCAGAGTTCAGTCAAGGGAATATAAAATCAAGCCAACATTTTTAAGTCATTGGCCCTCAAGAAAAATGCCACTTGGTAGATGTTCTTCGTCTTGTTGGTAAAAAAAAGAGCTGTAAAGCTGCATGTAAGTGCCCCCTAGTGACCGGAGGTTGTTGTCCCTTCCTCTAGGTAAGTTCCCTAGCAAGCCACAACTACCATTTTTTTTTTTTTTCATGTTATACAAGCTGAGCAAACAGGGATCCGGCTCTATTTAGCATGTTAGGAGGGGATGTGTGTAACTCCAGGCCCTTTACTAGCTCCACATCACTAATTTAAATTAAAGGCAAGGGCCACGCGTTTCACATGAACATTTGCAAGGCCATGCTAAACTCGTGGTTCCGGGCTGGGTCTGGGGAAGATGGCAATGAGTGATAGAGGGGGTGGGGACACTCGTCCTATAATCCCCTCTCATCGTTTCCTCACTCTCTGACCTCTGGTGGGGCTCAGCCCCGCTGTTATTCATGACTAAATCATGGACTAAATAAGGAAGTGCAGGACTTCTTGTGTTGGGAAGATGGCAATGAGTGATAGAGGGGGAGGGGACACTCGTCCTATAATTCCCTCATCACTGTCACTCCTATAAAAGACAGTTCTCGTTGTTTCCTCACTCTCTGACTGTGACAGATCTTGGATACCCCAGCTGGGCACCTCCGCCAGACCTGATCAGAGGACCCATTTACTAGTTACCTTGAGGGGGGAATTGTAAGATCCTCAGAGACAAAGCTGCCTGATGTGGGCGGAGTCCTGGTTTAGGGGAACCAATCAGCTCATGTCTAGTAATAATCTTTGTATTTCTATTTTAGTAGATGGACGGGAGATGAGGAAAACCTCAGAGGATTGTCTCACTTTGTCTCCAGACTGTAAAGTAGAAGATGAGGACATCACACAGTATAGTCCAGGAGAAAACCCGACTACCTCAAATGTCCATCCGGCACCACACAGTGTAGATGGACCATCGTATTCCTCTTATCCCGAGGAACCTCAGACTGTGCGGGACGGTGCCGGACCATCGTATTCCTCTTATCCTGAGGAACCTCAGACTGTGCGGGACGGTGCCGGACCATCGTATTCCTCTTATCCTGAGGAACCTCAGACTGTGCGGGACGGTGCCGGACCATCGTATTCCTCTTATCCTGAGGAACCTCAGACTGTGCGGGACGGTGCCGGACCATCGTATTCCTCTTATCCTGAGGAACCTCAGACTGTGCGGGACGGTGCCGGACCATCGTATTCCTCTTATCCTGAGGAACCTCAGACTGTGCGGGACGGTGCCGGACCATCGTATTCCTCTTATCCTGAGGAACCTCAGACTGTGCGGGACGGTGCCGGACCATCGTATTCCTCTTATCCTGAGGAACCTCAGACTGTGCGGGACGGTGCCGGACCATCGTATTCCTCTTATCCTGAGGAACCTCAGACTGTGAGGGACGGTGCCGGACCATCGTATTCCTCTTATCCTGAGGAACCTCAGACTGTGCGGGATGGTGCCGGACCATCGTATTCCTCTTATCCTGAGGAACCTCAGACTGTGCGGGACGGTGCTGTACTTCCAACAGATAACAGGTTTTCATGTACTGAGTGCGGGAAGCAATTTCTATTTAAATCCGGCCTTAATGAGCATAAAAGATCTCATACAAGTGAGAAGACTTGTTCCTGTCCTGAGTGCGGGAAAAGTTTTTCAAAAAAGTACCGTCTTTACAGACATCAGATGTTTCATTCAGGTAAGAAGACCTATTCCTGTCCTGAGTGCGAGAAAAGTTTTCTTCATAAAGCCTCCCTATTCAAACATCAGAGGTCTCACAAGGGTGAGAAGCCGTATTCCTGTTCTGAGTGCGGGAAACGTTTTTTCCAGAAGTGCGATCTTTACAGACATCAGAGAACTCACACAGGTGAAAAGCCGTATTCCTGTCCTGAGTGCGGAAAGTGTTTTTCAAGGACGTCCAATCTTTACACGCATCAGAGATTGCACATGGGGGTGAAGCCGTATGCCTGTTCTGAGTGCGGGAAATGTTTTTTAAAAAAGGCAGACCTTGTCACACATCAGAGATCTCACACGGGGGAAAAGCCGTATTCCTGTCCTGAGTGCGGGAAAAGTTTTTCAAACACAACCAATTTCTACAGACATCAGAAAACTCACACAGGTGAGAAGTCACATTCCTGTCCCGAGTGCGGGAAATGTTTTTCAAGCAAGTCCAATTTTGACAGGCATCAAAAATCTCACACAGGGGAGAAGCCTTTTTCCTGTCCTGAGTGCGGAAAATGTTTTTCACAGAAGTCCCATCTTTACAAACATCTGAAATCTCACACTGGGGAGAAGCCGTATTCCTGTCCCGAGTGCGGGAAGTGTTTTTCACAGGATTCACATCTTTATAAACATCTGAAAACTCACACGGGGGAGCAGCTGTATACCTGTCCTGAGTGCGGGAAATGTTTTACAGAGAAGTCTCGTCTTTATAGACATCAGCTTTTGCACTTGGATAGGAAGACCTATTCCTGTCCTGAGTGTGAGAAAACTTTTCTCCATAAATCCTCCCTATTCAAACACCGGAGATCTCACACGGGGGAGAAGCCGTATTCCTGCTCTGAGTGCGAGAAAAGCTTTTTCCAGAAGTGCGATCTTTTCAGACATCAGAGAACTCATACGGGAGAGAAGCCATATTTCTGTCCTGAGTGCGGAAAATGTTTCTCAAGGACCTCCAGTCTTTACAAACATCAGAGATTGCACATGGAGGAAAAGACACTTTCCTGTCCTGAGTGAGGGAAATGTTCCTCACTGAAGTCCTGTCTTCCTGTACATCAGGGGGTCCCACACAACCCTCGAGGTATATTAGTGAGTGCGGGAAATGTCTTGTATATGAATGTTGCTGGACATGTGGGGAAGAAGCACACCCTGATATACACCTCAGATATACTCCATGGCTGATCTTTATCGTGGAAGAAACAGTTGATAAGGAGATCAGAGATCACCAAAGACATGGATGAAGTGTTGTACCGTGTCGGCCATTGATAGCAGGAGAAAAATAAAAATGGAGTCATTCCCTCTCATTGGCTGAGTACATTTTGTGGTGTAAATTCTTGCAAGAGGTCTGTTTTCTCAAGTCGTCTTCCTGGACGAAACGCGTTAACCCCACCACTTAAAAGGCGATCCTCTAGGCCTTTTAAAATAAAAATGGAGTCATTACCTCACATTTTGTGGTACGGAGACTTAGACCTCTTACAAGAGAATAATAGACCTCTAAGTCTCCGTACCACAAAATGTACTCGGCCAATGAGAGGTAATGACTCCATTTTTATTTTAAAAGGCCTAGAGGACCGCCTTTTAAAGCGGAAGTAAACCCATCGATTTAACAGTTTAAAAAAAAAAGGCATGCCGGGAATGTTAACTGCACATTGGCTGTGCTCTCAACCAAACAGTCAAACCATCCAATGGCTGGTGTCATAACGGATCACATGTGCAGCACTGTGGCAGTTGAAGATTAAACAGAGGCAAAGATGGCAGCTTCCTTTGCTGAAAACGATAGGGGGGTTTACTTCCACTTTAAGTTTTGGGGTTTACGTGTTTTGCCCTGGAAGACGACTTGAGAAAACAGACCTCTTACAAGAGAATAATAGACCTCTGTTTTCTCAAGTTGTCTTCCAGGACGAAACACGTAAACCCCACCACTTAAAAGGCGACCCTCTAGGCCTTTTAAAATAAAAATGTAGTCATTACCTCTCATTGGCTGAGTACATTTTGTGGTACGGAGACTTGCAAGAGGTCTGTTTTCTCAAGTCGTCTTCCAGGACGAAACACGTAAACCCCACCACTTAAAAGGCGACCCTCTAGGCCTTTTAAAATAAAAATGTAGTCTTTAACCTTTCATTGGCTGAGTACATTTTGTGGTACGGAGACTTGCAAGAGGTCTGTTTTCTCAAGTCGTCTTCCAGGACGAAACACGTAAACCCCACCACTTAAATAGCGGGCCTCTAGGGCTTTTAAAATAAAAATGGAGTCATTACCTTCTCATTGAGTACATTTTTGTGGTGGAAGATTTCATAAAAACTTTTAGTTTTTAGGGATTTATTTATAAAAAAGGTTTTGGATGAATGGCAATTGGAAAATGTAAAATCCGGGCAACAAATGGAGTGACAAACTCTTAGGCTGCGTACACACGAGCAGATTTTCCGTCAGAAAGATCTTGGTTGATTTTTCAGACGGAATTCCGCTCAAGCTTGGCTTGCATACACGCGGTCACACAAAAGTTCGCGGAACTTTTGACCGTCAAGAACGCGGTGACGTACAACACTACGATGAGCCGAGAAAATTAAGTTCAATGCTTCCGAGCATGCGGAGGAATTTTGCGCTTCGGAATTGGTACAGACGATCGGAATTTCCGATCTGAACTTTTTCCGACCGAAAAATTGAGAACCTGCTCTCAATCTTTTCCCGGCGAGAACTCGGCCAGCAAAAGTCCGATGGAGCTATACACACGGTCGCATTTTCCGACCAAAAGCTCTCATCGGTCTTTTGCTGGCCGGATTTCCGATCGTGTGTACGGGGCATTACTGTTTATTTGCTGAATACAATGATTTCCTATGATAATCAGTTCCATCTAGTGGTCATAATGTGATTTTTCCTGATGGAGTCGATTTTTGAAAAATACCTCCATTATGGCCACTAGATGGAGCTGATGATCTTCTAGAAAAAAACATTCCCCTCTGGGTGATAAATGTACATTACGGGATTTGAGTAAACTTTGTAGCCGATTCCTTTTCTTTTTTTGCTCTGTAGAAATAGATGTTTGCTTCACTATGTCCAATGGGAGGAGCTCTATCAATGTTCCAATGAGGAAAGCTGCTGGGTCTGCATCCCATTTCTCAATGGGAGAAGGACCCCCTTATATAAGTGGTCAGTGTAGTGGTCTCTTACATTGGTGTCCAGTAGGAGAAGGACCTCCTTATATCAGTGGTCAGTGTAGTGGCCCCATAATTTGGTGTCCAATGGGAGAAGGACCCCCTTATATCAGTGGTCAGTGTAGTGGTCCCTTACATTGGTGACCAATGGGAGAAGGACCCCCTTATATCAGTGGTCAGTGTAGTGGTCTCTTACATTGGTGTCCAGTAGAAGAAGGACCTCCTTATATCAGTGGTCAGTGTAGTGGCCCCATAATTTGGTGTCCAATGGGAGAAGGACCCCCTTATATCAGTGGTCAGTGTAGTGGTCCCTTACATTGGTGACCAATGGGAGAAGGACCCCCTTATATCAGTGGTCAGTGTAGTGGTCTCTACCATTGTTGTCCAGTAGGAGAAGGACCTCCTTATATCAGTGGTCAGTGTAGTGGTCCCTTACATTGGTGACCAATGAGAGAAGGACATTCTTGCATCGACTACAGTGGGAAGACCGCCCCCCTTACAGATCATTGATGTCAGTTGTTACTGAGAGACAGAAATTGTTCATTGCTCAAGGAACCCCTAGAGACCTTTGGAGGAACCCTGGCTGAGAAAGGCTGGACTAGGCAGTAATATACACTCACCTGCCTCCTTTTATTAAGTACACCTGTTCAATTGCTTGGTAACACAAATTGCTAATCAGCCAATCACATGGCAGCAACTCCCTCCATTTAGGCATCTAGATGTGGTGAAGACGACTTGCTGAAGTTCAAACCGAGCATCAGAATGGGGAAGAAAGGGGATTGAAGTGACTTTGAAACGTGGCATGGTTGTTGGTGGCAGACGGGCCGGTCTGAGTATTTCTGGGATTTTCACACACAACCATCTCTCGGGTTTACAGAGAATGGTGGGAAAAATATTGTGAGCAGCAGTTGTGTGTGTGTGTGTGGATAATTTCTCGAAATTTTTGGTTTCAGTACCAGTCCAGTTGGGTTGCACTGGGTTCTCCTTGACCGCAGGTGTCGCTGTCACCGCCGGCAAGAGTATAAACAAAGTCTGGCTGGATGCATTGAATGCCACTTATCTCTCGGAACCAGCCCAGTGGGAGGGTTTTCCTGCTGTGCCTTCTGGGGGGTGGTATTTAAGGTACCGACGCCACGTGTGGCAAAGATTTTTTTTTCTGTCTGTTTGGTTCTGGTGGTCCTCCTGAACCAGCCCCATGGCCCTCCTGGCCTGGGGTGCGGAACTTTGCATCCTGTGTCTCGGGGCTTGCTGGCCCGAGGCAACGCAACTGCAGGGATAGGCCTGAGCGAATTTCGGAGCCTACTGATCCAGGGATGGTCCGGTGCCGTCTCATCTGAAGGGAGAGGCCCAGCAACTGAGGAACCCCAGGGGAGGACACTTTCAGGAGAAGACCGTGCGCAAGGCTGGTTTCTCTGAAGGCGCCTGGAGACTTAGTTGAAGGACGCGACCTGGATCAACACTCATACAGTATCACCGGATCGGCTGAGAGAAACCGGTACCGTATGTCAGTTCTTTAAATTCATCCAAATCCCTCAGTGACGCTCATGTGTAACTCACAAGTCTGTGGCAGAGACTTTACCGAGCATCTCACCGGCTGCTGGGTCTAGTGAGAGAGGCATATCCGGGGGTTGTCTAATCCAGTTGGTGGAACAGTTTTATCCTCTGGATTCTAATATCTTCACTGTACAATTTAAGTGCCTGAACTCCCCCCTAACCCTCTACCCCGCATTGAGAGACTTTGTCTTTCTTCTAAATAAATATTCCAAAAGAGGATTCAGTGTCCGTTTCAACATTCTTTGGGCCACTTTCCACGGGATCCCCAAGACGGAGAAGCAAGCAGGTGAGGTAACGGTAAGGCCAAATCAAACCAACAGCTCCTTCGGGTGTCAGTGCTATATATATATATATATATATATATATATATATATATATATATATATATATATATACCCCCTGGTGGGAGTGGAGATGACCCCATCTATGATGTCACCTGGAAAACCCTCAAGCTTGTTTACAATGTGAAATAAGCCGACGAGTGGACAGAAAACTGTCATTTACTGGCGGTAGTGATGCCACCACTTTATGATGATTTTAGTGTCCTAAAGCCAAAGGTTGGGCGGGAGAAGGCACTAGCCAAATCCGACCATTTTATTTTGCCCGTTCGATGAATTATGAACAGCTTGGGTTTGGGGTCAAACTCATTGTCAACCAAAACCCAAAGCTCCTCCCCACTGAGAAAAACAGAAACTGTTCATCTCTCAAACATCTCCTTGTGACCTTTGGAAGAAGACTGGTTGAGTCCAATTTATGGTCCATCTGAACCCAAAGCTTATCCTGAGTGAGAGAGACAGCAACTATTTAATTTTCAAGAAGCCCCTAGAAACTTTTGGAGGAACCCTGGCTGAGAAAGGCTGGACTAGGCAGTAATATATTTCTCTCCCCCTTGGTGGGAGTGGAGATGACCCCATCTATAAGGATATACAGTACATACACACACAGCACAAGGCCGTGTTCACCCTACAAAACGTTTTTCGGGGGCTGCACGTCCTCTGAGCTCCACAAGGTGGTGATCTCACTTTCACCCAGACAGGAAGTCTCTATGGAAGACAGGAAGTGATGTCAGGTATAAAAAGGAAGTTCCGGGTGAGAGGCGAGTCGGGAGGAAGTAGAAAGAAGACATCGCTTGTAGTGGCAGCAGAGGAGGTAATAAGATCTTATTTTCTATTTACACCCAGTAACCCCCCCCCCGTCATGTCCGTCCTCTTCCTCCATAGTCACTGTGACGTCTTTTATCTCCAGCAGATGATGATACACACACATATATAGTGTGGAAACCTATAGATTGTTACGGGAACCTTCATTTTGCAGATTTGTCACCTTCTTCCCTTAGCAGTCTCTTGCAATGATGGATGAGATTCAGATTCGGGTTCTACTTAAATTGTAGTCTAATTTCCAGGATGTTAATTTAGCCTCAATTTTTGATTGATTTATTTTGGTCCTCACCCAGAATGCTCTGCACAGCCTTTGACCCTGGTCTGCAGCCAATGATGTTGCCTTCCCAGAAGAGCTGAAGCTGTTATAGCTGCAAAGGGTGGGGCCAACTCAATATTGAACCCTCCGGACTAAGACTGGGATGCCAATAAAGTTCATACGCATGTAAAGATTCTTTTGGTAATATAGTGTATTGGCAGGAATGCTCGTAACATCTTTGACCTAAAATTGTAGCCAACTTCTTTAGTCCTTCTCTCCTCAATTATCCCCGTTATTAATCTGATGTAAAGAACTCTACATCTGCAAGGGGGCAGTCTAACTATTAACCCCTTATAACCCCACCCTAATATTATACAATCAATACAGTCCAGATAAATCTCCGATATTCGTCTACAGAGAAAAACGCATAGATCACACCAATGAGGATGGAGGAGGACCGGAGTCACATGACTGAGAGGCTACTAAACCTCACCCTGGAGATCATCTACCTGCTGACCGGAGAGGTGAGGAGGATTCTGGGAGGTCACATGACATCACTCTTATCTCTATTAATAAAACACAGACCTGACCGGAGAGGTGAGGGGGATTCTGGGAGGTCACATGACATCACTCTTATCTCTATTAATAAAACACAGACCTGACCGGAGAGGTGAGGAGGATTCTGGGAGGTCACATGACATCACTCTTATCTCTATTAATAAAACACAGACCTGACCGGAGAGGTGAGGAGGATTCTGGGAGGTCACATGACATCACTCTTATCTCTATTAATAAAACACAGACCTGACAGGAGAGGTGAGGAGGATTCTGGGAGGTCACATGACATCACTCTTATCTCTATTAATAAAACACAGACCTGACAGGAGAGGTGAGACGGATTCTGGGAGGTCACATGACATCACTCTTATCTCTATTAATAAAACACAGACCTGACCGGAGAGGTGAGGAGGATTCTGGGATTCTAACATGATATTCCTATTGGTTCTCCAATACAGAGATTTCCTCTTGTGAAGTCAGGTGATCATATGACCATCACAGTGCCTCCATGTGACTCCCTAAAACCCGAGAGACACAACATGGAGAAGATTCTAGAAGTCACCAAGAAGATGATGGAGCTGCTGACAGGAGAGGTGAGGAGGATTCTGGGAATTCTGGGACATTATCCAGTAACAGACAAGGGATGTGTCTGGATGGTGACGGTATCATTGTGTGTGTCAGGTTCCTATAAGGTGTCAGGATGTCACTGTCTATTTCTCCATGGAGGAGTGGGAGTATTTAGAAGGACACAAGGATCTCTACAAGGACGTCATGATGGACAATCAGCCGCCCCTCACATCACCGGGTAAGAGGAGACTTTATTGTAAAGGAGAGAGCAGTACGGAGGCTCCACCTAGATCCCCCATCATCTGATAAACACATAGAAACAATGTATTCAGTCAGTGTGTGTGTTTCCTACAGATGGATCCAGTAATGGGAACCCACCAAGGAGGTGTCCCCGTCCTCTGTATTCCCGGGATCCCACACAGGAAGGTCACACCATCCCCCACCATCATCAGGTAGATGAGGAACAATTATTGGTTGTTATGATTTACACACAGCATGTTTGTTATAATGTTTTATTATATATTCAGAGTGGAAACCTCGGGGATGATAATATAGTTGTTAAAGAAGAGTATAAAGAGGAGGATGAGGAGTATGGAGTGATGGAGGAGTTTTCAGAAGGACACAAGGATATGATGGAGCCACCAAATACCAGGAACCCACCAGAGAGATCCCCCCGTCCTCTGTATTCCCGGGATTCCACACAGGGAGGTCACACCATCCCCCACTGTTACAAGGTTGGTGGGGCGGAGATTATAAAACACAGACTCATGGAGACGATGTGTGGATTTCTTATGTGATGTCACAATAATAAAGATAATATTTTCTCTCATTTTCTTGATTTAGAGTGGAGATCCAATCGATATAGAATTTGAGGTGAAATCAGAAGAAGAAGAAGAGAGGTATGTGAGGGATGATCAGCAGTCTATGGAGGAGGATGGAATAACGGGGACATTTATAGAGGAGGACACTCCTACAGAGATCAGCACAGGTGGGTCGTTAACACTAAATCCATTCCTCCACCCATACTGCTCACTGATTGGTCCAGGTTAGGGCGGGGACTGGGTGATATCAGCCTGTAATCCTCTGGTAATGGTCGTGTTCCTCACCTGTGTTCCCCGTCCTGCACTTTAGATCTTCTTTTCTATCAGATAACCCCCCTACCCTGTGCTGAGCTCTGTGCTATCTGTCATATAATGGATCGGAAAGTTCAGCTCTCTATAAGAGAAAAGCCACTCAATCACAAAACAGAACAATTTTTAAGATGCTCAGTCTCTGATCTCAAAAAAAAAATTCCTGCACCACACTTTCCGATTACAGATGAATCCACATCCTACAGATTGTATCAATGTAGAGACGACACTTTTCTAAAGTGTGCGCTATAATGCAAATTTTGTTTTTTCCAGAACTGTAATGGAGTTCTGGGGGTTAATTGTACAGGTCTTTTACTTTGGCATCAGTCTGGCTGGGCTGTGCTGGAGTTCCGCCTGGTGATAGGTGCAGTGAGGCACCTCTGACAGGCTGAGAACCAAGCCTGGTTGGACGTGTTAGGTACCAATCTTTCCCGGAGCCAATCAGTGGGCGCGTCTGGCCCCGCTGTGTAGTCTGGGAAGGGGTATTTAAGATGCTGAAGTCACGTGTTCAGGGTCGGCTCTTGCTTTGGTTCCGGTCCAGACCAACTCTGCGAGGGGTAGACATGGGAACTGTCAAAAAATTTGTTTTGTTCCGTTTCGTATATAAAAAAATCGTAATTCGTGTACGAAATTCCGTTCGAATTCGTACGAAATACGCATTTCGTACGAATCGTTATTTTTTTTTTTAGAATCGTTACGAATCGTTAGTAAAGTTACGAATCGTTAACGCGGCGAATGAATTGTCGGTTCTCGTAACACAGAGAACAATTAGAATCCAACTACAAATATCGAATTTCAACTAATATGAAAGAAATTATAATAGCGGATATAACGAATGATTCGAATTAATTTGAGATTCAGTATATCTAATATAGAGAACTGTTCCTGCACAAAGTGTAATTTTTGCAGGAAAAAAAGCTATTTAAAATCACTCGCGGCTAATGAATTGTCGGCTCCGTAACACAGAGAACAGTCATTCATTGAAAAAAAAAAAGCGTAGGGGTCCCCCCAAATTCAATAACCAGGCCCTTCAGGTCTGCTATGGATATTAAGGGGGACCCCAGCCAAAAAAGAAATAAATGGCGTGGGGTCCCCCTAAATATCCATACCAGACCCTTGAGGTCTGGGATGGATTTTTTACCATTTTTGTCACCTTTTTTGGTGAAATGGTAGGGGTACTTTTTACCATTTCACACAGGGGGGGGGGGGCGGGATCTGGGGGTCCCCTTGTTAAAGGGGGCTTCCAGATGCCGATAAGCCCCCCGCTCGCAGACCCCCACAACCACCGGCCAGGGTTGTGGGGATGAGGCCCTTGTCCTCATCAACATGGGGACAAGGTGCTTTGGGGGGACCCCAAAGCACCCTCCCAATGTTGAGGGCATGTGGCCTGGTACGGTTCAGGAGGGAGGGGGGGCGCTCTCGTCCCCCCCTCTTTTCCTGCGGCCTGCCAGGTTGCGTGCTCGGATAAGGGTCTGGAATGGATTTTGAGGGGGACCTCACGCCATTTTTTTGTTTTTTTTTTGGCCTGAAGGGTCTGGTATGGATATTTAGGGGGGACCCCACACCATTTTTTTTTTTTGGCTGGGGTCCCCCTTAATATCCATACCAGACCTGAAGGGCCTGGTTATTGAATTTGGGGGGACCCCTACGCTTTTTTTTTTTTTTTATATCAATGAATGACTGTTCTCTGTGTTACGGAGCCGACAATTCATTGGCCGGCAATAGCAGCGAGTGATTTTAAATAGCTTTTTTTCCTGCAAAAATTACACTTTGTCATTCGAATTCATTTGAATTCATTCGTTATATCCGCTATAATAATTTCTTTCATATTAGTTGAAATTCGATATTGGTAGTTTGATTCGTATAATTTGGAGCTGAAATTCGTAAATGGAATTTTTCCTGCAAAAATGACACTTTGTCATTCAAATTCATTCTAATCATTCGTTATATCCGCTATAATAATTTCTTTCATATTAGTTGAAATTCGATATTTGGTAGTCGGATTCGAATAAATTCTGCGACGAAATTCGTAAACGGAATTTCTTATTCCGTACGGAATTCGTATTAGAAAAAATTCGTACTACGGATTTGTAAATTCGTACGAATTTCGAAAAATTCGTACGAATTACGAATTCGTACGAAACTAATCGCACATGTCTAGTTAGGGGTCCCAGACCCAGGAGTGTCTGCCGTCCCCGTGAGCATGGTCACCCTGACCAGCCCCAGAGGCCCTCATGGTCTGGGGTGGGGATCCATCCATTCCCGAGCCTCGGAACTGGCTAGTTCGAGGCCCAGTAACTGAAGGAGGATTCGGAGGTGTCCCGGTGTGCTCTCAGGATTGGAGGGACACAGCAACTCGTACAAGCGACCGGGGGAGGACTCTTCGGGGGAGGGCCAAGAAGCGGGCTGCTCGGTAAGAGCCTGGGAGCTGAAGTTGTATGGACACTAGTGAATCCACACTTCTTACGGTATCGCCAAGGCGGCTGAAAGATTCAGGTACCGTAGGGAAAAGTTCCTAATTCATCTTCAGTTACAATCTAAGTCTGTGGCAGAGACTTTGCAAATTTTCGAGTCACTTGTTGGCTGCTAAATCTACAGTTAGTGGTTTATCCAGCAGTGAAGCGCCCAGTTGCGAGTGGCTACTCTCTGGGCTATCTAAAGAGACATTTAATTGATGTCAGCAGTTCTGAAGTGCCTGAGTTTTATCACCCGTGCCCTCTATTCCCAACTTAGAGACTGTGTTATAGTTGAACGTTACCCTTGCAAATAAAAATCCTTAAAAGGACTTTTTCGTGTCAGCTTCTGAAGTTACTGGGTACTAACCCTGGGAACCCCTAGACAACGAACGACGAGCTACAAGGAGGAGGTAATTGGTAAGCCCAGAAAATTCATAGCCGCCCCCAGGGGGTTATGGCGTTACATCAACATGAAGTAATCTACAGAATATACGCCACTGTGCAAAAGACTTAGGCAGGTGTGATGCTGTAAATGAAGACCGTGTTCAGCCATCGAAGTGTTTAATAGTTTATTTTTTATCAATTACCAAAATGTAAGTAAATGAAGTGAAATCCTAATCCAATCAATATTTTGGGGTGAGCCCTTCTCTGGGTAGACTTGCACACAGATGGTGAAGGAACTCGGCAGGTAGGTTGTTCTACGTACATCTTGGAGAACTAAGCACAGATCTTCTGTGGATGTCGGCTGCCTCCGATCCTTTATCCCAGACAGACTCCATAATGGTGAGATCGGGGCTCTGTGGGGTCCAAACCATCACTTCCAGGACTCCTTCTTCTTCTTTACACTGATGATAGTTCTTAATGACATTGGCTGTATATTTGGGGCAGTTGTCCTGCTGCAGAATACATTTGGGGCCAATCACACGCCTCCCTGATGGTACGGTATGACGGAGAAGTAAAAGTTCAGCCCGTTTGGCGAACACCCAAATTTACAGCCATTACTTGATGCACAGCCATTACTTGATTCAGATGTTGGTTATGAGGTTGAGGAAGGCAGGAACATGAGCCTACAGAGAGGGGAGAACACTGGTACACAAATTGGCAGCCATGTCCCCCCCCCCCCCCCTCCACCCGAGCTGCAGGGTATTGCCAAGTTGTCTCCGGTGATGATAAGGATTCAGGGAATGCTGATGATGAAGACTTGGGTCCCGGATAGAGCAGAGAAGGAAAGTGGGGGGAAACAACCCCAACGAGGCAGGATGTCCTCCAGAGGCAGCCATCATGTAAAAGTAGAGAGCAGCCACCCTATTCCATTACATTGTGGAGCTGTTATCTCCCGGCCCAGTTTCCACAGCCCAGCTGTCTGGGCCTTTTTTAGCACATGTGCCGCCGATCTCAAGCACATCAAGCTTGGCAAAAACCCCAGCCATTTGGGTACCACATGCTTGACAAGACATTTAACCTCCCACCACTCAGCCTATTGGCAAGAGCATCTGAAAGCTACATACAAGGGACACAATTCTCCTCACTACTCACCTTTCATGTCTACCCCCGCTATATCTCATGACCTCTCAGCAGCCTTCACTGACCGGGATGATGGAATAGCTAAGGGTGTCACAGGTCCTTGCAACAGGAGCGTGTCCACAGACTCCGTTGACCAGCTGACATTTTTCAAAATGAATCATTCCTGGATTAGCAGCAGCTATAAAACCCCTGATGCCGATGTCGCTGATTAAATGTTTTTGGGATGTGGAATCTGTGCAAGACTTCTAGGCTGCCTAGCTTTGTGGGTGATGATTTTATTGTGAAGACATTTTTTGGTAAAAGGCACAATTAACATCCAAAGCCCATTTTTTCCTCACCTGTTTGACAGGTGTATGTAATTAATTTTTTTTACAGAAAGGCCAATTCTTCCTTTTCATCAAGAGTACCTCTAACCATTTCCTGGTCTCCCTCAGAGCCCGTTCACACTACTGCGACTTGGGGGGCGACTTGTCAGACCGCAAGTCGCCCCAAGTCGATTGACATTAGAAATTACATGCAAGTGAATGAGAGCCGTCTTAATGAACGCTACTGAAGTCGCTCCGACTTCAGAAAAGGTTCCTGTACTACTTCAATCCGACTTCTAGGCGACCTGTACCCATCGATTTCAATGGAAGTCGAAGGACGCAACGGTGTCTCCTTGAGGAGCATGGGTTCCCCCTCCAGGAGCATACCAGGCCCTTAGATCTGGTATGGATTTTGAGGGCAACCCCCTACGCCGAAAAAACGCAGTGGGGGTCCCCCCAAAATCCATACCAGACCCTTATCCGAGCACGCAGCCTGGCCAGTCAGGAAAGGGGGTGGGAACGAGGAGCACCCCCCCCCTCCTGAACCGTACCAGGCCGCATGCCCTCAACATGGGAGGTGGGTGCTTTGGGGAAGGGGGGCGCCCTGCGGCCCTCCCACCCCAAAGCACCTTGTCCCCAAAACACACATTTTTTTAAAATATTTTATTGCACTGCTCCGGGGGTCTTCTTCCGTCTTGGGGGGTCTTCAGAAAGCGGCGACAGCGTCAAGAACAGAAGAGACCCCGGAAGACCCCCGAAGGCGGAACGAGACCCCCAGACAACGGGGGCGACGACGAAGAAGAAAGTCGGGCTCCCCCGCTCGTGAAAGAGCTAGGTAAAAGAGCAGAAGAGAGCGGAGGAGTCCGGCGAGAAGACCCCCCAAGAAGGAAGAAGACCCCCGGAGCTGTGCAATAAAATATTTAAAAAAATTGTGTGTGTAAAATTTTTTTTACTTACACTTTTACACCTTAGGTGAATGGGTAGGGGTACATCGTACCCCATACTCATTCACATAGGGTGGGGGGCCGGGATCTGGGGGCCCCCCTTATTAAAGGGGGCTCCCGGATTCCGATAAGCCCCCCGCCCGCAGACCCCGACAACCAACGGCCAGGGTTGTCGGGAAGAGGCCCTTGTCCTCATCAACATGGGGACAAGGTGCTTTGGGGTGGGGGGGCCGCAGGGCGCCCCCCTTCCCCAAAGCACCCACCCCCCATGTTGAGGGCATGCGGCCTGGTACGGTTCAGGAGGGGGGGGGCGCTCGCTCGTCCCCACCCCCTTTCCTCACCGGCCAGGCTGCGTGCTCGGATAAGGGTCTGGTATGGATTTTGGGGGGACCCCCACGCCGTTTTTTCGGCGTAGGGGGTTGCCCTTAAAATCCATACCAGACCTAAGGGCCTGGTATGCTCCTGGAGGGGGAACCCATGCCGGTTTTTTATTTAAAATTTGGCGTGGAGTTCTCCCTCCAGAGCTGATTATTCTCTGATTGGCCACGGCCAAAGTCGCCTGGCCTGGGGCGACTTAAAGTCGTGTTGTAAGTCGTCCCAAGTCGTGTTGAAGTAGCTCCTCAAGTCGTGTCCAAGTTTCCTCCAAAAGTTGCGCTGGAAGTTGTGTCGCCCCTGTGTGAACCGGCACTCAGTGTGTTCTCTGAGCATTCCCTGGGGGAAATTTTGTATTCCTTTCACTGGTCTGTAGATCAGCGGTGGCTTCCGCAGCAGAATTGGTTTGCCACTAAACCCAAAACCATCCCTAAATGTTCTTACTGGTAAGCCAGTATTGGTATAACTGAAGTGGGGTATGGAATACAAGGGATACCTGGTCTCTGTGGATGGCTACACGAACATGCAGCTCACCAATACAGAAGTGTATATTGATGGGGCATTGTCTGGACATCTTGGAGAAGTTCTAATAAGGTGTAATAATGTATTGTATATACGAGGAAGGAGAAGATGGCGAGATGAGAGAATGAAGCAATTACCAAAGTAGTTTAGTAAATCTATTTTAAAAATTCTCTTTTGAGGTCACTGTTTTTGTAGGTTTTGTTAAGAAAAAGAAACAGATTATTTTTTTCAAGAGTACCTCTATAGGGTTACGGTGTGACGGCACCACCAACACCCAAAAGCCCAATTTTTCCGCACCTGTTAGTTCTAGCCAAAGTCTGCGAAAGAGACACCAGAATTTATCTAAAAAAATTAATTAAAAATCATTAATCTTGGCCTGAGTGTACTATAATTTGGCTTCTTCACATAAGGCTCGCTCACTATTTCCATCCAAAGTCTGTCAAAAAAACACCAGAATTTATCCCAAATAACTCTAATCTTGTTCCCAGTGGACTACATTGTGGCCTCATTATACAGACTGCCCCCCCAAGCCGTTGTTTACAAAATAAAGAAAGCTTTCAGAGAAAATCTGTTTAAATATCTTTTTTTTTCTTCTTTATAAATGTCAGTTTTGCTGCAGCAGGTTCTATACATGGTACAGATGCACAACTTTACAGGCAGACTAAGGGGGCCCCCCATGCAATATATTTAAAGGAATTTTGCTTTTTTATTGTTTCACTTTAAGCATCATTAAAATCACTGCCTCTATTAAAAACAATCTTTAAAAAAAAAAGATTTGCATTAATACATGTCCCCCAGAACCGTTCCTGGGCCCCTATACCTTTTTATTATGGCCAATAACTTGCATATAAGCCTTCAAAATGGGCACTTTTTAATTTTCAAGTTCGGGTCCCATAGACTTTAATAGGGTAGTTCAAGTCCGAACTTTTGCGATGTTCAATGTTTCGTGCAAACCGGGGGGGGGGGGGGTGTTTGGCCCATTTCTAATCCTGATCACATTTGCAGAAATGCAGCCCCAATCCCCCCAGTTCCTATGTTTTCCTGCATAGATGAGTGGCTTAGTCTTCTTTCCACATCAGAGGCTTTCTGGCAGCAATTCCTCCATGAAGACCACTTCTGGCCAGTCTTCTCTATACATTAGATGGGGTACCTGGGTCCCACTGGTTTCCACCAGACTTCTCCGGACAGTAGATAGGGGTTCCTGGGTCCCACTGGTTTCCTCCAGACTTCTCCGGACAGTAAATGGGTGCACCTGGGTCCCACTGGTTTCCTCCAGACTTCTCCAGACAGTAAATGGGTGTACCTGGGTCCCACTGGTTCCCTTTAGACGTCCCCGGTCACTAGAGGGGGGTTCCTGGGTCCCACTGGTTTCCTTCAGACTTCGACGGACAGTAGATGGGGGCACTTGGGTCCCACTGGTTTCCTCCAGACTTCTCCGGACAGTAAATGGGTGTACCTGGGTCCCACTGGTTTCCTCCAGACTTCTCCGGACAGTAAATGGGTGTACCTGGGTCCCACTGGTTACCTTCAGACGTCCCCGGTCACTAGAAGGGGGTTCCTGGGTCCCACTGGTTTCCTCCGGACTTCTCTGGACAGTAAATGGGTGTACCTGGGTCCCACTGGTTTCCTCCAGACTTCTCCGGACAGTAAATGGGTGTACCTGGGTCCCACTGGTTTCCTTCATACTTCTCAGGACAGTAAATGGGTGTACCTGGGTCCCACTGGTTTCCTTCAGACTTCAACAGATAGTAGATGGGGGCACCTGAGTCCCACTGGTTTCCACCAGACTTCTCTGGACAGTAGATGGGGGTACCCGGGTTCCACTGGTTTCCTCCAGTTCTGTGCTAATGGACATCTTCCGATGTTGAATTTTCCTTGGCGACCACTGTGTCTACGCTCCAAAACATTACCCGACCACTGCATCTACGCTCCTCAACGTTACCCATCCACTGTGTCTATGCTTCTTAACGTTACCCGACCACCGTGTCTATGCTCCTCAATGTTGCCCATTTCTTTGTGCTTCTTCAAAAGAGCTTGAACAGCACATCTTGAACATTTTCATTTTAGGAGGAGATGTGTGTAACTCAAGCTCCCTTACTAACCCTACATTACCAATTTAAATTGAGGACAAGAATCACACATTTCACATAAACATTTGCAAGGCCATGCTCAACTCGTGGTTCCAGGCTGGGGCTGGGGAAGATGGCAATGAATCAGCTCATGTCTAGTAATAATCTTTGTATTTCTATTTTAGTAGATGGACGGGAGATGAGGAAAACCTCAGAGGATTGTCTCACTTTGTCTCCAGACTGTAAAGTAGAAGATGAGAACATCACACAGTATAGTCCAGGAGAAAACCCGACTACCTCAAATGTCCATCCGGCACCACACAGTGTAGATGGACCATCGTATTCCTCTTATCCTGAGGAACCTCAGACTGTGCGGGACGGTGCCGGACCATCGTATTCCTCTTATCCTGAGGAACCTCAGACTGTGCGGGACGGTGCCGGGCCATCGTATTCCTCTTATCCTGAGGAACCTCAGACTGTGCGGGACGGTGCCGGACCATCGTATTCCTCTTATCCTGAGGAACCTCAGACTGTGTGGGACGGTGCCGGACCATCGTATTCCTCTTATCCCGAGGAACCTCAGACTGTGTGGGATGGTGCCGGACCATCGTATTTCTCTTATCCTGAGGAACCTCAGACTGTGCGGGACGGTGCCGGACCATCGTATTCCTCTTATCCTGAGGAACCTCAGACTGTGCGGGACGGTGCCGGACCATCGTATTCCTCTTATCCTGAGGAACCTCAGACTGTGCGAAATGGTGCCGGACCATCGTATTCCTCTTATCCTGAGGAACCTCAGACTGTGCGGGATGGTGCCGTCCTTCCAACAGATAAGAGGGTTTCCTGTACTGAGTGCGGAAAGATTTTCCGTTTTCCATCCGATCTTAATAGGCATAAAAGAACTCACACAGGGGAGAAGCCGTATTCCTGTCCTGAGTGCGGGAAATGTTTTTCAATGAAGTGCAGTTTCGAAAGACATATCAGATCTCACACAGGAGAGAAGCCGTATTCCTGTCATGAGTGCGGGAAATGTTTTTCAATCAAGTCCAGTTTCGAAAGACATCACAGATCTCACACAGGAGAGAAACCGTATTCCTGTCCGGAGTTCGGGAAATGTTTTACAGAGAAGTCTCGTCTTTATAGACATCAGATATTGCACTTGGATGGGGAGAGCTATTCCTGTCCTGAGTGTGAGAAAAGTTTTCGCCATAAATCCTCCCTATCCAAACACCTGAGATCTCACACGGGTAAGAAACCATATTCCTGTTCTGAGTGCAAGAAAAGTTTTTTGCAGAAGTGCGACCTTTTCAGACATCAGAGAACTCATACGGGAGAGAAGCCATATTTCTGTCCTGAGTGCGGAAAATGTTTCTCAAGGATGTTCAGTCTTTCCTCACATCAGAGATTGCACACGGGGGAGAAGCCCTATTCCTGTCCTGAGTGCGGGAAATGTTTTTCACAGACGTCCAATCTTTACACACATCAGAGATCTCACACGGGGGAGAAGCCGTATTCCTGTCCTGAGTGCGAGAAATGTTTTTCAATGAAGTCCCATCTTTCCATACATCAGAGATCTCACACGGGGGAGAAGCCGTATTCCTGCCCTGAGTGCGAGAAATGTTTTTCAATGAAGTCCCATCTTTGCACACATCAGAGATCTCACACGGGGGAGAAGACGCATTTTTGTCTTGTGTGCGGGAAACGTTTTTCACATAAGTCCAGTCTTTGCAAACATGAGAAACTGCACAGGGGGGAGAAGCCACTTTCCTGTCCTGAGTGAGGGAAATGTTCCTCACTGAAGTCCTGTCTTCCTGTACATCAGGGGTCCCACACAACCCTCGAGGTGTATTAGTGAGTGCGAGAAATGTCTTGTATATGAATGTTGCTGGACATGTGGGGAAGAAGCACACCCTGATATACACCTCAGATATACTCCATGGCTGATCTTCATCATGGAAGAAACAGTTGATAAGGAGATCAGAGATCACCAAAGACATGGATGAAGTGTTGTACCGTGTCGGCCATTGATAGCAGGAGAAAAATAAAAATGGAGTCATTACCTCTCATTGGCTGAGTACATTTTGTGGTGTAAACTCTTGCAAGAGGTCTGTTTTCTCAAGTCGTCTTCCAGGACGAAACGCGTTAACCCCACCACTTAAAAGGCGGTCCTCTAGGCCTTTTAAAATAAAAATGGAGTCATTACCTCTCATTGGCTGAGTATATTTTGTTGAAGTGTTGTACCGTGTTGGCCATTGATAGGAGAAAAATAAAAATGGAGTCGTTACCTCCTCATTGGCATTTTGTGGTGGAAGGTTTCACAAACATTTAGGGGTTTATTTATAAAAAAAATGAATATCAAAATCATTCGCTCAGCCGTTACAAATTCTTACGGTTTCTTCCCAAAATATAGTGATTTCCTATGATCATCAGTTCCATCTAGTGGTCAGTGTAGTGGCCCCTTACATTGGTGACCAGTGGGCGAAGGACCCCCTTATATTGTCATCAGTGGGAATATTGCCCCCCTTACAGATGATTGATATCAGTTGAGACAGAAATTGTTCATTGCTGAAGGAATCCCTAGAAACCTTTGGAGGAACCCTGGCTAAGAAAGGCTGGACTAGGCAGTAATATTCACTATATGACCAAAAGTATTGGGCCGCCTGCCTTTACACACACATGAACTGTATTGGCCTCCCAGTCTTAGTCCGGAGGGTTCAATATTGAGTTGGCCCCGCCCTTTGCAGCTATAACAGCTTCAACTCTTCTGGGAAGGCCGTCCACAAGGTTTAGGAGGGTGTCTATGGGAATGTTTGACCATTCTTCCAGAAGCGCATTTGTGAGGTCAGGCACTGATGTTGGACGAGAAAGAACACCTGAGAGGCAGGCTATCTGGTTGAGGTCAGGACTCTGTGCAGGCCAGTCAAGTTCCTTGACCCCAAACTCGCTCATCCATGTCTTTATGGACCTTGTTTGTGCACTTCCTCCCTATGTAACGAATGGTTTTGTTGCTATTTCCCATCCAAGTTATTACCCATAATAAAACATAAAAAAACAAGCTCAAAGACTGTTTATTGTCTCCGGATGAAAGTTGAAAATGCTTATTGCCTGGCTGTACAAGAGTGGGGAACCCAGTCATCTGCAACCTTTTCGGGGGTATATGTAGTGGGCAGTGGCGGCCCGTCCATTAGGGGCACACGGGCACCCCCCCATCCATGCGTTTGGCCCCCTGATCTACATACAGGGTGCCGCACCGTGGATTCCAATGGGGATGTGTGTTTTTTTGAAGCATGTGATTAGAGCCAGGGGCTCTAGTAGGCTTCAAAAAAATGTGGGCTCTCTGCACCCCGAGCCCACCCAGTTGTGGGACATTAGCGAATAAATATTCGCTATTCTCACACTGATCCTCCCCCTGGCCAATCAGGAAGCGAGTCTCGAGACACGTCACCCGATTGCCTAAAAAGGACAGGCGATTCTATTGGATGCTTAGGAGGAAGAGGGAGGAGCTGCACGGCAGGAGCCACCGGAAGACCGCCGTGATGGAGAAAGGACACAGGAGCCGCCACCCACCATTTAGACGGGGTAAGTGCTGGACCAACCGGCAGACAGTGGGCGGGGGGGAGTGCCACGGCCGCCTGCGGGGGGGATGGTTGTTTGTTGCCCCCCCCCCCCCACCCAAAGAAAAAAAAACAAGCCGCCAAGGGATACTCCGACATGCTCTGGATGTGAGTACCAGAAACTCAGGACCTTTTCTGCTAGGCAGCCAGTGCCTACAGGGGAGGACAATTTTGAAGAATGGCTGGAACAGGCCACCCAAGTTCTGAATGAATGGGAGACCCACAAAAAGCAGAGAGTTACAGAGAGTCAAAGGGGTCCTGCATCAGAAGTTATCCGGAATCTGAAGCTCAGCCAGAAAGATTGTGTAGCTCAAGACTACTTGAATATTCTGCAGGATGTATTTGGGCGCACTGAAAAAAGCCTCCAACCTCTTGTACCGGTTTAAGCATACTTACCAGAACAAAGGGGAGAAATTATCTGATTATGTGAGGTGTCTGGATAATATTTAGCATCGACTCTTTTTGAAGAAGGGTTTGGATCCACGGGAAGTGGATGTGGTCTGTGCACAGTCAAGTCTTGTGGGGTGCCCAGCCTTTGGACCCCATCACCATTCGACTGAGAACTCTGCAAGATGGAGGCATTTTGAAGTGTCCCGATCTGATCCGGATTATGCGGGAGAAGGAGGCCATTTTGGAAAAGAAGAAGTTAGAAGTCGAAGTCAGAGTGTCCAGTGTAGATGGTGGCAACCCAGAAGTCGAGTTCCTCAAGACTCAGGTGTCACAGCAGATGGAAAGGATGATGGTCAAGTCGCCAAAGTGGACACCATCGCCAGCCCCAGATTATGCTGTAACCTCTAAATTCTCTATTTCTGATTTATCAATCACAAAATATGATATGGGTTAAATGAGAGTTCTATTGACCAGGAGGAAAGGCTTTGAATATAATAACATTTATTACAGGTAGTTAAAAGTCAAGCTAATACACACATCTCTAGCTATGGTCTTACATCAAGGCATAAACTGCTAGGTTGGAATAAAATATATATATGAAGGAATATAGATTATATTCCTTCAGACCGTGATCTACAAGCATGTTTAGTTACAAGTAGCAGGGCATACCTTCCCCTGCTACTGGAGAATTACCTTGGGTCCATCTCGCTTGCTGGTTCTCCCGGAAAGAACAAGCTGCCTCCCCTTTCCCCAGAGTAACCAAAAACCAGCCTGATTTCTCATTGGCTGGCTTAGAGTCTAAGCCAGCCCCCTTACAGGCGAAACTCCCAGTGCTGCAAAATATACTTGAATGGCGTCACTTCATTCCCTATCCCGGCATGGGGTCGTTTATAGTGAATAGGTGACAAACAATGGAATTGGCTAAACCATTGTTAGTGTCAAGTATCGGCCCCGCAATGTCTGCAATTAACTGGAGCTTGCCCAGCGTTCATAACTGCAAGCAAAAGGAGACATATTCATAATTACAATATTTCACAGATATTAATGGAAATTTCACATAAACGCCATAAGGCAAAAAAAAGCATAGAAGCAGAATCGTCGGATCACAAGTCTGAGGTAGACGCATTGAAGATGCAGGTATCCCAGATGATGGAAATGATAAACATGTTGGCAGCGAAATTCACAGAGTCGTCCAGAGAGGGGGTTACAGGGACTAATGTGCATCCAGGTTTGTCTACAGCACCTGGAAAAGGGTCAATGACACAAGACGTTTGCTTAAACTGTGGAGGTGTAGGCCACTGCCAGTGAGACTAGTCCACCAAGGAGGACAGAAGGCTGGCGTGGACCACAGAGAAGTGACCCAAGGATGGAGAGAAGGCCTGGGCCTTCAAGAAGAACCTGAAACTGAATCTGCAAGAGAACAGTAGAGGACCCCTGCAGTTTATGCTGTTTCGGTAAGGAATGCCTATCGGCCTCCAAAACGTCACCAGAAACAGCATTCTCAAGGCCGGAAGAGGAAGGAAGCACAAGTCCAGTCATACAAACCTGCTATTCCAAATGCTTCCACCAGCTTCTAAGTTAGTTGGCCCTTTGTAGTGCCTGTTTTGGTTGAAGGAATTTATACAATATCCCTCCTTGACTCAGGTGCTCAGGTGACCTTGCTGACCAGAGACTTTTATGAGAGGTTTTTTTCGTACATACCCCAGCGAAAGTTGGAAGATATAGAGATCCAGGGTATTCAAATGGAAGATTACCCTTGTGATTTATATCTACGGATCAAGTTGTCGTGTGATCCATTGAGGACTGGGAAGCCTCAGAACTTTGACACACTGGCCATTGTGGGTCCTCTGTTTCCACGGTCCCCAGGAAGTTCGTTAATCATAGGGACCAACAGAGATCTGGTGAAGTAGCTGTTAGCCCCCCAGATGTGATCCCTTACCCTCCCTATCAGCAGGAGGGCCAGAAGTGTCTTCCTCTTCCACAGTGGATGAAGAAAGACCCACAGCAGAAGTGAAAGAAACTGAGCTGCAGGAGGCAGAAACAGTCAAATAAGAAGAAGAAGATAGTGAGCCTACCGTACCAGAGCCAGTGGAACAGAGAAAGCGAAGAGTTACCCACTCTCTCAAGAGACCGACCTATGAAGTGTTGAGTGAGAGCTCCGAAGTAGTTATCCTCATCCCTCTATGGACTCCTGCAGAGCCTGACCTTCTCACCACAGATTCGGTGAAGGGCAACCCTAACTCACCTCCCCCGGCACATTTAGTTTGGCCATTCCAATTAAGGTGGCTTGTAGGCAGGACAACCTTCCTTCCTATGCTCATTGATGGGAGGTTCCACTGGCAGGTTCTGTTTTTCTTTGTACATTAATCTACTTTCCTTTTGCAAGTATCTTAAAAAGCATGTGCCCGGTCAAAGACTGCTACTTCCTTTGAAAGACCAAAGGTTCTTTGGCAGGGGGGAGTGTGTAGCGGGTGCTCCGCATCTCTCGTGGCCATGCCAAGCTGACGAGGCTCGCATCTCCCGTGGCCATGCCAAGCTGACGAGGCTCTCACTGCGGCGGATTTCTCCCCCTCCCTCTCCTCATGGACCCTCTGCATTATGCAAGCGGCCGCTCTTCTCCCTCCCCTGCATCCTCATTGGCAGGAGGAGGAGAGCCAATGGACAGCCATTTGAATTGTAGCAAGGAATTCTGGAACATGTAGTCCCCATCTCAAATGGCCCCATAGCCTTGTATTGGGGCAGTACTACAAGGTCCAGCACTCTCTGAAGGGAAAAAAGTTGGGGACTCCATCTTGTCTCCCAAGTGGCGTATCGACACCACGAGGCAAGTGAAGAGACTGGACCTAGGGGAGAGGTAACGCCTCCCGGGTCAGTTCGCCACATTGTTCCAGGCATCCACGGCCGGTCGGGATTTCCAACCTGAGAGGAGATTGCAGATGCATATCCAGGGGCACCTGCAACAACAGCGTGAGGCGACCAGTCGGGTTTCCAAAAGAGCCTGCCTTTTCCAGGACGTTCGTTTGGGCCTTAACCACAAGATTGGTGAGAGGGCACTTACCCATTTGCAGGAAACAAGGACACTGCATACAGAGTTACTTCACCTTTGCGCACACTTGCCAGAACCAGGGTCTCATTGACGCCCTATTAAGCAGTCACAGTGTCTGCTTTGCTTGCCGGATACTGTCAGCATATCACAGTTACAATTTACCAAGCAGGAGTTCTAAGTGCACCAACTAAAGTGACTAGCTGAAGATACAAGGCTTCATCCTTCTTCCAAGGGACTGAAGTTACTGGTGCCATACGTGCACTCACACGCATACTCAGGGCTTTGTATATGTAGTGTATGTGCGGAGTAGTCTGACTTGGGAGCTGCGCCACTGATCGCTGAACTAGATGCAGTGTTTGTAGTTGGGCCTGTGGTGTTAGGGTACAGAAGAGAGAGGCCTGACATAAGAGAAGAATATCCTTCTGCTCTCCTCCTACCTGGACTCTCAGTTTCAGTAGAAGTAACTGAACCGGTGTAATTCACCATATTGTAATTTTTTTCTATTAGAGTGTTTGCCTCTGCTCTTGGGGTTATTCGTACTTGTGGAAATATATATACCCGTGGAAAGCCCTCAAGCTTGTTTACAATGTGAACTAGACCGGCGAGCAGACAGAAAGCTGTCATTTAGTGGCCTTAGTAATACCGCCACTAGATGATGATTTTAGTGTCCTAACGCCAAAGGTTGGGCAGGAGAAGGCACTGATTAGGCGGAACTAAAAGGTTTTTTACGGGTCTGGTGTGAAGCCAAATTTGGATGAAATGTGTGCGAATCTCTTTCCTCGTTACAAGAGACTGTTAAGGTGCGAAGGTGATTGGTGGGAAAGGTGACACATCTCCAAAATAAGGAGAATGTTCCGGGCCCGTAAGTGGGGGAATGTTCTGCCCCTGAAGGGGCTAATCTAGGTTTCCACATATATATATATATATATATATATATATATAAAATGTGTGTGTATCATCAAATCTGACCATTTAGTTTGGCAGTTCGATAAATTATGAACAGCTTGGGTTTGGGTCAAAATCATTGACAACCTGTCAGGAAGATCCTCCGAGCGGACGTGGTGCTGGGCGCCCTGGGGTGCGCCGGTGCGCGCTGGCGCTCGCTAGTTTGCGGGTGCGTGTGGGGGCGCGCATGATTGTGCCCCTGTGCGCGCGCCTGTGCGTGCGCGCACATGGCGTTTGGCGCCAATCGGCCTATTTAGGCTGCTCTCACTGGGCGCTCGGTGCTGTCCGATCGTCAGCTCCCTGTGTCCTGATACCCGTTGCTTCCTGAGAACTTTCTGCCCCCTGACTTCCCGGCTTGATCCTGTAACTACCTGTCTGCTGCCTGCCTATTGACCTTGGCCTGTCCCTGACTTTGCACCTGTCTTCTCCACTGTACCGTGCTGCCTGCCTGTTGCCAACTCTGCCTGTGACCTGGACTTGAACTTGCCTAACCCCCTGTACCGTGCCTGTGTGTGGAAGTGCCCTGTCAGCTCCTGCTCTGTACCTGCTGCCTGCCTTTTATTGTCTGGTGACCGACTCCACTCCAGCAAGTCTCGGGGGCCATCTCCCCAGCAACGACCCGCCAGGCTCTCATACCACTCTGTGCTCCTGTGCCTCCTGTCCTCACTTCCAGGGGCCGTGAACCAGACAGGTACGGGAGGCCTACCCCCTGCTATATCGGGCTCACCAGTCAGGCACGTGAAGTCTGACACAACCAAAACCCAAAGCTCATCCCCACTGAGAAACAGAAACTGTTCATTTCTCAAACATCTTCTGGTGACCTTTGGAAGAACACTGGTGGAGAAAGGCTGGACTACGTAGTGATACCGCCACTAAATGAATGACTTCAGGCGCCAACCGCTGGAGGTTTGGGTGGGATGGTTCAATCTGGCCATTTCATTTTAAGGAACTGCAAACTGCTTGGGTTAGAGACTAATTTATGATCGCTCTGAACCCAAAGCTCAACCTAAAGTGAGAGACGGCAACTATTACATTTTCAAGAAGCCCCTAGAAACCTTTAAAGGAACCCTGGCTGAGAAAGGCTGGACTAGGTAGTAATATATTTCTCTCCCCCTTGGTGGGAGTGGAGATGACTCCATCTATAAGGATATACAGTACATACACACAGAGCACAAGGCCGTGTTCACACTACGAGACGTTTCTCTGAGCTCCACAAGGTGGTGATCTTCTCATTTCTACCCAGACAGGAAGTCTCTATGGAAAACAAAAAGTGATGCCAGGCATAGACAGGAAGTTCCGGGTGAGAGGTGAGTCGGGAGGAAGTAGAGAGGGGACATTGTTGGAAGAGGCAGCAGAGGAGGTAATAAGATCTTATTTTCTATTTACACCCAGTAACCCCCCGTCATGTTCGTCCTCTTCCTCCATAGTCACTGTGACGTCTTTTATCTCCAGCAGATGATGATACACACATATATAGTGTGGAAACCTAGATTAACCCCTTCAGGGGCAGAACATTCCCCCACTTACATGGGCCAGAACCTTCTCTTCATTTTGGAGAGATGTCGCCTTTCCCACCAATCACCTTCTCACCTTTAGCAGTCTCTTGTAACGAGGGATGAGATTCGCACACATTTCATTGAAACTTGGCTTTACACCAAACCCAGAAAAAGCTTTCAGTTCCACCCAATCAGTTGTGGCCACCTAATTCCCACCCCTACAGCCCTACACATAGCGGCAGGAAAGTTCATAACATCATTGACCTAAAATTTCGACCAAATTCCTTTGTCCTTTTTCTCTCCTCAATTGTCCCTGATTTTTATCTGATGTATAGACCCCTACATGTGCAACACCCCACTGGGAGCAGTCCATCTATTTACCCCTTATATCCCCATCCTAACATTGTACAACCAATACAGTCCAGATAATTCTCCACTATCCGTCTACAGAGAAACCTGCATAGATCACATCAATGAGGATGGAGGAGGACCGGAGTCACATGACTGAGAGGATACTAAACCTCACCCTGGAGATCATCTACCTGCTGACCGGAGAGGTGAGGAGGATTCTGGGAGGTCACATGACATCACTCTTATCTCTATTAATAAAACACAGACCTGACCGGAGAGGTGAGGAGGATTCTGGGAGGTCACATGACATCACTCTTATCTCTATTATATAATACACAGACCTGACCGGAGAGGTGAGGAGGATTCTGGGAGGTCACATGACATCACTCTTATCTCTATTAATAATACACAGACCTGACCGGAGAGGTGAGGAGGATTCTGGGAGGTCACATGACATCACTCTTATCTCTATTAATAAAACACAGACCTGACCGGAGAGGTGAGGAGGATTCTGGGAGGTCACATGACATCACTCTTATCTCTATTAATAATACACAGACCTGACCGGAGAGGTGAGGAGGATTCTGGGAGGTCACATGACATCACTCTTATCTCTATTAATAAAACACAGACCTGACCGGAGAGGTGAGGAGGATTCTGGGAGGTCACATGACATCACTCTTATCTCTATTAATAAAACACAGACCTGACCGGAGAGGTGAGGGGGATTCTGGGAGTCTAATGTGCCGTACACACGGTTGGAATTTCCAACGGAAAATGTCCGATCGGACCATGTTGTCGGAAAATCTGCCCGTGTGTGGGCTCCATCGGACTTTTTCCGTCGGACGGAAAAAATTTGAGATCCTGCTCTCAAATTTTCCGACAACAAAGTCCGATCGGACTTTTTCCGATCGTGTGTAGCGAACTCCGACGGACAAAGTGCCACGCATGCTGAGATCACATTACAAGACCAAAGCCATTGGCTACTAGCCTCCTACGTAGTCCCGTCGTACGCAACGAACGTCGCCACGTTCAGAAGTATCGGATATTTCGACAACTTTGTCCGACCGCGTGTATGCAACACCAGTGTCGGACAAAATCCGGCGGAAAAAGTCAGACGGATTTTGTGGTCGGAATTTCCGACCGTGTGTACGGGGCATAACATGATGTTCCTATTGGTTCTCCAATACAGAGATTTCCTCTTGTGAAGTCAGGTGATCATATGACCATCACAGTGCCTCCATGTGACTCCCTAAAACCTGAGAGACACAACATGGAGAAGATTCTAGAAGTCACCAAGAAGATGATGGAGCTGCTGGCAGGAGAGGTGAGGAGGATTCTGGGAATTCTGGGACATTATCCAGTAACAGACAAGGGATGTGTCTGGATGGTGACTGTATCATTGTGTGTGTCAGGTTCCTATAAGGTGTCAGGATGTCACTGTCTATTTCTCCATGGAGGAGTGGGAGTATTTAGAAGGACACAAGGATCTCTACAAGGACGTCATGATGGACAATCAGCCGCCCCTCACATCACCGGGTAAGAGGAGACTTTATTGTAAAGGAGAGAGCAGTACGGAGGCTCCACCTAGATCCCCCATCATCTGATAAACACATAGAAACAATGTATTCAGTCAGTGTGTGTGTTTCCTACAGATGGATCCAGTAATGGGAACCCACCAGAGAGATCCCCCCGTCCTCTGTATTCCCGGGATCCCAGACAGGAAGGTCACACCATCCCCCACCATCATCAGGTAGATGATTGACGATTATTGGTAGTTCTGATTTATACACAGCATGTTTGTTACAATAAATGTTTTATTATATATTCAGAGTGGATTCCTCAGGGATGATAATATTGTTGTTAAAGAAGAGTATAAAGAGGAGGATGAGGAGTATGGGGTGATGGAGGAGTTTTCAGAAGGACACAAGGATATGATGGAGCCACCAAATACCAGGAACCCACCAGAGAGATGTCCCCGTCCTCTGTATTCCCGGGATCCCACACAGGAAGATCACACCATCCCCCACCATCATCAGGTAGATGGATACATAGTCGGTAAGGTTGAATAAAGACAAAAAAAATAAAAAAAAAGGTTGAACAAAGACAATAGTCCATCCAGTTTAACCTGTGTAGAAAAATAATTTCCCATATCGCCTTATATTGTTTGCACTAAGATGCACGTCCAAGAGTCTTTTAAAACTATCCATACTTCATGCCGACACCACCGATTGTGGAAGAGAGTTCCACATCCTTACCGCCCTGACAGTGAAAAACCCCCCTACACAGCTTAAGGTTAGACCGCTTCTCCTCCAGTCTCATCGCGTGGTCCCCGTGTCTTCTCACACCCCCTGGGACTGAAAATTTTGCACTTGTAGCGCTTTCCTCGTATTTGAGGTCCTCCAGTCCCCTTATTCATTTAGTTGCCCTTCTTTGGACTCTCTCAAGTTCCAGCACCTCCCTCCCGAGGACTGGTGACCAGAACTGGACGGAACACTCCAGATGCGGCCGAACCAGAGTTTTATAAAGTGGCAGAATTATTGTTTTATCTCTGGAGTCAATTCCACGTCCTTCTCCCCCACTTTCTTTTATTTAAGCCCTTTGTTTGTCACTTTATGTATTTTTATGTTTGTACGTGTTTTGTATACGTGTGACTGGTAGGGTGTGGGTCCTCTGGACTGCCCTGAGAGTCTTGGGAGGGGGGGGACATGGCCTTCTGGCTTGGTTCGCTCTCTCTCATGGGGTCTCTCTTTGTTGGAGTCCCACCAAGTACTTGGGTGGGTCTGTTTCGGCGCTGTCAATGTCCTCCTGGGTATGAGACCCACAAAAGAGTCAGTTCAACACACCAAAGTGTGTGATGGCAGTCTGTGGCACAAAGTCTTCGAGTTCAGGTTCCAAGGCCCTCAACAGGCCCGGTGCTAAGGGGGCACTCCCAGAAAACGTGCAAAGCAGTTTCCTCCTGGATGATACAAAAATGGGCAGTGCCTGTATCTGCACAGGTTTCTGGCATGCATGAATGTCCTGAGCGGCTACCCCCCCTTGGATTGCCATCCATGCCAGATCTTTGTGCCTGTTGGTGAGTCCCTTTAACAACCCCCCTTGGATTGCCATCCATGCCAGATCTTTGTGCCTGTTGGTGAGTCCCTTTGGCAACCCTCCTTGGATTGCCACCCATGCCAGATCCTTGTGCCTGTTGGTGAGTGCCTTTGGCAACCCCACTTGGATTGCCACCCATGCCAGATCTTTGTGCCTGTTGGTGAATCCCTTTGGCAACCCTCCTTGGATTGCCATCCATGCCAGATCTTTGTGCCTGTTGGTGAGTCCCTTTGGCAACCCCCCTTGGATTGCCATCCATGCCAGATCTTTGTGCCTGTTGGTGAGTCCCTTTGGCAACCCCCCTTGGATTGCCATCCATGCCAGATCTTTGTGCCTGTTGGTGAGTCCCTTTGGCAACCCCCCTTGGATTGCCACCCATGCCAGATCTTTGTGCCTGTTGGTGAGTCCCTTTGGCAACCCCCCTTGGATTGCCACCCATGCCAGATCTTTGTGTCTGTTGGTGAATCCCTTTGGCAACCCTCCTTGGATTGCCACTCATGCCAGATCTTTGTGCCTGTTGGTAAGTCCCTTTGGCAACCCCCCTTGGATTGCCACCCATGCCAGATCTTTGTGCCTGTTGGTGAGTCCCTTTGGCAACCCCCCTTGGATTCCCATCCAAGCCAGATCTTTGTACCTGTTGAGGAGTCCCTTTGCAAACCCCCTTGGATTGCCATCCATGCCAGATCTTTGTGCCTGTTGGTGAATCCCTTTGGCAACCCTCCTTGGATTGCCATCCATGCCAGATCTTTGTACCTGTTGGTGAGTCCCTTTGGCAACCCTCCTTGGATTGCCATCCATGCCAGATCTTTGTGCATGTTGGTGAGTCCCTTTAACAACCCCCCTTGGATTCCCATCCATGCCAGATCTTTGTGCCTGTTGGTGAGTCCCTTTGGCAACCCCCCTTGGATTACCACCCATGCCAGATCTTTGTGCCTGTTGGTGAGTCCCTTTGGCAACCCCCCTTGGATTGCCACCCATGCCAGATCTTTGTGCCTGTTAGTGAATCCCTTTTGAAGAAAAATTCCTCCAGACCACTTTTTGCAAGTGGCTGAAGCGAGGCCTGGAACAGTTTCAACAATGTCCATTGCTTTAATCAACTTGTGAATAGTCTTTGGCTTCCACAAGTCGGGGCTTAACCCCCATGCAGCCCCAGCTCTTAGATAAACTTGAAAGTGTCCAAGTAACACCAATGAGTGTCCCAGTTGTAGGGGATGTTACTGTCCCATTTGTCCCATCCAAGGGACCTTCAAAGAGGCAGGAGGAAAAAAAACGGGACATGGAGTTACCACCAAGAGTTTGAAGTTCTGTCAACCAAAGTCTTGCGGGTGCAGTTACAAGCAAAGAACACCCTCAGTAGAGTGGCAATGTCGGGGCACGCACTTACCGCCCTTGAGAGGTTCCTCAAACATAACCGCCCGCTTCGCTCGGTCTATTTTGGAACCCTGGATGAAGTGAGACCTCCCTGGTGATGACCTTGCAGGTGTTGATGGGGGGGGGGGGGGGGGGCTAGACCTGGGCGAGGTACTGCAACACTGGAAGAATCTCGCTGCAGTGTTTTCCCTTCAATGGTAAGTTCTCTGAGGCTCCATAGTCCTGGGAGATCTTTTTTTTTATTTTATTTAACCACCTGAGACCCAGAGTACGTCATATGACGTCTTTTTGGTCTCAGGGGTATATCTGAATGATGGGTGTAGCTACAGACATCATTCAGATATTGCCGGTTTCAGCCGGCGATTTCCTGCACCATAAGAACGATCATAGCGACTGTTCCGCCGCTTGATCGTTCTTACGGGCGGCGGGAGGGGACGCCCCCCCCTCCCGCCGCCCTCCGGTGCTTCTACCGACTCACCGCTTCCATCGGTGAGTCGGACTCGGGATCCGCCGGCACCGGATGATGATCATAGAGATTTCCGGCGGACCAGATGGTCGCCGGAGTCTCTATGATCGTTCGGAGGCCGGGCGCGATGTTATGACGTCACGCCCGGCCTCTGCATTCAAAAAACGGCGCCGCCTCCGCTGGGAAGCGGTGATCGTTTTTTTTTTTTTTTTTTTGATTTTAGGCTTCCCAGCCTAGAGGTGAGATGTGGGGTCTTATTGACCCCCCCCATATCTCACTGTAAATAGGTCCGATCATGTAATATTCCTATTACAAGGGATGTTTACATTCCTTGTAATAGGAATAAAAGTAATCAAATGTTTATTTTTATTTTTTAAAGTTGTTGAACTAAAAAAATAAAGTAAAATGAACAATAAAAAGAAAAAAAAAAAAAATTTAAAGCGCCCTGTCCCCACGAGCTCGTACACAGAAGCGAACGCATACGTAAGTCCCGCCCACATATGAAAACGGTGTTCAAACCACACATGTGAGGTATCGCCGCGAACGTTAGAGCGAGAGCAATAATTTTAGCCCTAGACCTCCTCTGTAACTCAAAATATGTAACCAGTAAAAAATGTTAAAGCGTCGACTATGGGGATTTTTAAATACCAAAGTTTGGCGCGTTCGAAAAATTGCTGCGCAAATACCGTGCGAGATAAAAAGTTGCAACGACCGCCATTGTATTCTTTAGGGTCTTTGCTAAAAAAACATATATAATGTTTGGGGGTTCTATGTAATTTTCTAGCAAAAAAATTCGGAATTTTACATGTAGGAGAGAAATGTCAGAATTGGCCAGGAACTCAGGTGGTTAAAGCCCGTGGTGTGTGAATACACGCTAAAAACTCCACCCCGTGCAAAAAAGTGCCCATAGAGAGTACATATGGTCCTCCAAAATCCAAGGACCTTGCTTTGATCCCCCGGGGCGTGGGACTGGGGTACTTTCACATGGTCCATCTGGCCGAAGCCAGCCGGACCGCGTTCTCCGGTAGGTCTGCCGAAACAGACCCACCCCAAGTACTAGGAGAGACCCCCATGAGAGAGGGCAAACTAAGCCAGAAGGCCACGTTCACCCCCCTGCCAAGACTTTTTCAGGGCAGGCCCGAGGACCTACACCCTACTCATCAAACGTGAAACCGCGTACAAACCTGACAACCAAAAAAAAATAAAAAATACATGAAGTGGCAGCACAAGACAAACAACATAAAAGTGGGGAAAGTGCATATGGTGCCATGCGCATGGCCCGGCCCCTGAGGCCAGGAATAAAAAGATCCCTCTGGTCCTGGCCAAAAGGCCCGGCCCAAGAGCAGGGGCGGACTGACAACTCATGGGGCCCCCGGGCAATAGGAGATTATGGGGCCCCCAGACAATCAGAGATTATGGGGCCACACAGTATACACACGCACAGTATACAATCACACGGTATACACAGACATGTTTCTATTGGCTGAGAAGGTACTGGAGAGGTGGTGCAGCTATAATCTCTGGATTTTTAGACCAAAAGGATGTCGGTAAGGGACATTTCAAAGACAGATGTAAAAAAAAAAAACACAGATTTTTTACATACTGTCCCTGGTTTTACCGAGGCTGGCAACCCTGATGGGGCCCCCTAGTGTCCCAGGGCCCTCGGGCAGTGCCCCGAGTGGCCGAATGGTCAGTCCGCCCCTGCCCAAGAGGCAGGCGTGAATAAAGTGTGTGTGTGTGGTGCAGTGGCCAAGGTGCCAACAAAAACTCTTAAGTGTCCCTCTCACATAGTCCTGAGAGATTCTAAAGTCGAGGTTAAAGAAGGGATAAAAGAGGGAGGGTCACCATTACAAGGTTGGTGGTGATGGGAGCATCTAGAACCCAAAAGTGACTCGTGGAGGTGATGTGTGAATCCTATAAGATGTTATTTCCTCTCCTTCTCTTGGTTTAGGGTGAAGATCTGATGGATATAAAAGTTGAGGTGAAATCAGAAGAAGAAGAAGAGAGGTATGTGAGGGACGATCAGCAGTCTATGGAGGAGGATGGAATAACGGGGACATTTATAGAGGAGGACACTCCTACAGAGATCAGCACAGGTGGGTCATTAACACTAAATCCATTCCTCCACCCATACTGCTCACTGATTGGTCCAGGTCCCTTTATCTTCTGCTAGGTCAGTGATGGCGAACCTATGGCACGCGTGCCACAGCTGGCACGCAGAACCATTTCTGTGGGCACACAAGAGGGTCCAGGACAGAGCTAGAGGTCTCTCTCTCCTCTCAGCCCCCCATCCCTCCCTTTCAGCCCCCCCTCTTTGGGTCTTCCTCTCTCTGTTCCCCCTCTCTCGCACCCCTCTCTCTCTGTCCCTCTTCTCTTTCTGTTCCCCCTCCCTCTCTCTGTTCCTCCTCTCTCTCAGCTCACCTCTCTCTCAGCATTTCTCTCACACCCCTCTCTCTCAGCCCATCTCCTTCTCTCTGTTGCCCCTCTCTCTCAGCATCTCTTTTACACCCCTCCCTCTCTCTCTCTCAGCCCCCTTCCTCTCTCTCAGCCCCCCTCCCTCTCTCTGTTCCCTCTCTCTTTCAGCATATCTCTCACACCCCTCTCTCTGCCCCCCTCTCTCTCAGCATCTCTCTCAGCCCCTCTCCTTCCCTCTGTTGCCCCTCTCTCTCAGCATCTCTCTCACACCCCTCCCCCTCTCTCTCAGCCCCATTCCTCTCAACTCAGCCCCCCTCCCTCTCTCTGTTCTCCTCTCTCTCAGCATCTCTCTCAGCCCCTCTCCCTCTCTCTCAGCCCCCCTCCCTCTCTCTGTTCCCCCTCTCTCAGCATCTCTCTCACACCCCTCTCTCTCTCCCCCCTCCCTCTCTCTCTGCCCCCCTCCCTCTCTCTGTTCCCCTTCTCTCTCAGCATATCTCTCACACCCCTCCCTCTCTCTCTCTCAGCCCCCTTCCTCATAACTCAGCCCCCCTCCCTCTCTCTGTTCCCACTCTCTCAGCATCTCTCTCACACCCCTCTCTCTCTCTCCCCCTCCCTCTCTCTCTCTCTGCCCCCCTCCCTCTCTCTGTTCCCCTTCTCTCTCAGCATATCTCTCACACCCCTCCCTCTCTCTCTCTCAGCCCCCTTCCTCATAACTCAGCCCCCCTCCCTCTCTCTGTTCCCCCTCTCTCAGCATCTCTCTCACACCCCTCTCTCTCCCCCTCCCTCTCTCTCAGCCCCCCCTCCCTCTCTCTTAGCCCCCCTCCCTCTCTCTGTTCCCCCTCTCTCTCAGCATATCTATCACACCCCTCTCTCTCTCTGCCCCCCCCCCCCTCCCTCTCTCTCAGCCCCTCGTCCTCTCTCTGTTCCCTCTCTCTTTCAGCATATCTCTGCCCCTCTCTCTCATGCGCAAATTGCCGTGTTGGCACTTTGCAACACAAAACCAATGTATTTATTTCAGTTTGGGCACTCGGGCTCAAAAAGATTCGCCATCACCGTGCTAGGTAGACTTGCACACAAATGGTGAAGGAACTCAGTAGGTAGGTTGTTCTACGGACATCTTGGAAACAAAGCACTTCTGTGGATGTTGGTTGTTGCCTCCAATCCTTCATCCCAGGCAGACTCCGTGATAGTGAGATCGGGGCTCTGTGGGGGCCAAACCATCACTTCCAGGACTCCTTGTTCTTCTTTACACTGAAGATAGTTCTTAATTATTATTATTATTATACAGTTTTGAGAATGACACAAATATTGTCACAAAGTCTGCTGCCTCAGTGTTTTTTCGATCTTTTTGTCAGACGTCACTATGTGATACTGAAGTATAATGACATCATAAGTGTCGGAGACTTTTTTATTGACAATGACATGAAGTTTATGCAAAGAGTCAATATTTTGCAGTGGTGACCCTTCTTTTTTCAAGACCTCTGCAATCCGCCCTGGCATGCCGTCACTCAACTTCTGAGCCACCTCCTGACTGATGGCCCCCCATTCTTCCATAATCAATGCTTGGAGTTTGTCAGAATTTGTGTTTTTTTTTTTTGTTTCTCTTGAGGATTGACCACAAGTTCTCAATGGGATTAAGGTCTGGGGAGTTTCTTGGCCATGGACCCCGAAATGTTGATGTTTTGTTCTCCAAGCCACTTGGTTATCACTTTTGCCTTGTGGCAAGGTGCTCCATCATGCTGGAGAAGGCATTGCTCCTCACCAAACTGTTCTTGGATGGTTGGGAGAAGTTGCTCCTGAAGGATGTTTTTGTACCATTCTTTATTCATGGTGGTGTTCTTAGGCAAAATTGTGAGTGAGCCCCCCCCCCCCCACTCCCCCTGCCTGAGAAGCAACCCCCACGCATTAACCCCTTGCCTACCGGGAACTTACACCCCCCCCCACCTTCCCGCCCAGGCCATTTTTCAGCGCTCTCGCACTTTGAATGACAATTGCGCGGTCATGCTGCACTGTACCCAAACACATTTTTTTACAAATTTTCTTCACACAAATAGAGCTTTCTTTTGGTGGTACAGTGGAACCTCGGATTACGAGCATAATCCGTTCCAGGAGAATGCTCGTAATCCAAAGTACTCGCCCATCAAAGCGAGTTTCCCCATTGAAGTCAATTGAAAGGAAAATAATTTGTTCCGCATTGACTTCAATGGCATGCAATACCGCATGTGGCCAGAGCTGGGGGGCGCCTTGGAAACGGACGAAAAGGCCCGAGGACACCTCGGCAAACCTCGGAAAGACTTTGTTCCCTAGATTTGCCGAGGTCAACAGAGCTGTCCTCGGGCCTTTTCGTGCATTTCCAAACAGCGCTGATTGGCGATGTACGGCTCCGGCGCCCCCCCACCCACCACAGGCCAAACGCGGTACTGCACACCGCTTTGGCCTGAATCGTGCTCGTTTTGCCAGACAACACTCTCAAACCGAGTTACAATTTTTAAAAATACAGCGCTCGTATTGCGAAACGCTCGTTAACCACGTTACTCGCAATCCGAGGTTCCACTGTATTTAATCACTGTTGGGTTTTTTATTTTTTACTAAAAAAAAAAAAAAAGCAGCACACCTTGAAACCCCAGTCTGCTTTGAAATCTTTGCCTGGGGAGACTTTATTGGTGCAATATAACTACCTTGTGTCTCGTTGCTGTGCTGTCTTGCCTTGGTGTATGACCTGGGACCTCACCTTATTAGCAGAGTTTGGCTGTTCCTCACCCAGTTGTAAGCCACCTACACAGCTGTTACTGTTTCAGTTAATGACTGGGTTTCATCCTAGTAGTATCACTCTTCAAAGAGATGGGAATTCGTTAAGTTCTGGTTTAGTGCATTAGAGATATGCTTATAAATAGAACATTTTATGTCATAAAAGACAAACAAAGTACAGAAAAAGATATTACACCATAAAAGAGACAATGATACAACAGCAAACAGATAAAGGATATAAAATACATCACAAAGTCCTGGGTTTCTCAGGTTCTGGCAGAGTTCAGCCAAGGGAACATAAAATCAAGCCAAAATTTCACAGTCATTGGCCCTCAAGAACAATGCCACTTGGTAGATGTTCTTTGTCTTGTTGCTAAAAAAAGAGCTGTGAAGCTGCATGTAAGTGCCCCCTAGTGACCGGAGGTTGTTGTGGCTTGCTAGGGACCTTACCCAGAGGGAGGGACAACTAATATTATTATTTTTTTATGTTATCCTAGCATAGATCTGGCTTTAATTTGCATGTTAGGAGGGGATGGCTGTAACTCAAGGCCCCTTTCTAATGCTCCATCACAAATTTAAATTGACCAGAGTTGCACATTTCACATGAACATTTGCAAGGCCTTGATAAACTCTGGGTTCTGGGTCTGGGGAAGATGGCAATGAGTGATAGAGGGGGAGGGGACACTCGTCCTATAATCCCCTCATCACTGTCACTCCTATAAAAGACAGTTCTCGTTGTTTCCTCACTCTCTGACTGTGACAGATCTTGGATACCCCAGCTGGGCACCTCCGCCAGACCTGATCAGAGACCCATTTACTAGTTACCTTGAGGGGGGAATTGTAAGATCCTCAGAGACAAAGCTGCCTGATGTGGGCGGAGTCCTGGTTTAGGGGAACCAATCAGCTCATGTCTAGTAATAATCTTTGTGTTTCTATTTTAGTAGATGGACGGGAGATGAGGAAAACCTCAGAGGATTGTCTCACTTTGTCTCCAGACTGTAAAGTAGAAGATGAGGACATCACACAGTATAGTCCAGGAGAAAACCCGACTACCTCAAATGTCCATCCGGCACCACACAGTGTAGATGGACCATCGTATTCCTCTTATCCTGAGGAACCTCAGACTGTGCGGGACGGTGCCGGACCATCGTATTCCTCTTATCCTGAGGAACCTCAGACTGTGCGGGACGGTGCCGGACCATCGTATTCCTCTTATCCTGAGGAACCTCAGACTGTGCGGGACGGTGCCGGACCATCGTATTCCTCTTATCCTGAGGAACCTCAGACTGTGCGGGACGGTGCCGGACCATCGTATTCCTCTTATCCCGAGGAACCTCAGACTGTGCGGGACGGTGCCGGACCATCGTATTCCTCTTATCCTGAGGAACCTCAGACTGTGCGGGACGGTGCCGGACCATCGTATTCCTCTTATCCTGAGGAACCTC
Organism: Lithobates sylvaticus; assembly: GCA_028564925.1. Classification (NCBI taxonomy): domain Eukaryota; kingdom Metazoa; phylum Chordata; class Amphibia; order Anura; family Ranidae; genus Lithobates; species Lithobates sylvaticus. Next base: position 593,359,634 of record CM053028.1, on the reverse strand, counting down.
AGACTGTGCGGGACGGTGCCGGACCATCGTATTCCTCTTATCCTGAGGAACCTCAGACTGTGCGGGACGGTGCCGGACCATCGTATTCCTCTTATCCTGAGGAACCTCAGACTGTGCGGGACGGTGCCGGACCATCGTATTCCTCTTATCCTGAGGAACCTCAGACTGTGAGAGATGGTGCAGTCCTTCCAACAGATGAGAGCTTTTCCTGTCCTGAGTGCGGGAAGTGTTTTTCAGAGAAGGCTCGTCTTTATAGACATCAGATTTTGCACTTGGATAGGAAGACCTATTCCTGTCATGATTGTGAGAAAACTTTTCTTCATAACTCCTCCCTATTCAAACATCGGAGATCTCACACAGGTGAGAAGCCGTACTCCTGTTCTGAGTGCGAGAAAAGTTTTTCACACAAGGCCAATTTCGACAGACATCAGAAATCTCACACGGGTGAGAAGCCGAATTCCTGCCCTGTGTGCAAGAAAAGTTTTTTACAGAAGTATGATCTTTACAGACATCAGAGAACTCATACAGGGGAGAAGCCGTATATCTGCACTGAATGTGGAAAATGTTTCTCCAGGACGTCCGGTCTTTACAAGCATCAGAGATGGCACACGGGGGAGAAACCGCATTCCTGTCTTGAGTGTGGGAAATGTTTTTCAGACAAGTCTCATCTTTATAGCCATCAGAGATCTCACACGGGAGTCAAGCCACTTTCCTGTCTTGAGTGCGGTAAATGTTTTTCAGAGAAGTCCCATCTTCATAGCCATCAGAGATCTCACACGGGTGAGAAGCCGCATTCCTGTCCAGAGTGCGGCAAATGTTTTTCAGAAAAGTCCAATCTTTACAGACATCAGAGATTGCACACGGGGGAGAAGCCGTATTCCTGTCCTGTGTGCGGGAAATGTTTTTCAGATAAGTCCAGTGTTTACAAACATCAGAAATTGCACACGGGGGAGAAGCCACTTTCCTGTCCTAAGTGAGGAAATTGTTCCTCACCATAAGTCCTGTTTTCCTGTACATCAGGGGTCCCACACAACCCTCGAGGTGTATTAGTCAGTGCAGGAAATGTCTTGTATATGAATGTTGTTGGACATGTGGGGAAGAAGCACACCTTGATATACACCTCAGATATACGCCATGGCTGATCTTCATCATGTAAGAAACAGTTGATGAGGAGATCAGAGATCACCAAAGACATGGATGAAGTGTTGTACCGTGTTGGCCATTGATAGCAGGAGAAAAATAAAATGGAGTCATTACCTCTCATTGGCTGAGTTCATTTTGTGGTATAAACTCTTGCAAGAGGTCTGTTTTCTCAAGTCGTCTTCCAGGACGAAACACGTTAACCACACCACTTAAAAGGCGGCCCTCTAGGCCTTTTAAAATAAAAATGGAGCCATTACCTCTCATTGGCATTTTGTGGTGGAAGCTTTTGTAAACATTTAGGGGTTTATTTATAAAAAAATATTTGAACGAATATCACAATCATTCGCCCAGCCGTGACAAATTATTACAGTTTTTTTGCTTAATACACTGATTTCCTATTATCATCAGTTCCATCTAGTGGCCATAATGTGACATTTTTCCTGATGGAGTAGATTCAGAAAAGTACTTCCATTATGGCCATTAGATGGAGCTGATGAACTTCAACATATAAAGAGTACGGGGATTTTAACAAACTTTGTTGCAGATTCCTTCCTTTTGTTGAAATAGATGTTTGTTTCACTATGTCCAATAGGGGGATCTCTATCAATGTTCTAATGAGAAAAGCTGTAAGGTCTGCATCCCATCCTCCTTTATATCAGTGGTCAGTGTAGTGGTCCCTTACTTTGGTAACCAATGGGAGAAGGACCCCCTTATATCAGTGGTCAGTGTAGTGGTCCCTTACTTTGGTAACCAATGGGAGAAGGACCCCCTTATATCAGTGGTCAGTGTAGTGGTCCCTTACTTTGGTAACCAGTGGGAGAAGGACCCCCTTATATCAGTGGTCAGTGTAGTGGTCCCTTACTTTGGTAACCAGTGGGAGAAGGACCCCCTTATATCAGTGGTCAGTGTAGTGGTCCCTTACTTTGGTAACCAGTGGGAGAAGGACCCCCTCATATCAGTGGTCAGTGTAGTGGTCCCTTACATTGGTGATCAATAGAGATGGGCCAAGCACTCCCCCGGTTTTCAGTTTGCGCCAGAACTTTCAAACATCGCAAAAGTACGGAGATGAACAACGAAACCCATTAAAGTCTATAAACCCGAACTGGAAAAATCAAAAGTGTCCACTTTGAAGGCTTATATGCAAGTTAATGGGCATACAAAGGGTATGGGGGGTCTAGGTAATGCCTTGGGGGACATGTACGTATCAATGCAAAAAAAAAAAAAAGTTTTTTAAAAAGATCATTTTTAAATGAGCAGTGATTTAATGATGCTTAAAGTTACATAGTTAGTCAGGTTGAAAAAAGACACAAGTCCATCCAGTTCAACCATAAAAAAAAAATATAAAATATCGTACAATCCCATATACCCAATTCTATACAGTGAAACAATAAAAATGAAGTAAAGTGGCGCATCTGTAACATGTATAGAACCTGGTGCAGCAAAAATGAAATTTTCCATGCAAGCTTTCTTTATTTTGTAAACAACAGTTTAGGAAGCCAGTCTGTATGATGATGCCACAATGTAGTGCACTGGGAACAAGATTAGAGATTTTCGGAATAAGTTCTGGTGTCTGTTTCACAGACTTTGGATAGAAGTAACCGGTGCGGAAAAATTGGGCTTTGGGTGTTGGTGGCGCCTTCACACCATAACCCTATAGAGGTACTCTTGATAAACGCAAGAATTGGCCTTGCTGTAAAAAATTGCAATGATATGCACCTGTTTAACAGGTGCAGAACAATTGGTCCTTGGGTGTAAATTGTGCCCATGAAACCTATACCAAAAAAATTCCTCCAGATAAAATCAACACCCACAAATCTGGGCAGCCTAGACAGTCTTGCAGAGATTCCACATCCCAAAAAAAACGTAATGATGACATTGGCATCAGGGGCTTGACAGCTGCTGCTAATCCAAGAATGATTTCTCTTGATAAATGTCAGCCGGTCAACGGAGTCTGTGGACAAACTATTCTCATGACCTAGTAACTTAGTGGATCGATGACTGGAAAGCTTTCCAAGTCTCTGTTTACCCCTAGATAATGTCCCACCATATGATGCCTTTGGGATGTGGAAGGTGACAGCTCTGGGCGTTGAGGACTAAACAATTTTTGAAAGGCATCACTGAGGCGGCCCGCTCTCCACCGCTCCTCCTTTGACCAACAGAAGCCTCAAAACTAGCCTTTCCATGAGACTAACCCAGCAGAGTCTGGGAAGGTGTTACATAAACTCCTCTTGAAGATGTCCTCAAGATATTTCATCCTCTGCTCCCTCTGTGGAGATGGGATGATTTCCGAGACTTTCCCCTGGTAACGGTGGTCAAGAAGGGTTGCTAACCAATAATTATTCTTCTCTTTGATGCCACAAATTCTCAGGTCCTTTCGCAGGCTTTGAAGAATAAGGGAGCCCCTGCACTGCAAGTTTGCGGAGGCACGAAAAGCAGAGTCCTCATGGTCACTGAGGATTACAGTATCTCGAACTGCCTCCACCCAGCCACATACTACTCCCAAGGGTTCTGGTGACGGCAAACCATCTCTTAAGGTTTGACGTATGTCTTCCTTTGCTTCAATGCCTCCAAAACTGCCGTGGCATGGCAAGAATGGTGTCTGCATAAAATCAGGCATTGAGAGGAAAGGAAGTTCTCCTCCTCCCGCTGCTCTGCCTTGAGTGCCCTGTCCATAATACCACACATAGATTGTGTCACTGATAAATGCATTGTCATGGCTCACCATCCTTGTGGCCTCCTCAAATAGTAACAGTACAGTGCATGCATCCTTTATCTGAAGCCATTGGCGTGGGTAAAAAAAAGCCAAGTCGGCCTGAGCCTGTCGTTATGTCATGCTCACACTGGGTACTCGTTGACTTGCTGGACCATGAGTCAGCAGTAACGTGGACCTTGCAGCTGACTGCCTTGCCCAACGATGCAAAAACATTGCCTTCCACGTGATGGTACAGAGCTGGAATGGCCTTACGTGAAAAGAAATAGCGACCGGGAACCTGCCATTGTGGTACAGCACATTCTGCAAATTCAAGGAAGGGACAGAATCCACCAGATGGAAAGGCAGGAGTTGTAAAGCTAGCAATTGGGACAAGCTGGAATTTAGACACTTTAGCATGTGGGTGGCAGTGACTATTTTTTAGCTACAGCAGCTGGGGCAGAGAAATTTGCTTGCTATACTCTACATGCAGCTGGTGGTGTGCTGCTGGCAGACGTGTTGCAAGGACCTGTGACACCCTTTGCTATACCATCATCCCTGTCAGTGGAGAGTGCTGAGAGGTCATGAGATATAGCGGGGATAGAGCTGAAAGATGAGGAAGAGAAAAATCGCATCCCTTCTGTGTGGCTTTCAGGTGCTCTTGCCAACGTGCTGAGTGGTGGGAGGTTAAATGCATTATCAAGCATGTGCTACTCAAATGGCTGGTGTTTTTGCCACGCTTCATCTGCTTGAGGCAAAGTTTGTAAATTGCAACAGTGCGATCAGCTGCACATGTACTAAAAAAGGCCCAGACAGCTGAGCTGTGGGAAGGGGGCCGGGAGATGACAGCTCCACAATCTGGTGGGTACTCTCTACTCTTCCTTGATGGCTGCCTCTGGAGGACATTCTGCCTCGTTGGGGTTGTGCCTCAACCTCACTTTCCTCCTCTGCTCTATCTGGCACCCAAGTCATGTCAGTGACCTCATCATCATCACCCCCTCCATCCTCATCATTACTGGAGACAACTTGGCAATACGCTGCAGCTGGGGGAACATGACTGCCAATTTGTGTACCAGTGTTCTCAGGGCTGGTGCAAGAATTTTTGACACCCTAGGCGAAAACCTAATGTTGCCGCTCCCCTTGACTCCACCCCTGACCCTACCCCCTTTTCCCTGCCCATGTAAACCCCCCCCTTTTTAACGAAGCACCCATCAAATGCAGCCTCACCAGCGCCCATCAAATGCAGCCTCACCAGCGCCCATCACATTTAGCCTCACCAGCGCCCATCACATTTAGCCTCACCAGCGCCCATCACATTTAGCCTCACCAGGGCCCATCACATTTAGCCTCACCAGGGCCCATCACATTTAGCCTCACCAGGGCCCATCACATTTAGCCTCACCAGGACCCATCAATGAATGTTTGCTTGCTTCCATTCATTCAGGAGTCGGGACACAGACACAGTCCTTAACCCACCGCTGCGCCTCTGACACTATCTGTGAACCGAGGGGCGGCTGCCTGCTGATGCTGAGACTTAGTTACTTGCTGCAGAGAGAAGAGAGTAGGAAAACCAGTGGCCGGGCGCCCCCTAGGCAGCATGGCGCCCTAGGCGGCTGCCTAGTTTGCCTAGTGGTAGCACCGGCCCTGAGTGTTCTCCCCTCTCTGTAGGCTCATGTTCCTTCCTTCCTCAACCTCAGAACCAACATCTGAATCAAGTAATGGCTGTGCATCAAAGAGCAAGTGGCTGATGCTGTTTTCAAATGACTCAGCTGACTCCTCAATGCTGGGGCTATAGAAGGAGTAGCTGTGGACAAGGAGGCAGAATAGACCACTCTGGCAGCTGCGGTGGACTGTGCACTAGTCTCTGCTTGGGTGACGGAGGATGAGGAGGAGGAGGATGGTTTAGTAAGCCAGTCCACCACCTCCTCTGCGTGCTGTGGCTGGATAGCACGGGCAACATCACTAAACAGAGGAAATTATGCCCTGCCTGAGGACGGGCAACATCCACTTTTGCTTGTGGACACCTATGCTGCTGGCCCCCTCTCATTGCCATGGGAACATCTGCCTCCTACCCTGTTTCCCCGAAAATAAGACCTAGCGTGATTGTCGGTGATGGCTGCAATATAAGCCCTACCCCCCAAATAAGCCCTAGTTAAAGTCCTTGTAGGTCTTATTTTCAGGGTAGGGCTTATTTTCGGGGAAACAGGGTAGGGCTTATTTGGGGGGTAGGGCTTATATTGCAGCCATTACTGACCATCGCGCTAGGTCTTATTTTCGGGGAAACAGGGTAGACATGATGGAGGAGGCTTATTACCAAAAAGTAATATGGGGAAATGTTAGATTCGATGAACTTTAATCAATGGAAAGTGGTGTTTGGTGCACTATAACTTGAGGACTGTGCGGTGCGCAGTGCATTGTGGGGCGTTCGAAGGGCCGAACAAACGGTCGAACCTCCTTGCAATTCATGTGTTTGCCGAATGGACAAACAGCCGATGTTCAGACTTAATCTCGGCCCGAACCGTTCGCCCAACAATAGTGATCAATGAGAGAAGGACATTCTTACATTGTCATCAGTGGGTAGACTGCCCCCCTCACAGATCATTGATGTCAGTTGTTACTGAGAGACAGAAATTGTTTGTTGCTCAAGGAATTCCTAGAAACCTTTGGAGGAACCCTGGCTGGGAAAGGCTGGACTAGGCAGTAATATATTTCTATCCCCCTTGGTGGGAGTGGAAAAGACCCCATCTATGAGGATATACAGTACATATACACACAGCACAAGGCCGTGTTCACACTACAAAAGGTTTCTTGGGGCTGCAGTTCATCTGACCTCTGCAAGGTGGTGATCTCCCTTCTACCAAAGAGACAGGAAGTCTCTATGGAAGACAGGAAATGATGTCAGGTATAAAAAGGAATTTCCGGGTGAGAGGTGAGTTGGGAGGAAGTAGAGAGGAGACATTGCTGGATGTGGCAGCAGAGGAGGTAATAAGATCTTATTTTCTATTTACACCCAGTAACCCCCCCGTCATGTCCGTCCTCTTCCTCCATAGTCACTGTTACGTCTTTTATCTCCAGCAGATGATGATACACACATATATAGTGTGGAAACCTAGATTAACCCCTTCGGGGGCAGAACATTCCCAACTTACATATATATTTTTATTATCAATTTTCACCCTTACCTGTCTAGACAGAAACCTGTCTAGATCAAATGACGGAATGAATGATGGAGGAGGATCGGAGTCACATGACTGAGGAGATGCTAAACCTCACCCTGGAGATCATCTACCTGCTGACCGGAGAGGTGAGGAGGATTCTGGGAAGTCACATGTAGGGTTGCCACCTCATCCCTTTAAACCCAAACACGTATTAATTACACGGGTTCTGTGGCTGATTAAGGAGGTAATTAAACTCACTTGGTGCCTTATCTGCATTAAATCAGCCTCAGAACCCGTGTAATTCATATGTGTTCGGGTTTAAAGGGATGAGGTGGTAACCCTAGTCACATGACATCACTCTTATCTCTATTAATAAAACACAGACCTGACCGGAGAGGTGAGGAGGATTCTGGGATTCTAACATGATATTCCTATTGGTTCTCCAATACAGAGATTTCCTCTTGTGAAGTCCGGTGATCATATGACCATCACAGTGCCTCCATGTGACTCCCTAAAACCTGAGAGACACAACATGGAGAAGATTCTAGAAGTCACCAAGAAGATGATGGAGCTGCTGACAGGAGAGGTGAGGAGGATTCTGGGAATTCTGGGACATTATCCAGTAACAGACAAGGGATGTGTCTGGATGGTGACTGTATCATTGTGTGTGTCAGGTTCCTATAAGGTGTCAGGATGTCACTGTCTATTTCTCCATGGAGGAGTGGGAGTATTTAGAAGGACACAAGGATCTCTACAAGGACGTCATGATGGACAATCAGCCGCCCCTCACATCACCGGGTAAGAGGAGACTTTATTGTAAAGGAGAGAGCAGTACGGAGGCTCCACCTAGATCCCCCATCATCTGATAAACACATAGAAACAATGTATTCAGTCAGTGTGTGTGTTTCCTACAGATGGATCCAGTAACCCACCAGAGAGATGTCCTCGTCCTCTGTATTCCCGGGATCCCACACAGGAAGGTCACACCATCCCCCACCATCATCAGGTAGATGAGGAACAATCACTGACAGTATCATTAGGATCTGTACATTATCTGCATTGTTACCATTGATGTAATTTTTATTATATATTCAGAGTGGAAACCTGAGAGATCCTAAATTTGAGGTTAAATCAGAAGAAGAAGAAGAGAGGTATGTGAGGGATGATCAGCAGTCTATGGAGGAGGATGGAATAACGGGGACATTTATAGAGGAGGACACTCCTACAGAGATCAGCACAGGTGGGTCATTAACACTAAATCCATTCCTCCACCCATACTGCTCACTGATTGGTCCAGAGTAGGGCGGGGGCTGGGTGATATCAGCCTGTAATCCCCTGGTCACTTTCCTGAGCTGTGTTCCCCGTCCTGTATTCCTGTATTTCTCTCGGATAATCTTCATTCTCTGTGCTGCAGGAAAATGTTGATTTTTGGCACAGGCGTTGGTCGGCCTAGGTTCCTGGGGGATGTGTTTTGTATCTAGGAAAAAGGGGGACCTACTCAATATTAGGTGGATGGTAATAATTTTATGACTGATTGGTGTATTGTACATTACATTATCCTGACCCCTGCACTATATGCTCTATGTTGTACATTACAAAGTCCTGACACTCGTCCTATAATCCCCTCATCACTGTCACTCCTATAGAAGACAGTTCTCGTTGTTTCCTCCCTCTCTGACTAAAGTCCATGAATAAAGAAATGATCTGGTAGGAGATCAGAGGACCCATTTACTAGTTACCTTGAGGGGGGAATTGTAAGATCCTCAGAGACAAAGCTGCCTGATGTGGGCGGAGTCCTGGTTTAGGGGAACCAATCAGCTCATGTCTAATAATAATCTTTTTATTTCTATTTTAGTAGATGGACGGGAGATGAGGAAAACCTCAGAGGATTGTCTCACTTTGTCTCCAGACTGTAAAGTAGAAGATGAGGACATCACACAGTATAGTCCAGGAGAAAACCCGACTACCTCAAATGTCCATCCGGCACCACACAGTGTAGATGGACCATCGTATTCCTCTTATCCTGAGGAACCTCAGACTGTGCGGGACGGTGCCGGACCATCGTATTCCTCTTATCCTGAGGAACCTCAGACTGTGCGGGACGGTGCCGGACCATCGTATTCCTCTTATCCTGAGGAACCTCAGACTGTGCGGGACGGTGCCGGACCATCGTATTCCTCTTATCCTGAGGAACCTCAGACTGTGCGGGACGGTGCCGGACCATCGTATTCCTCTTATCCTGAGGAACCTCAGACTGTGCGGGACGGTGCCGTCCTTCCAACAGATAAGAGGTTTCCCTGTACTGAGTGCGGGAAGTGTTTCCGTTTTAAATCTGGAGTTGATGAGCATAAAAGATCTCGCAAAGAGGAGAAGCCATTTTCCAGTCCTGTGTGCAGGAAATGCTTTTCAAAGAAGTTTCAATTTTACAGGCATCCGATTTTGCTTTCTAATAAGAAGACCTATTCCTGTCTGGAGTGCAAGAAAAGTTTTCTTTATAAAGCTTCCCTGTTAAAACATCGGAAGTCTCACCACCAGGGTGAGAAGGCAAATTCTTGTTCTGAGTGCGGGAGATGGTTTTCCCAGAAGTGCGATCTTTACAGACACCAAAGAACCCATACCGGTGAAAAGCCGTATCTCTGCCTCGAGTGCGGAAGATGTTTTTCAAGGACGTCCAATCTTTACGCGCATCAAAAGTTGCACACGGGGGAGCGGCCGCATGCCTGCTCCGAGTGCGGGAAACGTTTTAAAAAGAAATCGGAACTTGTGACACATCTGAGGTCTTACACGGGGGAAAAGCCCTATCCCTGCCCTGAGTGCGGGAAATGTTTTTCAGAAAATTCCACTCTTAACAAGCATCTGAGGTCGCACACCGGAGAGAAGCCGCATTCCTGTGCTGAGTGCGGGAAATGTTTTTCGCAGAAGTACAATCTTTCCAGACATCAGAGATCTCACACGGGGAGAGAGTGAAGGAATTGATACTCAAGTTCTGTCTTCCTGTACATCCGGAGTCCCAGTAGACCTGCAGTGGCAATCCTTGGCACCCCAGAGGTTTTGGAACTACATTTCCCATGATGCTCAGCTACACTGCAGAGTGCAGGAGCATCATGGGAAATGTAGTTCCAAAACCTCTGGGGTGCCAAGGTTCGCCATCACTGCCCTAGACCATTCAGACAAAGGTTTTTTTCGGAGATTCGGATGTATCCGAATCACCAGACGACAATAGTAACACATTTCCTTTAAATTCGTTAAGCTTTGTTTATTCGTTTTCTAACAAATTCCACGTTTTTGGAACGATTCTAATTCGGAACGATCGAAAAATGATCGGCCGATCCCCATTCTGTGTGTGAAGAATCGCTGGTTGTTAAGCAGCGGGCTGGGTAGCCGGCCACCACGTCCTTAACAACCGATGACCCATCAGCTGTCAGCGGGTTCCCCCCCCCCCGCTTGGGCACAATGGACTCTTCCCCACAACCCTGGCCCTGTGGTCCCCCCCAAAGCACCTTGTCCCCATGTTGATGAGGACAAGGGCCTCATCCCCACAACCCTGGCCATTGGTTGTGGGGGTCTGCGGGCGGGGGGCTTATCTGAATCTGTAAGCCCCCTTTAACAAGGGGACCCCCCAGATCCTGGCTCCCCATGTGAATGAGTATGGGGTGCATAGTATCTGTACTCATTCACTAAAAAGTGCTTAAAGAGTTAATAAAAACACAATTGTTTTTGAGAAGCCCTTTATCCACTTCAATACCCGCCCATGTACATATGACGCCCACAAGGTGGATCTCCCATCCTGGGTGGGCGTCATATGACGTACTCCCATTCCCGGCCGCCTAGGGGGCCCGCGCGCGCCTGCGGCGTCGCTCGGTACCCGGTGCGAGTGCCCGGCGGCCGCGATGTCTGCCGGGCACCCGTGATTGCCCGTTAAAACAACGGGACCATGCGGGACCGTGGAGCTGTGTGTGTAAACACACAGCTCCACGTCCTGTCAGTGGCGAGGAGACCGATCATGTGATCCCAGTACGGAGGAACACCGATCGGTCTCCTCCCCTTGTGAGTCCCCTCCCCCCACAGTTAGAATCACTACCTTAGGGAACACATTAACCCCTGCAGCGCCCCCTAGTGTTAACCCCTTCCCTGCCAGTCACATTTACACAGTAATCACTGCAATTTTATAGCAACAATCACTGTGTAAATGTGAATGGTCCCAAAAATGTGTCAAAAGTGTCCGAAGTGTCCGCCGCAATATCGCAGTCACGAAAAAAAAAAATCGCAGATCGCCGCCATTACTAGTAAAAAAAAAAAAAAAAAATGCAATAAATCTATCCCCTATTTTGTAGACGCTATAACTTTTGCGCAAACCGATCAATATACGCTTATTGCGATTTTTTTTTTTTTACCAAAAATATGTAGAAGAATACGTATCGGCCTAAACTGAGGAAAAAAATAGTTTTTTTTTTTTAAAAAATGGGATATTTATTATAGCAAAAAGTAAAAAATATTGTGCTTTTTTTCAAAATTGTCGCTCTTCTTTTGTTTATAGCGCAAAAAATAAAAACCGCAGGGGCGATCAAATACCACTAAAAGAAAGCTCTTTTTGTGGGATAAAAAGGACGTCAATTTTGTTTGGGTGTAACGTCGCACGACCGCGCAATTGTCAGTTAAAGCGACGCAGTGCCGAATCACAAAAAGTGCTCTGGTAAGGAAGGGTGAAAAATGGCCCGGTGCTGAAGCGGTTAATACCCGGAACCCTGGCCCCACCTAGGCAGCAGGCATTCCTGTTTATGAGCGAGCTGTGCTATAATTCTCCCGGAACCCCTCCAGGAACCCTGGCCCCACCTAGGCAGCAGGCATCCCTGTCTATGAGAGAGCTGTGTTACAATTCTCCTGGAACCCCTCCAGGAACCCTGGCGCCCCACCTAAGCGACACAGGCCTCCCTGTTTATGAGCGAATTCCTCAGGAACCCTGGCCCAACCTAAGCAGCAGGCATTCCTGTTTAATGTCCCTATCTCTCAGGCAAGATAATTAAATTAAATTAATCAATTATGCCTTGAGTTCTATAATGCGACGGGTTATAACATTGACAAAGTAATCTTAAAGAAAGCTTACCTGTAATGTACCCCACTTCTGGTACCATCTGTTAGGTCCTCTGTTAGGTCCTCTGCATCATCTCCTCTTTCCCTCAATTGGACTTTGGCGGTCAATGAAAAAAACTCTGTCTGTCTGTCTGTCCGGATAGGTAATCAGACACCATACACCGTATGAGGTTGATAAAAGAATGCTTTTTACTTCTCGCTTTACAGAGCATATACAATAATCAAAAAGGGGAAGAACGCAATTGAACAACCAATCACATTCAAGCATTTAAGCATTTTGTTATACAATTCAATATTGACCTGCAAGATTCATAATATTTCTTCTTTCGGACTCAACATCATATTTACTCTAAAAATGTCTCACGCAATATATGTCCTTGATAAGGTTCCCAGTATGTTTTGGTACAGAAGTACAAAACAGCATACTTGTTATGGGAAGCAGACCCATTACTAGAAGCCAACTTGCCATGAGAACTAATGGGAATGTGTGAGTGTGAGATAAACAGAATTTACAGTGAGTTTCTACAGAAAAACAAAAAAACATCTTTGTACAATACTATAAAATCTTAAAGGGTAACTCTACACTTCCCACGTTTCCTTACAATGAGCATCATGGGAAATGTAGTTCCAAAACCTCTGGGGTGCCAAGGTTCGCCCATCACTGCCCTAGACCATTCAGACAAAGGTTTTTTTTGGAGATTCGGATGTATCCGAATCACCAGACGACAATAGTAACAAATTTCCTTTAAATTTGTTAAGCTTTGTTTATTCGTTTTCTAACAGATTCCACATTCTTGGAACGATTCCAATTCGGAACGATCGAAAAAAAATGATCGACCGATCCCCATTCTGTGTGTGAAGAATCGCTGGTTGTTAAGCAGCGGGCTGGGAAGCCGGCCACCGCATCCTTAACAACCGATGACCCATCAGCTGTCAGCGGGTTTCCCCGTTTGGGGACAATGGAATCATCCCCACAACCCTAGCCCTGTGGTTGCGGAGGGGTCTGTGGGCTTATCTGAATCTGGAAGCCCCCTTTAACGAGGGGACGCCCAGATCCTGGCTCCCCATGTGAATGAGTATGGGGTGCATAGTATCTGTATTTATTCACCAAAAAGTGCTCAAAGAGTTAATAAAAACACAATTGTTTTTGAGAAGCCCTTAACCGCCTCCCGACCGCCTCGTGCACATATACGTGAGCAGAATGGCACGGGCAGGCAAAATCCCGTACCTGTACAGGATTTTTTAAATGCCTGCCCGTGGGTCGCATGCGCGCCGCCAGCGGCGCGCTCGCGACCCGGTTGGGAGCTCCGTGACCCTGGCCGCGGGACCAGCGGACCCAATGGCCGCTGGTGTCCCGCGATCGGGTCACAGAGCTGAGGAACGGGGAGAGGTCTGTGTAAACAAACCTCTCCCCGTGCTTCCTACTCTGCCTGTCATTGATTGGCTGTTCCCGGTCATCGGGAAAGCCAATCAATGACATCAGACGTCAGCCCCGCCCCCTAATGTAAAAAAAAACACACACGTCACAGCCCATAACCCCTCCCCTCCCCCTAGTGGTTAACCCCTTCACTACAACTGTCATTTATACAGGAATCAGTGCATTTAAATAGCACTGATCGCTGTATAAATGACAATGGTCCCAAAAATGTGTCAAAAATGTCCGATGTGTCCGCCATAATGTCGCAGTCACAATAAAAATCGCTGATCGCCGCCATTACTAGTAAAAGAAAAAAATATTAATAAAAATGCTATAAAACTATCCCCTATTTTGTAAACGCTATAACTTTTGCGCAAACCAATCAATAATCGCTAATTGCGTTTTTTTTTACCAAAAATATGTAGAAGAATACGTATCGGCCTAAACTGAGGGAAAAAATATATTTTTTTTTTAAAAAATGGGATATTTATTATAGCAAAAAGTAAAAAATATTGTGTTTTTTTTTCAAAATTGTCGCTCTTCTTTTGTTTATAGCGCAAAAAATAAAAACCGCAGAGGTGATCAAATACCACCAAAAGAAAGCTCTATTTGTGGGAAAAAAAGGACGTACATTTTGTTTGGGTGTAACGTCGCACGACCACGCAATTGTTAGTTAAAACGACGCAGTGCCGAAACGCAAAAAGTGCTCTGGTAAGGAAGGGTGTAAAATCGCCCGGTGCTGAAGTGGTTATTTAATAAAACATGAAAACACTGACCTGAACAAAAACAAAAAAAAAGGCCACCCGCCGAACACGAAACTTCCTGACCAGGGACACGGCCGTCTGACGGGTAATAATGGGGGCGGAGGTTACTCGGTGACATAACCGGGTGACCCCGCCCCCATGTCTACCTCTCATTGGTCGAGTGTCGTTCTCGAATGACAGATAAAAATGGGGGCAGGGTTACCCGGTGACGTAACCGAGTGACCCCTCCCCCATGTCTACCTCTCATTGGGTGTCATTCTCGTATGACATAAAAATGGAGGCAGGGTTACCCGGTGACGTAACCGAGTGACCCTTCCCCCATGTCTACCTCTCATTGGGTGTCATTCTCGTATGACAGATAAAAATGGAGGCAGGGTTACCTGGTGATGTAACCGGGTGTCCCCGCCCCCATGTCTACCTCTCATTGGTCGAGTTTCATTCTCGAATGACCGATAAAAATGGGGGCAGGGTTACCAGGTGACACCGCCCCCATGTCTACCTCTCATTGGGCGAGTGTCATTCTTAAATGACAGATAAAAATGGGGGCAGGGTTACCCGGTGACGTAACCGGGTGACCCCGCCCCCATGTCTACCTCTCATTGGGCGAGTGTCATCCTCGAATGACCGATAAAAATGGGGGCAGGGTTACCGTGTGACACCGCCCCCATGTCTACCTCTCATTGGGCAAGTGTCATTCTTAAATGACAGATAAAAATGGGGGCAGGGTTACCCAGTGACGTAACCGGGCGACCTCGTCCCCATGTCTACCTCTCATTGGGCGAGTGTCATCCTCGAATGACCGATAAAAATGGGGGCAGGGTTACCGTGTGACACCGCCCCCATGTCTACCTCTCATTGGGCAAGTGTCATTCTTAAATGACAGATAAAAATGGGGGCAGGGTTACCCGGTGACGTAACCGGGCGACCTCGTCCCCATGTCTACCTCTCATTGGGCGAGTGTCATCCTCGAATGACCGATAAAAATGGGGGCAGGGTTACCGGGTGACACCGCCCCCATGTCTACCTCTCATTGGGCGAGTGTCATTCTTAAATGACAGATAAAAATGGGGGCAGGGTTACCCGGTGACGTAACCGGGCGACCTCGTCCCCATGTCTACCTCTCATTGGGCGAGTGTCATCCTCGAATGACCGATAAAAATGGGGGCAGGGTTACCGGGTGACACCGCCCCCATGTCTACCTCTCATTGGGCGAGTGTCATTCTTAAATGACAGATAAAAATGGGGGCAGGGTTACCCAGTGATGTAACCGGGTGACCCCGCCCCCATGTCTACCTCTCATTGGGCGAGTGTCATCCTCGAATGACAGATAAAAATGGGGGCAGGGTTACCCGATGATGTAATCTCAACCACCCTATAATGACCTGTCAGATGGCTGTGTCCCTGGACGGTGGTCCCGCCCCATAATAAGATGGGGTCACTCTGTTACATCACTGGGTAACCCCCGCCCTTATATTTACCTATCTTTTTGCTGTGTCCCTAGATAGTAACAGTCGTGTTTGGTTGGTGACGTTTTTTGGGGGGGGTTTCCATTCGGGTCAGCGTTTTTATGATTTTTTTAATAACTTGAACTATATACCTCATACTCATTTACATAGGTGGAGATGGGAACCTGGGGACCCCCTTGTAGATTCTGATGTCACCTCCCCCACACCCCCACACTTCCTATACCCCATACTCATTCACCTAGGGGGAGACAGGATCTGGGGACCCCCCTTCCGGATTCTGATAAGTCACCTCCCCACACCCCCACAACCACCGGGCCAGGGTTGTGGGGAAGAGGCTCTTTTCCCCATCAACATGGGCACAAGGTGCTTTGGGGTGCTTCCCCAAAGCAGCCCCCCATGTTGAAGGCATGTAGCCTGGTATGATTCAGAAGGGGGGGAGCTTGCTTGTCACCCCTTTCCGGACCTGCCAGGCCTCGTGCCCGGATAACGGTGTGGTATGGATTTTAGGGGGGACCCCAAGCCATTTTTTTATTTTGCCATGGGGTTCCCCTTAAAATCCATACCAGACCTGAAGGGCCTGGATGGGGAGGGACCCCTACACTGTTTTTTTCAGAAAGTGTGCATCCTTTTGTCTACCTTTCAGCTGTCAGCGGGGAACCCCGCTGACAGCTGATAAGTCATCGGTTGTTAGGGACGTGGCGGCTGGCTTCCTGGCCCTCTCCTTACCGACCAGCTATTCTTCACGCAGAATTCGGATCGGTCGATTGTTTTCCGACCGATTTCAAATAGTTCTGAAAATTTGAAATTCATTAGAAAATAAACAAACTAAACTAAATAAAAAACAAAACTAAACGAGTTCCGAAACGAATCAAAAAAACGAAATCGGTAACATAAAAAATCATTTTGTGGTGTAAACTCTTACAAGACGTCTCTTTTCTCAAGTCGTCTTCCAGGACGAAACACGTTAACCCCACCACTTAAAAGGCGGTCCTCTAGGCCTTTTAAAATAAAAATGGAGTCATTACCTTCTCATTGGCTGAGTATATTTTGTACATTTTGTGGTATAAGCTCTTGCAAGAGGTCTGTTTTTACTCGTCGTCTTCCAGGAGGAAACACGTTAACCCCACCTCTTAACCGCTTCCCGACCGGCGCACGACGATATACGTCGGCAGAATGGCACCGACAGGCATAAGGGCGTATATATACGTCCTCTTTAAGATGCCGCCGTGCCATCGGGTGCGCGCCGGGATTGGAGCAGAGATCAGCATTCACTAGCTGACAGCCACGCCCCCCCCACAGTAAGAAACACGCCCCTAGGCACACTTAACCCCTACACTGCCCCCTAGTGGTTAACCCCTTCACTGCCAGTGTCATTTATACAGGAATCAATGCATTTAAATAGCATTGATTGCTGTATAAATGACAATGGTCCCAAAAATGTGTCAAAAATGTCCGATCTGTCCGCCATAATGTCGCAGTCACAATAAAAATCGCAGATCTCCGCCATTACTAATAAAAAAAAATTATTAATAAAAACGCTATAAAACTATCCCCTATCTTGTAAACGCTATAACTTCTGCGCAAACCAATCAATAATCGCTTATTGCGATTTTTTTTAACCAAAAATATGTAGAAGAATACGAATCGACCTAAACTGAGAAAAAAAAATGTTTTTTTTATATATTTTTGGGGGATATTTATTATAGCAAAAAATAAAAAAGAATGCGTTTTTTTCAAAATTGTCGCTCTTTTTTTGTTTATAGCGCAAAAAATAAAAACCTCAGGGGCGATCACATACCACCAAAAGAAAGCTCTATTTTTGGGGAAAAAAAAGGACGTCAATTTTGTTTGGAAGCCACGTCGCACGACCGCGCAATTGTCAGTTCAAGCGACGCAGTGCCGAATCGCAAAAAAGGGCCTGGTCCTTTGGCTGTAAATTGGTCCGGTCTGAAAGTGGTTAAAAGGCGGTCCTTTAGGCCTTTTAAAATAAAAATGGAGTCACTACCTCTCATTGGCTGAGTACATTTTGTGGTATGGAGACTTAGAGGTCTATTATTCTCTTGCAAGAGGTCTGTTTTTACTCAAGTCGTCTTCCAGGACGCAACACGTTAACCCCACCACTTAAAAGGCGATCTTCTAGGCCTTTTCAAATAGAAATGGAGTTATTGGCCATTGATAGCAGGAGAAAAATAAAAAAATTAGTCATTTCCTCTCATTGGCTGAATACATTTTGTGGTATGGAGACTTAGAGGTCTATTATTCTCTTGCAAGAGGTCTGTTTTTTCTCAAGTCGTCTTCCAGGACGAAACACGTTAACCCCACCACTTAAAAGGCGGTCCTCTAGGCCTTTTAAAATAAAAATGGAGACACTACCTCTCATTGGCTGAGTACATTTTGTGGTATGAAGACTTAGAGGTCTATTATTCTCTTGCAAGAGGTCTGTTTTTACTCAAGTCGTCTTCCAGGAGGAAACACGTTAACCCCACCACTTAAAAGGCGGTCTTCTAGGCCTTTTAAGATAAAAATTGAGTTATTGGCCATTAATAGCAGGAGAAAAATAAAAATGTAGTTATTTCCTCTTATTGGCTGAATACATTTTCTGGTGTAAACTCTTGCAAAGAGGTCTGTTTTCTCAAGTCGTCTTCCAGGACGAAACACGTTCACCCCACCACTTAAAAGGCGGTCTTCTAGGCCTTTTAAAATAGAAATGGAGTTATTGACTCAATTTTTATTTTTCTCCTGCTATCAATGGCCAATAACTCCATTTCTATTTTAAAAGGCCTAGAAGACCGCCTTTTAAGTGGTGGGGTTAACGTGTTTCGTCCTGGAAGACGACTTGAGAAAACAGACCTCGTTGCAAGAGTTTACACCAGAAAATGTATCCAGCCAATGAGAGGAAATGACTCAATTTTTATTTTTCTCCTGCTATCAATGGCCATTTCCTCTCATTGGCTGAATATATTTTGTGGTGTAAACTCTTGCAAAGAGGTCTGTTTTCTCAAGTCGTCTTCCAGGACGAAACACGTTTTTTTTTTTTTATAAATAAACCCCTAAATGTTAACGTGTTTCGTCCTGGAAGACGACTTGAGAAAACAGACCTCTTTGCAAGAGTTTACACCAGAAAATATATTCAGCCAATGAGGAAATGGCCATTGATAGCAGGAGAAAAATAAAAATTTTGTAATTTCCTCTCATTGACTGAATACATGTTCTGGTGTAAACTCTTGCAAAGAGGTCTGTTTTCTCAAGTCGTCTTCCAGGACGAAACACGTTAACATTTAGGGGTTTATTTATAAAAAAAAAAAAAAATAAGTTGGATAAATGTCACAATCTTTCGCCCAGCAGTGACAAATTCTTACTGTTTTTTGCTTAGCCTCCCTGGCGGTATTCCCAAGTGTGGCTCGGGGGTTCAATCTCGGTACACTCGGGAATCCTGGTACAGCGTACTTTTCTTGTCAACAGGATCCTGCAATGTCATCCCCCTCCGCCCGGCTGTGTACTCCGCCCAATACTCTGTGTTCTGGGCTCTGTTCCCTGCGAGCGTCTGCAACGCGTGGGGGCGGAGCCGGTGGCAAATTAAAAAAGTACAAAAAAACATAACACATACAGTGCACTGAAATCATTTCACCTCCCTTTTGTCTCTCGTGCTTTGTCCGGTGCCCTGCATGCACTTTTATGTTATATATACTGTTCTTTCTGCCTGGAAACTTGAGATTGTCCATAGCAACCAAAAAAGTGTCCCTTTACATCAAAAGCGGTTTTAGACCAGCTAGAAAACAGCGATTAGTGCATTAAAATCACTTGCAGAACTGAGCGAGTGATTCGTGGGGAAATTCATTATATTATTATTTTTTATAATTATTTATTATATTATAATTTATGATTTCGTGTTTCAAACTTTATCATACCCGGGATGTCTACTAGACTCTTGTTTGGACAGATTTAAGTGAGTTATTCCTAAGAATTTCAGGCCTACAATATAAAATATTCTATGCAAAACAATTGTACCGCTTTGAGATTCAAAAATCTGACATAATCATCACGCCAGGGAGGTTAAGACACTGATTTCCTATGATCATCACTGACATCTGGTGGCCATAATGTGACATTTTTCCTGATGGAGTAGATTCGTAAAAGTTCCTCATTATGGCCATAAGATGGAGCTGACGAGCTTCAACATATTAAAGAGTAACATTAAACTGTTGACCAATAAGAGAAGGACCCCCTTATATCAGAGGTCAGTGTAGTGGTCCCTTACATTGGTGACCAATGGGAGAAGGACCTCCTTATGTCAGAGGTCAGTGTAGTGGTTCCTTACATTGGTGCCCAATGGGAGAAGGACCCCCTTATATCAGAGGTCAGTGTAGTGGTTCCTTACATTGGTGCCCAATGGGAGAAGAACCCCCTTATATCAGTGGTCAGTGTAGTGGTCCCTTACATTGGTGACCAATGGGAGAAGAACCCCCTTATGTCAGTGGTCCCTTACATTGGTGACCAATGGGAGAAGGACCCCCTTATGTCAGTGTAGTGGTCCCTTACATTGGTGACCAATGGGAGAAGGACCCCCTTATGTCAGTGGTCAGTGTAGTGGTTCCTTACATTGGTGCCCAATGGGAGTAGGACCCCCTTATATCAGAGGTCAGTGTAGTGGTCCCTTACATTGGTGACCAATGGGAGAAGAGCCCCCTTATGTCAGTGGTCAGTGTAGTGGTCCCTTACATTGGTGACCAATGGGAGAAGGACCCCCTTATGTCAGTGGTCAGTGTAGTGGTCCCTTACATTAGTGACCAATGGGAGAAAGACCCCCTTAAATCAGTGTTCAGTGTAGTGGATTTCCTTATACTGTATAAGTGGTCAGTGTAGTGGATCTCCTTATACTGTTTAAGTGGTCAGTGTAGTGGTCCATTTCTTTTGCGACCAATGGGAGAAGGACCCCCTTATATCAGTGCTCAGTGTAGTGGTCCCTTACATTGGTGACTAATGGTAGAAGGACCCCCTTATATTGTCACCGATGGGAAGACTTCCCCCTTATTGATGTCAGTTGCTACTGAGAGACAGAAATGGTTCATGGCTCAAGGAGCCCCTAGAAACCTTTGGATGAACCTTGGCTGAGAAAGGCTGTAATAGGCAGAAATATATTTCTCTCCCCCTTGGTGGGAGTGGAGATGACCCCATCTATATGGATATACAGTACATACACACGCACAGCACAAGGCTGTGTTCACACGTTTCTCGGGGCTGCAGTTCCTCTGAGCTCCACAAGGTGGTGATCTCACTTATACCATAGAGACAGAAGACAGGAAGTGATGTCAGGATATAAATAGGAAGTTTCAGGTGAGAGGTGAGTCGGGAGGAAGCAGAGAGGAGACATTGTTGGAAGAGGCAGCAGAGGAGGTAATAAGATCTTATTTTTTATTTACACCCAGTAACCCCCCGTCATGTCCATCCTCTTCCTCCATAGTCACTGTGACGTCTTTTATCTCCAGCAGATGATGATACACACATATATAGTGTGGAAACCTAGATTAACCCCTTCAGGGTCAGAACATTCCCCCACTTACGGGGCCGGAACTTTCTCTTCATTTCGGAGATGTGTCACCTTTCCCAACTTATCAGTCTTTCTTGTAACAAGGGATGAGATTCACATTCGGGTTTGACCCCCAACTTCTAGGGCTCAAATTTTGCTTAAATGTTTGGTGGATTAACTTCGGTGCTCACCCATAATGCTCTGCACAATCTATGACTCTGGTCAGCAGCCAGTATTGTGTAGAGGATGTGGAGAACCCCATCACTCATTGTGGTGTAGATACCTCACTTCTTACTAGGGATGAGCGCACGTTTCATCCAAACTTGGCTTCACACCGAACCCGGAGAACGCTGTCATTGCCACCCAATCAGCTCCGACCAAATTCCCAGCTCTACAGCTGTGAGAACACATAGAGATGGGAATTTTCATAACATCATTGACCCAAAATATAACAAAACCTCTCTGTCCTTCTCTTCTCAATTCACCTTTATCATCTGATGTATAGACCTCCATATGTACAAAATCACATTTGGTACGTACAGCTCAATTATTAACTCCTTATATCCCCCTCCTAATATTGCACAAAATATTGTCTAGATAACTCTTCACTATCCATCAACAGAGGATTCCACATAGATCACATCACCACACCAATAAAAATGAAGGAGGACCGGAGTCACATGACTGAGAGGATACTAAACCTCACCCTGGAGATCATCTACCTGCTGACCGGAGAGGTGAGGAGGATTCTGGGAGGTCACATGACATCACTCTTATCTCTATTAATAAAACACAGACCTGACCGGAGAGGTGAGGAGGATTCTGGGAGGTCACATGACATCACTCTTATCTCTATTAATAAAACACAGACCTGACCGGAGAGGTGAGGAGGATTCTGGGAGGTCACATGACATCACTCTTATCTCTATTAATATTACACAGACCTGACCGGAGAGGTGAGGAGGATTCTGGGAGGTCACATGACATCACTCTTATCTCTATTAATAAAACACAGACCTGACCGGAGAGGTGAGGAGGATTCTGGGAGGTCACATGACATCACTCTTATCTCTATTAATAAAACACAGACCTGACTGGAGAGGTGAGGAGGATTCTGGGAGGTCACATGACATCACTCTTATCTCTATTAATAATGCACAGACCTGACCGGAGAGGTGAGGGGGATTCTGGGAGGTCACATGACATCACTTTTATCTCTATCAATAAAACAGACCTGTCCGGAGAGGTGAGGAGGATTCTGGGAGGTCACATGACATCACTCTTATCTGTATTAATAAAACACAGACCTGACCGGAGAGGTGAGGAGGATTCTGGGATTCTAACATGATGTTCCTATTGGTTCTTCCCCAATACAGAGATTTCCTCTTGTGAAGTCAGGTGATCATATGACCATCACAGTGCCTCCATGTGACTCCCTGAAACCTGAGAGACACAACATGGAGAAGATTCTAGAAGTCACCAAGAAGATGATGGAGCTGCTGACAGGAGAGGTGAGGAGGATTCTGGGAATTCTGGGACATTATCCAGTAACAGACAAGGGATGTGTCTGGATGGTGACTGTATCATTGTGTGTGTCAGGTTCCTATAAGGTGTCAGGATGTCACTGTCTATTTCTCCATGGAGGAGTGGGAGTATTTAGAAGGACACAAGGATCTCTACAAGGACGTCATGATGGACAATCAGCCGCCCCTCACATCACCGGGTAAGAGGAGACTTTATTGTAAAGGAGAGAGCAGTACGGAGGCTCCACCTAGATCCCCCATCATCTGATAAACACATAGAAACAATGTATTCAGTCAGTGTGTGTGTTTCCTACAGATGGATCCAGTAATGGGAACCCACCAGAGAGATCCCCCCGTCCTCTGGATTCCCGGGATTCCACACAGGAAGGTCACACCATCCCCCACCATCATCAGGTAGATGAGGAACAATCACTGATAGTATCATTAGGATCTGTACATTATCTGCATTGTTACTATTGATGTCATTTTTATTATATATTCAGACTGGAAACCTGAGAGATCTTAAAGTTAAGGTTAAAGAAGAGATAAAAGAAGAGGATGATGAGGATGGGGTGATGGAGGAGTCAGAGCTTCTAAAAGGACACAAGGCACTGTACCAGGACACCATGGTGGAGTCATCCGGCTACATAAACCCACCAGAGAGATGTCCCCGTCCTCTGTATTCCCGTAATTCCACACAGGAAGGTCACTTCATCCCTCAATATTACAAGGTTGGTGGGATGGAGCATCTAAAAACACAAAAATGACTCATGGAGATGATGTAAGAACCCTACAAGACTTTATTGTCTCTCCTTCTCTTGGTTTAGGGTGAAGATCTGATAAATATAAAAGTTGAGGTGGAATCAGAAGAAGAAGAGAGGTATGTGAGGGATGATCAGCAGTCTATGGAGGAGGATGGAATAACGGGGACATTTATAGAGGAGGACACTCCTACAGAGATCAGCACAGGTGGGTCATTAACACTAAATCCATTCCTCCACCCATACTGCTCACTGATTGGTCCAGAGTAGGGTGGGAACTGGGTGATATCAGCCGGTAATACCCTGGTAATGTTCTTGGCCTGTGTTCCCCGTTCTGCACTTCAGATCTTCTTTTCTATCAGATTTATCCCCGTACCCTGTGCTGGAGACTCCATTTGTATATCTAGACTGGATTTATAATCACACAGAGCTCTGCACTATCTGATATATCCAGATTGTATCAAAATTAAGTCTCTTCAGAATATACATGTGAGGATTCCTTGCTGCTGATATCTTATGGCCATCTGCATTTCTCACCCAACAAGTTCCGACTTGGATGCTTCGGTTCCATTCATGAGACCCTCTCCAGTGACCTCAAAAAGGCTCCTATCACACCCCCCCACCCCCCCCCCCCCCCCCAAAGGTGGTGATTCCACCAGCAGAGTATGAGACAACCTTTCTGAACTGTGCTCAATACTACAAAACATCAATTGAGACCTAATCCTCGAAACATTGAACACGGAGGAAAAACAGGAGTGTTTTAGGAACATATTACACAAAGGTATCACACAGTGCATTCCAATGGGAAATAAATATAAGAAGAGCGAAGGTTAAACCTGGGTGGCTAAACCGTAACGTAAAAAATTCTTATTAGAGAGAGAAAAAATATAAAGCGGAGGTGCTATTGTCAGCATTCCAACACTACAAGGAATGCAATAAAAAGGTGTAAGAACGAAATCAGACAGAAGAGACACATAGAAGAGGAGAGGACAAAAAATCCCAAGGAATTTTTTTAGATATATCAACAGTAAAAAAAACAAAACCAGAGAACATTGCCCACATAAAAGACGATGAAGGGAGGAAGGTTACAGAGAAGGCAACTGTACTAAATGCTTTCTTCTAATTTTTTCCAAGGAAAATATGAGCCAACCTTTCTGAACTGTGCTCAATACTACAAGACATCAATTGAGACCTAATCCTAGAAACATTGAACACGGAGGAAAAATGGGAGTGTTTAGGAACATATTACACAAATGTATCATTCCAATGGGAAATAAATATAGAAGAGCGAAGGTTAAACCTGGGTGGCTAAACCGTAACGTAAAAAATTCTTATTAGAGAGAGAAAAAAATATAAAGCGGAGGTGCTATTGTCAGCATTCCAACGCTACAAGGAATGCAATAAAAAGGTGTAAGAATGAAATCAGACAGGAGAGGACAAAAAATCCCAAGGAATTTTTTTTAGATATATTAACAGTAAAAAAACAAAACCAGAGCACATTGCCCACATAAAAGACGATGAAGGGAGGAAGGTTACAGAGGAGGCAACTGTACTAAATGCTTTCTTCTCATTTTTTTCCGAGGAAAATGAGGGGTATACCGACCACAACAGTATTGTTAGCCATGAGGCCGGAGTCAAGGAAAGACTAGATAAGCTTAAACACAAATAAATCACCAGGACCAGATGGCTTACACCCGAGAGTCCTCAGGGAACCCAGTCGGGTTATAGCCAGACCATTTTTCATAATTTTTGTGGACAGCATACTGACAGGAATGGTACCAGCTGATTGGAGAAAAGCCCATGTGGTACCACAATACAAAAAACGCAGAGACATATTCTGTCAGGGAAATACGGCTGTACCCTATGCGCACGCCATATCTCCTGTGCTCCATATCGTCTACTGATATAATGCATCTCACCTATAGCTCTCTTTCCCGTATATCCCCAAGTAAACAGACATCGCCATAGCTTACGTTCTCAGCAACCTGCTCTTCTGCCCTCCGACCCAGCATGCCCTTGGTTTTCATTCCAACATCCCAAAAGCTATGACAAACAGGAAGTGCTGGCCACAATAGCCAATCGCTTCTAGACATGTGCACAATAGAAAAATTTGTTTATTTTCGTCTCTGTTAGTTTCCGTTGATTCGCAACGATTCGTAATTTCGTAAGTCGTCGGTGTTCGTATTCGTAACGATTCGTAATTTTGTAAGTCGTCAGGTATTCGTAACGATTCGTAAGTCGTCGGTGTTCGTATTCGTAACGGTTCGTATTTTCGTAAGAGTTATTTTTTTCGTTGATTCGTTTTTTTTTTCTGTTAGTTTAATTTTCGTTTATTCGAAATTCGTAGATTTAGTTACATTCCTACTTTCGTTTGATTTATTCGATTCGATTTATCGATTGATTTATTCGTACTTTCGTAACATTGTTTTTCGTAGATTCGTAATCGGAGCATAATTCATAATTTTATGTAATGTGTATGCTTTAAGAGACACGGAAAATTACGAATCGAAAAAAAAAAAAAAGTTACGAACGTACAAATTTTTTCGTTCAATCCATTCGAAGCACGTTAAGCAGCACCATTGTAAGGGACACGGAAAATGACCAATTTAACAAAAAAAAAAAGTTACGAATGTACGAATTTTTTTGTTCAATCCATTCGAAGCACGTTAAGCAGCGCCATTGTAAGAGACACGGAAAATTACGAATCGCAAAAAAAAAAAAAAAAGTTACGAATGTACGAATTTTTTTCGTTCATTTTAATTTTCGTTGTTCCTGTTTTTCGTTTTTCGGATTTTCTTCTTTCGTAGTTTCGTTGTTTCTAATTTGGTTATTTCGGATTTTCGTTGTTTTTTCATATTCGTTCGATTCGAACATTCGTTAAAATTTTTAGCGAATCATTCGTTCATTCGTACGATAACGAATGAACGAATATAACGAATTTTAATGGAAAACGAAAAAAAAAAAAACGAAACGAATTGCACATGTCTAATCACTTCCTCAATACAAAATGACATCACAGGAAATGACAACAGTAAAGGGGAGGGCACTTACAGGAAGGGAAAGGGGGGAGGGAAGTGCATGGAGCCCACTCAATACTGCTCTAAGTAAACCGTATCTAGTAAGATTATTCTACTTGTTCTTACAGGCTTGAGACAATCTTCGGGGACATTGCTACTGGTGTTGTCAATATGCGGTACGAGTACACCGACAAGGCAGATATCAATGTCCTCTTATAAAAACAGATATGTATCTAAAAGGGGATAGCGAAGTCTGCAAGAGAGGTATAATACGTTTCTCTCGTTATGCGGACTTCGCTTCTCTAATGTGCATAGTAGACATGTGCAATTCGTTTTAGTTTTTTTTCGTATTTCGTTAAAATTCGTTACATTTTTTTTTCGTACGATAACGAATTAACGAATATAACGAATGTTCGAATCGAACGAATACGAAAAACAACGAAAATCCGAAATAACCAAATTAGAAACAACGAAACTACGAAAGAAGAAAATCCGAAAAACGAAAACAGGAACAACGAAAATCAAAATGAACGAAAAAATTTGTACATTCATAACTTTTTTTTTTTGTTGTTGAATTGGTAATTTTCCGTGTCCCTTACAATGGCGCTGCCTAACGTGCTTCGAATGGATTGAACGAAAAAGTTCATACATTCGTAACTTTTTTTTTGATTTGTAATTTTCCGTGTCTCTTACAATGGCGCTGCTTAACGTGCTTCGAATGGATTGAACGAAAAAATTTGTACATTCGTAACTTTTTTTTTGATTCGTAATTTTTCCGTGTCTCTTAAAATGTAATAATAGCGTACACATTACACAAAATTATGAATTATGCTCCGATTACGAATCTACGAAAACAATGTTACGAAAGTACGAATAATCGAATGTAACTAAATCGACGAAAATACGAAAGCGTCCAAATTTCGAATAAACGAAAATTAAACTAACGGAAAAACGAATCAACGAAAAAATAACTCTTACGAAAATACGAATCGTTACGAAGACGAACACTGACGACTTACGAATTTACGAATCGTTATGAATACGAACACCGACGACTTACGAATAGTTACGAATCAACGGAAACGAAACTAAAATAAACAAATTTTTCTATTGTGCACATGTCTAGTGCATAGCCATTTAAAGGCAAGAAGCCCAGCGCATCGCGCTTGATACCTACAAACCTCCACACACACACACAGAGAACATGTCTCAGATCCCATGAGAAGGTTTTCATACTGACCGTTTTTACCGCTGGTCTCGATTCAACCCAAGTGTGCTCTGCTAGAGCGCTCCTCGATTAAATCAGACACAGGGATGACAATCTATAAAACACACATCCTAGCTTAAATCTTATATAATAACATTTCTACAACAATTCCTGGGAACTACAGGCCGGTCAGCCTAACATCAATAGTATGTAAATTATTGGAGGGGATGATAAGGGACTATATCCAAGAATTTGCTGATGGAAACAGTATTATTAGTAGTAATCGGCATGGGTTTACGAAGGGTCGTTCTTGCCAGACCACAAATGTTAGGAGCGTTCTTCCCAATGACCATCATGCTGAGCTGTAGATAGAGTAGTTATTATGAGGGGTTCCCTGAGCCCCGAAAGGTATTTCAAAGGTTTCTCCATGATAAAAAGGGTTGAGAAACGGTCTATGAGGGTATCGTTTAGCCCTCACCTAATTTGTATGGGGAGTATGGCGCAGTAATTAGATGTTTTGAGACCCCGGTGCCCTGGGTCTAGCAAGATCTCAGAAGATCCAAATCCCTCTGGGTTATATACATTACCACAGTGCGTATGCAGTGCAGCAGTCAGAGCAGAGGTAAGGACTGTGCAATTGTACAGCAAAGTGCAATGGTCAGGAGTAAGTCCATGGGTTTGGTTGCCTTCATATATCTGGTCAAGAGTAGCATCAAGGTCCATGAAGAAATGAACTGGTAGGAGATCAGAGGAGCCATTTACTAGTTACCTCGAGGGGGGAATTGTAAGATCCTCAGAGACAAAGCTGCCTGATGTGGGCGGAGTCCTGGTTTAGGGGAACCAATCAGCTCATGTCTAGTAATAATCTTTGTATTTCTATTTTAGTAGATGGACGGGAGATGAGGAAAACCTCAGAGGATTGTCTCACTTTGTCTCCAGACTGTAAAGTAGAAGATGAGGACATCACACAGTATAGTCCAGGAGAAAACCCGACTACCTCAAATGTCCATCCGGCACCACACAGTGTAGATGGACCATCGTATTCCTCTTATCCTGAGGAACCTCAGACTGTGCGGGACGGTGCCGGACCATCGTATTCCTCTTATCCTGAGGAACCTCAGACTGTGCGGGACGGTGCCGGACCATCGTATTCCTCTTATCCTGAGGAACCTCAGACTGTGCGGGACGGTGCCGGACCATCGTATTCCTCTTATCCTGAGGAACCTCAGACTGTGCGGGACGGTGC
The DNA here is from genome assembly GCA_028564925.1 of Lithobates sylvaticus. Lineage (NCBI taxonomy): Eukaryota > Metazoa > Chordata > Amphibia > Anura > Ranidae > Lithobates > Lithobates sylvaticus. The sequence continues at coordinate 593,330,625 of CM053028.1, read as the reverse complement.
CCGACCATCGTATTCCTCTTATCCTGAGGAACCTCAGACTGTGCGGGACGGTGCCGGACCATCGTATTCCTCTTATCCTGAGGAACCTCAGACTGTGCGGGACGGTGCCGGACCATCGTATTCCTCTTATCCCGAGGAACCTCGGACTGTGCGGGACGGTGCCGGACCATCGTATTCCTCTTATCCTGAGGAACCTCAGACTGTGCGGGACGGTGTTGTCCTTCCAACAGATAAGAGGTTTTCCTGTACTGAGTGCGGGAAGAGTTTCCCTTCTAAATCCGATCCTTATGAGCACAAAAGTTATCAGGCAGATGAGAAGCCGTATTCCTTTCCTGTGTGCGAGAAATGTTTTTTGATGAAATCCCAACTTGACACACATCAGATTTTGCATTCCGTCAAGAAGATCTATTCCTGTCCGGAGTGCGAAAAAAGTTTTCTTCATAATGCTTCCCTATTGAAACACCGGAAGACTCACACAGGTGAGAAGCCGTATTCCTGTTCCGAGTGCGGGAAATGCTTTTCCCAGAAGTGCGATTTTTACAGACATCAGATAACCCACACAGGTGAAAAGCCGTATTCCTGTCCCGAGTGCGGCAAATGTTTTTCAAGGGCATCCAATCTTCACGCGCATCGGAAATTGCACGTGGGGGACAAGCCGCATGCCTGTCCTGAGTGCGGGAAATGTTTTCTGAGAAAACATGAACTTGTCATACATCAGAGATCTCACACGGGGGAAAAGCCGTATTCCTGTCCTGAGTGCGGGAAAAGTTTTTCAAAAATGAACAATTTCTACAGACACCAGAGATCTCACACTGGGGAGAAGCCATATTCTTGTCCTGAGTGCGGGAAATGCTTTTCATATAAGTCCAGTCTTAACGCACATCAGAGGTCACATATGAGGAAGAAGCCAGTTCCCTGTCCTGAGTGCGGGAATTGTTTTTCAGATAAGTCCAATTTTTACACACATCAGAGTTCTCACACGGGGGAGAAGCCACTTTCCTGTCCTGAGTGAGGGAAATGTTCCTCACTGAAGTCCTGTCTTCCTGTACATCAGGGGTCCCACACAACCCTCGAGGTGTATTAGTGAGTGCGGGAAATGTCTTGTATATGAATGTTGCTGGACATGTGGGGAAGAAGCACACCCTGATATACACCTCAGATATACTCCATGGCTGATCTTCATCATGGAAGAAACAGTTGATGAGGAGATCAGAGATCACCAAAGACATGGATGAAGTGTTGTACCGTGTTGGCCATTGATAGCAGGAGAAAAATAAAAAGGGAGTCATTACCTCTCATTGGCTGAGTACATTTTGTGGTACGGAGACTTAGAGGTCTATTATTCTCATGCAAGAGGTCTGTTTTCTCAAGTCGTCTTCCAGGACGAAACACGTTAGACCCACCACTTAAAAGGCGGCCCTCTAGGGCTTTTAAAATAAAAATGGAGTCATTACCTCTCCTTGGCTGAGTACATTTTGTGGTTTCATGTGACAACACTGAAGAAATGACACTTGTCTACAATGTAAAGTAGTGAGTGTACAGCTTGTATAACAGTGTAAATTTGCCGTCCCCTCAAAATAACTCAACACACAGCCATTAATGTCTAAACCTCTGGCAACAAAAGTCAACAAGTAAGTGAAAATGTCCAAACTGGGCCCAATTAGCCATTTCCCCTCCCCCGGTGTCATGTGACTCGTTACGTGTTACAAGGTCTCAGCTGTGAATGGTGAGCAGGTGTGTTAAATTTGGTGTTATCGCTCTCGCTCTCTCATACTGGTCACTGGAAGTACAACACGGCACCTCATGGCAAAGAACTCTCTGAGGATCTGAAAAAAAAGAATTGTTGCTCTACATGAAGATGGCCGAGGCTATAAGAAGATTGCCAAGACCCTGAAACTGATCTGCAGCACGGTGGCCAAGACCATACAGCGGTATAACAGGACAGGTTCCACTCAGAACAGGCCTCGCCATGGTCCACCAAAGAAGTTGAGGTCACCTGCTCAGCGTCATATCCAGAGATTGTCTTTGGGAAATAGACGTATGAGTGCTGCCAGCATTGCTGCAGAGGTTGTAGGGGTGGGGGGGTCAGCCTGTCAGTGCTCAGACCATACGCCGCACACTGCATCAAATTGGTCTGCATGGCTGTCGTTCCAGAAGGAAGCCTCTTCTAAAGATGATGCACAAGAAAGTCCACAAACAGTTTGCTGAAGACAAGCAGACTAAGGACATGGATTACTGAAACCACGTCCTGTGGTCTGATGAGACCAAGATAAACGTATTTGGTGTCAGATGGTGACAAGCGTGTGTGGGGGCAACCAGGAGAGGAGGACAAAGACAAGTGTGTCTTGTCTACAGTCAGGCATGGTGGTGGGAGTGTCATGGTGGGGGGGAGTGTCATGGTGGGGGAGTGTCATGGTGGTGGGAGTGTCATGGTCTGGGGCTGCATGAGTGCTGCCGGCACTGGGGGGCTACAGATCATTGAGGGGACCATGAATACCAACATGTACTGTGACATACTGAAGCAGAGCATGATCCCCTCCCTTCAGAGACTGGGCTGCAGGGCAGTATTCCAACATGATAACCACCCCAAACACAACTCCAAGACGACCACTGCCTTGTTAAAGAAGATGAGGGTAAAGGTGATGGACTGGCCAAGCATGTCTCCAGACCTAAACCCTATTGATCATCTGTGGGACATCCTCAAACGGAAGGTGAAGGAGCGCAAGGTCTCCAACATCCACCAGCTCCGTGATGTCGTCGTGGAAGAGGACTCCAGTGGGAATTTGTGAAGCTCTGGTGACCTCCATGCCCAAGAGGGTTATGGCAGTGCTGGAAAATAATGGTGGCAACAAAAAATATTGACACTGTGGGCCCAATTTGGACATTTTCACTTAGGGGTGTACTGACATTTGTGGCCAGCGGTTTAGACATTAATGGCTGTGTGTTGAGTTATTTTGAGGGGGCAGTAAATTTACACTGTTATACAAGCTGTACACTCACTACTTTACATTGTAGACAAGTGTCATTTCTTCAGAGATCCGCCAACACGCCTCTGAAATGCTAGTGGTGGTTCTGCCACAGCTCTCTCCTCCACCCCCCTCTTCGCCTTCTTCCTCTATGGCCTCTTCCTCTGCAAATTTGTCCTCTGAACAAGCGGTGCTCCGTAGGCATTCAAGGGGCTACGCAAGCACTGAGGCAAAAAAAAAAAGCCATGCAGTGCTTGAGTTGGTCTGCTTAGGGGACAGGAGCCACACTGGGGCAGAGATTCTGTCAGCTCAGCAGGGGCAGGCTCAGAGGTGGCTGACGCCACGTCAGCTTCAGCCAGGAATGGTTGTATGCAACAATGGCACCAACCTCCTCTCCGCCCTCCGACAGGGACACTTGACCCCTGTTTGGCTCACATCCTGAATTTGGAGGTGCAGCAGTTCTTGAGCAGGTACCTTGGCTTACAGGATCTCCTGAGGCAGGCCAGAAAAGTCTGTGGTCATTTCCACCGGTTATATAATGCCAGTGCTCGGCTGGCTGACATTCAAAAGAGAATACAACCTGCCGAAGAACCGCCTCCTTTGTGACACGCCCACCAGGTGGGACTCAACGTTGGCAATGCTGCAGCGGCTGCACATGCAGCAGAGGGCCATCAATGAGTACCTGTGTGTGTATGGCACCAGGGCAGGGTCAGGGGAGCTTGAATTTTTTTTGCCACGCCAGTGGCTACTGATCAAGGATGCATGCACTGTCCTGTCACCATCTGAGGAGGCCACGAAGATGGTGAGCAGTGACAGTACATGCATCAGTGATACTGTCCCTCTTGTCTTCCTGTTGGAGCACACACTTTGTGGAATAATGGACAAGGCACTTGAGGCAGAACAGCGGTAGGAAGAGGAGGACTTCCTTACCTTTCAAGGCCCCCTTTATCCAGATACTAGTATTCCTGCAGGCCCGCTGATCACATAGGAAGAAGAAGAGGAGGAGGAGGATTGTGTCAGCATGGAGGTGGAGGATAACACTCAGCATCAGCAGCAGTCTTCAAGGGATCGTTTGCAGTCCCCAGAAACCCATGGAGTTGTATGTGGCTGGGAGGAGGTGGTTGAGGATCATGTGACCCAGAGGGCTCAGGATATAATGCCTCTGCAAACTTACGCTGCATGGCCTCCCTGATCCTGCAATGTCTGCGAAAGGACCCTAGGATTCGTGTTATCAAGGAGAGGGATCATTACTGGCTGGCAACCCTTCTTGATCCACGTTACAAGGGTAAGGTTTCAGAACTTATCCAGCCTTCACAGAAACATCTTCGGGAGGCCTTGAAGAAAGGTTTGTGCAATGCGCTTCCAGAGCCTGGGAGGTTACAATTTCCTGGTCCTGGACAATGTGTTGCTGAGGCTTTCTTCAGTCATAGAAAGAGTGGTGGAGGATCTGGCCAGCTGACCGATGCCTTCAGACAATTCTTCTGTCCTTAGCGCCCAGGTCTGGCAACCATCGCCAGCGTCTAAATTACATGGTGCAGGAATATCTAGGGGCAAGATCAGACTTGGAGACCTTTCCACCAGAACATGCACTGGGTTACTGGGTCTTGAGGATGGACCACTGGCCAGAGCTTGATCAATATGTAATTGAGCTACTGGCCTGTGCTGCATCCAGCGTTCTTTCAGAATGCACATTCAGTGCTGCTGGAGGCTTTGTATTGTAACTGATCAGAGTGTGCCTGTCTACAGACTCTGTTGATCGGCTCACATTCATAAAAATGAATTAGTCTTGGATCACCAGCTACCAAGCACCTGATGCTGATGTAACCGATTGATTTTTCTATGGATGTGGGATCCCTTGAAGACTGCATATGCTGAGTGTCTATCCTATTCCTCCTCAATCGTCATGATGATAGCTTCTAGGAATATTTTTGGTTCAGGGCACCACCACCACTGCCTAAGGCCCAATTTTTCTGCCCCTGTTTAACATGGACGTGTAATTAAAATTTTTGAGCTAATATTTCACAGCAGGGCCTGTTCCTGTGCTCAACAAAAGTATCTGTGAGGTTTTACAGTGTTGTGCCACCACCACCGCCTAAGGCCCAATTTTTATGCCCCTGTTTAACAGGGGCATGTAATTAAAATGTTTGATCTAATATTTCACAGCAGGGCCCGTTCCTGCACTCAACAAAAGTATCTGTGAGGCTTTACAGTATTGTGCCAACACCACCACTGCCTAAGGCCCAACTTGTATGCCCCTGTTTAACAAGGGCATGTAATTACAATTCTTGATATAATATTTCACAGCAGGGCCCGTTCCTGCGCCCAACAAGAGTATCTGTTTTCAAACATCCGACTTACAAACGACTCCTACTTACAAATGGAGGGAGACAACAGGAAGTGAGAGTAAATCTATCTCAAGGAAGGGAAATTCTCTCCTGTAAGAGTTAATATGGGAAAAAGGTGTCTCCACAGATGCTTTATCACCTTGTTTCCCTAATAACCCAAAATTTTCAAAATCCAATTGTCATTGAGACAGAAAGTAAGGTGAAACCTTCTGAACAGGAGCACAGACAGCAAAACAAATGTTACCCTTCCCTATGTTATCCAAAAAGCTTAAAATAGATTTTTTGGCTGGAGCTACACTTACAAAATGTACCTGTTCCAAATTACAAACAGATTATACTTAACAACAAACCTACAGTCCCTGTCTTGTTTGTAACCCGGGGACCGCCTGTATACTGCTGCTGTTCAGAGTATATAGGGCCTGGGGGCCCCACGCCTTTTTTTTTTTTAATTTTGGGTGCGGGGTTCCCCTTAATCTCCATACAAGACCCAAAGGACCTGGTAATGGGCTGGGGGTGGGTGGCAACATTACATTACAGCCGCAAGTAGTTTTAAATGACTTTTATTCTTTTAGAAATGTAATCTTGTGCAGGGACTGTTCTAAACACAGGAAAAATGCGCTCCTTTACAGGCATACTATAGACACCCCCCAGGTACGATATTTAAAGGAATCTTCCACTTTTATTGTTTCACTTTAAGCATTATTAAAATCACTGCTCCCGAAAAAACAACCGTTTTTAAAACTTTTTTTTGCGTTGATACATGCCCCCTGGGGCAGGACCCGGGTCCCCAAACACTTTCTATGTCAATAACTTGCATATTAGCCTTTAAAATTAGCACTTTTGATTTTTCACGTTCGAGACTTTAACGGTGTTCTCGTGTTCGCACAAATTTTTTGCCTGTTCGCATGTTCGGCCGCAAACCGAACTGGGGGGGACGGGGACGGGGGTGTTTGGCTCATCCCTACCCTCTAGGTTGCTAGATAGTTGTAAATAGTTTTTTTTGGTAGAGTAGGCCAATTTAGGCAGGCCTAGCTGCTAGCTAGTTAGTCCTGGAAGGGTAAGCAAGAAATGTGCTGGAGGTGTTGAGGAAGAATAGTCTGCAAACAACTGTTGTGCTGGAGTGTATATACAAGGAGCAAATATGGTTGCAATTCAGTGGGCATCCCATACTCCCTTATCCTATCCAAGTTAATTCCCCTCCATAAAAAAACGAAAACAAAGTGCAAGGACTGTTTTCTGTCTAAAGATTGACTGGAAATCGTGTGCCTGGCTGGTCAGGGTGACAGGTGGACTACAATACCCAGCAGCCCTTACGAGGGTACCACTACATACTCTTCTCCCCCTTGGTGGGAGTGAAGATGACCCCATCTAGAAGGATATACAGTACATACACACACAGCACAAGGCCGTGTTCACACTACGAGACGTTTCTCGAGGCTGCAGTTCCTCTGAGCTCCACAAGGTGGTGATCTCACTTCTACCCAGACCGGAAGTCTCTATGGAAGACAGGAAGTGATGTCAGGTTATAAATAGGACGTTCCGGGTGAGAGGTGAGTCGGGAGGAAGTAGCAAGGAGACATTGGTGGAAGTGGCAGCAGAGGAGGTAATAAGGTCTTATTTTCTATTTACACCCAGTCCCCCCCCCCCCCCCCGGTGGGGCCATCCTCTTCCTTGTGTGGGAACCTAGAATAACATTCTCTTCATTTTGGAGATGTGTCACCTTTCCCAACTTATCAGTCTCTCTTGTAACGAGGGATGAGATTCAGATTCTGGTTTGACCCCCAACTTCTAGGACTCAAATTTTGCTTAAATGTTTGGTGGATTAATTTTGGTGCACACCCATAATGCTCTGCACAACTTATGACTCTGGTTATCAGCCAGTATTGTGTAGAGGATGTGGAGAACCCCATCACTCATTGTGGTGTAGATACCTCACTTCTTACTAGGGATGAGCGCACGTTTCATCCAAACTTGGCTTCACACCGAACCCAGAGAACGCTGTCATTGCCACCCAATCAGCTGCGGCCACCATAATCCCAGCTCTACAGCTGCAAGAACACATAGGGACGGGAATGTTCATAACATCATTGACCCAAAATTTAACAAAACCTCTCTGACCTCTTCTCAATTGTCCATCTTCATAATCTGATGTATAGACCTCCATATGTACAAAATCCCTTTGGGGATAGCTCAGTTATTAACTCCTTATATTCCCCTCCTAATATTGTACAAAAACTGCAGTCCAGATCATTTTCTGATATCTATCAACAGAGGATTCCACATAGATCACATGACCACACCAATAAAAATGAAGGAGAACCGGAGTCACATGACTGAGAAGATACTAAACCTCACCCTGGAGATCATCTACCTGCTGACCGGAGAGGTGAGGAGGATTCTGGGAGGTCACATGACATCACTCTTATCTCTATTAATAAAACACAGACCTGACCGGAGAGGTGAGGAGGATTCTGGGAGGTCACATGACATCACTCTTATCTCTAATAATAAAACACAGACCTGACCGGAGAGGTGAGGAGGATTCTGGGAGGTCACATGACATCACTGTTATCTCTATTAATAAAACACAGACCTGACCGGAGAGGTGAGGAGGATTCTGGGAGGTCACATGACATCACTCTTATCTCTATTAATAAAACACAGACCTGACCGGAGAGGTGAGGAGGATTCTGGAGGTCACATGACATCACTCTTATCTCTATTAATAAAACACAGACCTGACCGGAGAGGTGAGGAGGATTCTGGGAGGAGGTCACATGACATCACTCTTATCTCTATTAATAAAACACAGACCTGACTGGAGAGGAGAGGAGGATTCTGGGAGGTCACATGACATCACTCTTATCTCTATTAATATAAAACAGACCTGACTGGAGAGGAGAGGAGGATTCTGGGAGGTCACATGACATCACTCTTATCTCTATTAATAAAAAACAGACCTGACTGGAGAGGAGAGGAGGATTCTGGGATTCTAACATGATATTCCTATTGGTTCTCCAATACAGAGATTTCCTCTTGTGAAGTCAGGTGATCATATGACCATCACAGTGCCTCCATGTGACTCCCTAAAACCTGAGAGACACAACATGGAGAAGATTCTAGAAGTCACCAAGAAGATGATGGAGCTGCTGACAGGAGAGGTGAGGAGGATTCTGGGAATTCTGGGACATTATCCAGTAACAGACAAGGGATGTGTCTGGATGGTGACTGTATCATTGTGTGTGTCAGGTTCCTATAAGGTGTCAGGATGTCACTGTCTATTTCTCCATGGAGGAGTGGGAGTATTTAGAAGGACACAAGGATCTCTACAAGGACGTCATGATGGACAATCAGCCGCCCCTCACATCACCGGGTAAGAGGAGACTTTATTGTAAAGGAGAGAGCAGTACGGAGGCTCCACCTAGATCCCCCATCATCTGATAAACACATAGAAACAATGTATTCAGTCAGTGTGTGTGTTTCCTACAGATGGATCCAGTAATGGGAACCCCCCAGAGAGATGTCCCCGTCCTCTGTATTCCCGGGATCCCACACAGGAAGATCACACCATCCCCCACCATCATCAGGTATATGAGGAACAATCACTGATAGTATCATTAGGATCTGTACATTATCTGCATTGTTACCATTGATGTCATTTTTATTATATATTCAGAGTGGAAACCTGAGAGATTCTAAAGTTGAGGTCAAAGAAGAGATAAAAGAGGAGGATGATGAGGATGGGGTGATGGAGGAAGAACACAAAGATCTGTTCCAGGACACCATGGTGGAGTCATCCAGCTACAGAAACCCACCAAAGAAATGTCCTCGTCCTCTGTATTCCACACAGGAAGGTCACCCCATCCCTCAATATTACAAGGTTGGTGGGACGGAGCATCTAAAACACAAACATCACTCATGGAGACGATGTATAAATGCAACAAGATGTTTTTATTCTCTTGGTTTAGGGTGGAGTTCTGATAGATATAAAAGTTGAGCTGGAAGAAGACGAGACGTATGTGAGGGATGATCAGCAGTCTATGGAGGAGGATGGAATAACGGGGACATTTATAGAGGACACTCCTACAGAGATCAGCACAGGTGGGTCATTAACACTAAATCCATTCCTCCACCCATACTGCTCACTGATTGGTCCAGAGTAGGGTGGGGACTGAGTGATATCAGCCAATAGTACCCTGGTAATGGTTTTGTTCTTCGCCTGTGTTCCCCGTCTTGCACTTTAGAGGTTCTTTTCTATCAGATAAACCACCATTTATATATCTAGACTGGATTTATAATCACACAGAGCTCTGTGCTGTCTGCTATATCCAGATTGTATCAAAATTAAGTCTCTTCAGAATATACATGTGAGGATTCCTTGCTGCTGATATCTTATGGCCATCTGCATTTCTCACCCAACAAGTTCCGACTTGGATGCTCCGGTTCCATTCATGAGACCCTCTCCAGTGACCTCAAAAAGGCTCCTATCACCCCCCCCCCCCCAAAGGTGGTGATTCCACCAGCAGAGTATGAGCCAACCTTTCTGAACTGTGCTCAATACTACAAGACATCAATTGAGACCTAATCCTAGAAACATAGAACACGGAGGAAAAATGGGAGTGTTTTAGGAACATGTTACACAAAGGTATCACACAGTGCATTCCAATGGGAAATAAATATAGAAGAGCGAAGGTTAAACCTGGGTGGCTAAACCGTAACTAAAAACTTCTTATTAGAGAGAGAAAAAAAAATGGCCTTTAAAAAATATAAAGGGGCCATTGTCAGCATTCCAACACTACAAGGAAGGCAATAAAAAAGTGTAAGCCCGAAATCAGGGCGGCTAAAAAAATACTACGAGAGACACATAGAAGAGGAGAGGATAAAAACTATTTTTTTAGATATATTAACAGTAAAAAAAGCAAAACCAGAGCACATTGCCCACATAAAAGACGATGAAGGGAGGAAGGCAACACAGAGAAGGCAACTGTACTAAATGCTTTCTTCTCAGTTTTTATAGAGGAAAATAAGGGGTATACCGACCACGACAGTATTATTCACCATGAGGGTACATCTTGTGATGTGTTACTAAAAGAGGCCGGAGTCAAGGAAAGACCAGATAAGCTTAACACAAATAAATCACCAGGACCCGATGGCTTACACCCGAGAGTCCTCAGGGAACCAGATTGTATCAAAATGAAGTCTCTACAGAATATACATGTGAGGATTCCTTATGGCCATCTGCATTTCTCATTAAACAAGTTCAAACTTGGATTCTTCGGTTCCATGCATGAGACCCTCTCCAGGAACCCTGAAAAGTCGCCTTTTACACGGCCCCCCAAAGGGGGTGATTCCTCCAGCAGAGTATTGGCTACATTTCTGGCAGCACTTCCCCCGGAAGCTCTAACAGGAAGCCCCCAGAGCACTTCAGTGAGCCCTTTTCATGCGGATCTGTGGAAAACTGGCCAATCATTTCCTCAGATCCACCATGCATCTACATTGTGAACTGAAGGCACGAGCACAGACAGGAGAAACAGCCCAGCTTGACCCAGATAGCTGCAGAATCAGCACAGCAAAAGAACAACAAACCCCTTGTAGGCACCTGTCTACGGGAGGATTCTTCCCAGTGACCACAAATGTTAGGAGCGTTCTTCCCACTAGAAGAGTATGAGCCAACCTTTCTGAACTGTGCTCAATACTACAAGACCTAATCCTAGAAACATTGAACACGGAGGAAAAATGGGAGTGTTTTAGGAACATATTACACAAAGGTATTACACAGTGCATTCCAATGGGAAATAAATATAGAAGAGCGAAGGTTAAACCTGGGTGGCTAAACCGTAACTAAAAATTCTTATTATAGAGAGAAAAAAAATGGCCTTTAAAAAATATTAAGCGGAGGGGCCATTGTCAGCATTCCAACACTACAAGGAATGCAATAAAAAAAAGTGTAAGAACAAAATCAGGGTGGCTAAAAAAAAATACTACAAGAGACACACAGAAGAGGAGAGGACAAAAAATCCCAAGGATTTTTTTTAGATATATTAACAGTAAAAAAGCAAAATTTCTGGCAGCACCTTCCCAGGCAGCTCTAGCAGGAAGCCCTCAGGGCACTTCAGTGAGCCCTTTTCATGCAGATCTCTGGAAAACTGGCCAATCACTTCCTCAGATCCACCATACATCTACATTGTGAACTGAAGGCACGAGCACAGACAGGAGAAACAACCCAGCTTGACCCAGATAGCTGCAGAATCAGCACAGCAAAAGAACACCAACCCCTTTGTAGGCACCTGTCCTACGGGAGGATTCTTCCCAGTGACCACAAATGTTAGGAGCGTTCTTCCCACCAGCAGAGTATGAGACAACCTTTCTGAACTGTGCTCAATACTACAAGACATCAATTGAGACCTAATCCTAGAAACATTGAACATGGAGGAAAAATGGGAGTGTTTTAGGAACATATTACACAAAAGGTATCACACAGTTCATTCCAATGGGAAATAAATATAGAAGAGCGACGGTTAAACCTGGGTGGCTAAACCGTAACTAAAAATTCTTATTATAGAGAGAAAAAAAATGGCCTTTAAAAAATATTAAGCGGAGGGGCCATTGTCAGCATTCCAACACTACAAGAAATGCAATAAAAAAAAAAGTGTAAGAACAAAATCAGGGTGGCTAAAAAAAACTACAAGAGACACACAGAAGAGGAGAGGACCAAAAATCCCAAGGAATTTTTTTTAGATATATTAACAGTAAAAAAGCAACATTTCCGGCAGCACCTTCCCCCGGTAGCTCTAGCAGGAAGCCCCCAGGGCACTTCAGTGAGCCCTTTTCATGCAGATCTCTGGAAAACTGGCCAATCACTTCCTCAGATCCACCATACATCTACATTGTGAACTGAAGGCACGAGCACAGACAGGAGAAACAACCCAGCTTGACCCAGATAGCTGCAGAATCAGCACAGCAAAAGAACAACAACCCCTTTGTAGGCACCTGTCTACGGGAGGATTCTTCCCAGTGACCACAAATGTTAGGAGCGTTCTTCCCAATGACCGTCATGCTAATGTACCCTGAGCTGTAGATATAGAATTTTTTAGGAGGGGCTCCCTTAGAATATTGTTTCAAAGGTTCCTCCATGATAAAAAGGCTGAGAAAGTCGGGTCTAGAGGGTGTCATTGAACCCTCCCCAGTATGGCACAGTAATTGGATGTTTTGAGACCCCGGTGCCCTGGGTCTAGCAAGATCTCAGAAGATCCAAATCCCTCTGGGTAATATACATTACCACAGTGCGTATGCAGTGCAGCAGTCAAGGTAAGGTCGAGGTAAGGACTGTGCAATTGTACAGCAAAGTGCAATGGTCAGGAGTAAGTCCATGGGTTGGTGGTTGCCTTCATATATCTGGTCAATGGTAGCATCAATTCCCAACCTGAGAGAAGCTGTAGGGGTCCAACATCGCTACATCCCTCTCCAGAGACTGAAATCAAGATCATTACTAGTCCTGAACACTGTAGAAATGCGTGATAGAGGGGGTGGGGAGAATTGTTCCACGATCCCTGCAACACCATCGCTCCTTGTTTCCTCACTCTCTAAGTCCCATGAATGAAAACATGAACTGGTAGGAGATCAGAGACCCATTTACTAGTTACCTTGAGGGGGGAATTGTAAGATCCTCAGAGACAAAGCTGCCTGATGTGGGCGGAGTCCTGGTTTAGGGGAACCAATCAGCTCATGTCTAGTAATAATCTTTGTATTTCTATTTTAGTAGATGGACGGGAGATGAGGAAAACCTCAGAGGATTGTCTCACTTTGTCTCCAGACTGTAAAGTAGAAGATGAGGACATCACACAGTATAGTCCAGGAGAAAACCCGACTACCTCAAATGTCCATCCGGCACCACACAGTGTAGATGGACCATCGTATTCCTCTTATCCTGAGGAACCTCAGACTGTGCGGGACGGTGCCGGACCATCGTATTCCTCTTATCCCGAGGAACCTCAGACTGTGCGGGACGGTGCCGGACCATCGTATTCCTCTTATCCTGAGGAACCTCAGACTGTGCGGGACGGTGCCGGACCACCGTATTCCTCTTATCCTGAGGAACCTCAGACTGTGCGGGACGGTGCCGGACCATCGTATTCCTCTTATCCTGAGGAACCTCAGACTGTGCGGGATGGTGCCGGACCATCGTATTCCTCTTATCCCGAGGAACCTCAGACTGTGCGGGACGGTGCCGGACCATCGTATTCCTCTTATCCCGAGGAACCTCAGACTGTGCGGGACGGTGCCGGACCATCGTATTCCTCTTATCCCGAGGAACCTCAGACTGTGCGGGACGGTGCGGACCATCGTATTCCTCTTATCCTGAGGAACCTCAGACTGTGCGGGACGGTGCCGGACCATCGTATTCCTCTTATCCTGAGGAACCTCAGACTGTGCGGGACGGTGCCGGACCATCGTATTCCTCTTATCCCGAGGAACCTCAGACTGTGCGGGACGGTGCCATCCTTCCAACAGCAAAGAGGGTTTCCTGTACTGAGTGCGGGAAGAGTTTCCATTCTAAACCTGGTCCTTATGAGCACAAAAGTTCTCACGCAGGTGAGAAGCCGTATTCCTTTCCTGTGTGCGAGAAATGTTTTTCAATGAAATCCCAACTTAACACACATCAGATTTTGCAATCCGGTAAGAAGATCTATTCCTGTCCTGAGTGCGGGAAAAGTTTTCTTCATAATGCTTCCCTATTCAAACATCGGAAGTCTCACACAGGTGAGAAGCCGTATTCCTGTTCCGTGTGCGGAAAATGCTTTTCCCATAAATGTGATTTTTACAGACATGAGAGAACTCATACAGGTGAAAAGCCGTATTCCTGTGCTGAGTGCGGCAAATGTTTTTCGAGGACGTCCAATCTTTACACCCATCAGAGATTGCACGTGGGGGAGAAGCCGCATGTCTGTTCCGAGTGCGGGAAATGTTTTCTAAGAAAATCGGAACTTGTCTCACATCAGAGATCTCACACGGGGGAAAAGCCGTATTCCTGTCCTGAGTGCGGCAAATGTTTTTCAAAAACAAACAATTTCTACAGACATCAGAGATTGCACACGGGGGAGAAGCCACTTTCCTGTCCTGAGTGAGGGAATTGTTCCTCACTGAAGTCCTGTCTTCCTGTACATCAGGGGTCCCACACAACCCTCGAGGTGTATTAGTGAGTGCGGGAAATGTCTTGTATATGAATGTTGCTGGACATGTGGGGAAGAAGCACACCCTGATATACACCTCAGATATACTCCATGGCTGATCTTCATCATGGAAGAAACAGTTGATAAGGAGATCAGAGATCACCAAAGACCTGGATGAAGTGTTGTACCGTGTCGGCCATTGATAGCAGGAGAAAAATAAAAATGGAGTCATTACCTCTCATTGGCTGAGTATATTTTGTGGTGTAAACTCTTGCAAGAGGTCTGTTTTCTCAAGTCGTCTTCCAGGACGAAACACGTTAACTCCACCACTAATGACTGGATGACCACTAGCTCCCTCAAACTCAATGGATCGAAAACGGCTTCTGTTCCTCAACGCAAAACCGAAATAAAAAAAACTCTCATTGGCTGAGTACATTTTGTGGTGTAAACTCTTGCAAGAGGTCTGTTTTCTTAAGTCGTCTTCCAGGACGAAACACGTTAACTCCACCACTAATGACTGGATGACCACTAGCTCCCTCAAACTCAATGGATCGAAAACGTCTTCTGTTCCTCAACGCAAAACCGAAATAAAAAAAACTCTCATTGGCTGAGTACATTTTGTGGTGTAAACTCTTGCAAGAGGTCTGTTTTCTCAAGTCGTCTTCCAGGACGAAACACGTTAACCCCACCACTTAAAAGACAGCCCTCTACACCTTTTTAAAATGGAGTCATTACCTCTCATTGGCTGAGTATATTTTGTGGTGTAAACTCTTGCAAGAGGTCCTGTTTTCTCAAGTCGTCTTCCAGGACGAAACACGTTAACTCCACCACCAATGACTGGATGACCACTAGCTCCCTCAAACTCAATGGATCGAAAACGGCTTCTGTTCCTTAACGCAAACCGAAATAAAAAAAACTCTCATTGGCTGAGTACATTTTGTGGTGTAAA
The DNA here is from genome assembly GCA_028564925.1 of Lithobates sylvaticus. Classification (NCBI taxonomy): domain Eukaryota; kingdom Metazoa; phylum Chordata; class Amphibia; order Anura; family Ranidae; genus Lithobates; species Lithobates sylvaticus. Next base: position 593,315,195 of record CM053028.1, on the reverse strand, counting down.
CTCTTGCAAGAGGTCCTGTTTTCTTAAGTCGTCTTCCAGGACGAAACACGTTAACTCCACCACCAATGACTGGATGACCACTAGATCCCTCAAACTCAATGGATCGAAAACAGCTTCTGTTCCTCAACGCAAACCGAAATAAAAAAAAAACTAAGACCCCCCATGGACACCACCCACCATCCTTGGACAGACCATCCTTCCAAGCACCAAAGCCAAAAGCCTCGGAGTCATCTTTGACGCAGAGATGACTATGGAGGCACAAATAGGATCAGTAGTCAGCGGATCCCATCATCTTCTCCGCCTGCTACGCAGACTCATCCGCTTCATTCCAGAAGAGGAGAAAGCAGTAGTAGTTGGAACAATCATCAATTCGCGACTCGACTACGCAAACTCCCTCTACATAGGACTACCTGATTACCAGATCGCACGCCGACAAGTCGTCCAAAACACAGCAGCAAGACTGGTCACTGGAAAGAGAACCCTGGGAATCCATCTCCCCATCCCTAAGGACCCTCCATTGGCTAACGGTAAAGGATATGTAAAAAGTGAAAAATGTGCAGCGCATCAAACAACAAATGAATAATATAAATAAATGAAAAACTCAATATAAATAAATCAATCAATTAGCAAAAAGTTGATATCTTGTCAGTGCAAGACAATGTGATGGTGATGAATAACACCCTGGTGACCATGTAGCATCAATCAAATATTTCTTAACCACTTTCAGCCCCGGACCAATTTGCAGCCCAAGGACCAGGCCCCTTTTTGCGATTCGGCGCTGCGTCGCTTTAACCGACAATTGCGCGGTCGTGCGACGTGGCTCCCAAAAAAAACTGACGTCCTTTTTTTCCCACAAATAGAGCTTTCTTTTGGTATTTGATCGCCCCTGCGGTTTTTATTTTTTGCGCTATAAACAAAAATAGAGCGACAATTTTGAAAAAAATGCATTATTTTTTGCTATAATAAATATCCCCAAAAAATATATAAAAAAAAACATTTTTTTTTTTCCTCAGTTTAGGCCGATACATATTCTTCTACATATTTTTGGTAAAAGAAATCGCAACAAGCGATTATTGATCGGTTTGCGCAGAAGTTATAGCGTCTACAAGATAGGGGATAGTTTTATAGCATTTTTATTAATAATTTTTTTTTTTTATTAGTAATGGCGGAGATCTGCGATTTTTTTTTTTTTTTTTTTTTTGTGACTGCGACATTATGGCGGACACATCGGACATTTTTGACACATTTTTAGGGACCATTGTCATTTATACAGCAATCAGTGCTATTTAAATGCACTGATTCCTGTATAAATGACACTGGCAGTGAAGGGGTTAACCACGAGGGGGCAGTGTAAGGGTTAAGTATGCCTAGGGGTGTGTTTCTTACTGTGGGGGGGGGGCGTGGCTGTCAGCTAGTGAATGCTGATCTCTGCTCCAATCACAGGGAGCAGAGATCGGCGTCACTAGTTGCTAGGCAGAACGGGGAGATGCTGTTTATCTCGGCATCTCCCCGTCAGCCTTCCCGTGAGACGATCGCGGGTGTCCCCGCGGCGAGACTCACGGGGGTCCCGACCGGCGCGGAAGCGCGCCGCTCCCGGCACGCTCCCGATGGCACAGACAGGCAGACAGGAGGGACTTTATATATATATATATATATATATATATATATACGCCCTCCTGCCTGTACGTGCCATTCTGCTGACGTATATCAGTCGGCAAGTGGTTAAAGTGATGTCCTCCACCAAAAAATGGATGAAATACTCTTACCAAATGTGCAAAGCACATGCGCACGAAATCCAATAGGAAGTGAGGTGTGTGGTTCCAAATCCAACCGACTCCAATCTGGGAGATCGCCAACCAGCAGGACAGATCTAATAGTAGATTTTCACTCCATGCATCAGGCAAATCAATGGTAGACGGCGTGAATCCAAACGCTAGAGTTCGTGGCCACTTGTCTGCTCAGCGTGAGTTTCTTGTCTCTCTGGCCTGGAGCCCACTGGACTGTATCCGAGTCACAGCACCATTTTGTTAAATCCGACTTAGGGGTCTTCAAACAAGACATTCAGGTGAGATAGTAGATCCAGACCTTTGAACGCCTCATTGCAATTAATTCTATGCAATGCAAGATATTCGATAAAAAATGGTCAATTTGGACAGTAACCTATCGGTAAAGGATAGGATCACATTCAAGACCCTCTGCCTGAGGGCCAGCATGTCTCTGTACTTCCTGTTTGCCAGATTATTGTGCTTTCTCCAGATCTCGCTCCTGTGCAAACCTTGTAGGGGTAAGGACCCCAAAGAAAGGAAGTCACACTAGGACCGCGTAGCTTCATCACGGGATATTCAAAGGTCCTAGTGTGAATTCCTTTTCTTTTGGGTTCCTTACCCCCAAAAAAACTATTTACCTTATATACTCGAGTATGGGATACTGGGCTGAGAGAACCTGGTACTGTATGACAGTTGATCGGCTGAGAGAACCTGGTACTGTATGACAGTTGATCGGCTGAGAGAACCTGGTACTGTATGACAGTTACCTAAAGATCATCTACTACATCAGTGACGTTAAAGCAGGGCTCAAGTCCTGCGGGAACGCATGGGAACGGAGTTCCTGTACTTCTTCCACAACAGGAACTCAGTTCCGGTTAGCAGCCGTGTCCTGCAAGACTTTGAAGTATGCAAGCTGTGTGGCAGGTGCTACACCAGCAGCTGCCGACACAGCTCGCAATAGTAAGTGCCGCACACCTGACCATTTAGGCATTGCCAGTAGGGGGCACCATGACAGCTTCTGCTTCAATCTACCTGTCAATCACAGCTAGATAAGGTCCCTGCTGCTAAGAGATTGTATTTAGTCAGACCCTCGTGATGCGCTCCTCCCCGCCGGCCACTCCTGATTTTCTGTCTCCTCATCCCCCCCAGTCTCCTGCATACTTGCTCTGTGTGTCCCGCTGAATCCCCCCCTCCTCTATCTTAGTGCCATATGATGAGAGAACCCAGAGGAGGAGCACAGCTATTCTGCTCACAGGACATGCAGGGAGAGAGGTGAGCTGAGGAACATCAGTTTGGGGTGGTAAGCTGAGCACAATACCTGGAAAGTTTAATGCCAGGAGGGAAGTTCATGTGGAAATATGTGAAGGGTTGGAATAGCAGCGAGTGTGTGTTGGAGCCCCGCTGGGCCTAGTGAAAGAGACCTATCCGGGGGGTGCTGAAACCAGTTGTGAAACAGTTATATCTCTGGATTCATCTGATATCTTCACCCGGCAATCTAAATATCTGAACTCAACCCTAAACCCTCTACCCTGATCGAGAGACCGTGTTCTATTTTTTTGAAAAAAAGCCCTAATGCCGCGTACACACGATCGGAATCCTCGTTGGAAAAAGCTCTGATGGTTTTCCCGACGGAACTCCGCTCAAACTGTCTTGCCTACACACGGTCACGCCAAAATCGGACCGCCAAGAACGCAGTGACGTACAACACTACAACGAGCCGAGTTCAATGCTTCCGAGCATGCGTCGAATTGTTTCCGAGCATGCGTAGGAATTTTGCGCGTCAGAATTGCTACAGACGATCGGAATTTCCGATAGAAACCTTTTCTGTCGGAAAAATTGAGAACATGCTCTCAATTTTTTGCTGTCGGAAATTCGGCCAGCAAAATTACGATGGAGCCTACACACACGGTCGCATTTTTATATGAAAAGCTCTCATCGGTCTTTTTCTGTCCGGAATTCCGATCGTGTGTACGCGGCATTAACTTGTTGCTGACCGCCCACTGTCAAATGACGGCGGAGCGGTGCAGCTCTTGTGGCGGGCCACCGTCATAGGACGGCGCCAGCTTTTTGGCCACTAGGGGGCGCGTGCCCGCCGCGTCGCTGGGGGACCCGATGCGTGTGCCCGGCGGCTGCGATGTCCGCCAGGCACCCGCGATCGCCCGGTAACTGAGCAGGACGTGGATCTGTGTATGTAAACACACAGATCCACGTCCTGTCAGAGGAGAGGAGACCGATGGTGTGTCCCTTGTACATAGGGACACCGATCGGTCCCCTCCCTCAGTCAGTCCCCTCCCCCCACAGTTAGAATCACTTACATAGGGAACATATTAACCCCTGCAGTGCCCCCTAGTGTTAACCCCTTCCCTGCCAGTCACATTTATACAGTTATCAATGCATTTTTATAGCACGGATCGCTGTATAAATGTGAATGGTCCCAAAAATGTGTCAAAAGTGTCCGATATGTCCGCCGCAATGTCGCAGTCACGATAAAAATCGCAGATCGCCGCCATTACTAGTAAAAAAAAATAATAATAAAAATGCTATAAATCTATCCCCTATTTTGTAGACGCTATAACTTTTGCGCAAACCAATCAATAGACGCTTATTGCGTTTTATTTTTTTACCAAAAATATGTAGAAGAATAAGTATCACCTAAACTGAGGGAAAAATTTGTTTAAAAAAAAAAATAAAATTGGATATTTATTATAATAAAAAGTAAAAAATATTGCGTTTTTTCAAACTTGTCCCTCTTAATTTGTTTATGGCGCGAGAAATAAAAACCGCAGAGTGATCAAATACCACCAAAATAAAGCTCTATCTGTGGGGAAAAAATTATAAAAATTTTATTTGGGTACAGCGTTGCATGACCGCGCAATTGTCATTCATAATGCGACAGCGCTGAAAGCTGAAAAATGGCTTGGTCAGGAAGGGGGTGTTCGTACCTGGTAGGCAAGTGGTTAAAGAGGTTTCAGTGTCAGTCTCAACCCCTTACTCTGGGTTACTTTCCACAGGATCCCCAAGACGGAGCTACAGCAGAAAAATAACCAGCAGCTCCTTCGGGGGTCGGTGCTACATACCCTATTTCCCCGAAAATAAGACCTAGCGTGATTGTCGGTGTTGGCTGCAATATAAGCCCTACCCCCAAATAAGCCCTAGTAAAAGTCCTTGTAGGTCTTGTTTTCAGGGTAGGGCTTATTTTCGGGGAAACAGGGTAGGGCTTATTTGGGGGGTAGGGCTTATATTGCAGCCATCACCGACAATCACGCTAGGTCTTATTTTAGGGGAAACAGGGTATATATGTGAGAAAAAAGTGCTACAATGTGCTGTGCAATCAAAAAAAGTTCAAAAGTGCTCCAATGTAATCCATGCGATTCAGTGAGTGCTGTGATATCAATCCAATATTAAAGCGGAGTTCCAGTCCCCCAAACACTTTTTTTTAAAGACTCCTCTGTATTTGTCTAAAAATATGCATGACCATTTAGAACCTGTCATATGTGTTGTAGTTTTACTTTCTGTAAAAAAAAGTTTATTACTAACCAGATCTCGGAAGCGGGCAGGTTCCATGTTAGCTGTGGGCATCTGAAATCCTCCTGTCTTCATTTCCGGGATTTTCGTGCAGCTGACTATCCAGCAGGCAGGTTCCAATCTCACACCTGCGCGGTGAAGCCACTGAGTTTTCTCTCTTCCCGACAGGTTGCCATAGCAATGGCGGCGTCAGCGGAAGTCCCTGTCCCGTTGCTATGGTGACCTGTCAATCATGACATATCGGACCCCTCCAGCTCAGCTCTGATGCTGATACTAAGTCCGTCCTAGCCCCACCCACTGCCTTGCAAGCCACGCCCCTCCCGATCAGCTCTCCCTTCTACTAACAAAGCTGGTACTGTTTTGAAGGCCGTCCCAGCCCCACCCACTGCCCTGTAAACCACGCCCCTCCCGCTCAGCCCTCTTGGACACAAACACAGATGGTATATGTTTGAAGTCCGTTCTAGCCCCACCCAACGCCTTGCAAGCCACGCCCCTCCCGATTAGCCCTCCCATCAACAGAGCTGGTGTTCTATCACCAAGTGTCCGGCTGTCACTAGGTGTCCGAAGTCTACTGCGCATGCGCAGTCTGGATCCAGAAGATTTTCGGAAATTGTCGGAAGATGAGCGGCGCCTGCGCCGTGAGTCGAGGAGAAGCCCCCCACCATCCAAGCGGACATAGGGTTAGTCAAATTGAGAGGGCCCCTCGCGGGCTCGCTTCGCTCGCCACACATCGGGCACGGCCTCGCTGCGCTCGGCACTTTTGTATTCTAACTCTATGTCCACTGGGATGGTGGGGCTTGAAAGTGGACTCACGGCGCAGGCGCCGTTCATCCTCGGCAATTTTCGGAATATGGGCGTCCTGTGTACTGCGCAAGCGCAGTACACCTCGGACACTTGGTGATGGGGGACGGATAATGATACAACACCGGTACTGTTTTGAAGGCCGTCCCAGCCCCACCCACTGCCCTGTAAACCACGCCCCTCCCGCTCAGCCCTCGTGGCCACAAACACAGCTGCTATAGGTTTGAAGGCCGTCCTAGCCCCACCCACAAAAAAAGTGGCGAAATAACGCGAGGTTTCGTCACTAGGTTATTCGCAGGGGCTCCTGGGATACATGACGCTGCTACCCCAGGAGCCTTTGCGAATCGCCTAGTGACGTCATAGCCTAGGCGATCGGCTGTCGGAAGTGCTGCTGAAAAAGGCATTTCCAAACAAAAAAAAAAAAAAAAGAACTTCCATTGGGAAAAGCATGCTCAAGGGGGATACCATTGAAAGTAAGTATAAAAAATGGGTGGAACTCCACTTTAAGGTGCTGCCTGTGCACTCAGGTGTTCCCCCCAGGTAATGGCCGCTCACCCTAGAGCGTGTGACCTTGCTGATTAGGCTTGGTCAATACACGCATTGGAACCTGTAAATGGTTCAGTGGTAAATCCCGGATTCCTGTGGTGGCCTCACTCTGTGCTTCAATATGGCAATGGAGTCCCCTTTGTGCCTCAGTAATACCAATAGAGAAAGGAGGACTTCATAGTGCAGCATGTTAAAACTTTTATTATCAGCACAGTAAAAAAATCGATTACAGGGTACTCACATTTGCATGGCGTAAAATAGCATAAAAAAACAAGCTGTAGCGGCTGATATCAGGGCGGTATGCTGATCGTCCTTAGTGGGTGCACTAACTAGCGTTCCGTCCTGTCCCCTTCCCCTACGCGTGTCGATGCAAGGTGTTAATTCGTATCTTCCTCAGGGATTTTTTTACTGTGTTGATAATAAAAGTTTTAACATATGTAGCGGCCATAACCCCGAGGGGCGACCTTGAATTTTCTGGGCTTACCAATTACCTCCTCGTAGCTCGTCGTTCGTTGTCTAGGGGTTCCCAGGGTTAGTACCCAGTAACTTCAGAAGCTGACACACAAAAGTCCTTTTTGAGGATTTTTTTATTCTGCAGGGGTAACATCCAACTATAACACAGTCTCTGGTGGGAATAGAGGGCACGGGTGATAAAACTCAGGCACTTAGAACTGCTGACATCAATTGAATGTCTCTTAGTTAGCCCAGAGAGTAGCCACTCGCAACTGGGCGCTTCACTGCTGGATAAACCTCTAGCCATAGATTTAGCAGCCAACATCTGATCCGGAAAACTTGACAAAGTCTCTGCCACAGACTAGATTGTAACTGAAGATAAGTAGGAACCTTTCTCACAGTACCTGGATCTCTCAGCCTTCTTGGCGATTCTGTGTGTAGTGTGGATTCTCTAGTGTCCATACAACTCAGCTCCCAGGCTCTTACTGAGCAGCCAGCTTCTTGGCCCTCCTCCGAAGAGTCCTCCCCTGGTCACTTGAACGAGTTGTTGTGTCCCTCCAATACCGAGAGCACACCGGGACACCTCCAAATCCTCCTTCAGTTACTGGGCCTCGGACTAGCCAGTTCCGAGGCTTGGGAACGGACGGATCCCCACCCCAGACCATGAGGGCCTCTGGGGCTGGTCAGGGTGACCATGCTTACGAGGACGGCAGATACTCCTGGGTCCGGGACCCCTCACGGGGTCGGTCCGGACCGGAACCAGGAATCAAAGAGCAAGCTGAACCCTGAACACGTGACTTCAGCACCTTAAATACCCCTTCCCAGACTACACAGCGGGGCCAGGCGCGCCCACTGATTGGCTCCGAGAAAGATTGGTACCGAACACGTCCAACCAGGCTTGGTTCTCAGCCTGTCACAGGTGCCTCACTGCACCTATGACCAGGCAGAACTCCAGCACAGCCCAGCCAAACTAATGCCAAAGTAAAAACCTGCACAATTAACCCCCAGAACCATGTTACAGCTGTGGAAAAACAAAATTTACATTGATAGTGCACACTTAAATAAAGTGTGGGCGATACACATACTACACTATGAAGTCCTCCTTTCTCTATTGGTCCCTATACACTTTTTTTGCGATGTTGGCAACTATGCCCTTGGTGGGAGTCAGTGGAGAAGACCCCCCCAGCACAAGGTCGTGCTCACACTATGAGACGTTTCTCAGGGCTGCAGTTCCTCTGAGCTCCACAAGGTGGTGATCTCACTTCAACCAAGACAGGAAGTCTCTATGGAAGGCAGGAAGTGATGTCAGGTACAGACAGGAAGTTCCGGGTGAGAGGTGAGTCGGGAGGAAGTAGAGAGGAGACATTGTTGGAAGGGGCAGCAGAGGAGGTAATAAGATCTTATTTTCTATTTACACCCAGTACCCCCCCCCCCCCCCCGTCATGTCCGTCCTCTTCCTCCATAGTCACTGTGATGTCTTTTATCTCCAGCAGATGATGATACACACATATATAATGTGGAAACCTAGATTACCCCCTTCAGGGGCAGAACATTCCCCCACTTATGGGGCCGAAACATTCTCTTCATTTTGGAGATGTGTCACCTTTCAGACCAATCACCTTCTCACCTCAAGTCTATACTACTGGATTATACCACTTTTATTGGGGGATGGGGGTGGGGTCCTTATTTGATTATTATACGTCTTCTTTGTTCTATGAGAGTAAAATAGGAAGAAAGAGAAGAATGTGATTTGTTGTAAATGTGTGCCGAAAATTCATTTTTATATAAATATCACAGACTTACATTATTATTATTATTATTATTATTATAATAATACAGGATTTATTCGGGTCCAACAGTTTGTGAAGCACTTTACAGTCTAAAGGGGGACAGTACAGTTACAATACAATTCAATACAATACGCTCTGATCCTAAGAGCTTACAATCGGCATAGGCTTTTTGAAGAGATTCGTTTTTTTTTTTTTAGAGATCGATAGATAGAAAAAGTATGAGATTCTCGGGCAGATTGGGGTAGGGAGCTCCAGAAGAAAGGAGAGGCTGGAGAAGTCTTGGAGACGAGCATGGGGAAAGGTGATGAGGGAGCTAGAGAGCAGGGAGTCTTAAATTGTATTCATTGGGCGATCAAAGGCCTGTAGAGGGATTGGCAGAGAGGGGTGGAGGACACTGAATGGAGGCCTGTGGAGGGATTGGCAGAGAGGGGTGGAGGACACTGAATGGAGACCAGTGGAGGGATTGGCAGAGAGGGGTGGAGGACACTGAATGGAGATCAGTGGAGGGATTGGCAGAGAGGGGTGGAGGACACTGAATGGAGATCAGTGGAGGGATTGGCAGAGAGGGGTGGAGGACACTGAATGGAGGCCAGTGGAGGGATTGGCAGAGAGGGGTGGAGGACACTGAATGGAGACCAGTGGAGGGATTGGCAGAGAGGGGTGGAGGACACTGAATGTAACCAGTGGAGGGATTGGCAGAGAGGGTGGAGGACACTGAATGGAGACCAGTGGAGGGATTGGCAGAGAGGGGTGGAGGACACTGAATGGAGACCAGTGGGGGGATTGGCAGAGAGGGGTGGAGGACACTGAATGGAGACCAGTGGGGGGATTGGCAGAGAGGGGTGGAGGACACTGAATGGAGACCAGTGGAGGGATTGGCAGAGAGGGGTGGAGGACACTGAATGGAGGCCAGTGGAGGGATTGGTAGAGAGGGGTGGAGGACACTGAATGGAGACCAGTGGAGGGAGTGGCAGAGAGGGGTGGAGGACACTGAATGGAGACCAGTGGAGGGATTGGCAGAGAGGGGTGGAGGACACTGAATGGAGGCCAGTGGAGGGATTGGCAGAGAGGGGTGGAGGACACTTAATGAAGTCAGTGGAGGGATTGGCAGAGAGGGGTGGAGGACACTGAATGGAGGCTAGTGGAGGGATTGGCAGAGAGGGGTGGAGGACACTGAATGGAGACCAGTGGAGGGATTGGCAGAGAGGGGTGGAGGACACTGAATGGAGACCAGTGGGGGGATTGGCAGAGAGGGGTGGAGGACACTTAATGGATACCAGTGGAGGGATTGGCAGAGAGGGGTGGAGGACACTGAATGGAGACCAGTGGAGGGATTGGCAGAGAGCGGTGGAGGACACTGAATGGAGGCCAATGGAGGGATTGGCAGAGCGGGGTGGAGGACACTGAATGGAGGCCAGTGGAGGGATTGTCAGAGAGGAGTGGAGGACACTGGCTGGAGGCCAGTAAAAGGTTTGGAAGAGAGGGGTGGAGGACACCGAATGGAAGCCAGTGGAGGGTTTGGCATAGAGGGGTGGAGGACACTGAATGGAGGCCAGTGGAAGGATTTGGGTGTCGTCAGCATAGAGATGGTATTTGAAGCCTTGGGGGTTATCAATTGAATCAGGGAGGAGGTGTAGATGGAGAAGAGAAGGGGTCCAGGGACAGAACCTTGGGTCACCCCCAAAGGAAGAGGAGAGGAGAAGGTAGAGTTGTATTTGCAACTGAAGGAATGCTTAAATAGGTAGAAGGAGAACCAGCATTTGCCAAGGATAACTTACGGTGTGACGGCACCAACAACACCCAAGGCCCAATTTTTCCTCATCATACAGACGGGCTCCCCAAGCCATTGTTTACTAAATAAAGAAAGCTTGCAGGGAAAATCTATTTATATGTCATTTTTTTCCTTTATATAAATGTCAGTTTTGCTGCAGCAGGTTCTATACATGGTACAGATGTGCCACTTTACAGGCAGACCCACTGCTTGGTGGTGTCTGTCTGTAAAGTGGCACATCTGTACCATGTATAGAACCTGCTGCAGCAAAACTGACATTTATATAAAGAAAAAATATATACTATACTATACCGCTTGGTGGGTCTGCCTGTAAAGTGGCACATCTGTACCATGTATAGAACCTGCTGCAGCAAAACTGACATTTATATAAAGAAAAAATATATACCATACTATACCGCCTGGTGGGTCTGCCTGTAAAGTGGCACATCTGTACCATGTATAGAACCTGCTGCAGCAAAACTGACATTTATATAAAGAAAAAATATATACCATACTATACCGCCTGGTGGGTCTGCCTGTAAAGTGGCACATCTGTACCATGTGTAGAACCTGCTGCAGCAAAACTGATATTTATATTAAGAAAAAATATATACTATATTTAAAGGAATTTTTCATTTGTATTGTTTCACTTTAGGCATCATTAAAAATGAAAGCTCCTTTAAAAACAATCTTTTTTTTAAAGTTTTTTTTTGTTGCATTGATACGTGTCTCCTAGGGCAGTACCTGGACCCCCATACCCTTTTATATGGGCAATAACTTGCATATAAGCCTTCAAAATGGGGACTTTTGATTTTTCGAGTTCTGCTCCCATAGTCTTTTTAATAGGGTTGTGGTCCAAACTTATTCCCTGTTCTGGTGTAGAACTGAACCCAGGGGTGTCTTCGAGCCCATCTCTATCTAGGAGTTGGGAGGTCAATGGGGAAAAAAGAGGTGGACCTTTAAGTTGTTCTAACTTGTAGGATCTAATAAAGCTTTTTTAAGTACAGGGGGTGACCAGGGCATGTTTTAGAGTGTTGGGGAAGAGACCATTAAAGAGGTAGGTGTGAGGGAATGGGGTCCGGTGGGAGGGGGGGGGGGGGTTGGGTGAGCTTCAGAGAAAGGTTTAGCAACCTCCTCTGTGGAAACGGTCAAAAATGTTTTTGAAATGACTGGCTAAGTCTCGGGCAGGGAATGGATTAGTGGGTGGTGGGAGTCGTGGATGATAGTTAAAGGTAGAAAAGAGTTGATAAGGACTGGATGAGAGAGTGATGTCAAGATGAAAACAAATCCAACAGAAAGAAGGGAATTTCTAATCCAACAGGTCAAGAAGGTCCCGGGACCTCAAAAATGTAGCTAAACTGTACAGAATAATTCTTACTTTCATTTCCCAAAGTTATCCGTCTACAAGGAGACCTGTATAGATCAAATGACGGCACCGATGAGGATGGAGGAGGACCGGAGTCACATGACTGAGAAGATACTAAACTTCACCCTGGAGATCATCTACCTGCTGACCGGAGAGGTGAGGAGGATTCTGGGAGGTCACATGACATCACTCTTATCTCTATTAATAAAACACAGACCTGACCAGAGAGGTGAGGAGGATTCTGGGAGGTCACATGACATCACTCTTATCTCTATTAATAAAACACAGACCTGACCGGAGAGGTGAGGAGGATTCTGGGAGGTCACATGACATCACTCTTATCTCTATTAATAATACACAGACCTGACCGGAGAGGAGGATTCTGGGAGGTCGCATGACATCACTCTTATCTCTATTATATAAAACACAGACCTGACCGGAGAGGTGAGGAGGATTCTGGGAGGTCACATGACATCACTCTTATCTCTATTAATAAAACACAGACCTGACCGGAGAGGTAAGGAGGATTCTGGGAGGTCACATGACATCACTTTTGGTTTCTTTACAGAGTTTTCCTCTTGTGAAGTATGGAGATCATATGACTATCAAAGTGCCTCGATATCGCTCCCTAAAATTGAAGGACCACAACAGGCAGAAGATTCGGCACATCATCAACAAGATGACGGAGCTGCTGACAGGAGAGGTGAGGAGGATTCTGGGAATTCTGGGACATTATCCAGTAACAGACAAGGGATGTGTCTGGATGGTGACTGTATCATTGTGTGTGTCAGGTTCCTATAAGGTGTCAGGATGTCACTGTCTATTTCTCCATGGAGGAGTGGGAGTATTTAGAAGGACACAAGGATCTCTACAAGGACGTCATGATGGACAATCAGCCGCCCCTCACATCACCGGGTAAGAGGAGACTTTATTGTAAAGGAGAGAGCAGTACGGAGGCTCCACCTAGATCCCCCATCATCTGATAAACACATAGAAACAATGTATTCAGTCAGTGTGTGTGTTTCCTACAGATGGATCCAGTAATGGGAACCCACCAGAGAGATGTCCCCGTTCTCGAGATTCCACACAGGAAGGCCCCCCCGTCCTTTACCATCATAAGGTAGATGGTTGACAATCACTGGTAACCGTAATCTATACACAAGCCTGTTTTCTTACAATGAATGTTTTATTATACAGTATGTTCAGAGTGGGAACCTCGAGGATTATAATTTTGTTGTTAAAGAAGAATTTCAAGAGGAGGATGGGGAGTATGGAGTGATGAAGGAGCTTTCTGAAGGCCACAAGAATCTTATGATGGAGCCACCTAATAACAGAAAGCCGCCAGAGAGACGTCCCCGTCGTCTGTATTCCCGGGATTCCACACAGGAGGGTCACAGCTACCATAATCAGGTCGGTGGGAAGGAGCATCTGGAAGGTGTGAGGGATGTGGAGATGGTGAGGCTGCTTTATGAGATAAAGAAAAGTAGGGATAAAACACGAGGGCACAACTGGATTACCATCCTGTATGTGAGGGAACAATTGTGATCCAAGAACCTATCTAGCTGATGATCTAATAATGTTCAACATGTACGGTGAGGTCCCATCTAGCCTTATGGGTTGGACATCTAAATATTAATGCTTTCATGCCCCTTATTCCTCTATAATATGTGTATATTGTTCTATGTATATTGCTTACTTATGTGGCATCAACGCTCAACTGCTCTCTTGCATAAGTCAGTAAATCAGGCCGGACCTACAGATAGACCCTATAAAATGACATTTGTCTACGAGGTCTCACATCATTCGAGCTTTATATTTTACAGACGTTATTTTTAATCCTTCTCTTGGTTTAGGGTGAAGATCTGATGGATATAAAAGTTGAGTTGGAAGCAGAAGAAGAAGAAGAGACGTATGTGAGGGATGATCAGCAGTCTATGGAGGAGGATGGAATTTTAAGGATAGTAATAGAGGAGGACACTCCTACAGAGATCAGCACAGGTGGGTCATGAACACTAAATACGTTCCTCCACCCATACTGGTCACTGATTGGTCCAGAGCAGGGTTTGGGACTTCCAGGAATTCCCTGCCTTGGAAAGTGGTGGTGGGGGTAGCGTGGCATCACTGGCCAAATATGACCACATGGCCATATTTGCCCAAGGACATTGACCAAGTATGGTGACCTGGCCAATGACATTGACCAAGTATAGCCACATAGACATATTTGACTAATGATGTTGACCAAGTATGGTGACCTGGCCAATGACGTTGACCAAGTATAGCCGTATGGCCAATGACATTGACCAAGTATGGCCACATGGACATATTTGGCTAATGATGTTGACCAAGTATGTTGACCTGGCCAATGACGTTGACCAAGTATAGTCACATGGACATATTTGACTAATAACATTGACCAAGTAGCCATATGGCCAATGACATTGACCAAGTATAGCCACATGTACATATTTGGCTAATGACGTTGACCAAGTATGGTGACCTGGCCAATGACATTGACCAAGAATAGTTACATGGACATATTTGGCTAATGAAGTTGACCAAGTATGGTGACCTGGCTAATGATATTGACCAAGTATAGCCATATTTACATATTTAGCTAATGACGGTGACCAAGTATGGTGACCTGGCCAATGACATTGACCAAGTATAGTCACATGGACATATTTGGCTAATGAAGTTGACCAAGTATGGTGACCTGGCCAATGACGTTGACCAAGTATAGCCATATGGCCAATGACATTGACCAAGTATAGCCACATGTACATATTTAGCTAATGACGTTGACCAAGTATGGTGACCTGGCCAATGACGTTGACCAAGTATAGCCACATGGACATATTTGGCCAATGACGTTGACCAAGTATAGCCACATGTACATATTTGGCCAATGACGTTGACCAAGTATAGCCATATGGCCAATGACCTTGACCAAGTGTAGCCACATGGACATATTTGGCTAGTGACGTTGACCAAGTATGGTGACCTGGCCAATGACGTTGACCAAGTATAGCCATATGGCCAATGACATTGACCAAGTATAGCCACATGTACATATTTGGCTAATGACGTTGACCAAGTATGGCGACCTGGCCAATGACGTTGACCAAGTATGGCGACCTGGCCAATGACGTTGACTAAGTATGGCCACATAGACATATTTGGCTAATGACGTTGACCAAGTATGGCCATCTTTGATCAATGCCATCCCCTGGGAGATTCCACCACCTTAGGGGCCGGATTTAATGTATGGGAATGTATGGAGGGGCCGCATTCACCTGCTAATAAATGAAGATGATAATAATCCTAACATAGTAATAATAACAGTTCAGCTTTACCTCACTTTAAGGTGCTTCACTAATACAAGACCAGTTCACCCAGAGGGAGCGTATTGCTGGGGATTCAGATTTTATTGCCCCATCCCCCATCCTGGTACCCAAGGGTGGCTGATGCCAGCCCTGCCAGCCAGCATGGTCTGGAGATGGGGTTCCCATCCCTAGGAGAGGTGGGGTCCCTTTCCCCAGGGGAGAGGTGGGGTCCCTTTCCCCAGGGGAGAGGTGGGGTCCCTTTCCCCAGGGGAGAGATGGGGTCCCTGTCCCCAGGAGAGAGATGGGGTCCCTGTCCCCAGGAGAGAGATGGGGTCCCTGTCCCCAGGAGAGAGATGGGGTCCCTGTCCTCAGGTGAGAAAGGGGTTCCGGTCCCCAGGGGAGAGATGGGGTCCCTGTCTCCAGGTGAGAAAGGGGTTCCAGTTCCCAGGTGAGAAGGAGATGTGGCTGAGGATTCAGATTTTTTTTTACACCCTCCCCCATCCTGATACCAAGGGTGGCTGATGCCAGCCCTGCCAGCCAGCATGGTCTGGAGATGGGGCTTCCTGTCCCTAGGTGAGAAGTGGTTCCTGTCCACAGGAGAGATGAGGTCTCTGTCCCCAAGTGAAAAGGGGTCCCTGATCCCAGGGAAGATGGGGTCCCTGTCCCCAGGGTTGATGGGGTCCTTAATAGGGTTCCTGCCTATTGCAGTGTCCTCTGCCCCCCTGCACCTCCCCACCACTGTAGTGTCCTCTGCCCCCCTGCACCTCCCCCACGGTAGTGTCCTCTGCCCCCCTGCACCTCCCCACCACTGTAGTGTCCTCTGCCCCCCTGCACCTCCCCCCACGGTAGTGTCCTCTGCCCCCCTGCACCTCCCCACCACTGTAGTGTCCTCTGCCCCCCTGCACCTCCCCACCACTGTAGTGTCCTCTGCCCCCTGCACCTCCCCCCACTGTAGTGTCCTCTGCCCCCTGCACCTCCCCCCACTGTAGTGTCCTCTGCCCCCCTGCACCTCCCCACCACTGTAGTGTCCTCTGCCCCCCTGCACCTCCCCACCACTGTAGTGTCCTCTGCCCCCCTGCACCTCCCCACCACTGTAGTGTCCTCTGCTCCCCTGCACCTCCCCCCCACACACACTGTATAGGTAGAACTCTCCTACTTTACACAGGTATACAGAAGAGCAGAGATCGGCATCACAGGGCTTGATGGGGGCGGGAACAGCTGAAGTTAACTTTTCACATTAACAGGCTGGTGATTGGTTGCTCGGATCTCTCGGCAACCAATCACATACTGTTTAATGTGAAAAGTTAACTCCGGCAGTTCCCGCCCCCATCCAGCCCTGTGATACCGGCCGCTGTCCAATGAAGAGGAAAGCCGCGAAAAATGTCCGGGTGCCCGGGAATTCATCACCAGCACTGATATGCCGGACACTTAGCGGTGGCGGGCCGTAGGTTGCCGACCCCTGCCTGACTCATTCACATGCGGGGGGCGGGGGTATTATCTGGGGGGCCCCTTATTGTTAAAGTGGCCTTCCAGATTTTGATAAGCCCCCTGCCTGCAGACCCCCCCCCCCCCACCACCGGGACAGGGTTGTGGGCAAGTGGCCCTTGTCCTCATCAACATGGGGAGAAGGTGGTTTTGCCAGGAGGATCCCCTCATTGGCCTCAATTGTGTCTGGGCCTGGCACCTGTTTGCCGAACCCAACCGTATCCCTGGTCCTGACCCTTGTTCTGCATATACAGGATCTGACAAAAGTAAGTACACCCCTCAGTCACATTTGTGTAAATCTTTTCATGTGACAACACTGAAGAAATGACACTTGTCTACAATGTAAAGTAGTGAGTGTACAGCTTGTATAACAGTGTAAATTTGCTGTCCCCTCAAAATAACTCAACACACAGCCATTAATGTCTAAACCGCTGGCAACAAAAGTCAGTACACCCCTAAGTGAAAATCTCCAAATTGGGCCCAAAGTGTCAATATTTTGTATGGTCACCATTATTTTCCAGCACTGCCTTAACCCTCTTGGGCATGGAGGTCACCAGAGCTTCACAGGTTGTCACCGGAGTCCTCTTCCCCTCCTCCATGATGACATCACGGAGCTGGTGGATGTTGGAGACCTTGCACTCCTCCACCTTTCGTTTGAGGATGTCCCACAGATGATCAATAGGGTTTAGGTCTGGAGACATGCTTGGCCAGCTGCATGAGTGCTGCCGGCACTGGGGGGCTACAGATCATTGAGGGAACCATGAATGCCAACATGTACTGTGACATACTGAAGCAGAGCATGATCCCCTCCCTTCAGAGACCGGGCCGCAGGGCAGTATTCCAACATGATAACGACCCCAAACACACCTCCAACACCACCACTGCCTTGCTAAAGAAGCTGAGGGTAAAGGTGATGGACTGGCCAAGCACTTCTCCAGACCTAAACCCTATTGATCATCTGTGGGACATCCTCAAACGGAAGGGGGAGGAGCGCAAGGTCTCTAACCTCCACCAGCTCCGTGATGTCATCATGGAGGAGGGGAAGAGGACTCCAGTGACAACCTGTGAAGCTCTGGTGACCTCCATGCCCAAGAGGGTTAAGGCAGTGCTGGAAAATAATGGCGGCCACACAAAATATTGACACTTTGGGCCCAATTTGGAGATTTTCACTTAGGGGTGTACTGACTTTTGTTGCCAGCGGTTTAGACATTAATGGCTGTGTGTTGAGTTATTTTGAGGGGGCAGAAATTTTACACTGTTATACAAGCTGCACACTCACTAATTTACATTGTAGACAAGTGTCATTTCTTCAGTGTTGTCACATGAAAAGATAGAAGAAAAGATTTACACAAATGTGAGAGGTGTACTTACTTTCGTGAGATAGTGTATGTTTGAAATCAAATCTTTATTATTTTGTGGCAAAAACATGGTGTGGGTGGATTTCTGCCAATCACAGGCTGTGTCACGCCCCTCCAGCCTGTGTCTTAGAATAACAGGGAGGCGAAGCCTCCACCAATCTACATGTAATATTCCGCTCCCATTGTGTTTAACTGGTTAGTTGGCATGGAGGAGGAGGGAGGGAGTGAGGGGGTCTACTCTCTTTTGTGAGATACTGTATATTGTTGAACATGACCTAGTCCTGACTTTACCCCATGTTGTTGGACACATAGTCATGGACCTTGCACTGTGCTGTACATGAAGTAGTTCTCATTGCTTCCCCTCTATACTTTCAGGCAAGTCCCATCTTTTCCAACATCCGAGTTCCCACACGGAGGAGAAGCCGTACCGCTGTCCTGAGTGCGGGAAATGTTTTTCAAAAAAGGAGGGCCTTCAAAGGCACCAGAAGCTGCACACCAACGAGAAGCCGTTCTCCTGCTCCGAGTGCGGGAAAAGCTTCCAGCGAAAATCCCAACACATCAGACATCAAATCTATCATTCGGGCAAGAAGCCGTATTCCTGCGAATATTGCGGCCAGTGCTACCTGGACAAATCCACGTTCACCACCCATCAGAGGTCCCACACCGGGGAGAAGCCGTACGCCTGCTCCGAGTGCGGCAAATGCTTCTCGGACAAGGCCTACCTCACCAGACACCGGAGGTCCCACACGTTGGAGAAGCCGTACGCCTGCTCCGAGTGCGGGAGGCGCTTTTCGGACAAATCCAACCTTTCCCGGCACCGGAGGGCCCACAGGAGCGAGTTGCCGTATTCCTGCCCCGAGTGCAAGAAGAGCTTCGTGCAGAGGTCCGAATTCGTCCGGCATCAACGGACCCACACGGGCGAGAAGCCGTTTTCCTGCTCCGAGTGCGGGAAATGCTACTCGCAGAGGGGCCACCTTTCCGAGCATCTGAAAGTGCACACGGGGGTCAAGCCTCATTCCTGTCCCGAGTGCGGGAAATGCTTCGTACGCAACTCGCAACTCGTCAGGCATCAACGGTCTCACAAGATCGAAACGGTAGTCGTATCCTGAGTGTGGGAAAGGACAGTCCGTCTCCAGATCAGCTCTCTCAATTAACATCTTGAGTTCATCAACAAACTAAGAATAGTCTTTACATATATCCTGGGAGATATTGGGGATAAATATTACTTACTTACATTTTAAGTAATCCAAGATCTATTTTCTCACTCACCCTGTGCCAGGATGGCACAGGGTGACTTAGACATAAGAGGTGCATGGGGAGCTGAAACATGGGTTTCCCAACCTTTCCAAGGGATTCTGGGTTCCACGTGCCCTCCCGTCACAGTTTTTAAATCACGGAAGTCCAATCTTACTGTACATAAGAGATCCCGTTGGACCCATCAAAGCTTAGTAGTGTCCCGAGTGCTGGAAATTTGTTGGGTGAATGTCCCTTTTTTCCCAGCCCGGCGAATTCTCACTGTAATTTGCTTAATATGTTGATTTCCCATCGGCTCCATCTAGTGGTCATAATGTGGTATTTTCCCAATTAGCGCTATTTTAGAAAAAAAAAAATACTCATTATGGCCACTAGATGGAACTGGCGGGCGAACTAGACGAGGGTTCTCCTTTCTCGTTGTTTTTAAAACAAAGTTTTAGCCTTGACATAAACATTAGGATGCTGAGGTTTGCTTTCAGTTGGGAGCTTGCCTGAAGGACAAGGGGGGGAGGGTCTCATGAGGGCACTTCCTGTCTCTGCCTCCCAACTGATCTCCTGAGTTGTCACACATATGCCCTCTGGTGGGGGTCACAAGCAACCATGCTGTCACCTAATAAGTCAGGCATCGTCCACCAACGTCACCATCTGGAAGCCGGAGCAGAGCAATGATGTGCAGCTGAGTGGAGTGCATGTAGTCGAGAAGTGGTTGGAAGAAGCTGGAGGAGATCAGCAGCACTGAGATGGAGGAACCTGGCTCGATGTGGGTGATACGCAGTGTACAGGGCAAACTTGTCCGTCACTGAGGGGTTTTTATGTCTTATTTTAATAAAGTGTCAAATTTGCATTTGTCATATTAATGTCGTATTGTCCTTTTAATGCCTTGTGTCTCAGAATTCTCCTCTCGGAGATGGTGAGTAGAGACACTCGAATCGAGGCCAGAGCAATCATCATGTTTATAATACTGAATATATTATCAGTTTATAGTTCATATCATGGTGGGCTAAGAGATTGTAGAGATTGTAGTCACTAACAAAATCTGTATAAGTCTCACCCCCCAATCCCTATTTTATGAGTCTCCTCTGAGGTCCAACAAGAACGAAGCCTCAAGAAGATCATTCATTTTACAATTTAGTAAATTAACCCCCTATAGTGTATATAGTGTTCAATAAAGTATAATGCTCAATAAAGATATTTCAATCAACGACTTGACTAATGTTGGCAAAAAAATGTGTAGATGTGTCACCTTGCAGATTGATTGGGATCATCACAGATCCCCAGAAGAGAAGTTCCTCTGCACAGGTGAGGTCCACGATCAGCAGAACATGGACTCCAAGCCTTTCTCCATGTGTCTCTGTTGGGTTGTCTCTATGCTGACCAAGTTATGGAGGACATATGTAGATGTGTCACCTTACAGATTGATTAGGACAACCCCTAGATGAGAAGTTCCTTCACACAGGTGAGGTCCACGATCAGCAGAACATGGACTCCAAGCCTTTCTCCGTGTGTCTCTGTTGAGTTGTCTCTATGCTGACCAAGTTGTGGAGGACATATGTAGATGTGTCACCTTACAGACTGATAGGACAACCCCCAGAAGAGAAGTTCCTCCACACAGGTGAGGTCCACGATCAGCAGAACATGGACTCCAAGCCTTTCTCCATGTGTCTCTGTTGGGTTGTCTCTATGCTGACCAAGTTGTGGAGGACATATGTAGATGTATCACCTTACAGACTGATAGGACTACCCCCAGAAGAAAAGTTCCTCCACACAGGTGAGGTCCACGATTAGCAGAACATGGACTCCAAGCCTTTCTCCATGCGTCTCTGTTGGGTTGTCTCTATGCTGACCAAGTTGTGGAGGACATATGTAGATGTGTCACTTTACAGATTGACTAGGACAACCCCCAGAAGAGAAGTTCCTCCACACAGAGAAGTTCCCCCAGAAGAAAAGTTCCTCCACACAGGTGAGGTCTACGGTCAGCAGAACATGGACTCCAAGCCTTTCTCTGTGTGTCTCTGTTGGGTTGTCTCTATGTTGACCAAGTTGTGAAGGACATATGTAGATGTGTCACCTTACAGATTGATTAGGACAACCCCCAGAAGAGAAGTTCCCCCGCACAGTTGAGGTACACGATCAGCAGAACATGGACTCCAAGCCTTTCTCCATGTGTCTCTGTTGAGTTGTCTATATGCTGACCAAGTTGTGGAGGAAATATGTTGATGTGTCGCCTTACAGATTGATTGAGACCATCACAGATCCCCAGAAGAGAGGTTCTGCCATACAAGTAAGGTCCACGATGAGCAGAACAAGAATTCCAAGTCTTTCTCCATGTTTCTCTATTGGGTTGTCTCTATGCTGTCCAAGTTGCGAAGGAAATGTGTAAATGTATCACCTTACAGATTGATTGGGACAATCACAGATCCCCAAATGAGAAGTTCCTTTACACAGGTGAGGTTCAATCAATGACATGAGTTGTATAAGGTTCCTACTCACAAGCCTATCTCCGTGTGTGTCTTTTGGGTTGTCTCTGTGCTGAGTTGACCGAGTTTGTGGAGGAAATGTGTGGATTTGTCACAATACAGACTGATTGGAACAGTCACAGATTCCCAGATGAGAAGTTCCTCCACACAGGTGAGGTCAGGATGAGCAGAAAAATGGACACTGTCCCTTTGTTTAATATCTTTTTCATCAACATCACTTGTAATAGCATGGGCCGTGACAGGTCCTCTTTATGGAGAGACCTATTAGACCCCAGATCTCTCCTCTGCCCTCTGAAGTCTATGTCGGGTTTTCAATCAATAACATGAGTTGCGTAAGGTTCTTACAAGCCATTCTCCATGTGTCTCTGTTGGGTTGTCTCTATGCTGACCAAGTTGTGGAGGAAATTTGTGGATGTGTCACCTTACATTTTGATTGGGACAATCACAGATTCCCAGATGAGAAGTTCCACCATACAAGTAAGGTCCACGATGAGCAGAACAAGAATTCCAAGCCTTTCTCCATGTGTCTCTGTTGGGTTGTCTCTGTGCTGACCAAGTTGTGGAGGAAATGTGTGGATTTGTCACCTTACAGATTGATTGGGACAATCACATATTCCCAGATGAGAGGTTCCTCCACACAGGTGAGGTCAAGATGAGCAGAACATGGACTCCAAGTCTTTCTCTGTGTGTCTCTGTTGGGTTGTCTCTTTGCTGACCAAGTTGTGAAGGAAATGTGTAGATGTGTCACCTTACAGCAGAGGTAGGCAACCTGGGGCCCTTCTGCTGTTGCAGAACTGCAAGTCCCATCATGCCTCTGTGAGTATTTGTAACTGCCAGTGTTGCAATGCCACATGGGAAATGTAGTTCCACAACAGCTGGAGGGCCCCAGGTTGCCTACCCCTGCCTTACAGATTAATGGGAACCACCCAAATCCCCAGAAGAGAA
Source organism: Lithobates sylvaticus (assembly GCA_028564925.1). NCBI lineage: Eukaryota > Metazoa > Chordata > Amphibia > Anura > Ranidae > Lithobates > Lithobates sylvaticus. The sequence goes on along the minus strand of CM053028.1, from coordinate 593,292,335 downwards.
GTTTATCCACACAGGGGAGGTCTATGATGAGCAGAACATGGACTCCAAGCCTCTCTCTATGGGCGGGCGAACTAGACGAGGGTTCTCCTTTCTCGTTGTTTTTAAAACAAAGTTTTAGCCTTGACATAAACATTAGGATGCTGAGGTTTGCTTTCAGTTGGGAGCTTGCCTGAAGGACAAGGGGGGGAGGGTCTCATGAGGGCACTTCCTGTCTCTGCCTCCCAACTGATCTCCTGAGTTGTCACACATATGCCCTCTGGTGGGGGTCACAAGCAACCATGCTGTCACCTAATAAGTCAGGCATCGTCCACCAACGTCACCATCTGGAAGCCGGAGCAGAGCAATGATGTGCAGCTGAGTGGAGTGCATGTAGTCGAGAAGTGGTTGGAAGAAGCTGGAGGAGATCAGCAGCACTGAGATGGAGGAACCTGGCTCGATGTGGGTGATACGCAGTGTACAGGGCAAACTTGTCCGTCACTGAGGGGTTTTTATGTCTTATTTTAATAAAGTGTCAAATTTGCATTTGTCATATTAATGTTGTATTGTCCTTTTAATGCCTTGTGTCTCAGAATTCTCCTCTCGGAGATGGTGAGTAGAGACACTCGAATCGAGGCCAGAGCAATCATCATGTTTATAATACTGAATATTTTATCGGTTTATAGTTCATATCATGGTGGGCTAAGAGATTGTAGAGATTGTAGTCACTAACAAAATCTGTATAAGTCTCACCCCCCAATCCCTATTTTATGAGTCTCCTCTGAGGTCCAACAAGAACGAAGCCTCAAGAAGATCATTCATTTTACAATTTAGTAAATTAACCCCCTATAGTGTATATAGTGTTCAATAAAGTATAATGCTCAATAAAGATATTTCAATCAACGACTTGACTAATGTTGGCAAAAAAATGTGTAGATGTGTCACCTTGCAGATTGATTGGGATCATCACAGATCCCCAGAAGAGAAGTTCCTCTGCACAGGTGAGGTCCACGATCAGCAGAACATGGACTCCAAGCCTTTCTCCATGTGTCTCTGTTGGGTTGTCTCTATGCTGACCAAGTTATGGAGGACATATGTAGATGTGTCACCTTACAGATTGATTAGGACAACCCCTAGATGAGAAGTTCCTTCACACAGGTGAGGTCCACGATCAGCAGAACATGGACTCCAAGCCTTTCTCCGTGTGTCTCTGTTGAGTTGTCTCTATGCTGACCAAGTTGTGGAGGACATATGTAGATGTGTCACCTTACAGACTGATAGGACAACCCCCAGAAGAGAAGTTCCTCCACACAGGTGAGGTCCACGATCAGCAGAACATGGACTCCAAGCCTTTCTCCATGTGTCTCTGTTGGGTTGTCTCTATGATGACCAAGTTGTGAAGGACATATGTAGATGTGTCACCTTACATATTGATTAGGACAACCCCCAGATGAGAAGTTCCTCCACACAGGTGAGGTCCACGATCAGCAGAACATGGACTCCAAGCCTTTCTCCATGTGTCTCTGTTGGGTTGTCTCTATGCTGACCAAGTTGTGGAGGACATATGTAGATGTATCACCTTACAGACTGATAGGACTACCCCCAGAAGAAAAGTTCCTCCACACAGGTGAGGTCCACGATTAGCAGAACATGGACTCCAAGCCTTTCTCCATGCGTCTCTGTTGGGTTGTCTCTATGCTGACCAAGTTGTGGAGGACATATGTAGATGTGTCACTTTACAGATTGACTAGGACAACCCCCAGAAGAGAAGTTCCTCCACACAGAGAAGTTCCCCCAGAAGAAAAGTTCCTCCACACAGGTGAGGTCTACGGTCAGCAGAACATGGACTCCAAGCCTTTCTCTGTGTGTCTCTGTTGGGTTGTCTCTATGTTGACCAAGTTGTGAAGGACATATGTAGATGTGTCACCTTACAGATTGATTAGGACAACCCCCAGAAGAGAAGTTCCCCCGCACAGTTGAGGTACACGATCAGCAGAACATGGACTCCAAGCCTTTCTCCATGTGTCTCTGTTGAGTTGTCTATATGCTGACCAAGTTGTGGAGGAAATATGTTGATGTGTCGCCTTACAGATTGATTGAGACCATCACAGATCCCCAGAAGAGAGGTTCTGCCATACAAGTAAGGTCCACGATGAGCAGAACAAGAATTCCAAGTCTTTCTCCATGTTTCTCTATTGGGTTGTCTCTATGCTGTCCAAGTTGCGAAGGAAATGTGTAAATGTATCACCTTACAGATTGATTGGGACAATCACAGATCCCCAAATGAGAAGTTCCTTTACACAGGTGAGGTTCAATCAATGACATGAGTTGTATAAGGTTCCTACTCACAAGCCTATCTCCGTGTGTGTCTTTTGGGTTGTCTCTGTGCTGAGTTGACCGAGTTTGTGGAGGAAATGTGTGGATTTGTCACAATACAGACTGATTGGAACAGTCACAGATTCCCAGATGAGAAGTTCCTCCACACAGGTGAGGTCAGGATGAGCAGAAAAATGGACACTGTCCCTTTGTTTAATATCTTTTTCATCAACATCACTTGTAATAGCATGGGCCGTGACAGGTCCTCTTTATGGAGAGACCTATTAGACCCCAGATCTCTCCTCTGCCCTCTGAAGTCTATGTCGGGTTTTCAATCAATAACATGAGTTGCGTAAGGTTCTTACAAGCCATTCTCCATGTGTCTCTGTTGGGTTGTCTCTATGCTGACCAAGTTGTGGAGGAAATTTGTGGATGTGTCACCTTACATTTTGATTGGGACAATCACAGATTCCCAGATGAGAAGTTCCACCATACAAGTAAGGTCCACGATGAGCAGAACAAGAATTCCAAGCCTTTCTCCATGTGTCTCTGTTGGGTTGTCTCTGTGCTGACCAAGTTGTGGAGGAAATGTGTGGATTTGTCACCTTACAGATTGATTGGGACAATCACATATTCCCAGATGAGAGGTTCCTCCACACAGGTGAGGTCAAGATGAGCAGAACATGGACTCCAAGTCTTTCTCTGTGTGTCTCTGTTGGGTTGTCTCTTTGCTGACCAAGTTGTGAAGGAAATGTGTAGATGTGTCACCTTACAGCAGAGGTAGGCAACCTGGGGCCCTTCTGCTGTTGCAGAACTGCAAGTCCCATCATGCCTCTGTGAGTATTTGTAACTGCCAGTGTTGCAATGCCACATGGGAAATGTAGTTCCACAACAGCTGGAGGGCCCCAGGTTGCCTACCCCTGCCTTACAGATTAATGGGAACCACCCAAATCCCCAGAAGAGAAGTTTATCCACACAGGGGAGGTCTATGATGAGCAGAACATGGACTCCAAGCCTCTCTCTATGGGTTTTTGTGGGGCTGTCGTGCTGATCAAATTTTGGAGGAAATATGTAGATGCCACCCTACAAACTGATTGGGACTATCATAGTGTATATACTGTAGATAAGATAAAGATATTTCAAACAATGACATGATTTGTGTAAGGTTCTTACTCACAAGTCTTTCTCCACGTGTCTCTGTTGCGTTGCCTCTGTGCTGACCAAGTTGTGGAGGAAATATGTAGAAGTGTCTGCTTACAGATAGATTAGGACAAGCCCAGATCCCATGATGAGAAGTTCCACACTGGTGAGGTCATGATGAGCAGAACGTGGACTCCAAGCCTTTCTCCGTGTGTCTCTGTACTGACAAAGTTCTGGTGGAAATGTGTATATGTGTCACCTTACAGAACCATTGGGAGTACCATAGTGTACAGAGTGCTCCATTAAGATATTTCAATCAATGACTTTAGTTGTGTACGGTTCATACAAGGGACCATCACAGATCCCTAGATGAGAAATTCCTCTACAGAGGTGAAGTCCATGATGAGCAGAACATAGACTCCAAACCTTTCTCTTTGGGTTTCTGTAGAGTTGTCTCTATGCCAGTTTTGGAGCTAATATGTAGATGTCACCCTACAGACTACCATAGTGTATATAGTGCTCAGTAAAGAGAGTTCAATCAATCGCATTGTTGTATAAGTTTCTTATTCATAAGCCTTTCTCCACGTGTCTCTGTTGGGTTGTCTCTGTGCTGACCAAGTTGTGGAGGAAATGTGTGGATGTGTCATCTTACAGATTGATTGGGGCAATCACAGTTTCCCCCACACAGATGAGGTCAGGATGAGCAGAACATAGACTCCAAGCCTTTCTCTGTGTCTCTTTTGGGTTGTCCCTGTGCTGACCAAGTTGTGGAGGAAGCGTGTGGACGTGTCACCTTACAGATTGATTGGGACAATCACAGTTTCACTAATGAGAGGTTCCTCCACACAGGTGCGGTCCATGATGAGCAGAACATGGACTCCAAACCTTTCTCTGTGTCTCTTTTGGGTTGTCCCTGTGCTGACCAAGTTGTGGAGGAAGCGTGTGGACGTGTCACCTTACAGATTGATTGGGACAATCACAGTTTCCCAGATGAGAGGTTCCTCCACAAAGCTGAGGTCCATGATGAGCAGAACATGGACTCCAAACCTTTCTCTGTGTCTCTTTTGGGTTGTCCCTGTGCTGACCAAGTTGTGGAGGAAGCGTGTGGACGTGTCACCTTACAGATTGATTGGGACAATCACAGTTTCCCAGATGAGAGGTTCCTTCACACAGCTGAGGTCCATGATGAGCAGAACATAGACTCCAAACCTCTCTGTGTGTCTCTTTTGGGTTGTCTCTATGCTGACCAAGTTGTGGAGGAAATGTGTGGATGTGTCACCTTACAGATTGATTGGGACAATCACAGTTTCCCTGATGAGAGTTTCCTCCACACAGATGAGGTCACGATGAGCAGAACATGGACTCCAAACCTTTCTCTGTGTCTCTTTTGGGTTGTCCCTGTGCTGACCAAGTTGTGGAGGAAGCGTGTGGACATGTCACCTTACAGATTGATTGGGACAATCACAGTTTCCCAGATGAGAGGTTCCTCCACACAGCTGAGGTCCATGATGAGCAGGACATAGACTCCAAACCTTTCTCTGTGTCTCTTCTGGGTTGTCCCTGTGCTTACCAAGTTGTGGAGGAAGCGTGTGGATGTGTCACCTTACAGATTGATTGGGACAATCACAGTTTCCCAGATGAGAGGTTCCTCCACAAAGCTGAGGTCCATGATGAGCAGAACATGGACTCCAAACCTTTCTCTGTGTCTCTTTTGGCTTGTCCCTGTGCTGACCAAGTTGTGGAGGAAGCGTGTGGACGTGTCACCTTACAGATTGATTGGGACAATCACAGTTTCCCAGATGAGAGGTTCCTCCACACAGATGAGGTTGCGATGAGCAGAACATAGACTCCAAACTTCTCTCTGTGTCTCTTTTGGGTTGTCTGTGCTGACCAAGTTGTGGAGGAAATGTGTGGACGTGTCACCTTACAGATTGATTGGGACAATCACAGTTTCACTAATGAGAGGTTCCTCCACACAGGTGCGGTCCATGATGAGCAGAACATGGACTCCAAGCCCTTTTCCATGTGTCTCTGTTAGGTCGTCTCTATGCTGACCAAGTACTAGAGGAAATGTGTAGATGCGTCACCTTGCATATTGATTGGAACCATTGGCGGGTACGGATATGCTGGCCTTTCCTGTGTGGGTAGATGGACAGATTATTTGTAGTGGTCCTGAGCTCCCGGGTCAAAGAAGAGATCCTGGGAATGGTGGTGGGAAGGGGGCTTCTTCCATACTCTGTAGAAGTGATAGGGGGGGCTGTAGAGCCGCTGAGCCCATCACTAGCTAATAATGGCTGCAGCTGCCTCTATGATCCCTGTAAAGCCACTTCATCTGAGTGTCCTAAAGGTGGCATAAACATGAACCAGAAGACAATCACTTTCAGCGCTCTATAGTAAAGAGCAACAAGGACATTGGTATTCCAAGACTGGGCTGATGCTGCGCTCCTCAGATGGGGTAATCCGATGGAAACTATGAAAACAAAGCAAAATGGAAGGCGCGCACACCTAGTGCATTACCAATGATATTTATTGAATATTAAAAAACTGCAGCCAATAAGAGATGGAGCAGTTTATTCGATCAAAAGGGCAGCTTCAGGTGTGGGGTTCCCAATTGTGGAGCATGTCATTGTACCGGTCACACTTGGACAAGTGTACGCTATATGTGGAAATTTTAGTTTTTTCCCTCAGAACAGAACTTTGGCATCAGTTTGGCTGGGCTGTGTTGGGGTTCTACCTGGTCATGGGTGCAGTGAGAGGTACCCATGACAGGCCTAGAACCAGGCCTGGTTGGACTTCTTAGGTATCAATCTTCCCTGGCTACCCCAGCCAATCAGTGGGTGCGCCTGGCCCCGCTGTATAGTCTGGGGAAGGGTACTTAAGGTGCTGAAGTCACTTTTTCGAAGTTCGGCCGCAGTCCTGTTTCCTGGTTCTGGACCAGGGTAGCCCCGCGAGGGGTCCCGGGCCTGGGAGCGCTTGCCGTCCCACAAACATGGTCAGTCTGACTAGCCCCACAAACCCGCTTGGTCTGGGGCAGGAATCCGTCTCTTCCCGAGTCTCGGAGCCGGTTGGTCCGAGGCACAGCAACTGAAGGAGGATTCAAGGCATCCCGGTGTTCTCTCAGTCTTGGAGGGGCACCGCAGCTCGTGTAAGCGACCGGGGGAGGACTCTTCGGAGGAGGGCCAACAAGCTGGCATCTCAGTAATAGCCTGGAAGCGGAGTTGTATGGAGACGATGGTGGAGTGACCCCCCCAGAATCTCTGATCCTCTATGGTGGAGATGAAGGGACGATGGTGGAGTGACCCCCCCAGAATCTCTGATCCTCTATGGTGGAGATGAAGGAACGATGGTGGAGTGACCTCCTCCTCCCTCCCCCCCAGAATCATTGATCCTCTATGGTGGAGATGAAGGGACGATGGTGGAGTGACCTCCTCCTCCCTCCCCCCCAGAATCATTGATCCTCTATGGTGCAGATGAAGGGACGATGGTGGAGTGACCTCCTCCTCCCTCCCCCCCAGAATCATTGATCCTCTATGGTGCAGATGAAGGGACGATGGTGGAGTGACCTCCTCCTCCCTCCCCCCCAGAATCATTGATCCTCTATGGTGCAGATGAAGGGACGATGGTGGAGTGACCTCCTCCTCCCTCCCCCCCAGAATCATTGATCCTCTATGGTGCAGATGAAGGGACGATGGTGGAGTGACCTCCTCCTCCCTCCCCCCCAGAATCATTGATCCTCTATGGTGCAGATGAAGGGACGATGGTGGAGTGACCTCCTCCTCCCCTCTCCCCCTACACTGTGTGATTAGAGGGAGGGGGAGTGTAAAATCTGGTACAGCTCTGCATGGCAGCCAATCATCTTCTATCTTCAGCTTGTTGGGTGAGGCCGCAATCTCACATTATATGAGGTTTCCCCACATCCAATCCACATGTCAGGAGATTGTGAGGATCGCACTTCTCCGGAGCGGATCACACTTCTTCGGAGCGGATCGCCCATCTCCGGAGCGGATCGCCCATCTCCGGAGCGGATCGCACTTCTTCGGAGCAGATCGCCCATCTCCGGAGCGGATCGCCCATCTCCGGAGCGGATCGCCCATCTCCGTAGCGGATCGCACATCTCCGGAGCGGATCGCCCATCTCCGGAGCGGATCGCCCATCTCCGGAGCGGATCGCACTTCTTCGGAGCGGATCGCCCATCTCCGGAGCGGATCGCCCATCTCCGGAGCGGATCGCCCATCTCCGGAGCGGATCGCACTTCTTCGGAGCGGATCGCCCATCTCCGGAGCGGATCGCCCATCTCCGGAGCGGATCGCACATCTCCGTAGCGGATCGCACATCTCCGGAGCGGATCGCCCATCTCCGGAGCGGATCGCACTTCTTCGGAGCGGATCGCCCATCTCCGGAGCGGATCGCACATCTCCGGAGCGGATCGCACATCTCCGGAGCGGATCGCACTTCTTCGGAGCGGATCGCCCATCTCCGGAGCGGATCGCACTTCTTCGGAGCGGATCGCCCATCTCCGGAGCGGATCGCCCATCTCCGGAGCGGATCGCACTTCTTCGGAGCGGATCGCCCATCTCCGGAGCGGATCGCACATCTCCGGTGTGGATCCGCTGTGTATTGCAGAGGAGTCCTGAGTGTCTTCTGGTTCAAATTCAGCCAAGAATTTGGACTGAAATCGGACCTGAAACAGTAAATGTAGACGCCCCGGATCCCCGCTGTGAGACACTCTGGCGTGATCCCAGCCTGAGGATTGGACAATAAATCCTGGAAGCTGATTGGTTTCTATTCATCCCTCGGGGGTGTCCTCTCTGTGTGCATCTCCATCCATCACTTGACTCCTCCCCCACGACATGACTCCTCCCCCATGACATGACTCCTCCCCTTCCATTCATCACATGACTCCTCCCCTCCATTGCTGTATGTGTGCGCAGGATCTCCAATTACTGTGTCCAGTACAGACCCCTCCCCTCTCCACCCACTGACTCCTCCCCTCCATTGCTGTGTGTGTGCAGGATCTCCAATCACTGTGTCCAGTACAGACCACAGACCCCTCCCCTCTCCACCCACTGACTCCTCCCCTCCATTGCTGTGTGTGTGTGTGGTGAGGTCAGACTCCTCTCCCCTCCTATGTGGGCGGTGCAGTGAGAGACGGGGTGACATCACATGGCTATATGACATCTGCACAGGAGGTGTGGCATGTTTCACCCCCTGGGGGCTGTCCTATCAGATCACACTCCTCTGTACACCGTGTGATGTCATCGCCTCCCCCCCCTCCCCTCCATCTATAAAGAGACCATCACCCCGCCACCCGTCCAATCACAGTGTAGCATCTCCATCCACCTCCCCCCACACTCACTAATACCCTACACACGCCTCCAGGTGTTTGCATTATTTCAGCACATCTCCTGCAGACTATTAACAGCTATTTAATATTTTTTAAGCAGATCTCCTGAAGACTATTAAAATCTATTTCTTTTTTTCTTTTTTCAGCAGATCTCCTGCAGACTATTAGCATCTATTTCTTTTTTTTCCAGCAGATCTCCTGCAGACTATTAGCATCTTTTCATTTTATGAATGGAGGAACGGTTTGAGGAAGAGCCAACAAGAGCAACATCATCACAGCTTATCTCTATACACAGGGAAATGGATGGCAATAGTCTGCAGGAGATCTGCTGGAAATAAAGGAAATGGCTGCTAATAGTCTGCAGGAGATCTGCTATAAAAAAGATGTGTCCAGAGGTGGACTAGTATTTCCCCTCCATGGATACAGAGGAAGGATATTGGGCAGATGGTTGGGGGAGGAGAGGTTGGGGGGTCCCGGTAACAGATCACTTACAGACTTCTCAGATGTCCGGCCTCACAGGGTCAGAACCTTATGGGCCGTCCCGGCAACATCCCCCAATGGGGAGTCCCCGGGACCTTCTGAGAGACCGGCCTTCCTCCCGCCTCTCTCCAGCAGGGGGCTCCCCTGAGTCTCAGCACAGCTTCCCCCACACCAGGTTAGGACGGCTTCAGCCCCAAACCGGGCTATTGGTCCTCACAGCAGAGCTCCATCCATAGACCTCAGGGGAGGAGAGCGAGCACATGGCCCAAATATTTACATATCCCCCCCCCCCCAGCATGCACCAGTGACACAAACCTCCTACTGGATTGGCTGTAGGAAATATAAATATTTATAACTTAGAGTTGGTGGAAATCTCTCATTATGACCAGTGATAGCAGTGACACCTACTGGCCACACTGAGAAATCACACAAGTCAGCTTCAGCAGGTGACCACCTACACAACCAGTCTGAGCTGACTCCAGCACCAGCGAAAAATAAACAGATGCAGTAGTCCCTGTTTGGGCAAGGGGAGGCTACACACGGTTTACACGTGTTTTGTTTGTGGTTCTAGCCGCAGTCCTATAGACTTCTATTAGGTTGGGCATTTTTGCCATATTTTCTAAAAGAAAACAAAACATACAGCGTGCCAGAGTTTTGGTGCGCCTTCAGAAAATGCAGCAGGCCCCAATTCACCATGTTCTCAAGTGACATCACCAGGAGATCACCACCCAATCTAGGACATCCAGATCCCATGCCACCACCTTCTCAAGTGACATCACCAGGAGACCACCACTCTATCAAGGACATCCAGATCCCATGCCACCAACTTCTCAGGGGACATCACCAGGAGATCACCGCTCCATCTAAGACCTCCAGGTGTCATGCCACCACCTTCTCAAGTGACATCACCAGGAGACCACCGCTCCATCTAGGACCTCCAGATACCATGCCACCATCTTCTCAAGTAACATCACCAGGAGACCACCACTCCATCTAGGACCTCCAGATACCATGCCACCATCTTCTCAAGTGACATCACCAGGAGACAACCGCTCCATCTAGGACCTCCAGATCCCATGCCACCACCTTCTCAAGTGCCATCACCAGGAGAGCACCGCTCCATCTAGGACCTCCAGATCCCATGCCAGCATCTTCTCAAGTGACATCACCAGGAGATCACCGCTCCTTCTAGGACCTCCAGGTCCCATGCCACCATCTTCTCAAGTGACATCACCAGGAGACCTTCACACCATCTAGGACCTGAAGACCCCACACTGTCATTTTCTCAAGTGACATCACCAGGAGACCACCGCTCCATCTAGGACATCCAGATCTCATGCCACCAACTTCTCAAGGGACATCACCAGGGGACCACCACTCTATCAAGGACATCCAGATCCCATGCCACCAACTTCTCAAGGGACAACACCAAGGGACTACCACTCCATCTAGGACCTCCAGGTCCCATGCCACCATCTTCTCAAGTGACATCACCAGGAGATCACTGCTCTATCTAGGAACTCCAGATCCCATGCCACCACCTTCTCAAGTGACATCCCCACGAGACAACCGCTCCATCTAGGACCTCCAGATCCCATGCCAGCATCTTCTCAAGTGACATCACCAGGAGATCACCGCTCCATCTAAGACCTCCAGGTCCCATGCCACCACCTTCTCAAGTGACATCACCAGGAGACAACCGCTCCATCTAGGACCTCCATATCCCATGCCACCACCTTCTCAAGTGACATCACCAAGAGACCACCGCTCCATCTAGGACCTCCAGACCCCATGCCATCATCTACTCAAGAAGACATGCAATTCGTTTCGGTCTGAATACAAATTTGGTCGAACTTTTGGTTATTCAGAAATTCAGATGTGTAGTAATGTAATAGTAATGAATAGTAACTAATTTAGTTGAAAGCCGTTAAAATTTGTTTTGTTTATGGTTTTCTAACTAATTACTGTATAAATGTCACTGGCAGGAAAGGGGTTAACACTAGGGGGGGGCGATCAAGGGATTAACTGTGTTCCCTGACTGTGTGTTCTAACTGTAGGGGGAGGGGACTGAATATAGGAGATGACAGATCATGGTTCCTAGCTATTAGGAACTCACGATCTGCCTCTCCTCTCCTCACAGAAGATTTACACACACATGTCCCTGTTCTGCCTCTCGTGTCCGCGATCGCGCGTGGCCGGCGGTCATCGCGACCGCCGGCCACAAGCATCGGCACCCCCGAAATGCAGCGTGCGCACGTGCTTGCCTGCTATCCCAGATCCCATGCCACCATCTTCTCAAGTTACATCAGTAGGAGACCACTGCTTCATCTAGGACCTCCAGATCCCATGACAACATCTTCTCAAGTTACATCAGTAGGAGACCACTGCTTCATCTAGGAGCTCCAAGTCCCATGCCACCATCTTCTCAAGTTACATCAGTAGTAGACCACTGCTTCATCTAGGACCTTTAGATCCCATGACAACATCTTCTCAAGTGACATCAGTAGGAGACCACTGCTTCATCTAGGAGCTCCAAGTCCCATGCCACCATCTTCTCAAGTTACATCAGTAGTAGACCACTGCTTCATCTAGGACCTCCAGATCCCATGACAACATCTTCTCAAGTTACATCAGTAGGAGACCACTGCTTCATCTAGGAGCTCCAAGTCCCATGACACCATCTTCTCAAGTGACATCAGTAGGAGACCACTGCTCCATCTAGGACCTCCAGATCCCATGACACCATCTTCTCAAGTTACATCAGTAGGAGACCACTGCTTCATCTAGGACCTCCAGATCCCATGACACCATCTTCTCAAGTGACATCAGTAGAAGACCACTGCTTCATCTAGGAGCTCCAAGTCCCATGCCACCATCTTCTCAAGTGACATCAGTAGAAGACCACTGCTTCATCTAGGACCTCCAAGTCCCATGCCACCATCTTCTTAAGTGAGGTCACCAGGCCAACTTCCTCCTTTGTGTTCTTTGAACCGACTCCCTGATGTCAGTAAGGCTGTGGTTGCCTGATGAGTTATATTGGACCAAGGAGGATTTGGGCGGAGGAGGATATCATTCTTGCCTAGGTGTGAAAGTAGGAAATGAGGGTCTGGATTCCACAGAAAAGCCCCACCCCTAAACATTTTTAATGTACAATTTTGGGGGAAGAGGAAATAGGCCAAGTGATAGGAGAGGGTGAAGGCTGACCGACCCTCTTATATCAGTGGTCAGTGTAGTGGTCCCTTTGATTAGTCACCAGTGGGAGACGGACCCCCTTATATCAGTGGTCAGTGTAGTGGTCCCTTACATTGGTGACCAATGAGAGGAGGACCCCCTTATATCAGTGGTCAGTGTAGTGGTCCCTTAGATTGGTGACCAATGGGAGAAGGACCCCCTTATATCAGTGGTCAGTGTGTTGGTCCCTCATATTGTAAACTAATGAGAGGAAGACCCCTTTATATCAGTAGTCAGTGTAGTAGCCCCTTACATTTGTGACCAATGGGAGAAGGACCCTCTTATATCATTGGTCAGTGTAGTGCTCCCCCACATTGGTGACCAATGGGAGAAGGATCCTCATATTAATGGTCAGTGTGGTGGTCCCTTATACTGGTGACCAATAGAAGAAGGACCCCTGATATTATTGGTCAGTCTTTGTCATGAATGGGACTGTCATGTATGGTTGGGACACTAGGAATCTTCTCCACCAGGAAACATTGGAGGACATTAGGAATCCTCTATGCTAGGAAACACTGGAGGACACTGGGAATCTTCTCTGCTAGGAAACACTGGGAGACACTAGGAATCTTCTTCAGTAGGAAACACTGGAGGATACTAGGAATCTTCTCTGTTAGGAAAAACTGGGAGATCCTAGGAATCTTCACCACTAGGAAGCATTGGGGGACACTATAAATCTTCGCTACTAGGAGACACCAGAGGACACTAGGAATCTTCCCTACTAGGAAACACTGGGGGACACTAGGAATCTTCTCCACTCTAAAAACCTGGGGACACGAAGAGTTTTCTCCATTAAGAAACACTGGGGAACACTAGTAATTTTCTCCTCTAGGAAACGCTGTGGGGGGTGGCACTAGGGATCTTCTCCACTAGGAAACACTGGAGGACACTAGGAATCTTCTCCACTAGGAAACACTGGGGGACACTAGGAATCTTCCCCACTCTAAAAACCTGGGGACACAAAGAGTTTTCTCCATTAAGAAACACTGGGGAACACTAGGAATTTTCTCCACTAGGAAGCACTGGGAGATGCTAGGAATCTTCTCTACCAGGAAACACTGGGAAAACTAGGAAACATTGGGAGATACTAATAATCATCTTGGAAATCACTGGGGGACACTAGGAATCTTCTCTGCTAGCACACACTGGGGTACACTAGGAATCTTCTCTGCTAGCAAACACTGGGGACACTAAGAAACTTCTCCACTAGGAAACATTGGGGGACACTATAAATCTTCGCTACTAGGAGACACCAGAGGACACTAGGAATCTTTTCTACTAGGAAACACTGGGGGACACTAGGAATCTTCTCCACTTTAAAAACCTGGGGACACGAAGAGTTTTCTCCATTAAGAAACACTGGGGGACACTAGGAATTTTATCCTCTAGGAAACGCCGGGGGGACACTAGGAATTTTATCCTCTAGGAAACGCCGGGGGGGCACTAGGGATCTTCTCCACTAGGAAACACTGGAGGACACTAGGAATCTTCTCCACTGGGAAACACTGGAGGACACTAGGATTCTTTTCCACCAGGAAACACTGGAGGACACTAGGAATTTTCTCCTCTAGGAAACGCCGGGGGGGCACTAGGGATCTTCTCCACTAGGAAACACTGGAGGACACTAGGAATCTTCTCCACTGGGAAACACTGGAGGACACTAGGATTCTTTTCCACCAGGAAACACTGGAGGACACTAGGAATTTTCTCCTCTAGGAAACACCGGGGGGGCACTAGGGATCTTCTCCACTAGGAAACACTGGAGGACACTAGGAATCTTCTCCACTAGGAAACACTGGAGGACATTAGGAATCTTCTCCACTGGGAAACACTGGAGGACACTAGGATTCTTTTCCACCAGGAAACACTGGAGGACATTAGGAATTTTCTCCTCTAGGAAACGCCGGGGGGGGGGGGGGCCCTAGGGATCTTCTCCACTAGGAAACACTGGAGGACACTAGGATTCTTTTCCACCAGGAAACACTGGAGGACACTAGGAATCTTCTCCACCGGGAAACACTGGAGGACACTAGGAATTTTCTCCACCAGGAAACACTGGAGGACACTAGGAATCTTCTCCACCGGGAAACACTGGAGGACACTAGGAATCTTCTCCACCAGGAAACACTGGGGACACTAGGAAACATTGGGGGACACTAATAATCATCTTGGAAATCACTGGGGGACCCCTTGCAGTTGGAACCTTCTCCACTAGGAAACACTAATGCCTGCTGATATTTGGGAATAGAGGAGACAGATCAGCAGCAAAGCTACAGGTCTTTGAATACAGTACAAGACCGTCTTCACACTACGAGACGTTTCTCAGGGTTGTCTTGGTATCGGGTGGGATTTTGCTTGTTTTCGGACAGAAGGACACTAGGAATCTTCTCCACTAGGAAACACTGGGGGACACTAGGAATCTTCTCCACCGGGAAACACTGGAGGACACTAGGAATTTTCTCCACCAGGAAACACTGGAGGACACTAGGAATCTTCTCCACCGGGAAACACTGGAGGACACTAGGAATCTTCTCCACCAGGAAACACTGGGGACACTAGGAAACATTGGGGGACACTAATAATCATCTTGGAAATCACTGGGGGACCCCTTGCAGTTGGAACCTTCTCCACTAGGAAACACTAATGCCTGCTGATATTTGGGAATAGAGGAGACAGATCAGCAGCAAAGCTACAGGTCTTTGAATACAGTACAAGACCGTCTTCACACTACGAGACGTTTCTCAGGGTTGTCTTGGTATCGGGTGGGATTTTGCTTGTTTTCGGACAGAAGGACACTAGGAATCTTCTCCACTAGGAAACACTGGGGGACACTAGGAATCTTCTCCACTCTAAAAACCTGGGGACACAAAGAGTTTTCTCCATTAAGAAACACTGGGGAACACTAGGAATTTTCTCCACTAGGAAGCACTGGGAGATGCTAGGAATCTTCTCTACCAGGAAACACTGGGAAAACTAGGAAACATTGGGAGATACTAATAATCATCTTGGAAATCACTGGGGGACACTAGGAATCTTCTCTGCTAGCACACACTGGGGTACACTAGGAATCTTCTCTGCTAGCAAACACTGGGGACACTAAGAAACTTCTCCACTAGGAAACATTGGGGGACACTATAAATCTTCGCTACTAGGAGACACCAGAGGACACTAGGAATCTTTTCTACTAGGAAACACTGGGGGACACTAGGAATCTTCTCCACTTTAAAAACCTGGGGACACGAAGAGTTTTCTCCATTAAGAAACACTGGGGGACACTAGGAATTTTATCCTCTAGGAAACGCCGGGGGGGCACTAGGGATCTTCTCCACTAGGAAACACTGGAGGACACTAGGAATCTTCTCCACTGGGAAACACTGGAGGACACTAGGATTCTTTTCCACCAGGAAACACTGGAGAACACTAGGAATTTCCTCCTCTAGGAAACGCCGGGGGGGCACTAGGGATCTTCTCCACTAGGAAACACTGGAGGACACTAGGAATCTTCTCCACTGGGAAACACTGGAGGACACTAGGATTCTTTTCCACCAGGAAACACTGGAGGACACTAGGAATTTTCTCCTCTAGGAAACGCCGGGGGGGCACTAGGGATCTTCTCCACTAGGAAACACTGGAGGACACTAGGAATCGTCTCCACTGGGAAACACTGGAGGACACTAGGATTCTTTTCCACCAGGAAACACTGGAGGACACTAGGAATTTTCTCCTCTAGGAAACGCCGGGGGGGCACTAGGGATCTTCTCCACTAGGAAACACTGGAGGACACTAGGAATCTTCTCCACTGGGAAACACTGGAGGACACTAGGATTCTTTTCCACCAGGAAACACTGGAGGACATTAGGAATTTTCTCCTGTAGGAAACGCCGGGGGGGCACTAGGAATCTTCTCCACCAGGAAACACTGGAGGACACTAGGAATCTTCTCCACCAGGAAACACTGGAGGACACTAGGGATCTTCTCCACCAGGAAACACTGGAGGACACTAGAAATCTTCTCCACCAGGAAACACTGGAGGACACTAGGAATCTTCTCCACCAGGAAACACTGGAGGACACTAGGAATCTTCTCCACCGGGAAACACTGGAGGACACTAGGAATCTTCTCCACCAGGAAACACTGGAGGACACTAGGAATCTTCTCCACCAGGAAACACTGGAGGACACTAGGAATCTTCTCCACTAGGAAACACTGGGAGATGCTAAGATTTTTTTCCACCAGGAAACACTGGGGACACTAGGAGACATTGGGGGACACTAATAATCATCTTGGAAATCACTGGGGGATCTTGCAGTTTGAACCTTCTCCACTAGGAAACACTAATGCCTGCTGATATTTGGGAATAGAGGAGACAGATCAGCAGCAAAGCTACAGGTCTTTGAATACAGTACAAGACTGTCTTCAAACTACGAGACGTTTCTCAGGGTTGTCTCGGCATCGGGTGGGATTTTGCTTGTTTTCGGACAGGAAGTCTCTCAGGAAAACAGGAAGTGATGTCAGCTAAAGACAGGAAGTTCCGGGTGAGAGGTGAGTCGGGAAGAAATAAAGAGGAGACATTGCTGGAAGTGGCAGCAGAGGAGGTAATAAGATCTTATTTTCTATTTACACCCAGTAAACCCCCCCCCCCCCCCCCCCCCCCCCCCCCCCCCGTCATGTCCGTCCTCTTCCTCCATAGTCACTGTGACGTCTTTTATCTCCAGCAGATGGTGATACACACATATATAGTGTGGGAACCTAGATTACCCCCTTCAGGGGCAGAACATTCCCCCCACTTACGGGGCCAGAACATTCTCTTCATTTTGGAGATGTCTCGCCTTTTTTCCACCAATCACCTTCTCACCTCATCAGTCTATACTAAACGGATTATACCACTTTTATTAGTAACGGGGGATGGGATTGGAATATGTATGTCTACATTTTATAAAAGATTCATATGGGAAGCAAGAAAAACAAAATTGTCATTTGTCGTAACTGTTCAGAAAATTCACGCTTTTAGTTCCTGTAGCGCCGACACTTTATTAAAGTGTGCGCTATAATGTAAATTTTGTTTTTCCAGAACTATAACAGAGTTCTGGGGGTTAATTGTACAGGTTTGCTTTGGCATCAGTCTGGCTGGGCTGTACTAAGGTTTCCGGCTGGTTATAGGTGCAGTGAGGAACCTGTGACAGGCTAAGAACCAAGCCTGGTTGGACGTGTTGAGTACCAATCTTTCTCGGAGCCAATCAGTGGGCGTGTCTGGCCCCGCTGTGTAGTCTGGGAAGGGGTATTTAAGATGCTGAAGTCACGTGGTCAGGGTTCAGCTTGCTCTTTGATTCCTGGTTCTGGTCCGGACCAACCCCGTGAGGGGTCCCGGACCCAGGAGTGTCTGCCGTCCCAATGAACATGGTCATCCTGACCAGCCCCAGAGGCCCTCATGGTCTGGGGTGGGGATCCGTCCGTTCCCGAGCCTCGGAACTGGCTAGTCCGAGGCCCAGTAACTGAAGGAGGATTCGGAGGTGTCCCGGTGTGCTCTCGGTATTGGAGGGACACGGCAACTTGTACAAGCGACCGGGGGAGGACTCTTCGGAGGAGGGCCAAGAAGCTGGCTGCTTGGTAAGAGCCTGGGAGCTGAAGTTGTATGGACACTAGAGAATCCGCATTTCTTACGGTATCGCCAAGGCGGCTGAAAGATCCAGGTACTGTGGGAAGAGTTCCTAATTTATCTTCAGTTACAACCTAGTCTGTGGCAGAGACTTTGCAAATTTCCAAGTCACTTGTTGGCTGCTAAATCCACAAGTTAGAGGTTTATCCAGCGGTGAAGCGCCCAGTTGCGAGTGGCTACACTCTGGGCTATCTAAAGAGACATTCAATTGATGTTAGCAGTTTCTAAAGTGCCTGAGTTTTATCACCCGTGCCCTCTATTCCCAACTGAGAGACTGTGTTATAGTTGAACGTTACCCTTGCAAATAAAAATCCTAAAAAGGACATCTGAGTGTCGGCTTCTGAAATTACTGGGTACTAACCCTGGGAACCCCTAGACAACGAAAGACGAGCTACAAGGAGGAGGTAATTGGTAAGCCCAGAAAATTCATAGCCGCTCCCCAGGGGTTATGGCTGTAACACTCGTAAAGTTCTGGTGTCGAATCCAAGTCCCACTAAAGTCAACAGGAGCCAGATCAGCTCTGTCTAAGCCTGAGCAGTAGAGTTGCCACTTCATCCCTTTAAACCCCGAACACCTATTAATTATACAGGTTCTGAGGCTGATCGAATGCAGGTGAGACACTAAGTTGAGTTTAGTTTCCACCTTAATCAGACACAGAACCCGTGTAATTAATAGGTGTTCGGGTTTAAAGGGATGAGGTGGCAACCACATCCCACCACTAATAACTTCCTTCAGCAAACATATAACCCAGACATTATCAGAAAAGGTCAGTTCAATAAAAAATACATTCCAGGTATCCTTGACTTCTTTTGACGTGCCTTTTGTGAAGACCGATCAATATACGCCTTCAGCCTTAATAGTCCAGCTCATTGGCTCTTTATGTTGTTTTCTTGTTTCATTAACAGTGGCTCCTACGTTTTATCCAAGTTACCTGTGCCATCCAAGGGACCATCGCTGCATCCTGTACCCACAGCCAAGCCGGCATCTGCCTCCTGGCAGAATCTGCCCAAACTCAGGCCTGTCACCAACACCACTTGGTAAATCCTGACCCCGGAACTTTGTGCCTTCCTATTACTTGATGACCGATACCATCCAAATAATCCTAACTTTCATTTCCCAAAGTTATCCGTCTACAAGGAGACCTTTATAGATCAAATGACGGCACCAATGAGGATGGAGGAGGACCGGAGTCACATGACTGAGAAGATACTAAACTTCACCCTGGAGATCATCTACCTGCTGACCGGAGAGGTGAGGAGGATTCTGGGAGGTCACATGACATCACTCTTATCTCTATTAATAAAACACAGACCTGACCGGAGAGGTGAGGAGGATTCTGGGAGGTCACATGACATCACTCTTATCTCTATTAATAATACACAGACCTGACCGGAGAGGTGAGGAGGATTCTGGGAGGTCACATGACATCACTCTTATCTCTATTAATAAAACACAGACCTGACCGGAGAGGTGAGGAGGATTCTGGGAGGTCACATGACATCACTCTTATCTCTATTAATAAAACACAGACCTGACCGGAGAGGTGAGGAGGATTCTGGGAGGTCAGATGACATCACTCTTATCTCTATTAATAAAACACAGACCTGACCGGAGAGGTGAGGAGGATTCTGGGAGGTCACATGACATCACTCTTATCTCTATTAATAATACACAGACCTGACCGGAGAGGTGAGGAGGATTCTGGGAGGTCACATGACATCACTCTTATCTCTATTAATAAAACACAGACCTGACCGGAGAGGTGAGGGGGATTCTGGGAGGTCACATGACATCACTCTTATCTCTATTAATAAAACACAGACCTGACCGGAGAGGTGAGGAGGATTCTGGGAGGTCACATGACATCACTCTTATCTCTATTAATAATATGCAGACCTGACCGGAGAGGTGAGGGGGATTCTGGGATTATAACATGATATTCCTATTGGTTCCTCAATACAGAGATTTCCTCTTGTGAAGTCCGGTGATCATATGACCATCACAGTGCCTCCATGTGACTCCCTAAAACCTGAGAGACACAACATGGAGAAGATTCTAGAAGTCACCAAGAAGATGATGGAGCTGCTGACAGGAGAGGTGAGGAGGATTCTGGGAATTCTGGGACATTATCCAGTAACAGACAAGGGATGTGTCTGGATGGTGACTGTATCATTGTGTGTGTCAGGTTCCTATAAGGTGTCAGGATGTCACTGTCTATTTCTCCATGGAGGAGTGGGAGTATTTAGAAGGACACAAGGATCTCTACAAGGACGTCATGATGGACAATCAGCCGCCCCTCACATCACCGGGTAAGAGGAGACTTTATTGTAAAAGAGAGAGCAGTACGGAGGCTCCACCTAGATCCCCCATCATCTGATAAACACACAGAAACAATGTATTCAGTCAGTGTGTGTGTTTCCTACAGATGGATCCAGTAATGGGAACCCACCAGAGAGATGTCCCCGTCCTCTGTATTCCGGACATCCCACACAGGTCGATATTAAAGTAGAGATAAAAGAGGAGGATGATGAGGATGGGGTGATGGAGGAAGAAAACAAAGATCTGTACCAGGACACCATGGTGGAGTCATCCAGCTACAGAAACCCACCAGAGAGATGTCCCCGTCCTCTGTATTCCCGGGATTCCACACAGGAAGATCACACCATCCCCCACCATCATCAGGTAGATGAGGAACAATTATTGGTAGTTGTAATCTATACACAAGTGTGTTGGTTATAGTGAATGTCTTATTATATATTCAGAGTGGAGATCCGGATGATAATAGTATGATAATTGTTAAAGAAGAGTATAAAGACCAGGACGAGGACTATGGTGTGATGGAGTTTCCAGAAGGACCCAAGTATCTCTATAAGGATGTCAAGAAGGAGCCACCTAATACCAGAAAACCAACAAAAAGACATCCCCGTCCTCTGCATTCCCGGGATTCCACACAGGTAGGTCACAACTATGGACACCACGATCAGGTTGGTGCGACATGGCATCTAGAACGTGAAAGTGACTCATGGAGGTGATGTATGGATCCTATAGGATGACATTTTCTACTTTCTTCTTGGTTTAGGGTGAAGATCTAAAAGATATAAAAGTTGAGGTTAAAGCAGAAGAAGAAGAGAGGTATGTGAGGGATGATCAGCAGTCTATGGAGGAGGATGGAATAACGGGGACATTTATAGAGGAGGACACTCCTACAGAGATCAGCACAGGTGGGTCATTAACACTAAATCCATTCCTTTGTTCTTATGTATCACCATGCCTGTGTTCATCTCCGTGACGAAACGTCCCTACACTCCGCTTGAGTGCTGTCGTCATATACCACTTCCTCCCAGTCTGAATATAGATATCAGATATTCCAACCGCTCACAAGCACAAAACAAGACGACACTTGCTTAGCTGCTCAACATGGACCTGGACCGGTTCACCCCTCCTTAGGACAACCTAGTGGCCCCAGGCTCCCCTTAGAGCCACCATATTGTTACCGAACTTAGTGTGGACACCCAATCGACATAGCACAGGGTAGACCAGAACTCCCTGGACTCAAGCAATCCGAACAGCCTCAGCCTCCCAAGTAGCTGGGAATTACAGACACACCCCACCGTGCCCGGATAGGTCTGTCACAATCTCCATCAGACCTCCACTCCACCAACACCATCTGGCTCCTCAACTCACAGCACCTTCCCCATACCCACCTCCTTACCCAACCACAACGCACCCCTTACCCGGCCACTTTATTCCCTAGTCACTCCCTCCCAGCCAGCTCTTCTACCTGGTAATAGCACCTTCCACCCACCTCATCCCTAGTCACAATGCTTCCTTGCCATCCACATTCTTCTACACTTGGTGTCTCCCCCCACCTAGGCCCCTTACTCCCCCACGTGGTCCCCCTGGCTCAGTGTGTCCAGCATGGACCTCTTGGATCACAGCGTCTCCCTCCTACCCTTTACCTGGCTCACATCAACTCCCTCCTACCTCACCTCCTGGCTCACAGTAAATACCCCACCAACCAAATGTGCAAAGTGAGTACTAAAGCGCTGATAGGAGAATAAAAATTATTAAAAATGTTTTAGAAAAACAGATAAAATAGATAAGATGACCAAATGATATGCTGCACCATTAAAGTGTGTCCTACACTTAAAAGAATATGCAAATAAATACTAGAGTATAAATAGTGCGCAATATCAACCTTAGTCTATTTAGATCAGCAGGTGAGGTTAAAAGACAAATGTCGTGGTATAATAAATTATATAAGTGCTTGCGTGACAATCCCAGGTGAGGTTGTAACCAATTTAATAAATAAATAAATACACAATGTGTTAAAAGTAGATACAATGTGTTTTAAATAAATAAAGTGCTTCAAAATGTGAGTAAAAACAAGTATGTGTTATAATGTGTCAAAGAAAGGAAATATCCAGTTTATGCCAGTGATGCATATGGGGATATATAAATTCCAAAAGCCAATACAGGCTTGACCTGATGGATTAGCTAATTAATTGATGAATTAATGGGTAAACGGCCGCCAGTTAAATATTATATTAATCCCATAGGTGATAACAGTCCATTAAATGAGTTAGATAATTAATGAAATAACTCTTCACATCCACTAATGATATCCGGGACACAATTAGAAATGCTAGAGAAAAAAAAAAAAAAAAAGAGAGAGAAAAAGGAACTTCCCTTTATGCTGGGAATGTAGGGCTTTTTTCCTTTTGGTTCCTCCTGATATATGTACCCAGTAGGTGTTTGCGCGTTCAAATCCTGCTAATGGTCAGGCTCAGATAGGGGGCTGTCAGCCCTTTCCTCCTCACTGTGCTGTTCTGTGCTTAGCACTGTCACTTGGGCTCCTCCTCCCTCAACCTCACCCCACCAACCAACCAACCAACCCACCAACCAACTCACCAATCAACCAACCCACCAACCAACTCACCAATCAACCAACCCACCAACCAACCAACCAATCAACCCACCAACCAACCAATCATCCTCATTCCCATGTAACAGCACCTCCCACCCACCTCTCCTCCAGTCACAGTGTCTCCCTCTGACTGCCCCACCCACCCACCCCCAGCTCATAACATATCCCTCCTATCCACCCTCCTCTCCTGGTCTCAGTGCCCCCTTCCCGTCACCTCCTCCCCGGGTCACATTGCATCCTTTCCTGGCCACTTCACCCCTTCATTACAGCACCTCACACCTACCCACGATGGCAATGGGTCACAGAATCTTCCCCCCACCTGCCCCCCCCCCCCCCCGGCAGCTCACAATGCCTGTGTACCACCTCACCCCTCCTCCTCGTCCCCAGGTCACAGCACATCCCTCCCACTGACCTTGCTCCTGGATCAGAGCATTACCCTCAAGCTCACCTTGCACCCCATCCTACCCAGCTCCATACCCAGCTTCTGGTGTTGTTACCTGCAACCCAACTTGTCCCCCCTGTCACAGAGTTTCCCTCCTTCCCCACTGTGAACAGTGCCCCCTCCCCACCCACCTTTTTGGGTACGGAATCTTAAACTGTAAGTGATAATGACTGGTGAGCCAATAACTCCATAATGGTGGTCTTCAACCTGCTCACGTCTAACAAAAGTCTTTTATTCTTTCCTATCCATTGAGGGACACAGAAAGTCTTAGGCTGTTTGGTTATACTGCTGCCAACAAGAGGATTGGACACTGGCCAACAAAAAAAAAAAATGTGTTGGCAACACCCAGGATAACCCTTCGGCCTCCACTGGTTTGGTTGTGTCCTGGGAGGATGCTGGGAAAAGTCCAACCTTTGGTACTTTCTATTTTGTTCAATGAACAGGATTCGAAAATTCATTGCTACCAAGCTGGTCTCTCTATGCAGCGATCTGGATCTATTGTTTCTCAGCTTTGGAGGCCATACCAGGGTCCTGCAGGTCCTGCAGGTCTTGGAGAACCATGGGGGGTAGTCTGGAATGGGGACCCTCAAGCGCTGGGCTCTGCCTTGTGGAGCTTTCCAGACCTGAGAGCACAGTGTTGGTTTACAGGGAACCCAAGGTGTGACTAGGGTTGCCACCTCATCCCTTTACACCCGAACACATATGAATTACACGGGTTCTGAGGCTCATTTAACCACTTCAATACCGGGGGGGGCACTTAAACACCTTCCTGCCCAGACCAATTTTGAGCTTTCAGCGCTGTCGCACTTTGAATGACAATTGCGCGGTCGTGCTACACTGTACCCAAATGAAATTTTTATCATTTTTTTCCCACAAATAGAGATTTCTTTTGGTGGTATTTGATCACCTCTGCGGTTTTTATTTTTTGCTAAACAAATAAAAAAAGACAGAAAATTTTGAAAAAAAATATGTTATTTTTTTTTGTTTCAGTTTCAAAACTTTGTAAATAAGTACATTTTCTCCTTCACTGATGGGCACTGATAGGTCTGCACTGATGGGCACTGATAGGTCTGCACTGATGGGCACTGATAAGTCTGCACTGATAAGGCGGCACTGATGGGCACCGATGAGGTGGCACCAATGAAGTGGCACTGAGGTGGCATTAATGGGCACTGATAGGCGGCACTGATGGGTGGCACAAATTGGCACTGATGGGTGGCACAGATTGGCATGGATAGGTGGCACGGATTGGCATGCATAGGTGGCACGGATGGGCACGGATAGGCGGCATGGATGGGCACTGCTAGGCGGCACAAATTGGCACTGATGGGTGGCACGGATTGGCATGGATAGGCGGCACGGATGGGCATGGATAGGCGTCACAGATGGGCACGGATAGGCGGCACGGATGGGCACTGATAGGCGGCACGGATGGGCACTGATAGGTGGCACGGATAGGCACTGATAGGTGGCACGGATAGGCACTGATAGGCAGCATTGTTTTTTTTACTGATGGATGCCAATCAGTGCCAAACAATAATGCATGCCAATCAGTGATGCCCATTGTGGGCACTGATTGGCATCCATTGGTGGCACTGTGTGTCATCCCTGGTGGTCTAGGGTGGCATACCTTTTGATGGGCATCCCTGGTGGTCTGGTGGCGTCCCTGGTGGTCCAGTGTGGGCATCCTCGGGGGGGCTGCGCTGATAATCGATCAGCACAGACCCCCCCCTGTCAGAGGAGCAGCCGATCGGCTCTCCTCTACTCGCGTCTGACAGACGCGAGTGAGGAAAAGCCGATTACCGTCTTTTCCTATTTACACTGTGATCAGCCGTGATTGGACACGGCTGATCACGTGGTAAAGAGTCTCCGTCGGGGACTCTTTACCAAGATTGTAGTTGCGGGGTGTCAGACTGACACCCCGCAACAACGATCGCCGCGATGCGCGCCCCCGGGGGCGTGCAGCGGCTTAAAATCCCGAGGACGTCATATGACGCCCTGTCAGGATTTTACAACCACTTTGCCGCCGTCATTTGACAATGGGCGGGCGGCAAGTGGTTAATGCAGATAAGACACCAAGTAAGTTTAATTACCACCTTAATCGGCAACAAAACCCGTGTAATTAATATGTGTTCCGTATTAAAGGGATGAGGTGTGACCCCCGTCTCTGAAAACTCCCTTCATGAGTAGGCCAAAGGACGAGGACAAAGAGCAACCTCGCTACTAGGACTTGTGGGCACCATACAAAATTCCTACTTCCTACCATTTTACTGTGGAAGGGGTTATCGCTGAAGGATCTATTGCTGACATTATCCCATGCGTTAATTCCAAAATCTCCCTTCTGGACCCTGCTGGACCGGGAGGTTCATGGGGGGTCCACGATCTCCTTCCTGGACCCCGCTGGACCTGGAGGTTCATGGGGGTCCACGATCTCCTTCCTGGACCCCGCTGGACCTGGAGGTTCATGGGGGTCCACGATCTCCTTCCTGGACCCCGCTGGACCGGGAGGTTCATGGGGGTCCACAATCTCCTTCCTGGACCCCGCTGGACCTGGAGGTTTATGGGGGGTCCACGATCTCCTTCCTGGACCCCGCTGGACCTGGAGGTTTATGGGGGGTCCACGATCTCCTTACTGGACCCCGCTGGACCTGGAGGTTTATGGGGGGTCCACTATCTCCTTCCTGGACCGGGAGGTTCATGGGGGTCCACGATCTCCTTCCTGGACCCCGCTGGACCTGGAGGTTTATGGGGGGTCTACGATCTCCTTCCTGGACCCCGCTGGACCTGGAGGTTTATGGGGGGTCCACGATCTCCTTCCTGGACCCCGCTGGACCTGGAGGTTCATGGGGGTCCACGATCTCCTTCCTGGACCCCGCTGGACCTGGAGGTTCATGGGGGTAGCCTGGAACGTGACTGTCGAGCACCAGGCTCCGCATTGTGGAGCTTTCCAGACCTGAGTGTCCTGTGTTGGTCCATAGTACAACTCCCAGGTGTGACCCCCATCTTTGAAGACTCACTTTATGAGTTGGCTGAGAACTGGGAGCTACCTTCGATAATAGGACTTGTGGGTGAGTCTCTATATGTAACTCTCTCAATCGATCATTTCTCAGCTGGACATTGAAGGCCATACTGGGAACCCTGATGGCCTTGGTGGGTCATGGGGCTATCCTGGAATATGACCCTTGATCACTGGGCTCTGCATTGGGGAGCTTGACAGACTTGAGTATCCTATGTTATCACACAACAAATTCTCCTGCGCTCTGGTGTCTAGTCTCTTGGTTCATGAACAAGTATATATGTATAATTCCTCAAGGCAATGTCCAAAATCTTGCAGCCCTCCTCTGAACAATGGGTGTTCATAACACTAAGGAAACAAGAAAAACATCCCATGTTATACCATGGTGCAACCCCAGGTGTGACCCCCCCCCCCCCCCGTCTCTGAAGACTCACTTTAGAGATCTACTCTCTGGGTTGACCATTTCTCAGCTGGACTTTGGAGGCCATACATGAGGCCCTGCTGGTCTTGGAGGATCATGGAGCTAGCCTGGAATGTGACCCTCAAACACTTGGCTCTGCATTGTGGAGCTTGGCAGACCTGAGTGTCCTGTGTTGGTTCATGGTGCAACCCCAGGTGTGGCCCTTTCTCACTTTGTAGGTATATGCACCTCTCTGGATCAACCATTTCTCAGCTGGACTTTGGAGGCCATACATGGGCACTGCTGGTCTTAGATCATGGGCTAGCCTGGAATGTGACCCCTGAACACCGGGCTCTGCACTGTGGAGCTTTCCAGACCCGAGTGTCCTGTGTTGGTCCACGGTGTGACCCAGCTCTGAAGACTCACTTTATGAGTAGGTTTCTCCATGCAGGTATCTGGAGTGAACTTTTCTCAGCTAGACTTTGGAGGCCATACTGAGGACCCTGCTGGACTTGGAAGATCGTGGAGCTAGCCTGGAATGTGGCCCTCGAGCCCTGGGCTCTGCATTGTCGAGCTTTCCAGATCTGAGTGTCCTGTGTTGGTCCTGTGTGACCCCCCAGTCTCTAAAGACTCACTTTATGAGTAGGCCATTAAGGCCAAGGACCAGGAGGCTACCTTACTACTAGGACTAGGAATTCCCACATTCTGCCATTTTACTGTGGAAGGGGTGATCGCTGAGGGATCTCCAGTGCTGGCATCTACCCTTGGGTTGAGCGCCATGATCTCTTTCCCATCATTCAGTGATAAGGAGGAATCATCCTGCTTGCTGTTCCTCCTCCACAACGTGGGGGCCACCAGTTCCGGAGCTGCTTCCAAGAACGTTTACTTTGGCTTCTGTCCTCCTACTTCCTGCTTTGGGATCCTTACCTGAGCCCCCAACGTCATCTGAGCTCTTGGACACCATGGCCCTCTTCCCCCCAGGCCGAGTCCCTTCGGTCTTTAAAGAACAAATGGTTTACCTCACCATCCCTCCCAAATTAAAGGAGAACATTTTGACCATTACTGAGGCGGAACACCCCCCCCCCCTCCTTCCTCCCTGCCTAAAACTTTGGGATCAGCAGTGTTGTCCCTACTTCAGGCTTCTTTAGGGCTTCCAAGACACCCAAGACAATTCTGGTGCACTTGATGTTCCCGGTCTTCCTGGAAGAACCCGGGAAACCTTCAAAATGTCCAACCGCTTTGGAATTGCTCGACGAGTTTCCCACCTGAACAAAGTGCTGAGTGTCCCTGTGGAGGACGATCCCTTCATCAATCAATGGCTGGAGGATCTTTCTACAACCCTCTAGAGATGCAGACGGACCCTTTATTAGTACGGACCCTTTATTAGTACGGACCCTTTATTACATCAGGGGGTCTCAAACTGGTGGACCTCCAGCTGTTGCGAGACTACAAGTCCCATCATCCTTCTGCCTGATGGAGTCATGTTTGCAAATGTCAGCCTTGCAATGCCTCCTGGGAAGCAACAGCTGGAGAGCCGACAGTTCGCATTACATGGATCAGAAACATCGGGAACCGGGACGCTGACGTGTTCCACCCACTGGGGGCCCTTCCTCCAGAGGTCCTGTGTGATACGTGATGAGACCTGGATGAGGTTCCCTTACTTGCATGCAGGCAAGAAAATAGATGTTAATAGACTGCAGGAAAAAAATACAGATTCCCAATAGACTGCAGGAGATCTGCAAAAATAAATAAATAATACAATAAAAAAATAAATGAATAAGAAATTAAATAGTTGCTAATAGGCTGCAGAAGATCTGCAAAAAAATAAATAAATAAATAATACAATAAAAAAAATAGTTGCTAATAGGCTACAGGAGATCTGCAAAAACACATAAATAATACAATAAAAATTAAATAAAAAATAGTTGCTAATAGGATGCAGGAGATCTGCAAAAATAAATAAATAATACAGTAAAAACAAATAGTTGCTAATAGGCTGCAGGAGATCTGCAAAAAATAATAAATAATAGAATATTTTTTTTAAATAAATAGTTGCTAAAAGGGTGCAGGTGATCTGCAAAAATAAATAAATAATACAATAAAAATAAAATAAAAAATAGTTGCTAATAGGCTGCAGGAGATCTGCAAAAATAAATAATCAAACAATACAATAAAAAAAAAAAATAAAGAAGAAAAAAAATAGTTGCTAATAGGCTGCAGGAGATCTGCAAAAAAAAAAAAAAATGCTACAATTAAAAAAAATAAAAAAATAGTTGCTAATAGGCTGCAGGAGATCCGCAAAAATAAATAATACAATAAAAATAAAAAATAGGTGCTAATAGGCTGCAGGAGATCTGCAAAAATAAATAAATAATACAGTTAAAATAAAAATAGCTGCTAATAGGAGATCTTCAAAAATAAATTAAAAATAAATAATACAATAAAAATAAATAGTTGCTATTAGGCTGCAGGAGATTTGCAAAAAAATGAATAAATAATACAATAAAAAAAATAAAAATAATTGTTGCTAATAAGCTGCAGGAGATCTGCAATAATAAATAAATGATACAATAAAAGAAAAAAAAAAGAAATAGGCTGCAGGAGATCTGCAAAAAATTATAAATAATACAATATTTTTCTTTTTTAAGAAATAGTTGCTAATAGGCTGCAGGAGATCTGCAAAAATAAATAAATAATACAATAATTTTGTTTTAAAATAGTTGCTAATAGGTTGCAGGAGATCTGCTGCATCATTCCAGGAACCATGAAATTATGTCCCTGTGGTTGTGATCTTGTTTCAAAGACATCTGACTTCCCATTCTTTGATGAAGTCCTTTATTCGGGGTGTAGTAGGGCTCCCCCTGTTGGCTCTCTGGTCCATCCGTGGGATTTGAATTTGGTTCTCTCGGCACGTTCAACCGTCTTGTATATATTCCCGTCTCACTCTCATCACACGGCTGCTTCCATCTCTGTGAGTGGAGTGTCTAACCTTGCCACCTTCTTTCCTTCCTTCCTTCCTGTTCTTACTTGCTCCTTTGTTTTTCATTCTCTCTCATTCTTCCTACTCCTTACTTCCTTCTTGTTCCTCCTTCCTTCTCATTTTTTCCTTCCTTCCTGTTCTGCCTCCCTTCTCATTCTTTCTTCGTTATCATTCTCCCTTCCTGTTTTTCCTTCCTTCCTTCTCATTCTTCCTTCTCATTCTTCCTTCTCATTCTTCCTTCCTTCCTTCTCGTTCTTCCTTCCTTCCTTCTCTTCATTCCTGTTCTTCCTTCCTTCCTTCTCGTTCTTCCTTCTCTTCATTCCTGTTCTTCCTTCCTTCTCGTCCTTCCTTCCTTCTCTTCATTCCTGTTCTTCCTTCTCGTCCTTCCTTCCTTCTCTTCGTTCCTGTTCTTCCTTCCTTCCTTCTCGTTCTTCCTTCTCTTCATTCCTGTTCTTCCTTCCTTCCTTCCTTCTCGTCCTTCCTTCCTTCCTTCTCGTCCTTCCTTCCTTCTCTTCATTCCTGTTATTCCTTCCTTCCTTCTCGTTTTTCCTTCCTTCCTGTTCTGCCTCCCTTCTCATTCTTTCTTCGTTATCATTCTCCCTTCCTGTTTTTCCTTCCTTCCTTCTCATTCTTCCTTCTCATTCTTCCTTCCTTCCTTCCTTCTCTTCATTCCTGTTCTTCCTTCCTTCCTTCTCGTTCTTCCTTCTCTTCATTCCTGTTCTTCCTTCCTTCTCTTCATTCCTGTTATTCCTTCCTTCCTTCTCGTTTTTCCTTCCTTCCTGTTCTGCCTCCCTTCTCATTCTTTCTTCGTTATCATTCTCCCTTCCTGTTTTTCCTTCCTTCCTTCTCATTCTTCCTTCTCATTCTTCCTTCCTTCCTTCCTTCCTTCCTTCTCTTCATTCCTGTTCTTCCTTCCTTCCTTCTCGTTCTTCCTTCTCTTCATTCCTGTTCTTCCTTCCTTCTCCTCCTTCCTTCCTTCTCTTCATTCCTGTTCTTCCTTCCTTCCGTCCTTCTCGTTCTTCCTTCCTTCTCTTCATTCCTGTTCTTCCTTCCTTCCTTCTCTTTATTCCGGTTCTTCCTTCCTTCCTTCTCTTAATTCCTGTTCTTCCGTCCTTCCTTCCTTCTCGTTCTTCCTTCCTTCTCATTCTTCCTTCCTTCTCATTCTTCCTTCCTTCTCTTGATTCCTGATCTTCCTTCCTTCCTTCCTTCTTCCTTCCTTCTCTTCATTCGTGTTCTTCCTTCCTTCCTTCCTTCCTTCCTTCCTTCTTGTTCTTCCTTCCTTCTCGTCCTTCCTTCCTTCTCTTCATTCCTGTTATTCCTTCCTTCCTTCTCGTTCTTCCTTCCTTCTCATTCTTCCTTCCTTCTCTTCATTCCTGTTCTTCCTTCCTTCTCGTTCTTCCTTTCTTCCTTCTCTTCATTCCTGTTCTTCCTTCTCGTTCTTCATTCCTGTTCTTCCTTCCTTCCTTCTCGTCCTTCCTTCCTTCTCTTCATTCCTGTTCTTCCTTCCTTCCTTCCTTCCTTCTCGTCCTTCCTTCCTTCCTTCTCTTCATTCCTGTTCTTCCTTCCTTCCTTCTCGCCCTTCCTTCCTTCTCTTCATTCCTGTTATTCCTTCCTTCTCGTTTTTCCTTCCTTCTCGTTCTTCCTTCCTTCCTTCCTTCTCTTCATTCCTGTTCTTCCTTCCTTCCTTCCTTCTCGTTCTTCATTCCTTCTCTTCATTCCTGTTTCCGTCTCATTCTTCCTTCCTTCTCGTTCTTCCATCCTGTCCTTGGTAGAGCTTCACATTGCAGCCTTACCAGGCGGATGTTCAGTTCTCATCTAAAGCCAGTTTTGGGCCAAAGGTTCTTCAGTTGGCTCTTTGAGCTGCAGGTTGTCACCTGGTCTTCTGGTCACATGTTCTCCAAGTCCTATCAGGTGGCTGTTGAGTCCTCATCTAAAGCCAGCTTTGAGTTGAATGTCCTTCAGGAGGCTCTTTGAGCTGCAGGTTGCCACCTGGTCTCCCAGTTACTCGTTCTCCAAGCAAGTCCTACCAGATGAATGTTGAGTCCTCATCTAAAGCCAGCTTTGGGCCGAAGGTCCTTCCGGAGGCTCTTTGAGCTGCGGGTTGCCTCCTGGTCTTCTTTTCATATATTCTCCAAGTCCTATCAGGTGAATGTTGAGTCCTCATCTAAAGCCAGTTTTGGGCCAAAGGTTCTTCAGTCGGCTCTTTGAGATTCAGGTTACTACCTGGTCTTCTGTTCACATATTCTCCACGTCCTATCAGGTGAAGGTTGAGTCCTCATATAAAGCCAGCTTTGGGCCAAAGGTCCTTCAGGTGGCTCTTTGAGCTGTAGTTTGCCACCTGGTCCTCCTTTTACATTTTCTCCAAGTCCTACCAGGTGGCTGTTGAGTCCTCATCTAAAGCCAGCGTTGAGTTACAGGTACTTCAGAAGGCTCTTTGAGCTGCAGGTTGTCACCTGGTCTCCTATTTACTCGTCCTTCAAGTCCTACCAGATGAATGTTGAGTCCTCAACTAAAGCCAGCTTTGGGCCAAAGGTCCTCCTGGAAGCCCGTTGAGCTGCAGTTTGAAACCTGGTCTTCTGTTTATATATTCTCCAAGTCCTACCAGGTGAATGTTGAGTCCTCATCTAAAGCCAGCTTTGGGCCAAAGGTCCTTCAGGTGGCTCTTTGAGCTGTAGTTTGCCACCTGGTCCTCTTTTTACATGTTCTCCAAGTCCTACCAGGTAGCTGTTGAGTCCTCCTCTAAAGCCAGCTTTGAGTTAAAGGTCCTTCAGAAGGCTCTTTGAGCTGCAGGTTGCCTCCTGGTCTTCTGTTCACATATTCTCCAAGTCCTACCAGATGAATGTTGAGTCCTCATCTAAAGCCAGCTTTGGGCCGAAGGTCCTTCCCGAGGCTCTTTGAGCTGTAGATTGCCACCCGGTCTTCTGTTTACATGTTCATTAAAACTATTTCAGAGTGGTACTGTGGATACGACACACGAACAACAAATGCCACGTCCCGATAATTAAAGTCCATTGAAAGAAGGAATTTTTTTGGAATGATGGACTTTGTAGGCATAACGCAACGATATTTGTAAAATATTTGGTAACTCTTTACAAATATTGTTGTGTTATGCCTACAAAGTCCATCATTCCAAAAAAAAAATTCCTTCTTTCACATGTTCATTAAGTTTTTTTTTGGAAGACGTTAAGACCTCAGCTGATGCTGACTTCAATTCTAAGGTTCATCAGGTGGTGCTGTAGGCCCCCCTTGAGTCCCCCTTGTTAACCTATGAGCTTGTTCTTTGTGGTCCTGTTAGCATTTGATTTGCTGTTGCCCACCCCACAGTTTGACTGCTTTTGGACATCCCAACAGGCTAAGGTTTCCTGTATCCCTCAATAGACGAGAAAGAAATCTCAACGTAAAATTCCTGCCCATTTGCAGCCTCACTGTGCCCATTTGCAGCCATAGGTCCCCCGAACCTCAAATTCGGTAGTCAAGGGTTCCTAGATGCCCCCCCTAGCTGCAGCCAAAAATGTCTCTGGACCCAAAGGGTCCCGAAATGACATTGCTGCAGATGGACACAGTTGACCGAATTTGGGGCCCCGTATCTCTTAGTGCTAGGAACCCCACATTTGGTGTGCAAACCCAGTGGAACTAGCACTACAACATATCCAAGTGCTGGGGTTCCTAGCACTAGGTGGCCCCAAGATACAGGCCCCAAAGCAGAAAAATCCTCGACTCGAGTGTAGTGGTCACACTTCACCAAGTGTGCGCTATCAGTGAAAATGTATTTTTTTCTCAGAACTGTAATGGAGTTCTGAGGGTTAATTGTACAGGACTTGCTTTGGCATCAGTTTGACTGGGCTGTACTAAGGTTCCGCCTGGTCATAGGTGCGGTGAGGCACCCATGACAGGCCGAGAACCAAGCCTGGTTGGACGTCTTAGGTACCAATCTTTCCCGGAGCCAATCAGTGGGCGTGTCTGGCCCCGCTGCGTAGTCTGGGAAGGGGTATTTAATTCTGTCTGGGCTGTACTGAGGTTCCGCCTGGTCATAGGTGCAGTGAGGCCCCCATGACAGGCCGAGAACCATGCCTGTTTGGACGTCTTGGGTACCAATCTTTCCCGGAGCCAATCAGTGGGCGCGTCTGGCCCTGCTGTGTTGTCTGGGAAGGGGTATTTAAGGTGCTGAAGTCACGTGTTCAGGGTTCGGCTGCGGGTTCAATTCCTGGTTCTGGTCCGGGGTAGCCCCGCGAGGGGTCCCGGGCCTAGGAGCGTTTGCCGTCCCGCAAAGCATGGTCAATCCGACCAGCCCCAGAGGCCCTCATGGTCTGGGGTGGGGATCCGTCTGTTCCCGAGTCTCGGAACTGGCTAGTCCGAGGCCCAGTAACTGAAGGAGGATTCAGAGGTGTCCCGGTGTGCTCTCGGTATTGGAGGGACACGGCAACTCGTACAAGCGACCGGGGGAGGACTCTTCGGAGGAGGGCCAACAAGCTGGCTGCTCGGTAAGAGCCTGGGAGCTGAGTTGTATGGACACTAGAGAATCCACACTTCACACAGTATCGCCAAGAAGGCTGAGAGATCCAGGTACTGTGGGAAAGGTTCCTACGTATCTTCAGTTACAATCTAGTCTGTGGCAGAGACTTTGCAAAGTTTCCAGATCACATGTTGTCTGCTAGATCTCTGGCTAGAGGTTCTATCGGGCAGTGAAGCGCCCAGCTGTGAGTGGCTACTCTCTGAGTTGATTAGAGACATTCAGTGGATGTCAGCAGTTCAAAGTGCCTGAGTTTTATTACCCGTGCCCTCTATTCCTATCAGAGACTGTGTTATGTTGGATGTTACCCCGGCAAAATAAAAACCTTGAAAAGGACTTTTATGTGTCAGCATCTGAAGTCGTTGAGTACTAACCCTGGGAACCCCTAGACAACCACCGACAAGCCACGAGGAGGTAACTGGTAAGCCCAAAAAGTCAAGGCCGCCCCTCGGGGGGTTATGGCCGCTACACGAGTATAATCCGAGTGGCGCATTTTTAGCTCAAAAAATGTGCTGAAAAACTTGGCTTATACTTGGGTATATACGGTACTTCCCACTGGCCATCACACTAATGTATCATGAGTTGTAGAGATATACATTTTTGGGGGGTTCCTTAAGACCAGAAAGTTGTTTTAAGGGTTCCTTTGTGTTGAAAAGGTTAAGGAAAGCTGCTCTTGGTACCGCTTTCCTACTTATTGAGGCATGCTGGGAGTATGAAGGGTTATCCTGGTCAGTGCAAATAAATACTAGAGTATAAATAGTGCGCAATATCAACCTTAGTCTATTTAGATCAGCAGGTGAGGTTAAAAGACAAATGTCGTGGTATAGTAAAATATATAAGTGCTTGCGTAACAATCCCAGGTGCACAAAAATATATATAAACTTCAAGTTACAATGAGGTTGTAACCAATTTAATAAATAAATAAATACACAATGTGTTAAAAGTAGATACAATGTGTTTTAAATAAATAAAGTGCTTCAAAATGTGAATAAAAACAAGTATTTTTTATAATGTATCAAAGAAAGGAAATATCCAGTTTATGCCAATGATGCATATGGGGATATATAAATTCCAAAAGCCAATACAGGCTTGACCTGATGGATTAGCCAATTAATTGATGAATTAATAGGTATACGGCCGCCAATTAAATATTATATTAATTCCATAAGTGATAACAGTCCATTAAATGAGTTAGATAATTAATGAAATAACTCTTCACATCCACTAATGATATCCGGGACACAATTAGAAATGCAAGAACTGAAAAAAAGAGAAAGAGAAACTTCCCTTTATGCTGGGAATGTGGGGCTTTTTTCCATTTGGTTCCTCCTGATGTCTTGCTCCGGTATGATTTAAAAGAGAAAAAGACACAAGCAAAAAACCATTGCGCAGCGCTCTATTCAACCATCAAACAAAGAAGATCTTTAGGGGGTTGCCTACAGCTCCCTTTTGGGAGGAGGAGCCCAAGTGACAGTGCTAAGCACAGCACAGCACAGTGAGGAGGAAAGGGCTGACAGCCCCCTATCTGAGCCTGACCATTAGCAGGATTTGAACGCGCAAACACCTACTGGGTACATGTGAGTTGTATAGCTGTAGGCAACCCCCTAAAGATCTTCTTTGTTTGATGGTTGAATAGAGCGCTGCGCAATGGTTTTTTGCTTGTGTCTTTTTCTCTTTTATATCATACCGGAGCAAGATACCAGGAGGAACCAAAAGGAAAAAAGCCTCACATTCCCAGCATAAAGGGAAGTTTCTCTTTCTCTTTTTTTCAGTTCTTGCATTTCTAATTGTGTCCCGGATATCATTAGTGGATGTGAAGAGTTATTTCATTAATTATCTAACTCATTTAATGGACTGTTATCACCTATGGAATTAATATAATATTTAATTGGCGGCCGTATACCTATTAATTCATCAATTAATTGGCTAATCCATCAGGTCAAGCCTGTATTGGCTTTTGGAATTTTTATATATCCCCATATGCATCATTGGCATAAACTGGATATTTCCTTTCTTTGATACATTATAACACATACTTGTTTTTATTCACATTTTGAAGCACTTTATTTATTTAAAACACATTGTATCTACTTTTAACACATTGTGTATTTATTTATTTATTAAATTGGTTACAACCTCATTGTAACTTGAAGTTTATATATATTTTTGTGCACCTGGGATTGTCACGCAAGCACTTATATATTTTACTATACCACGACATTTGTCTTTTAACCTCACCTGCTGATCTAAATAGACTAAGGTTGATATTGCGCACTATTTATACTCTAGTATTTATTTGCATATTCCTTTAAGTGTAGGACACACTTTAATGGTGCAGCATATCATTTGGTCATCTTATCTATTTTATTTGGTTTTCTAAATTTTTATTATTTTTAATTCTCCTATCAGCGCTTTAGTATTCACTTTGCACATTTTATCCTGGTCAGTATTCCCATAGATGGTAGTAAACCCAACATTCTAAGACTTCCTGTGTCCTCGATGGACCCAAAAAAATGTATTATATGGGATGTACAAAATAACTACTATTTGTTTTTTTAGTACATGGAAGACACATCAAGAAAACCTCAGAGGATTGTCTCGCGTTGCCTCCAGACTGTAAAGTAGAAGATGAGGACATCACACAGTATAGTCCAGGAGAAGGCTTCTTTACCGGAAACGCCCAACCGCTGCCCCACAGTGTAGATGGACCATCGTATTCCTCTCACTCAGAGGAACCTCAGACTGTGAGGGACGGCGCCGTCCTTCCAGCAGAAAAGAGGTATTCCTGCCCCGAGTGTGGGAAAAGTTTTCATTTTAAATCCGGCCTTCGGGTACATCTAAGGTGCCACTCGGGCGAGCGGCCGTATTCCTGTACTCAGTGTGGGAAACGTTTCCGCTTTAACTCCAGTCTTCACGTCCATATGAGATCCCACTCGAGCGAGCAGTCCTATCCCTGCACTGAGTGCGGCAAACAGTTCCGCTTTAAGTCCAGCCTTCGCGTTCACTTGAGATGCCACTCCGGTCAGCTTCCCTATTCCTGTTCCGAGTGCGGGCAGTTTTTCCCGACGAAACCGCAGCTGGTCATACATCAGAGATCTCACACGGGCGAGAAGCCGTTCTCCTGCCCCGAGTGCGGGAAAGGTTTTGTCACCAAATCCAATTTAGAGAGGCACCAAGTTTCTCACACGGGGGAGAGGCCGTTCGCCTGCCCCGAGTGCGAGAAATGTTACGCGCGGAAATCGCAGCTGGTCATGCATCTGAGGTGTCACTCGGGGGAGAAGCCCTATTCCTGTACGGAGTGCGGGGAAAGTTTTTTGTGGCAATCCCAACTTTTCAGGCATCAGGTATTCCACACGGGCAAGATGCCGTTTTCCTGTCCTGACTGCGGGCAGAGCTATCCAATGAAATCAGAGCTTGTCAGACATCAAATATGCCACACGGGGCAAAAGCCCTATTCCTGTCCTCAGTGCGGGAAGTGTTTTTCACGGAAGTCCTATCTCTCGGTACATCAAAGATCCCACACGGGCGAGAAGCCGTATTCCTGCGCCGAGTGCGGCAAATGTTACTCCCGGAAGTCAGAACTTAACACGCATCAGAGGACTCACACGGGCGAGAGGCCGTATTCCTGTTCCGAGTGCGGGAAATGTTTCGCGCGGAAGTCCAGTCTATCTGTCCATCAAAAAGACCACAGGGGCGAGAAGCCGCACGCCTGCCCTTTGTGCGGGAAATGCTTTCCTTGGAAATCGGAACTCGTTGCCCATCAAAGATCTCATACGGGGGAGAAGCCGTATGCCTGCCCCGAGTGCGGGAAACGCTTTCAACGTAAACCAGACCTCACCGCGCATCAGAGGACTCACACCGGGGAGAAGCCGTTTTCCTGTCCTGACTGCGGCAAATCTTATTCGCAGAGGTCGTATCTTTCTATACATAAGAGAAGCCACACAGGTGAGAAGCCTTATTCCTGCTCCGAGTGCGGGAAATGTTTCGCCGACAAGTCGAATCTTACGGTACATCAGATAGGCCACACCGGCGAGAAGCCGCATTCCTGCCCCGAGTGCGGGAAATCTTTTGTAAGAAAATCGGATCTCGCTAAACATCACAGCACGCATAGGGGAGGAGCCGCATCACAGTCCTGAGTTACGGGAAGGGTTGTTCAAAAGTCACTGCTGGTTGAGTCCCTCCAGCAAGTGTCGTCCGATCTCTCCTGCTCTTCAGTAGAAGCTTCAAAATCATGGAAAGACATGGGAAGGGTATCCTTCGTAGAGATACACACCTCCATCTTTTTTTATGGACCGAGTCCCAATATTTTATCCCCTTATATACTCTTATTAACCCCCGATGGCCACCCCTTCAACCCATTTTAACTAACCCCTAGAGATGTTTTCCTTAGACCCTTCAGGTTCGAACGATAGATGTTGTATATAGATGATATCACGATTAATTCTCAGACCATGAAAACGAAACCAATTTTTTTCTAAACCTACCTGAGACAACAAGCTTTTGGCTCCATGAACTTCCACAGCCTTTGCAGGAAATACTTCAGGAGATATAAAACTTGCCAATCATTTCAGGCTTCGGAAAGGTCACCACTGCTGAATGAAGGTATGGAAGTGTCCTACTAAGCGACACTTCTTGCTGAATGAAGGTATGGAAGTGTCCTACTAAGCAACACTTCTTGCTGAATGAAGGTATGGAAGTGTCCTACTAAGCAACACTTCTTGCTGAATGAAGGTATGGAAGTGTCCTACTAAGCAACACTTCTTGCTGAATGAAGGTATGGAAGTGTCCTACTAAGCAACACTTCTTGCTGAATGAAGGTATGGAAGTGTCCTACTAAGCAACCCTTCTTGCTGAATGAAGGTATGGAAGTGTCCTACTAAGCAACACTTCTTGCTGAATGAAGGTATGGAAGTGTCCTACTAAGCAACCCTTCTTGTTGAATGAAGGTATGGAAGTGTCCTACTAAGCAACACTTCTTGCTGAATGAAGGTATGGAAGTGTCCTACTAAGCAACACTTCTTGCTGAATGAAGGTATGGAAGTGTCCTACTAAGCAACCCTTCTTGCTGAATGAAGGTATGGAAGTGTCCTACTAAGCAACACTTCTTGCTGAATGAAGGTATGGAAGTGTCCTACTAAGCAACACTTCTTGCTGAATGAAGGTATGGAAGTGTCCTACTAAGCAACACTTCTTGCTGAATAAAGGTATGGAAGTGTCCTACTAAGCAACACTTCTTGCTGAATGAAGGTATGGAAGTGTCCTACTAAGCAACACTTCTTGCTGAATGAAGGTATGGAAGTGTCCTACTAAGCAACACTTCTTGCTGAATGAAGGTATGGAAGTGTCCTACTAAGCAACACTTCTTGCTGAATGAAGGTATGGAAGTGTCCTACTAAGCAACACTTCTTGCTGAGTGAAGGTATGGAAGTGTCCTACTAAGAAACCCTTCTTGCTGAATGAAGGTATGGAAGTGTCCTACTAAGCAACACTTCTTGCTGAATGAAGGTATGGAAGTGTCCTACTAAGCAACACTTCTTGCTGAATGAAGGTATGGAAGTGTCCTACTAAGCAACTTTTCTTGCTGAATGAAGGTATGGAAGTGTCCTACTAAGCAACACTTCTTGCTGAATGAAGGTATGGAAGTGTCCTACTAAGCAACCCTTCTTGCTGAATGAAGGTATGGAAGTGTCCTATTAAGAAACCCTTCTTGCTGAATGAAGGTATGGAAGTGTCCTACTAAGCAACACTTCTTGCTGAATGAAGGTATGGAAGTGTCCTACTAAGCAACACTTCTTGCTGAATGAAGGTATGGAAGTGTCCTACTAAGAAACCCTTCTTGCTAAATGAAGGTATGGAAGTGTCCTACTAA
The DNA here is from genome assembly GCA_028564925.1 of Lithobates sylvaticus. Taxonomy (NCBI): domain Eukaryota; kingdom Metazoa; phylum Chordata; class Amphibia; order Anura; family Ranidae; genus Lithobates; species Lithobates sylvaticus. Next base: position 593,252,048 of record CM053028.1, on the reverse strand, counting down.
GCAACACTTCTTGCTGAATGAAGGTATGGAAGTGTCCTACTAAGCAACACTTCTTGCTGAATGAAGGTATGGAAGTGTCCTACTAAGAAACCCTTCTTGCTGAATGAAGGTATGGAAGTGTCCTACTAAGCAACACTTCTTGCTGAATGAAGGTATGGAAGTGTCCTACTAAGCAACACTTCTTGCTGAATGAAGGTATGGAAGTGTCCTACTAAGCAACACTTCTTGCTGAATGAAGGTATGGAAGTGTCCTACTAAGAAACCATTCTTGCTGAATGAAGGTATGGAAGTGTCCTACTAAGCAACACTTCTTGATGTTCCCCCAATCATGGTACAGGGGACGGTTATTGGTGCAGTGTGTGGATCTGTCAGTTTGGAGCCATTACTCATTGGCATCTTCCAAATAGCCGAGTGTACAAAAATATCGAAAAAAACAACCGATTTTAGCTTTGTCACGATAAATAAATGAATTTTGATTCTCCTTTTTTCAGACTACAGAATTTTATTGCTCACAAGTTATTCTCTGAGTCTCTGTTGTGTTGCCTCTATGCTGACTATGTTTTGGTGGAAATGTGTAGATGTCACCTTACAGATTGATTGGGACAATCATATATCTCAAGAATAGGTTTCTCGACACAGGTAAAGTCATGAAGAGCAGAACGCCTTCCTCCATGGGTTTCTGTTGGGTTGTCTCTGTGCTGACCATGTTTTGGTGGAAATGTGTAGATGTCACCTTACAGATTGATTGGGACAATCATATATCACATTAATAGGTTTCTCGACACAGGTAAAGTCATGATGAGCAGAACGTGGACTCCAAGCCTTCCTCCATGGGTTTCTGTTGGGTTGTCTCTGTGCTGACCATGTTTTGGTGGAAATGTGTAGCTATAACCTTACAGATTGGGATAATCATAGATCCCGAGAAGAGAGGTTCTTCCACACAGGTGAGGTCATCATGAGCAGAACGTGGACTCAAAGCCTTCCTCCATGGATTTCTGTTGGGTTGTCTCTGTGCTGACCATGTTTTGGTGGAAATGTGTAGCTGTAACCTTAGATTGTTTGGGACAATCATAGATCCAGAGAAGAGAGGTTCTTCCACACAGGTGAGGTCATGATGAGCAGAACGTGGACTCAAAGCCTTTCTGCATTGTTTATTGTAGGGTTGTCTCTATGCTGACTATGTTTTGGTGGAAATGTGTAGATGTCACCTTACAGATTGATTGGGACAATCATATATCTCAAGAATAGGTTTCTCGACACAGGTAAAGTCATGATGAGCAAAACGTGGACTCCAAGCATTCCTCCATGGGTTTCTGTTGGGTTGTCTCTGTGCTGACCGTGTTTTGGTGGAAATGTGTAGCTGTAACCTTACAGATTGTTTGGGACAATCATAGATCCCGAGAAGAGAGGTTCTTCCACACAGGTGAGGTCATAATGAGCAGAACGTGGACTCAAAGACTTTCTGCATTGTTTTCTGTAGGGTTGTCTCTGTGCTGACCACGTTTTGGTGGAAATGTGTAGATGTGCCGCCTTAGGTGTTGTTTGTGAGGATCAATCCCAAGATGAGAAGTTCCTTCACACAAGTGAGGTCCTGATGAGAAGAACAGGGACAATTCTCATCCATGTTAGACTCTTAAAGCTACAGTGATGGACCTTTTACCAAGGTGGCCTATTCTACAGTGGGCTATATATTGACACCTCTCAAAAGCAACAAAAATAAATGTTAAAAAGTAGGGAGCATAGAGATGTCAGATCACCTTAACTTGTCTGGCTTCCTGGGCATCGACTCTTTGAAAAAGTTGCTTGTTTGGATTGGTAAGCAACATTAGTAGGGGCCGTGATACATATTCACTATAGTCACAGGTGTCCATATCCACTGAGAGAAAGGCTGTCCAGTTGATTCAGAGCTGTATTGCAGGCTGCATAGAGACATGGGTGTCACTGATGTGCACCAGGGGGCAGTAGATGACATAGGAAACACTGAGGAACACTTTGAACTACAAAGTGTACTTGAAATCACTCGATGACACTAGTTGCACTGGGGCACAATTGAAGACACATTACAGTTAACAGATGACACAGGATTCTCTGGGGTGCACTTGAAGTCACAGAGGTCTACAGGGGTCCATTTGGAGTCACTAGATGACACCAGATGCTCTGGGACACTGTGATCATGAAGCGTACTTGAGACACTGGTGCACTGGAAACACTGAGGACATGAGGCGTACTTGGGACACAGGGGTGCACTGAAGACACTGAGGACATGAGGCGTACTTGAGACACAGGGGTACACTGGAAACACTGAGGACATGAAGCGTACTTGAGACACAGGGGTGAACTGGAGACACTGAGATCATGAAGCGTACTTGAGATACAGGGGTGCACTGGAGACACTGAGATCATGAAGCGTACTTGAGATACAGGGGTGCACTGGAAACACTGAGGACATGTAGCGTACTTGAGACACAGGGGTGCACTGGAGACACTGAGATCATGAAGCGTACTTGAGATACAGGGGTGCACTGGAGACACTGAGATCATGAAGCGTACTTGAGATACAGGGGTGCACTGGAAACACTGAGGACATGTAGCGTACTTGAGACACAGGGGTGCACTGGAGACACTTAGATCATGAAGCGTACTTGAGACACAGGGGTGCACTGGAGAAACTGAGATCTTGAAGCGTACTTGAGACACAGGAGTGCACTGGAGACACTGAGATCATGAAGCGTACTTGAGACACAGGGGTGCACTGGAGACACTGAGATCTTGAAGCGTACTTAAGACACAGGGGTGCACTGGAGACACTGAGATCATGAAGCATACTTGATGCCCAGGGGTGCACTGGAGACACTGAGATCATGAAGCGTACTTGAGGCCCAGAGGTGCACTGGAGACACTGAGATCATGAAGCGTACTTGAGGCCCAGGGGTGCACTGAGATCATGAAGCGTACTTGAGGCCCAGGGGTGCACTGGAGACACTGAGGTCATGAAGCGTACTTGAGGCCTAGGGGTACACTGAGATCATGAAGCGTACTTGAGGCCCAGGGGTGCACTGGAGACACTGAGGTCATGAAGCGTACTTGAGACACAGGGGTGCACTGGAGACACTGAGATCATGAAGCGTACTTGAGACACAGGGGTGCACTGGAGACAATGAGATCATGAAGCGTACTTGAGACACAGGGGTGCACTGGAGACACTGAGATCATGAAGCGTACTTGAGACACAGGGGTGCACTGGAAACACTGAGGACATGTAGCGTACTTGAGACACAGGGGTGCACTGGAGACACTTAGATCATGAAGCGTACTTGAGACACAGGGGTGCACTGGAGAAACTGAGATCTTGAAGCGTACTTGAGACACAGGAGTGCACTGGAGACACTGAGATCATGAAGCGTACTTGAGACACAGGGGTGCACTGGAGACACTGAGATCTTGAAGCGTACTTGATGCCCAGGGGTGCACTGGAGACACTGAGATCATGAAGCGTACTTGAGGCCCAGGGGTGCACTGAGATCATGAAGCGTACTTGAGGCCCAGGGGTGCACTGGAGACACTGAGGTCATGAAGCGTACTTGAGGCCTAGGGGTACACTGAGATCATGAAGCGTACTTGAGGCCCAGGGGTGCACTGGAGACACTGAGGTCATGAAGCGTACTTGAGACACAGGGGTGCACTGGAGACACTGAGATCATGAAGCGTACTTGAGACACAGGGGTGCACTGGAGACAATGAGATCATGAAGCGTACTTGAGACACACGGGTGCACTGGAGACACTGAGATCATGAAGCGTACTTGATGCCCAGGGGTGCACTGGAGACACTGAGATCATGAAGCGTACTTGAGGCCCAGGGGTGCACTGGAGACACTGAGGTCATGAAGCATACTTGAGACACAGGGGTGCACTGGAGACACTGAGGTCATGAAGCGTACTTGAGACACAGGGGTGCACTGGAGACACTGAGGTTATGGAGCGTAATTGGGACACAGGGGTGCACTGGAGACACTGAGATCATGAAGCCTACTTGATGCCCAGGGGTGCACTGGAGACACTGATATCATGAAGCGTACTTGAGGCACAGGGGTGCACTGGAGACACTGAGATCATGAAGCATACTTGATACCCAGGGGTGCACTGGAGACACTGAGATCATGAAGCGTACTTGAGACACAGGTGCACTGGAAACACTGAGGACATGTGGCGTACTTGAGACACAGGGGTGCACTGGAGACAATGAGATCTTGAAGCGTACTTGAGACACAGGGGTGCACTGGAGACACTGAGATCCTGAAGCGTACTTGAGACACAGGGGTGCACTGGAGACACTGAGGTAATGAAGCGTACTTGAGACACAGGGGTGCACTGGAGACACTGAGATCCTGAAGCGTACTTGAGACACAGGGGTGCACTGGAGACACTGAGATCCTGAAGCGTACTTGAGACACAGGGGTGCACTGGAGACACTGAGGTAATGAAGCGTACTTGAGACACAGGGGTGCACTGGAGACACTGAGGCACAAGAGGAGCAGTATAGAGAACACTGGCAGCTAGAGTAGCATTGAGGACAGTCAAGGTTACTGCAGCAGGGTGGTACATCTTGGGCATCACAACGTGTTCCTCTAATGCCAAGCCTCCTGTTGGAGAGCGGTCTCCTGAATGGCTGTGGCACCAGTCTGGAGAGATGTTTCCTGATTGGCTGCGGCATCAATCGGGAGAGCTGCCTGCTGATTGGTTGCTGTACCAGTGTTCTGGGTGAAACCAAGAAATGCTCTTGACCTTGCGCTGGAGACCTAGTGCTGGATCCCAGGAAAGGTGAGTATGACACCAGAATGAAATGGTCCATGTGGAACATAAAGACGGTAAATATCACTGGTGGGATGGTGTGCGCAGCATTGTGAAATATACTCTGTTTTTAGTTACCCCCTTGGTGACAGAAGAAATGACATCTCTATGTACTAAGAGTCAACTTTTCAGGACAAGCTTTTCGGGATCTACGCTCTGCTCGTTTGTATCATAGACAGCACTTTTTGTTTCCGGTCCTGGAGATATACTGCAGTACAAGGTCGATGCGTGGAGCGGACAGAGCAAGCTCTTCTACCATCTTCCTGTTCTAAAAATCCATTTAACCTATGGATCCCCAGATAGGGGACGTATCAGATATTAAACTGATAAGAGCCGATGAGGGAATGAGAGACGCCACTAACTCAACAGAAGAAAAGAGATGTCAACGGCCTCAACCTTGAGCTCCTGCTGAGCCTCGTCTCTGCGTTTAACCCTCGCCCATCGGGGCCTAATCATAGAGATGAAAAAGTGGATGAATTGTTAAAGCAACATATGGAAATTATCCTGAAAAAGGTTTTTTAAAGAGATTGCTGTCTTCTGAGAATGATTATCATTGTCGGGAGGCAGATATCTCGTCCTTGTGTTGCTTGCACAATTAATCTGCTTTACGAGCGGCTGATGATGTATGAATGGAATTGTCTTGCTCCAGTGGTGGAACTTTCATGGTGGCAGCAGTTGCACTTGTGACTGGGCCCTGCCGCTCTGCCGCTGTGGGGGGCCCCAAGACCCGGCATCTCCCCCTGCACCTCTGGCTCTCAGTTTGGGATGCAGTGGGAGGCGAGGAGCGGCAGCTCTATGGCTCTGACCCAGGCATCAGTTTCACTCTTTGTACAAGTGAGTTGCTCTTCTACCCTCTTGCTGATAGGTGCCTGGGTCAGAGGCCCCTCCCCTCTCCACTGTATACACTCGGGAGGAGAACTACAAGCCCCAGGGAAAACGTGTGGTCCACAGACACCATAGAGCTGCCGATCGCCCCTCCCACCTCCCCCTGTGCTGGGGGTTGGAGGCGCACAGACTGCGGAGACCAGCCAGGCACAGGGGAACCTCTGGAGGGGGGGCGGCTCTCTGGGGACCCTGAAGGAAGGGAAGGCTCTCTGGGGACCCCGATGTAATGAGGGTGCTCTGGGAACTCTGATGTAAGGGGGGCTCTCTGGGGACCCTGATGTAATGAGGGTGCTCTCTGGGGACCCTGATGTAATGGGGGCTCTCTGGGGACCCTGATGTAGGGGGGCTCTCTGGGGACCCTGATGTAAGGGGGGCTCTCTGGGGACCCTGATATAAGGGGGAGGCTCTCTGGGGATCCTGATGTTAGGGGGCTCTCTGGGGACCCTGATGTAAGGGGGCTCTCTGGGGACCCTGATATAAGGGGGAGGCTCTCTGGGGATCCTGATGTTAGGGGGGCTCTCTGGGGACCCTGATGTAAGGGGGCTCTCTGGGGACCCTGATATAAGGGGGAGGCTCTCTGGGGATGCTGATGTTAGGGGGGCTCTCTGGGGATGCTGATGTTAGGGGGGCTCTCTGGGGACCCTGATGTAAGGGGGAGGCTCTCTGGGGATGCTGATGTTAGGGGGGCTCTCTGGGGATGCTGATGTTAGGGGGGCTCTCTGGGGACCCTGATGTAAGGGGGGCTCTATGGGACCCTGGTGTAAGGGGGCTCTTTGGGGACCCTGATGTAAGGGGGGCTCTATGGGGACCCTGATGTAAGGGGGCTCTCTGGGGACCCTGATATAAGGGGGGCTCTATGGGGACCCTGATGTAAGGGGGCTCTCTGGGGACCCTGATATAAGGGGGAGGCTCTCTGGGGATGCTGATGTTAGGGGGGCTCTCTGGGGATGCTGATGTTAGGGGGGCTCTCTGGGGACCCTGATGTAAGGGGGGCTCTATGGGGACCCTGATGTAAGGGGGCTCTTTGGGGACCCTGATGTAAGGGGGCTCTCTGGGGACCCTGATGTAATGGGGGCTCTCTGAGGACCCTGATGTAAGGGGAATCCGCACTCAGACATGTAACGATTTATATATATAAATAAAAATAAACACACACACATGTATATTGTATACATGTATATGCCCGCCCAAGTGTATGACTTTCTTTACTTGCTACGCTGCTATGGGCTCTAGCCCGAGATCTTTTGTAGACCTAGCAATGCCCCTGGTAGGGGCCCCCTTATGGTTTCTTGCACCGGGGCCCTGAAGATTCTAGTTACGCCTCTGTCTTGCTCCACTCCTTCATCTCTATGATTAACCCTCGAATGGGGGAGTCCAGGCTTAGGAAGGGCTCAAGCCTGAGGCGTTCATATTTCTTTTCGCCTTTTGAGCTAGTGGTCCCCTCATACTTCCCTGCTTTCAAGACAGCCTGCACCTTTATAGTGATGGGTGACACCGGATTTAGCAGAGCACCTTGAGTGGCGCTATAAGTGTAAGTAGTATATGATTAGAGCAGATACTACACTTGATCTTAGCCAAACGGCCGAGAAGTGATATAGACAGTTTTTAACTGTGCTGCTGCAAATACACCAATACGACTATTCCAACTATTTACTGTATATATGATATGACAATGCTAGGCCCTTCCACTGTGTGACGATAGGCAGAGAACACACAGGATTCACATTAGACATGTGCAGAACAAAAAAATTAGTTTATTTTCGTTTTGTTTATTTCGTTTCGAAAAAAATTAGTTTATTTTCGTTTTGTTTTTTTCGTTTCCGTTGATTCATAACGATTCGTAAATTCGTAAGTCGTCGGTGTTCGTATTCTTAACGATTCGTACATTCGTAAGAGTTATTTTTTCGTTGATTCGTTTTTCTGTTAGTTTAATTTTCGTTCATTCGTTTATTCGAAATTCGGACGCATTCGTAGTTATTCGTACATTCATAACTTTCGTAGATTCGTAATCGGAGCATAATTCATAATGTTATGTAATGTGTATGCTATTATTACATTTTAAGAGACACGGAAAATTACGAATCGAAAAAAAAAGTTACACATTTTTTCGTTCAATCCATTCAAAGCACGTTAAGCAACGCCATTGTAAGGGACACAAAAAATTACCAATTCAACAAAAAAAAAAGAAAAGTTACGAATGTACGAATTTTTTCGTTCATTTTTGTTGTTTCTGTTTTCGTTTTTCGGATGTTTCATTCGTACATTCGTTGTTTCTAGTTTGTTTTTTTCAGATTTTCTTTATTTTCGGATTCGTTCGATTCGAACGATTCGTTATTCGTTAAAATTTTTAGCGAATCGTTCGTTCATTCGTACGAAAACGAACGAAAATAACTAAGAAAAATGAAAAAAAAACTAAACGAATTGCACATGTATAATTCACATTAAGACAAAGCCCCAGAGTATTGTTTATGAGTGGAGAAGAATGGCTTGTCTGTGTTCTGCAGGTTCCCGGAGTGGGGGGCTGGAGCTTGAAGGCTTCAAAGTGTTTCAGGTGGGTTGAAGCCTTCAGTTTTGTGTCCAGGTCTACCTGGAGACCTGCATGGGTGTGTCCAGGTGTACACACTCATTATGAGCCAGGAGCTAGCCATAGCTCAGGGTCCTCGTGTGGAGATAGAGGTGGGATGCAGCCAGGAGTGGTGATCCACTCCTAAAACAAGAATCCATGTTGGAGACCTTCCCTGCCCACAGTACTGGGAGAGTTGGGACAGCTGAGTGAGTCTGTGGGACTGAGAGAGCTGAGGCAACTAGCTAGTCCAGGGGACTCAAGGGATTCTGTAAATCTCGGAAGAGTTAGAGAGCTCGGGGTGCTTGCTAGCAGAACCCTATCTAGAGGCCATAAGTGGGTCTATGCAGTTAGGTGCTGTAAATAAGGCTCAGAGAGCTGGGGGACCTGCTGACAAAAGCCAGGTGGCTCCTCAGTTATCTCTTTGCTGGAGAAAACCCCTTGCCTGGGAAACCCCGTTTGAACTTTTGGAGCTGAGACTCCATGTTGGAGAGATTCCCTACCAGCAGGACGTGGAGAGTTGGGACAGCTGAGCGAGTCCAGAGCTGAGGTAACTAGAGAGTCCAGGGGACTGGAGGCATTCTGTAATGCCACGTACACACGGTCGGAATTCTCGTCGGAAAAAGCTCTGATGGTTTTCCCGTCGGAATTCTGACGGAATTTCGCTCAAACTGTCTTGCCTACACACGGTCACACCAAATTCCGACGGTCAGTAACACTACGCCTTAAAAAACGTTCGACTGCACTATAAAAGGGAAGTTTAATGCTTCTGAGCATGCCTCGAATTGCTTCCGAGCATGTGTCGGAATTGCATACACACGATCGGAAAATCCGATAGAAAGGTTTTCCATCGGAAAAATTGAGAACAGGTTCTCAATCCAAAGTCCGCCGGAAATTCCGACAGAAAAAGACCGATGGGCATACACACGGTCGGAAAATCCGATGAACAGCTCCCATCGGACTGTTTCCATCGGAAATTCCGACAGAAAAAGACCGTGTGTACGCGGCATAAGTCTAATGCCTCGTACACATGGTCAGTCATTCTGACAGAAAAAGTCAGATGGGAGCTTTTCATTGTATATTCCGACCGTGTGTATGCCCCAACGGAATTTTTCCGTCGAAAATTCAGATGGACTTAGATAGAGAACATGTTCTATATTTTTCCTGGCGGAATCAATTTCTATCGGGAAAACCTCTCGTCTGTATGCTGTTCCGACGTTCCAAAAATGACGCATGGTCTGAAGCAATTACAAGACTTTGTACGTGTTAGACATGTGCAATTCGTTTGTTTTTGTTTTTTTTCGTTTTTTTTTTTCGTTCGTTCGTTTTCGTACGAATGAACGAATCGTTCGAATCGAACGAATCCAAAAAACAACGAAAATCCGAAAAAAAATAATTAGAAACAACGAATGTACTAATGAAGAAAATCCGAAAAACGAAAACAGGAACAACGAAAATGAACGAAAAAATTTGTACATTCGTAACTTTTTTTTTTTGTTGAATTGGTAATTTTCCGTGTCTCTTACAATGGCGCTGCTTAACAGCTTCGAATAGATTGAACGAAAAAATTCGTACATTCGTAACTTTTTTTTTTTTATCGATTCGTAATTTTCCGTGTCTCTTACAATGGCGCTGCTTAACATGCTTCGAATGGATTGAACGAAAAAATTTGTACATTCGTAACTTTTTTTTTTCTATTCGTAATTTTCCGTGTCTCTTAAAATTTAATAATAGCATACACATTACATAACTTTTTTTTTTTATTCGTAATTTTCCGTGTCTCTAATAATAGCATACACATTACATAAAATTATGAATTATGCTCCGATTACGAATCTACGAATGTAACGAATGTACGAATGCGTCCGAATTTCTAAAAAATGAAAATTTAACTAACGAAAAAATGAATCAACGAAAAAATAACTTTTACGAATGTACGAATCGTTACGAATATGAACACCGACGACTTACGAATTTACGAATCATTACGAATCAACGGAAACGAAAAAAACGAAAATAAACAAATTTTTTCGGAAACGAAACGAAAATAAACACATTTTTTTGTTGTGCACATGTCTAGTACGTGTTGTCCCGTTGTACGTGTTGTACGTCACCGCGTTCTTAACGGTCGGAATTTGGTGTGACCGTGTGTATGTAAGGCAGCTTGAGCGGAATTCCGTCAGAATTCCGTCGGAAAAACCTTCAGGGTTTATTCTGACGGCAAAACCGGTCGTGTGTACAGGGCATAAGAAGAGTGAGAGGGCTTAGGGTGGTAGGTGAACCCTATCTAGAGGCCAGGAGTAGGCCTGTGCAGAAAGGTGCTGTAACTAAGGCTGAAAGAGCCAGAGCTGGGGGACCGGTGCCAACACCAGAGGTGTTTCTCATAGAAAACCTCCTGCCTGGGCAACCTCGTTTGAACTTTTGCTTTTCCTTTTAATAAAAGTGGGCTAAAAAGCCCTCAAACCTCAGTTTGGATTGACGTAAACGCACTAAAAATGCTTACCACCACTGAGTCTAATCCCTATATACGTATACAGTCAGCACACACATCTGGGCTGCAGTTCCACTGAGCTCCACCAGGTGGTGATCTCACTTGTGCTAATATAGGGAAGTCTCTATGGAAGACAGGAAGTGATGTCACATATAAATAAGTTCCAGGTGAGAGGTAAAGTCGGGAGGAAGTAGAGCGAAGACATTGTTGAAGCTGGTAGCCGAGGAGGTAATGAGATATTATTTTATATATACACCCAAAAACCCGTTATTGTGTCCCACCTTCTTCTTCCACTGTGTTCTTTGTGAGGTTCTTCATCTCCAGTAACCTTGAACGTGACCTGATCGATGGCCAGAAATGTATAAACGTATAAAACGATTTTCCGGGACAGTTCAGAGAAGGTCCAACTAGAAACGACGCTCCTCTGGGCCTTTTAGCCTGAAATAGTGATGAGCTGGATGTTCCCGGGTTCGGTTTGAGGTGGTTTTTTTTCGAACATGGCCAAAGTCCGGAGGCGAATCCGAAAGCCCATTGAAGTCAGTGGCAGCTGAATGCCAAAAATTAGTAATTGCCATTTTCTAGGCTGATAGGCAAAGTATTGTCGCATATATTGTTTACACTGCCAGTAAATGACAGTTCCCCGCCTCTTACTTCTGTTTGTAAAAAGAAAAAATGGAGGTTTCCCTTTATCTATCCTAGATCTACTGTATATCCAAGATGAGCCCACCTTCAGGAGGTTTTCAGAACCTCTCCCACCCTCTGGAACTTCCTACCCCAATATGTCCGGTCAGCTCCTACCCCGTCTGCCTTTAGGCAATCCCTGAAAACGCATTTATTAAGAAAAGCCTACCCCACCTAAAAAAAGCTGTACTTGAGTTACCTCCACCAGATCATCCCCTGCAGCGATTACCTTTTTGTATCATATCCCCCTCCCTTTAGATTGTAAGCTTCATGAACAGGGCCCTATATAAATCCTGTATAATAATTTTATGAGGGTCTGGTATAGATGTTAATGGGGGACCCCCACCAAAAAATGGCATGGTGTTCCCCTTAAAATTACCTATCGGACCCCCTATCCATGAAGAAGTTCTGGTATGGGTTTCAAGGGGGACCCCTACACATGAAGGCAAAAAAAAAATTCCAAATTCCATACAAGACCCTTAAAAATAAATAAAAGGGCCCCCAGATACCACTTTCCCGTATGAATGCTTATGTAGTAGTCCTAATGTAGCGCCGACACTTTATTAAAGTGTGCGCTATAATACAAATTTAGTCTTTTCCAGAACTGTAACATGGTTCTGGGGGTTAATTGTACAGGTCTTTTACTTTGGCATCAGTCTGGCTGGGCTGTACTGGAGTTCCGCCTGGTCATAGGTGCAGTGAGGCACATGTGACAGGCTCAGAACAGAGCCTGGTTGGACGTGTTAGATGCCCATCTTTCTCGGAGCCAATCAGTGGGCGTGTCTGGCCCCGCTGTGTAGTCTGGGAAGGGGTATTTAAGATGCTGAAGTCACGTGTTCAGGGTTCGGCTTGCTCTTTGATTCCTGGTTCCGGTCCGGACCAACCCCGTGAGGGGTTCCCGGACCCAGGAGCCTCTGCTGCCCTGTAAGTATGGTCACCCTGACCAGCCTCAGAGGCCCTCATGGTCGGGGGTGGGGATCCGTCCGTTCCCGAGCCTCGGAACTGGCTAGTCCGAGGCCCAGTAACTGAAGGAGGATTCGGAGGTGTCCCGGTGTGCTCTCGGCATTGGAGGGACACGGCAACTCGTATAAGCGACCAGGGAGGACTCTTCGGAGGAGGGCCAACAAGCTGGCTGCTCGGTAAGAGCCTGGGAGCTGAGTTGTATGGACACTAGAGAATCCACACTTCTCACAGTATTGCCCAGAAGGCTGAGAGATCCGGGTACTGTGAGAAAGGTTCCTACTTGTCTTCAGTTACAATCTAGTCTGTGGCGGAGACTTTGCAAAGTTTCCCCGAGTCACTTGTTGGCTGCTAGATCTACCGTTAGAGGTTTATCCAGCAGTGAAGCGCCCAGTTGAGAGTGGCTACTCTCTGGGCTATCTAAGAGACATTCAATTGATGTCAGCAGTTCTGAAGTGCCTGAGTTTTATCACCCATGCCCTCTATTCCCACCAGAGACTGTGCTATAGTTGGATGTTACCCCTGCAAATAAAAATCACAAAAAGGACTTTTTGTGTGTCGGCTTATGAAGTTACTGGGTACAAACCCTGGGAACCCCTAGACAACAAACGATGAGCTACAAGGAGGAGGAGGTAATTGGTAAGCCCAGAAGAAAAAACAGCAGCTCCTTCTGGGGTAAGTGCTACACTAATAAGCCCCCCACAACTACAGGGCAAGATCTAATCTTGTGGGACGGGGTACTTAGCCAGTAGGATCACCCTGGCAAGGTCCCTTTTCCAAGTTGAGGGCATGTGGACGGGTGTTATATAGGAGGTTGGAGGGCAAACGCTCATCTCCCCTTTTTCTGGGCATGTGAGGCTGCATGGTGGCATATTGGCCTGGTACCGGAAATCCCTGGCTGACAGCCGAATGGGGCAGTTGGGGGATACATAACTGTTACCAGGATGCTGGCAGCGGCCATCTCCCTAGCAACCAGCCTTGAGCGGGTGGCTGTCGCATTTAGCAGCTGTAGTAATACCAGTACTAAACGTTTCACTTCATGCCGCAACTGGAGGTCCAACTCAACTGAAAAACCCATTTCGTTTGGCCGTTCAATAAAGCCTACTGACCAACCAAGTTCTGGAGTTTGCTAATAAAATTACAATTTCTGCGTCGGCAGATGACCCCAAACTATATACCGTATTTATCGGCGTATAACACGCACCCCAAGTTTAGGAGGGCATTTTAAGGAAAAAAACTTTTAGGATGGGAGTTTAAGGAAAAAAAAAAAAAAAACTTACATTTAAGTGTCCATTGCAGCCTTGCCCCCAGTGCAGCCTTGCCCCCAGTGCAGTCTTGCCCCCAGTGCAGCCTTGCCCCCAGTGCAGCCTTGCCCCCATGCAGCCTTGCCCCCAGTGCAGCCTTGCCCCCATTGCAGCCTTGCCCCCAGTGCAGCCTTGCCCCCAGTGCAGCCATGCCCCCAGTGCAGCCTTGCCCCCAGTGCAGCCTTGCCCCCAGTGCAGCCTTGCCCCCAGTGCAGCCTTGCCCCCAGTGCAGCCTTGCCCCCCAGTGCAGCCTTGCCCCCATGCAGCCTTGCCCCCATTGCAGCCTTGCCCCCATTTCAGCCTTGTCCCCAGTGCAGCCTTGCCCCCAGTGCAGCCTTGCCCCCAGTGCAGCCTTGCCCCCAGTGCAGCCTTGACCCCAGTGCATCCTTGTCCCCAGTGCAGCCTTGTCCCCAGTGCAGCCTTGTCCCCAGTGCAGCCTTGCCCCCAGTGCAGCCTTGTCCCCAGTGCAGCCTTGCCCCCAGTGCAGCCTTGCCCCCAGTGCAGCCTTGTCCCCAGTGCAGCCTTGCCCCCAGTGCAGCCTTGTCCCCAGTGCAGCCTTGCCCCCAGTGCAGCCTTCAGCCTTGCCCCCATTGCAGCCTTGCCCCCATTGCAGCCTTCAGCCTTGCCCCCAGTGCATCCTTGTCCCCAGTGCATCCTTGTCCCCAGTGCAGCCTTGCCCCCATTGCAGCCTTGTCCCCAGTGCAGCCTTGTCCCAGTGCAGCCTTGCCCCCAGTGCAGCCTTGTCCCCAGTGCAGCCTTGTCCCCAGTACAGCCTTGCCCCCAGTGCAGCCTTGTCCCCAGTGCATCCTTGTCCCCAGTGCATCCTTGTCCCCAGTGCAGCCTTGCCCCCAGTGCAGCCTTGTCCCCAGTGCAGCCTTGTCCCCCAGTGCAGCCTTGCCCCCAGTGCAGCCTTGCCCCCAGTGCAGCCTTGCCCCCAGTGCAGCCTTGCCCACAGTGCAGCCTTGTCCCCAGTGCAGCCTTGTCCCCAGTGCAGCCTTGCCCCCATTGCAGCCTTGCCCCCATTGCAGCCTTCAGCCTTGCCCCCAGTGCATCCTTGTCCCCAGTGCATCCTTGTCCCCAGTGCATCCTTGTCCCCAGTGCAGCCTTTCCCCCATTGCAGCCTTCAGCCTTGCCCCCATTGCAACCTTGTTTGTCCATCGCCATTTAAAATTGGCGCCGACAGGACCCGGAAGCAAAGCGAACGCCGCCGAGATACACATGTACTCGCTACTCGGCTCTTGTCGGCTCTTCTCGCCTCCGCTCACGTGACTGTGAGCGGAGCAGAGAAGAGCCGAAAAGAGCCGAGTCCACTCGCTATGTGTAGCTCGGCGGTGATCGCTCCGCTCCGCTCACAGCTAGCGGAGATCGGCGGGGGATCGCTGGGGATCGGCGTATAACACGCACCCATGATTTCCCCCTGATTTTAAGGGGAAAAGGTGCGTGTTATACGCCGATAAATACGGTAGCTAAATAACGTCCCCACCCCCGAGGGAAACGGAGACACTCTCTACATAACCTCCCTCACCACCACCAACCCTACTTTTTTTTTCTGTCCCCCCCCCCCCCCCAAAGGTGTACCTTTCTTCCTATAAAAACAAAAAAATAGATCACTGAGGTAGGTTGCCATTGTGAAACCAGATCTCCCGTGTTCACGACGTAGATCCAGAAGAGGAATACTGTCCTTCTGTATCTGCAGACATGTTTGCTCCCTGTTACTATTATTTAGATTTTTGTACCTCCTGTGGGAATTTTATATCTCACACACAGAGAATGTTTCTCATAGGGAAGCATTTTTTTATTTTATTTTTTTACGAATACTGACTTTTTTTTATTTTAGTCCTCGCCGATTCCAATTATCAATAACTACCGCGATAAATAAGTAAATAAATTAACTTTTTTTTAAATTTTGAGCTTTGTAAAAAAAAAATATTAATAAATGAAGCAAACAAACAAAAAAAAAGTTTTAATTATTAATAGTTTATAAAAATAGGAGTTAAGAAAAAAAAAAAATCAGTAGACAAATAATAATAAATAAGCCAGACTGCTTTTTTTTTATTTTTTTTTTATTACTTACCGATACCTACCGCGACTGTTTTGTGTACCGTTCAGCTGTCAGCACAGGTACAAGGCACTGAAAAGTTTTTTTTGCAAATATAAATAAATTAACTTTTTTTTAATTTTGAGCTTGTTTTGTAAATATATGTTAACAGTGTAAAAAAAAATATTAATGAATAAAGCAAACAAACAAAAAAAAAGTTTTAATTATTAATAGTTTATAAAAATAGGAGTTAATAACAAAAATCAGTAGACAAATAATAATTAAATGGAGAAGTAGAATAAGGAGTTAATTAAGGCTGATTGGAATAAATGAAGGGTTAATAAGGGGTTAAACAGAGGAACAATTTATAAAACAATATATATATTGTTCTTTACTGGACAGGTTACTTTAAACTGACTTTATCTGCAGATGGAAGTTCATCCCTTTTGATCTGTAGATGAATAAACAGAAAGATACAAAAAGAAACAGTTTCTTTTTGTCTTTCTGTTTCAATGTTGTTTCAATGCTTTCTGAGCAATGTTGTTGATAAACATTGCCAGACTGCTTTTTTTTTTTTTTTTTTTTAGTACTTACCGATACCTACCGCGACTGTTGTTTTGTGTACCCTTCAGCTGTCAGCACAGGTACAAAGCGCTGAAACGTTTTTTTGCAAAAATAAATAAATTAACTTTTTTTTAATTTTGAGCTTTTTTGTAAATATATGTTAACGGTGTAAAAAAAATATTAATGAATAAAGAAAACAAACAAAAAAAAAATAAATAAAAATAAAATCAGCAGAAAAATAATAATTAAATGGAGAAGTGGAATAAGGAGTTAATTAAGGCTGATTAGAATAAATGAAGGGTTAATAAAGGGGATAAACAGAGGAACAATTTATATATATAAAAAAAATTCTTTACTTGACGGGTTACTTTAAACTGACTTTATCTGCAGATGGAAGTTCATCCCTTTGATCTGTAGATGAATAAACAGAAAGATACAAAAAGAAACAATGTTTCTTTTTATCTTTCTGTTTCAGCGGCTGAGTAATGTTGTTGACTAACATTGCCAGACTGCTTTTTTTTTTTTTTTTTAGTACTCGCCGATGCCAATTACCGATACCTACCGCGACTGTTTTGTTTACACTTCAGCTGTCAGCACAGGTACAAAGCACTAAAATGTTTTTTTGCAAATTAAATATATGTTAACGGTGTAAAAAAAATATTAATGATTAAAAAAAAAAATGGCATGGATTCCCCTCCAAGAGCATACCAGGCCCTTCAGGTCTGGTATGGATATTAAGGGGAACCCCGCGCCAAAAAAAAAAAAAATGGCGTGGAGTTCCCCCTCAAAATCCATACCAGACCCTTATCCGATCACGCAACCTGGCAGGCCGCAGGAAAAGAGGGGGGACGTGAGAGCACCCCCCCTCCTGAACCGTACCAGGCCACATGCCCTCAACATTGGGAGGGTGCTTTGGGGTCCACCCCCCAAAGCACCTTGTCCCCATGTTGATGAGGACAAGGGCCTCATCCCCACAACCCTTGCCCGGTGGTTGTGGGGGTCTGCGGCGGGGGGCTTATTGGAATCTGGAAGCCCCCTTTAACAAGGGGACCCCCAGATCCCGGCCTCCCCCCCCCTGTGTGAAATGGTAATGGGGTACAAAAGTAGCGTGAATTTTTAAATAAATAGAAGGATCTGGATGTTCTTGTAGATCGTAGACTTAACAGACAAATGGTGACTGTATCATTGTGTGTGTCAGGTTCCTATAAGGTGTCAGGATGTCACTGTCTATTTCTCCATGGAGGAGTGGGAGTATTTAGAAGGACACAAGGATCTCTACAAGGACGTCATGATGGACAATCAGCCGCCCCTCACATCACCGGGTAAGAGGAGACTTTATTGTAAAGGAGAGAGCAGTACGGAGGCTCCACCTAGATCCCCCATCATCTGATAAACACATAGAAACAATGTATTCAGTCAGTGTGTGTGTTTCCTACAGATGGATCCAGTAATGGGAACCCACCAGAGAGATCCCCCCGTCCTCTGTATTCCCGGGATCCCACACAGGAAGGTCACACCATCCCCCACCATCATCAGGTAGATGAGGAACAATTATTTGTAGTTCTGATTTATATACAGCATGATTGTTACAATGAATGTTTTATTATAAATTCAGAGTGGAAACCTCGGGGATGATAATATTGATGTTAAAGAAGAGTATAAAGAGGAGGATGAGGAGTATGGAGTGATGGAGGAGTTTTCAGGAGGACACAAGGATATGATGGAGCCACCAAATACCAGGAACCCACCAGAGAGATCCCCCCGTCCTCTGTATTCCCGGGATCCCACACAGGAAGATCACACCATCCCCCACCATCATCAGGTAGATGAGGAACAATCACTGATAGTATCATTAGGATCTGTACATTATCTGCATTGTTACCATTGATGTCATTTTTATTATATATTCAGAGAGGAAACCTGAGAGATCCTAAAGTTGAGGTCAAAGAAGAGATAAAAGAGGAGGATGATGAGGATGGGGTGATGGAGGAAGAACACAAAGATCTGTACCAGAACACCAAGGAGGAGTCTTCCAGCTACAGGAACCCACCAGAGAGATGTCCCCGTCCTCTGTATTCCACACAGGAAGGTCACACCATCCCCCACCATCTTCAGGTTGGTGGGACGGAGCTTCTAGAACATTAGAAAAGCTTGTAGAGATGACGTGCGGACACGATAAGACGATATTTTTCTATGTGGTCTCACGTAATTAACCTGTTGTTATTGTTGGTCTTTTTCTTGGTTTAGGGTGAAGATCTGATAGATATAAAAGTTGAGGTGAAATCAGAAGAAGAAGAAGAGAGGTATGTGAGGGATGATCAGCAGTCTATGGAGGAGGATGGAATAAAGAGGACATTTAAAGAAGAGGACACTCCTACAGAGATCAGCACAGGTGGGTGCAACATAAATATAAGAGTCGGTGGTTTTTGCCGATACCTGGCCCCAGGGGCGGACTGACAACTCATGGGGCCCCCGGGCAATAGGAGATTATGGGGCCCCCAGGCAATCAGAGATTATGGGGCCACACAGTATACACACACAGTATACAATCACACAGTATACACATACATGTACACACAGTATACACAGACATGTTTCTATTGGCTGAGAAGGTACTGGAGAGGTGGGGCAGCTATAATCTCTGGATTTTTAGACCAAAAGGATGTCGGTAAGGGACATTTCAGAAACAGATGTAAAAAAAACACAGATTTTTACATACTGTCCCTGGTTTTACTGAGGCTGGCAACCCTGATGGGGCCCCCTAGTGGCCCGGGGGGCCCTCGGGAAGTGGCCGAATGGTCAGTCCGCCCCTGCCTGGGAGGTGACCTGTTCTGTAGAAGTATATGATTGTAGATGTCGTTTTAAATTCTGTGTTATTAGAGATACAACATTCCCTTAATCAGTCGTGGATATGTGTTCACCAATTGGCATTGGAAAAGGACAGAACAAGATTCCCCCCTGGTGACTTAACAGATACTATCAGTCACATAGGAGGGTCTTGGGTAACAAGGAACTGGAGCATGAGAGAGGCAGGCGGCAATGGGTAGCTGTAAGAAGGGATGAGGTTTGAGGCTGTGGGTACAGAGCAGGGATATTGGGGCTGCAGGTACCGAGGAGGCATAGTAGAGGCTTTAGGTAGCAGGTGTAAAGAAGGCACAGTAGAGGCTTGAGCCTGTGGATGCAGAGGTGGTGCAGTGGGAGGCTTAAAACCTTTAGGGGCAGGTGTGCAGTTATGGACAATGAGGCTGTGAGTGCAGAGGCGGTATAGAGGAGGCTTGAGACCCTGGGGGCAGAGGCACATCGGAGGCTTGAGGCTGTGAGTGCGGAGGTGGTGCAGAGAATTCTTGAGACCTCAGAGGCAGAGCTGCAGCAATGGGAGATGAGGCTGAGAGTGCAGAGGTGGTGCAGTGGAGGCTTGAAAGCTCGGAGGCTGAGGTGCAGCTATGGACAATAAGGTTGCGAATGCAGAGAGGTGCAGTGGAGGCTTGAGACCTTGGGGGCAGAGCTGCAGCTACGGATGAGGATGCGAGTGCAGAGGTGGTGCAGTGGAGGCTTAAGCTATTTCCTGGTAAATGTACCAACAAGAAACAATGAATTACTAGACCTACTGATTACCAACTATACAGACCTGATCACGGATGTGGAAATACGGGGCAATTTAGGGAACAGCGATCACAGGTCAATTAGTTTCAGTATAAATCACATAAATAGGAAACATAAGGGCAATACAAAGACACTGAAATTCAAAAGAGCCAACTTCCCTAAACTACAATCCTTGCTAGAAGATACTAAATGGGATAAAATCTTAGGAACAAAGAACACAAAGGAGAAATGGGTATGCTTTAAGAGCATATTAAATAAGGGCATTAGCCAGTGCATCCCAATGGGAAATACATTTAAAAGAGCTAATAAAAGTCCTGGGTGGCTTAACTCCAACGTTAAAATGCATATAAAAGCAAAGGAGAAGGGCTTCAAAAAATGCAAGCCTGAGGGGTCATCACCAGCATTCCAAATTTACAAAGAATGCAACAAGAATTGTAAGGGTGCAATCAGGGTGGCTAAGATAGAACACGAAAAGGCACATAGCAGAGGAGAATAAAAAAAATCCCAAGAAATTCTTTAAGTACATAAATAGTAAGAAAGGGAGGTCAGATCATAATGGTCCCATAAAGAATGAGGAAGGACATCTGGTTACAAAGGATGGAGAGATGGCGAAGGTATTGAATTTATTCTTCTCCACAGTCTTCATGAGGGAATCGGGGGGGCTTCAGTAACCAAAACTGCAGTGTTTATCCTCATGACACATCACAGGAATCACCTCCATGGTTAACAGAGGACAGAATTAGAAATAGACTTGAAAAATGTAACATTAATAAGTCACCGGGACCAGATGGCTTGCACCCGAGGGTCCTTAAGGAACTCAGTCAAGTAATTGTCAGACCATTGTTCCTAATTTTTACGAACAGTCTACTGACTGGAATGGTACCAGCTGATTGGAGAAAAGCCAATGTAGAACCGATATTTAAAAAAGGGCCCAAAATACATCCCTGGGAATTACAGACCAGTTAGCCTAACATCAATAGTATGTAAACTCTTGGAGGGGATCATAAGGGACTATATACAAGATTTTTAGTAATGAGAACGGTATCATTAGCAGTAATCAGCATGGATTCATGAAGAATCGTTCTTGCCGAAACCAATCTATTAACTTTGTATGAGGAGGTGAGTTGACATCTAGATAAAGGAAGGCCCGTAGACGTGGTGTATCTAGATAAAGGAAGGCCCGTAGACGTGGTGTATCTAGATAAAAGAAGGCCCGTAGACGTGGTGTATCTGATAAAGGAAGGCCCGTAGACGTGGTATATCTAGATAAAGGAAGGCCCGTAGACGTGGTGTATCTAGATAAAGGAAGGCCCGTAGACGTGGTGTATCTGGATAAAGGGAGGCCCGTAGACGTGGTATATCTAGATAAAGAAAGGCCCGTAGACGTGGTGTATCTGATAAAGGAAGGCCCGTAGACGTGGTGTATCTAGATAAAGGAAGGCCCGTAGACGTGGTGTATCTAGATAAAGGAAGGCCCGTAGACGTGGTGTATCTAGATAAAGGAAGGCCCGTAGACGTGGTGTATCTAGATAAAGGAAGGCCCGTAGACGTGGTGTATCTAGATAAAGGAAGGCCCGTAGACGTGGTGTATCTAGATAAAGGAAGGCCCGTAGACGTGGTGTATCTAGATAAAGGAAGGCCAGTAGACGTGGTGTATCTGGATAAAGGAAGGCCCGTAGACGCGGTGTATCTAGATAAAGGAAGGCCCGTAGACGTGGTGTATCTGGATAAAGGAAGGCCCGTAGACGTGGTGTGTCTAGATAAAGGAGGGCCCGTGGATGTGGTGTATCTAGATAAAGGAAGGCCCGTAGACGTGGTGTATCTGGATAAAGGAAGGCCCGTAGACGTGGTGTATCTGGATAAAGGAAGGCCCGTAGACGCGGTGTATCTATATAAAGGAAGGCCCGTAGACGTGGTGTGTCTAGATAAAGGAAGGCCCGTAGACGTGGTGTATCTAGATAAAGGAAGGCCCGTAGACGTGGTGTATCTGGATAAATGAAGGCCCGTAGACGTGGTGTATCTGGATAAAGGAAGGCCCGTAGACGTGGTGTATCTGGATAAAGGAAGGCCCGTAGACGCGGTGTATCTATATAAAGGAAGGCCCGTAGACGTGGTGTGTCTAGATAAAGGAGGGCCCGTAGACGTGGTGTATCTGGATAAAGGAAGGCCCGTAGACGTGGTGTATGTAGATAAAGGAAGACCCGTAGACGTGGTGTATCTAGATAAAGGAAGGTCCGTAGACGTGGTGTATCTAGATAAAGGAAGGCCCGTAGAATTACTGGCTACTGGATCACGGGAGGTAAGAAGGGAGGTAAGAAACTGACACCATTATTTGAGGGGGGAAGCCTAAGATATGAAGCAGACCTCCATCTTCAGAACAAAATGCCTGATGTGGACTGGCTTAGTTGAACCAACTCATTCATGTCTAGCAGTCATCTTCTTTTTATTTTTTTTAGTACATGGACAACACATCAAGAAAACCAGATTGTCTCCAGACTGTAAAGTAGAAGATGAGGACATCACTCAGTATAATCCAGGAAAAGACTTCTTCACCAAAAACACCCAACTGGTGCCCCAGAGTGTAGATGGACCATCGTATTCCTCTTATCCTGAGGAACCTCAGACTGTGCGGGACGGTGCCGGACCATCGTATTCCTCTTATCCTGAGGAACCTCAGACTGTGCGGGACGGTGCCGGACCATCGTATTCCTCTTATCCTGAGGAACCTCGTACTGTGCGGGACGGTGCCGGACCATCGTATTCCTCTTATCCTGAGGAACCTCAGACTGTGCGGGACGGTGCCGGACCATCGTATTCCTCTTATCCTGAGGAACCTCAGACTGTGCGGGACGGTGCCGGACCATCGTATTCCTCTTATCCTGAGGAACCTCAGACTGTGCGGGACGGTGCCGGACCATCGTATTCCTCTTATCCTGAGGAACCTCAGACTGTGCGGGACGGTGCCGGACCATCGTATTCCTCTTATCCCGAGGAACCTCAGACTGTGCGGGACGGTGCCGGACCATCGTATTCCTCTTATCCTGAGGAACCTCAGACTGTGCGGAACGGTGCCGGACCATCGTATTCCTCTTATCCTGAGGAACCTCAGACTGTGCGGGACGGTGCCGGACCATCGTATTCCTCTTATCCCGAGGAACCTCAGACTGTGCGGGACGGTGCCGTCCTTCCAACAGAAAAGCGGTTTTGCTGTCCCGAATGCGGGAAATGTTTTCACTTTCAATCCGGCCTACGTGTTCATCTAAGGTGCCACTCGGGCGAGAGGCCGTATTCCTGTACTCAGTGTGGAAAACTTTTTCGTTTTAATTCCAACCTTCACGTCCATATGAGATCTCACTCGGGTGAGCAGTCCTTTCCCTGCACTGAATGCGGGAAAATTTTTCGTTTCAAGTCCAGTCTTCGCGTTCATATGAGATCCCACTCGGGTCAGCTTCCCTATTCCTGTTCGGAGTGCGGGCAGTTTTTCCCGACGAAGCCGCAGCTTGTCGTACACCAGAGGTCTCACACGGGCGAGAAGCCGTTTTCCTGTCCCGAGTGCGGGAAAGGTTTTGTCACCAAATCCAATTTAGAGAGGCACCAGGTTTCTCACACGGGGGAGAGGCCGTTCGCCTGCCCCGAGTGCGAGAAATGTTACGCGCGGAAATCGCAGCTGGTCATGCATCTGAGGTGTCACTCGGGGGAGAAGCCCTATTCCTGTACGGAGTGCGGGGAAAGTTTTTTGTGGCAATCCCAACTTGTCAGACATCAGGTATTCCATACGGGCAAGATGCCGTTTTCCTGTACCGAGTGTGGGCAGAGTTTCCCATTGAAATCAGAGCTTGTCAGACATCAGACGACTCACACGGGGGAGAAGCCATATTCCTGCCTACAGTGCGGGAAATGTTTCTCACAAAAGTCCTACCTTTCTGTACACCAGCGATCTCACACAGGAGAGAAGCCGTATTCCTGCCCCGAGTGCGAGAAATGTTACTCGCAGAAATCGCAACTTGTCATTCACCAGAGATTGCACACGGGGGAGAAACCGTATTCCTGCCCTGAGTGCGGGAAATGCTTCTCACAGAAGTCCTATCTTTCTGTACATCTAAGGTCTCACACAGGCGAGAAGCCGTATTCCTGCTCTGAGTGTGGGAAAAGTTATTCTCGGAAATTAGAACTCGTCACACATCAAAGATCTCACACGGGTGAGAAGCCGTATTCGTGCCCCGAGTGCGGGAAATGTTTTCTACGCAAGACGGACCTCACCACACATCAGAGATTACACACGGGGGAGAAGCCGTATTCCTGTGCCGAGTGCGGGAAAAGTTATTCGCAGAGGTCCTATCTTTCTATACATCGGAGGTGCCACACGGGCGAGAAGCCGTTTTCCTGCTCTGATTGCGGGAAATGTTTTTCGAACAAGTCCAATCTTTCCATACATAAGATATGCCACACGGGGGAGAAGCCGCATGCCTGCCCCGAGTGCGGGAAATGTTTTCTGCGTAAATCGGATCTCGCTAAACATCACAGCACACATGGGGGAAAGGCCGCATTACTGTCCTAAGTGTGGGAAATGTATTTCAGAAGTCATGTACAGTGCAAATAAGAGTGCAGACTGTACGCCCCCCCTCCCCCGCTCCTCATAAACAATGAATTTATGGTAATAGAAGAGCGAGATATATGGATTACCAGGAGAAATCAGACTAAATAGTAAGTCTGACAATCTTAGTGAAGCAGAAGTACTGTCAGATGCATTTGTTGAAGTATGCCACCTGCTGTCTGAAAGTGGTAAATATGAAATTTTCTGATGTATCGTTTCATAGTTAACTGATACAAGAAACTATATTATACATTTTTTTAGTAGATTTGATTGGCGTATTAGGATTTTCTTTTTTTTAACAATAAAACAAAGTCATAAAGATTTTAATATGTTGTCCTGTTTTTTTTAATTTTGTGGTATATTCTCACCGTCATAAATCTCAGGACGTCTGTAGTAGACTCCAATTATAAGTCCATCAAGAGGATCATCATGAATACTAACAGCCCAGTCTTGTGAGGAGTCAAGCTGTGTTTCTGGAACACCAACTTCATTCTCATTCCCATCTATCTTTCCATCCGTAATTCCTCCTCCGCACCATCACCACATCTCCAACCACAAGATCATCTTTCTTCCTCACTTTCACGTGACATCTAACATAGTGAAACCCCCACCCATCTTTTCTATGTCCTTCTAAACAAGAGGATCATCATGAATACAAACAGCCCAGTCTTGTGAAGAGTCAAGCCGTGTTTCTGGAACACCAACTTCATTCTCATTCCCATCTATCTTTCCACCCGTAATTCCTCCTCCGCACCATCACCACATCTCCAACCACAAGATCATCTTTCTTCCTCACTTTCACGTGACATCTAACATAGTGAAACCCCCACCCATCTTTTCTATGTCCTTCTAAACAAGAGGATCATCATGAATACAAACAGCCCAGTCTTGTGAAGAGTCAAGCCGTGTTTCTAGAACACCAACTCCATTCTTATTTCCATCTATGTTTCCAGCCGTAATTCCTCCTCCGCACCATCACCACCTCCAACCACAAAATCATATTTTTTCCTCACTTTCACATCACATCTAAGATAGAGAAACCCCCTCCATCTTTTCTATGTCCCGTGTCCCTCTAAACAAAAGAATCATTATGAATTCCAACAGCCCAATTTTGTGAGGAGCCAAGCCGTTTTTCTGGAACACCAACCACATCTCCAACCACAAGATAATCTTTTTTCCACACTTTCACATTACATCTATCATAGAGAACCCCCCTCCACCTTTTCTGTGTCCCATGTTCCTCTAAACAAGAGGATCATCATGAATACAAACAGCCCAGTCTTATGAGGAGTC
Source organism: Lithobates sylvaticus (assembly GCA_028564925.1). Classification (NCBI taxonomy): domain Eukaryota; kingdom Metazoa; phylum Chordata; class Amphibia; order Anura; family Ranidae; genus Lithobates; species Lithobates sylvaticus. The sequence goes on along the minus strand of CM053028.1, from coordinate 593,226,222 downwards.
AAGCCGTGTTTCTGGAACACCAACTCCATTCTCATTTCCATCTATGTTTCCAGCCGTAATTCCTCCTCCGCACCATCTCCACCTCCAACCACAAAATCATCTTTCTTCCTCACTTTCACATCACCTAACATCGAGAAACCCCGCCCCCCCCTCCATCTTTTCTATGTCCATTGTCCCTCTAAACAGGAGGATCAGCATGCATACAAACAGCCCAGTCTTGTGAGGAGTCAAGCTGTGTTTCTGGAACTACGACCACATCTCCAACCACAAGATCATCTTTCTTCCTCACTTTCACATCTAACATGGAGAAACCACCTCCATCTTTTCTATGTCCCGTGTCCCTCTAAACAAGAGGATCAGCATGTGAATACCAACAGCCCAGTCTTGTGAGGAGTCAAGCTGTGTTTCTGGAACTCCGACCCCATTTCCAACCACAAGATCATCTTTCTTCCTCACTTTCACGTGACATCTAACATAGAGAAACCCCCTCCATCTTTCCTATGTCCCGTGTCCTAAACAAGAGGACCATCATGAATAAAAACAGCCCAGTCTTGTGAGGAGTCAAGCTGTGTTTCTGGAACACCAAATCCATTCTCATTCCCATCTATCTTTCCAGCCGTAATTCCTCCTCCGCACCATCACCACCTCCAACCACAAAATCATCTTTCTTCCTCACTTTCACATCACCTAACATCGAGAAACCCCGCCCCCCCTCCATCTTTTCTATGTCCAGTGTCCCTCTAAACGGGAGGATCAGCATGCATACAAACAGCCCAGTCTTGTGAGGAGTCAAGCTGTGTTTCTGGAACTACGACCACATCTCCAACCACAAGATCATCTTTTTTCCTCCCTTTCACATCACATCTAAGTTAGAAAAGATTAAGGGGGGTTTCTCTATGTCCTGTGTCCCTCTAAACAAAAGGATCATCATGAATACAAACAGCCCAATTTTGTGAGGAGCCAAGCCGTGTTTCTGGAACACCAACCACTTCTCCAACCACAAGATCATCTTTCTCCCTCACTTTCATATCACGTCTAACAGAGAAACACCCCCCCCCATCCTTTCTATGTCCCATGTTCCACTAAACAAGAGGATCGGCATGAATACAAACAGCCCAGTCTTGTGAGGAGTCAAGCTGTGTTCCTGGAACACCAACCACATCTCCAACCACAAGATCATCTTTCTTCCTCACTTTCACATCACATCTAACATATAGAAAAGATGGAGGTGATTTCTCTGTCTCGTGTCCCTCTAAACAAGAGGATCAGCATGTGAATACCAACAGCCCAGTCTTGTGAGGAGCCAAGCCGTGTTTCTGGAACATCTACCACATCTCCAACCACAATATCATCTTTCTTCCTCACTTTCTCATTACATCTAACATAGAGAAACCCCCCTGCATCTTTTCTATGCCCTGTGTCCTTCTAAACAAGAGGACCATCATGAATACAAACAGCCCAGTCTTGTGAGCAGTCAAGCTGTGTTTCTGGAACACCAACTCCATTCTAATTCCCTCTATCTTTCCACCCGTAATTCCTCCTCCACACCATCACCACATCTCCAACCACAATTTCATTTTTCTTCCTCACTTTCACGTGACATCTAACATAGAGAAACCCCCTCCATCTTTTCTATGTCCTGTGTCCTTCTAAACAAGAGGACCATCATGAATAAAAACAGCCCAGTCTTGTGAGGAGTCAAGCCGTGTTCCTGGAACACCAACCACATCTCCAACCACAAGATCATCTTTTTTCCTCACTTTCACATCACATCTTACATATAGAAACCCCCCCCCCCCCCCCCACCTTTTCTGTGTCCCGTGTTCCTCTAAACAAGAGGACCATCAGGAATAAAAACAGCCCAGTCTTGTGAGGAGTCAAGCTGTGTTTCTGGAACAACAACTACATTCTCATTCCCATCTATCATTCCACCCGTAATTCCTCCTTCGCCCCATCACCACCTCCAACCACAAGATCATCTTTTTTCCTCACTTTCACATCACATCTAAGATAGAAAAGATAAACAGGGGGTTTCTCTATGTCCCGTGTCCCTCTAAACAAAAGGATCATTATGAATACCAACAACCCAATTTTGTGAGGAGCCAAGCCGTGTTTCTGGAACACCAACCACAAGATCATCTTTTTTCCACACTTTCACATTACATCTATCATAGAGAACCCCCTCCACCTTTTCTGTGTCCCGTGTTCCTCTAAACAAGAGGATCCGCATGAATACAAACAGCCCAGTCTTATGAGGAGTCAAGCTGTGTTTCTGGAACACCAACTCCATTCTCATTCCCATCGATCTTTCCACCCCGTAATTCCTCCTACGCACCATCACCACATCTCCAACCACAAGATCATCTTTCTTCCTCACTTTCACATCACATCTAACATAGAGGAATGCCCCTCCATCTTTTATATGTCCCATGTCCCTCTAAACAAGAGGATCAGCATGTGAATACTAACAGCCCAGTCTTGTGAGGAGTCAAGCCGTGTTTTTGGAACACCAACTACATTCTCATTCCCATCTATCTTTCCATCCGTAATTCCTCCGCCCCATCACCACCTCCAACCACAAGATCATCTTTCTTCTTCACTTTCACATCACATCTAACATAGAGAAACACACCCTCCATCTTTTCTATGTCCCGTGTTCCTCTGAAACAAGAGGGCCATCAAAAATGCAAACAGCCCAGTCTTGTGAGGAGTCGAGCAGTGTTTCTGCAACACCAACCACATCACAAGATCATCATTCTTTAACCCATAAAACTAAGTCATAAAGATTTTTTTTGTCCTGTTTTTGTGGTATATTCAGACGCTCGCCATCATAAATCTCAGGACGTCTGTAGTAGACTCCAATTTTAAGTCCATCAGTTCATAGACCCATCTATCATTCCTCCCGAAATTCCTCGTCCACACCATCACCATCTCCACCTGATCATCTTTTTTCCTCACTTTTACATCGCATCTAACGTAGAGAAACCCCCTCCATTTTTTCTATGTCCAGTGTTCCTCTAAACAAGAGGATCAGCATGAATACAAACAGCCCAGTCTTGTGAGGAGTCAAGCTGTGTTTCTGGAACACCAACTCCATTCTCATTCCCATCTATCTTTCCAGCCGTAATTCCTCCTTCGCACCATCACCACCTCCAACCACAAGATCATCTTTCTTCCTCACTTTCACATCACATCTAACATAGAGCACCCCCCCCACCTTTTCTATGTCCTGTGTTCCTCTAAACAAGAGGACCATCATGAATACAAACAGCCCAGTCTTGTGAGGAGTCGAGCTGTGTTTCTAGAACACCAACTCCATTCTCATTCCCATCTATCTTTCCAACCGTAATTCCTCCTCCGCACCATCACCACATCTTCAACCACAAGATCATCTTTCTTCCTCACTTTCACATCACCTAACATCTAACATAGAGAAACCCCCTCCATCTTTTCTATGTCCCGTGTCCTTCTAAACAAGAGGATCAGCATGAATACAAACAGCCCAGTCTTGTGAGGAGTCAAGCTGTGTTTCTGGAACAACAACCATGTCTCCAACCACAAGATCATCTCTCTTCCTCACTTTCACATCACATCTAACATAGAGAAACCCCCTCCATCGTTTCTATGTCCCGTGTCCCTCTAAACAAGAGAATCAGCATGTGAATACCAACAGCCCAGTCTTGTGAGGAGTCAAGTCGTGTTTCTGGAACACCAATTACATTCTCATTCCCATCTATCTTTCCATCCGTAATTCCTCCTTCGCCCCATCACCACCTCTAACCACAAGATCATCTTTTTTCCTCACTTTCACATCACATCTAAGATAGAAAAGATGAACAGGGGGTTTCTCTATGTCCCGTGTCCCTCCTAAACAAAAGGATCATTATGAATACCAACAGCCCAATTTTGTGAGGAGCCAAGCCGTGTTTCTGGAACACCAACCACTTCTCCAACCACAAGATCATCATTCTCCCTCACTTTCATATCACGTCTAACAGAGAAACCCCCCCCCCATCTTTTCTATGTCCCATGTTCCACTATACAAGAGGATCGTCATGAATACAAACAGCCCAGTCTTGTGAAGAGTCAAGCCGTGTTTCTGGAACACCAACTCCATTCTCATTCCCATCTATCTTTCCACCAGTAATTCCTCCTACACGCCATCACCACCTCCAACCACAAGATCATCTTTCTTCATCACTTTCACATCACCTCTAGCATAGAGAAACCCCCTCCATCTTTTCTATGTCCTGTGTTCCTCTAAAACAAGAGGGTCATCATAAATACAAACAGTCCAGTCTTGTGAGGAGTCAAGCAGTGTTTATGGAACACCAACCACATCTCCAACCACAAGATCATCATTCTTTACCAAATAAAACGAAGTCATAAAGATTTTTTTTGTCCTGTTTTGTGGTATATTCAGACGCTCGCCATCATAAATCTCAGGACGTCTGTAGTAGACTCAAATTTTAAGTCCATCAGTTCACAGACACATCTATCATTCCTCCCGAAATTCCTCGTCCACACCATCACTATCTCCAACCACAAGATTGTCTTTTTTCCTCACTTTCACATTACATGTATCATAGAGAAACCCCCTATATCTTTTCTATGTCCCATGTCTATCTAAACAAGAGGATCAGCATGAATACCAACAGCCCAGTCTTGTGAGGAGCCAAGCCATGTTTCTGGAACCCCAACCACATGTCCAACCACAAGATCATCATTCTTCCTCACTTTCACATCACATCTAACATCAAGAAACACAAATGGTGAGTTTGCTGGTCAATTGATCTGCAGCAAGATAAAATCCCCTCTTCTTTCAGAACCATGGTGCGAGCAGCTGAGCCCTAGCCTAATAGCATGCGGTTTCTCATGTAATTCCTCCTCCACACCATCATAATCTCCAACCCCAAGATCATCTTTCTAACTGACTTTCAGACGACATCTAACATCAAGAATCACAGATTGGTGAGTTAGCTGGTCAAGTGATCTGCAGCCAGGTGAAACCTCCTCTTCTGTCAGAACCAGGGTGTGGGCAGCTGAACCCCAAATGAGCCTAATAGCATACAGCTTCAGCCCAAAATTCCTCCTTCGCACCATCACAACTTCCAACCACAAGATCATCCTTCTGCCTCACTTTCACATCACATATAACATAGAGGAACTCCCTTCATGTTTTCTATGTCTCGTGTCCCTCTAAACAAGAAGATCAGCATGAATACAAACAGCCCAGTCTTGTGAGGAGTCAAGCTGTGTTTCTGGAACGGCAACTAAAATCTCAATCCCCAAAAACATCAACATCCCCATTCTGTTTAGTAGGCTGCTGGAATTTGTATATTGAATTACGTCTATTTGTTGTATCGTTTTCTTGCCTTGTCTCTATATGTTTAGCATTAACGTTGGGATCTCCTTATCAACTGTCTAAACCTTCCACCATCTTCTCTTATTTTACCCTCTGTTAATCTCTGACCCTCCTCTGTTCCATTAACCCAATTGCTGTCATGGGCTAAGGCAGGGGTGGGCAATACATTTTTCTAAGGGTCCACATGAGAACCTGGAACTGTTGTGGAGGCCAAACCAACAGGTTGAACTTCTATATTCCTTCCACTGTTATACACGCCGCCGGCATGTGACGTCCAGCCTTTCTCTGTGGGGAGGGAGAGCATGACCTTGAAACACCTCCCCACATGCCCTCACCCACATCATATGCTTGTTGTCCACCTCCCATGGTCTACCCCAGATGCATAAGGGGCAGCGCCACCGCTCTGACATATCCGGAGCTGCTCAGAAAGGACGGAACTGCAACCCCCACCGTCTTGGTGATCGTCAGACCAACGAGGACTGAAGCACTGCCGCTGTCTTCTGTATGTTTATCTGTAATGTAGGGTCTCCTTATCAAATCTCTAAGCCTTTCCACCATCTTATTGTACTCAATGTTTATATCTGACCCTCCTCTGTTCTGTTGACTCCGTTGCCCTCCCCTCTAACTCATTTCATAAAATTAAGATATGAGTTGAGAGTCACGGGGAGATAAGCATTAAGGTAAGGTCAGAGTCAAGGTAACGCAAGCTTAAGTCAAATGTGAAGGTGTAACTGTATTGGGAGCAATCTTTGGATCTATCGCGTATGTAGTGCCCCCCTGACCCCCGTCATCAGGTCGGGCTAACATTTCATCTTGGGGTATAGGTTGCTAGGTATGGTGGGTTACGGACAACTGTAGAAAATAGGCGCCAAACACTTTTAATGCTGAACAAAAGTTTATTGCTCACACAAAGAAATTCAGGGAGAGAGGGGTAAGAGCACAGGACACCCTAGGTCAAATAGACGACCAGACTCCTCATAAAAAAAATAGAAAGGTAGACAGCAGTACAGAAAAAAGCCTTTAAGCTTTAACCAGTGTTCTGTACTTTCTTGGCAACGACTGTCTCCAATAGCAAATACAACTCACAGTAAAGTTCAGGACTTGGTGGAACGAGTCCGTCTTTGATGCTTTCCCAGTTTTTCCATTGTTCCCCCATCTATGGCAGAGTGGCTTCTGGCACTCCATATCAGGTCCCCATCAGTTCCTGCATGCGCGTAGTCAAGCTCTCAATTGCAGAGCCTGAAACACATGGCTAGGCCTAATGCTGCGTACGCACGATCGGAAATTCGGCCAGCAAAAGACCGATGAGAGCTTTTCATTGGAAAATGCGACCGTGTGTAGGCGCCATCGGACTTTTGCTGGCGGAATTTCGGCCAGCAAAAGATTGAGAGCATGTTCTCAATTTTTCCGACGGACATTCCGATCGTCTGTAGCAATTCCGACGCGCACAATTCCGACGCATGCTCGGAAAGAATTCGACGCATGCTCGGAAGCATTGAACTTAATTTTCACGGCTCGTCGTAGTGTTGTACGTCACTGCGTTCTTGACGGTCGGAATTTGGTGTGACTGTGTGTAAGCAACACAAGCTTGAGCGGAATTCCGTCGGAAAAAACATCCAAGGCTTTTCCGACGAGAATTCCGATCGTGTGTACGCAGTATTAGGCTTCAGGCCTGCTCAGCACAGCAGTTCCTCCCACACCAAACCAAGGTCTAGGCAGGAGGATGCACCAGTGGTCAGGAAAACTCCTACTGGTTGGCTAGGAGAAGTATGCATATTAGTAACCCATTTTCACTGCAGCTCATCATACTATTGCCAATGGTACCAGTGACACCTACTAGCAAAAGAAAGGATCTACAGATACGATGAACTTAAAGGAAACCAAAATGACCACACAGATTACAAATTAACCAGGTTACCTACAACCAGCCACAATCAATGTAACCGGTAGCCTCTGCTTAGGACAGGGTGGAGCCACTTCTTAGTGACAGCTTTCTGATAGCTGGGTGTACATGAAACCCGGTGGTTGAATCACAGTTTTACCACCCCCAATCCCTACCCCCTTTAGCTCTGCTGAGGGAGCAGCCAAAAGGTGTAGACATGTTGCAGCAGGAATTAAACCACCTGTTGCTTTTCGTGGGTGCTATTGCCTTCAAATCGCGACCCATTCAGGTAAATGGGGACACTCTGCAAGCGTCCCACAATGGCATGCTTCTGAGGGTTCCAAGGGGTTAAAGCAGAAGGTGAGAAAGCAAAACACAACGCTGCCCGCTTAACCCCTTGGGATAGGAGGTGGAGTGCGCTTGGCATCACTCCGCATGATACAGGAGCCAGCACTACAGACGAGGCGTCGGCTTATGCAGCTCTTGCTTCCTACCACAACTCCAACTTTACAAGTGGTCCCTCTGCATTGAACTCTGTTTGATGCTCTGGAATGGTGGGTCAGCAAGCCCAGACCGCGATCTACCAGTAGATCACGATCTACCGGTTGATCACGATCTTAACAGTAGATCACGATCTACCGGTTGATCACGATCTTAACAGTAGATTACAATCTACCGGTTGATCACGATCTTAACAGTAGATCACGATCTACCGGTTGATTGCGATCCACCGGTTGCTGACCCCCCCCCCCCCATGTAGACACAGCCTCTGGGTGGAGACCAAACTTATTTTAAGCCTGCCAAGCCCTTAGTGTCATGCTTGTGATAGTGTTTGCAACACATGCTTTAAGCGCCCTGTTTGCCTACCTGGACCTTTGCCTTCGCCTGATCCCCTGGCTGCTAGTTTTGATTTCCCTGTTATCAGCCTCAGTTCAAACTTTGGATTACTCTTTGCCTGCCTTTTGACCAGGGATTTGACCCTGAGTACTCCCTGAACATTGTCTGCCTAGAACCAGGACTGCCACTGGACCGCTCTGCCAGTCTGAAAACCGGAAGTACCAATTTTGCTGTGCTTAGCTCCGACGTGGTGGCCAGGCACTATAGCATTCTGTTTAAGACCTGGAGCCACTGAGTACCTGTAGGCCTGCTTGACTTATGTGGAAAGCGGGCAGCTATAGGTGAGGAACACAGAGCCAGCTATAGGGCCTGACTATTAACGCTAAGGGGTAAGCGTGACAGCTTGGTCTGTGATTGAACAGATGTTCCTTTTAACATGTGGTCAAAAAGAAGATGCCACTGTCCGGTTGAACAACCATGTTGGCCTCATGGACAGCATGTAGTATGTATGGAAATGGTTGAGAAGACAGTTACCACAATCACAGCCCAGCAGTCCAGTCGTTGTTGCTAATTACATTACTGTGTGTTAATATGAGGGTTGATGTTACTTTTAGACCGGCTCTGTATTATTGTCCCCAGGGGAACGGCCCAATTTGTCTGCACTGCAACCCTAGTCACCCCCCGTTATTGGGGCAAAGCAAAGAACATTGTACAATTAATCTGACTGAACTTGTCACATAGACTAGGCCTATTTCTCTCCCCCTTGGTGGGAGTGGAGATGACCCCATCTATAAGGATATACAGTACATACACCCACAGCACAAGGCCGTGTTCACACTACGAGGCGTTTCTCGGGGGCTGCAGTTCCTCTGATCTCCACAAGGTGGTGATCTCACTTCTACCCAGACAGGAAGTCTCTATGGAAGACAGGAAGTGATGTCAGGGCCAGACAGGAAGTGATGTCAGGTATAAATATTCCTATTCCCGGGTGAGAGGTGAGTCGGGAGGAAGTAGAGAGGAGACATCGCTGGAACTGGCAGCAGAGGAGGTAATAAGATCTTATTTTCTATTTACATCCGTCGGGTCCTCTTTTATTACCAGCAGACATGACTACGCCTATATCTATAGTTGTCTCCGTGTACGTATATTATTATTATTATACAGGATTTATATAGCACCGACAGTTTGCACAGCACTTTACAAAATAAAGGGATTACAGTACAGTTACTAGGGTTGCCACCTCATCCCTTTAAACTAGGGTGACCACATTTCCAAATTGCCATTCAGGGACACCCCCCCCCCCCCTCCCCATGCACGCTCTCGCGCCAGCTCAAAAAAAGTTTAGACAGGTGGTATACATTCTATGTATATTTTTTATTGCCCCCCCACTTGTCAGCCTCATTTTTTTTATTGCCCCCCAATTGTCAGCCTCGTTTTTATTGCCCCCCCCCAGGGCAGGGCTCCACTTTGTCAGCCTTATTTATTACTGCACTGTCCCCAGCCCGAGTGCTCCGACTTGTCACCGGACCTGCTCCAATCAGGTTCCATTTGCTCACCTTTTAATCTGGACTGGTCTGGTGTGGTGAGCGGTTGAGCGCCGGACTTTGTTTTTGTTCCCTGGTCCAGGCTGGGGACCCCCCCCCCCCTCAGGCAGTCTGGGCAAGACAGGGCGCAAGGTGGGAGGAGAAGAAGTCGGGCAATGTGCTGCGGGAGTCGGGATGGGCAGCCTGCAGAATGCTACCGCCCTTCGGGAGGTCACTGAAGATTTGAGGAGTCAGGAGGAGACACAGTGAAGACGCTCTGGCTGCTCTCTCTGGGTGCTGGAGGTAGAGGAGGTGGGTGGACTCGGAGCGCCGGGCAGCACTGGGTAAAGGGCGTTGCTCCTCTCGGCCTCCCTCCGAGACTCTGCGAATGTGACGTCACTGGTTGCTAAACGCCAGGCGGGGCGCGGCCCTAGCAACCAGTTTGGCAGTCTTCTATTAGGGTGGCTATGTGTCCTCATTTCATTCCGGGACACTGTATTGTCCCGGAATAAAGGTGCCCGGGACACAAATGCGATGAAGGGCAATCCGGGACACGTGGGAACCCTACTTTAAACCCGAACACATATGAATTACACGGGTTCTGTGGCTGATTAAGGTGGTAATTGAACTCACTCGGTGCATTTAATTACCCTTAGAACCCGTGTAATTCATACGTGTTCGGGTTTAAAGGGATGAGGTGGCAACTCTAGGTGGCCAACACGTTATTTTGAAGTCTTTTGTGGCTCCTGGTTTCGGTTTCTATGTGCTTCTCTTTCTTGCTCTTCCCTTCCGTCCTTCTAAGGGAAATCAAATGTTACACACACTAAGCCTTTTAGGTCTGCATTTAACCCACAAGTACTTTCATCACTTAGAGCCTATGACTCGCAATTAAACATATGAACCTTTCCATTAAAGCAGTAGTGAAGTCTGAAAAAAAGGTAATTACCACCTTAATCAGCCACAGAACCCGTGTAATTCATATGTGTTTGGTTTTTAAAGGCATGAGGTGGCAACCCTAGTTGGTGCTCCTATGGCCCAACAAAAAACGCAAACTCCAAGGACTGCAGACTACGTGTGTTCTCATATTCTGGACATTAGTACAGAGCCAGGAACTTCTGAAAGTAACGACAACCCTCATAATAACTCCCCATATATCCTCCTGATAATTATCTGATATCCGTCTATAGGGAAACCTGTATAGATCACATGACGGCACCAATGAGGATGGAGGAGGACCGGAGTCACATGACTGAGAAGATACTAAACCTCACCCTGGAGATCATCTACCTGCTGACCGGAGAGGTGAGGAGGATTCTGGGAGGTCACATGACATCACTCTTATCTCTATTAATAAAACACAGACCTGACCGGAGAGGTGAGGGGGATTCTGGGAGGTCACATGACATCACTCTTATCTCTATTAATAAAACACAGACCTGACCGGAGAGGTGAGGGGGATTCTGGGAGGTCACATGACATCACTCTTATCTCTATTAATAAAACACAGACCTGACCGGAGAGGTGAGGAGGATTCTGGGAGGTCACATGACATCACTCTTATCTCTATTAATAAAACACAGACCTGACCGGAGAGGTGAGGGGGATTCTGGGAGGTCACATGACATCACTCTTATCTCTATTAATAAAACACAGACCTGACCGGAGAGGTGAGGAGGATTCTGGGAGGTCACATGACATCACTCTTATCTCTATTAATAAGACACAGACCTGACCGGAGAGGTGAGGGGGATTCTGGGAGGTCACATGACATCACTCTTATCTCTATTAATAATACACAGACCTGACCGGAGAGGTGAGGAGGATTCTGGGATTCTAACATGATATTCCTATTGGTTCTCCAATACAGAGATTTCCTCTTGTGAAGTCAGGTGATCATATGACCATCACAGTGCCTCCATGTGACTCCCTAAAACCTGAGAGACACAACATGGAGAAGATTCTAGAAGTCACCAAGAAGATGATGGAGCTGCTGACAGGAGAGGTGAGGAGGATTCTGGGAATTCTGGGACATTATCCAGTAACAGACAAGGGATGTGTCTGGATGGTGACTGTATCATTGTGTGTGTCAGGTTCCTATAAGGTGTCAGGATGTCACTGTCTATTTCTCCATGGAGGAGTGGGAGTATTTAGAAGGACACAAGGATCTCTACAAGGACGTCATGATGGACAATCAGCCGCCCCTCACATCACCGGGTAAGAGGAGACTTTATTGTAAAGGAGAGAGCAGTACGGAGGCTCCACCTAGATCCCCCATCATCTGATAAACACATAGAAACAATGTATTCAGTCAGTGTGTGTGTTTCCTACAGATGGATCCAGTAATGGGAACCCACCAGAGAGATCCCCCCGTCCTCTGTATTCCCGGGATCCCACACAGGAAGGTCACACCATCCCCCACCATCATCAGGTAGGTGGAGTTGAGGGTCGGGAACATAAAGTAATTGAACAGTCTGACATGTGGAGACATTTTGTTGGTTCAGGTTGAAGATCTGATTATCATCAAAGTTGAGGATGAAGAAGAAGAAGAAGAAGAAGAAGAGAGGTATGTGAGGGATGATCAGCAGTCTATGGAGGAGGATGGAATAACGAGGACATTCATAGAGGAGGACACTCCTACAGAGATCAGTACAGGTGACCCATAATATATTCTTCTCTTATCTCTGCTTTGTTACTGCTCACTGATTGGCCTAGGCTTGTGGTTGTGTAAAGACCATGCCCCTCCCAGTCCCCATTGGTTCCTGCTCTTCTGACAAGGCTGTGTAAATGTAGAAGTGATCTGGGAGGAGGACCAAAGAACTGAAGAGGGGGGAGAGTCCCAGCTGGTTGGGACCTCCACAGAGAACATCTCCTCACTCCTATCTACCTGATCCAGATGGGATCTTGATGGAAGTGAACTAACCCTCTCATATCTATTGATGATGTTTTTTATATTTTTCCAGGACACGCCATGGAGAAACCCTCAAAGGATCGTCTCACTTTATCTCCAGGTTGTAGAATGGAAGATGAGGACATCACAGGAGATTGTGGAGGAGAAAAGACGATGATCTCCACTATGGATGGTGGACTTCACAGTGTGGATAGACCATCGGATCCCTCCGACTCTGAGCGACCTCGTACTGTGAGGGACGGGGCCGGAGTTCCGGAGGACGAAACATTTTCCTGTTCTGAGTGTGGAAAATGTTATCCACGGAAATCGGACCTTGTCAGGCATCAAAAGAGCCACACAGTTGAGAAGCCTTATCCCTGCCCCGAGTGCGGAAATAGTTTCCTGTGGAAATCAGCGCTTGTCATACATCAGAGATCTCACACGGGGGAGAGGCCGTATTCCTGCCCCGAGTGCGGGAAATGCTTTTCACGAAAATCGGAACTTGTCATGCATCAGAGATCTCACACAGGGGAGAAGCCGTATTCCTGCCCCGAGTGCGGGAAATGTTTCTCATGCAAATCAGACTTTGTTACACATCAGAGATCTCACACGGGGGAAAAGCCGTATTCCTGCCCCGAGTGCGGGAAATGTTTTTCACGGAGGTCCCATCTTTACACACATCAGAGATCTCACACGGGGGAGAAGCCGTTTTCATGTTCTGAGTGCGGGAAATGCTTTTCCCAGAAGTGCCAACTTTCTGTACATCAGACGGGCCACACGGGCGAGAAGCTGTATTCCTGTCCTGAGTGCGGGAAATGGTATCCAAGGAAATCGGACCTTCTCGTACACCAAAAAAGCCACACGGGGGGGAAACGGTACCCCTGCCCTGAGTGCGGGAAATGCTTTTCGCAAGAGGCCTATCTTGCTGTACATCAGAGGGGCCACACGGGAGAGAACCTGTATTCCTGCCCCGAGTGCGGCAAATGTTACCCAAGGAAATCGGACCTGGTCAGGCATCGAAAGCTTCACACGGGGGAGAAGCCGTATTCCTGCCTGGAGTGCGGGAAGGGTTTTTCACAGAAGTCCAATCTTTCCAGACATCAGAGGTTGCACACGGGGGAGAAGCCGCATTCCTGCCCCGAGTGCGGGAAATGTTTCCGTCATAAACTTTCGCTGGACATTCATCAGAGGTGTCACACGGGGGAGAAGCCGTATTCTTGTCCCGAGTGCGGGAAATGTTTTACAGATAAGTCCAGTCGCTCCAAGCATCGGAGAACCCACATAACCCTTGAGGTGTATTAGAGCCCCCAGTGCGGGAAATGTCTTCTCTATGAATCATATGGAAGAAGCCAACCTTGACTTTGATATTTATAATATAAGAAACTTCATCAGACAATAAAGATTACAAAGTTTTGCAAATCTGTTTGGCTTTTTTTGCTACAAGAGAGGAAGGGAGGGGGGGGGGAGGGTTGCTATTGGTTCACGAGTCCCTCCTGCAGTGTAGTCTGATCTCCCTTGCTCGTCAGAAGAAACGAATGCCGCGTACACACTAGACATGTGCAATTCGTTTTCGTTTTTCGTAAAAATTCGTTATATTCGTTCATTCGTTATCGTACGAATGAACGAATGATTCGCTAAAAATTTTAACGAATTATCGAATCGAACGAATACGAAAAACAACGAAAATCCGAAATAACCAAATTAGAAACAACGAAACTACGAAAGAAGAAAATCCGAAAAACGAAAACAGGAACAAAAAAAATCGTACATTCGTAACTTTTTTTTTTTGTTGAATTGGTAATTTTCCGTGTCCCTTACAATGGCGCTGCTTAACGTGCTTCGAATGGATCGAACGAAAAAAATTCGTACATTCGTAACTTTTTTTTGTTGAATTGGTAATTTTCCGTGTCCCTTACAATGGCGCTGCTTAACGTGCTTCGAATGGATCGAACGAAAAAATTCGTACATTCGTAACTTTTTTTTTTTGCGATTCGTAATTTTCCGTGTCTCTTACAATGGCGCTGCTTAACGTGCTTCGAATGGATTGAACGAAAAAATTGGTAACTTTTTTTTTTGCGATTCGTAATTTTCCGTGTCTCTTACAATGGCGCTGCTTAACGTGCTTCGAATGGATCGAACGAAAAAATTCGTACATTCGTAATTCTTTTTTTTTTTTTGCGATTCGTAATTTTCCGTGTCCCTTACAATGGCGCTGCTTAACGTGCTTCGAATGGATCGAACGAAAAAATTCGTACATTCGAACATTCGTACATTCGTAACTTTTTTTTTTGCGATTCGTAATTTTCCCGTGTCCCTTACAATGGCGCTGCTTAACGTGCTTCGAATGGATCGAACGAAAAAATTCGTACATTCCTAACTTGTTTTTGCGATTCGTAATTTTCCGTGTCCCTTACAATGGCGCTGCTTAACGTGCTTCGAATGGATCGAACGAAAAAATTCGTACATTCGTAACTTTTTTTTGCGATTCGTAATTTTCCGTGTCTCTTACAATGGCGCTGCTTAACGTGCTTCGAATGGATCGAACGAAAAAATTCGTACATTCGTAACTTTTTTTTTGCGATTCGTAATTTTCCGTGTCTCTTACAATGGCGCTGCTTAACGTGCTTCGAATGGATCGAACGAAAAAATTCGTACATTCGTAACTTTTTTTTGTTGAATTGGTAATTTTCCGTGTCCCTTTACAATGGCGCTGCTTAACGTGCTTCGAATGGATTTTGAACGAAAAAATTCGTACATTCGTAATTTTTTTTGTTCGATTCGTAATTTTCCGTGTCTCTTACAATGGCGCTGCTTAACGTGCTTCGAATGGATCGAACGAAAAAATTCGTACATTCGTAACTTTTTTTTTTTTGCGATTCGTAATTTTCCGTGTCTCTTACAATGGCGCTGCTTAACGTGCTTCGAATGGATCGAACGAAAAAATTCGTACATTCGTAACTTTTTTTTTTTGCGATTCGTAATTTTCCGTGTCTCTTACAATGGCGCTGCTTAACGTGCTTCGAATGGATCGAACGAAAAAATTCGTACATTCGTAATTCTTTTTTTTTTTTGCGATTCGTAATTTTCCGTGTCTCTTACAATGGCGCTGGCTTAACGTGCTTCGAATGGATTGAACGAAAAAATTCGTACAATTCGTAACTTTTTTTTTTTTTTGTTGCGATTCGTAATTTTCCGTGTCTCTTCGAATGGCGCTGCTTAACGTAATTTTCCGTGTCTCTTACAATGGCGCTGCTTAACGTGCTTCGAATGGATTGAACGAAAAAAAATTTTTTGTTGTAACTTTTTTTTTTTTTCGTACATTCGTAAATTCGTAATTTTCCGTGTCAATGGCGCTGCTTAACGTGCTTCGAATGGATGCGTACATTCGTAACTTTTTTTTTGCGATTCGTAATTTCCGTGTCTCTTACAATGGCGCTGCTTAACGTGCTTCGAATGGATCGAACGAAAAAATTCGTACATTCGTAACTTTTTTTTTTGCGATTCGTAATTTTCCGTGTCTCTTACAATGTAATAATAGCATACGCATTACATAAAATTATGAATTATGCTCTGATTACGAATCTACGAAAACAATGTTACGAAAGTACGAATAAATCAATCTTACGAAAGTACGAATGTAACTAAATCTACGAAAATACGAATTTCGAATAAACGAAACGGCATTTTATGGCCTTCAAAACTGTGATAGGCGGTGAGGAGTGAAATAAAAAATCTACGCCCTTAGAAATCCTGAAGGCGGTGATTGGTTTTCGGGGGCCCCGAACGCGGCTAGGCTCCCGAAAAGTCCCACATATGTGGTATCCCCGTACTCAGGAGAAGCAGCAGAATTTATTTTGGGGTGTGATTCCACATATGCCCATGGCACCCCCCCTCCCATGTTGATGGGGACAAGGGCCTCTTCCCCACAAACCCCGGACTGTGGGTGTCTGCAGACATTGGCAACTTGTGGCAAAACTATAAAATACTCAGGAAAAGTCCCACACATGTGGTATCCCCGTACTCAGGAGAAGCAGCAGAATTTATTTTGGGGTGTGATTCCACATATGCCCATGGCACCCCCCCTCCCATGTTGATGGGGACAAGGGCCTCTTCCCCACAAACCCCGGACTGTGGGTGTCTGCAGACATTGGCAACTTGTGGCAAAATATAAAATATTCCATGGACTCAACATGCCTCTCAGCAAATAGCTTGGGGTGTCAAAATGGGGTCATTTGGGTGGGGTTTTTTTTGGGGTTTGTGCCATCTTGGCATTTTATGGCCTTCAAAACTGTGATAGGCAGTGAGGAGTGAAATCAAAAATTTACGCCCTTAGAGATCCTGAAGGCGGTGATTGGTTTTCGGGGTCCCCGTAAGCGGCTAGGCTCCCGAAAAGTCTCACACATGAGGTATATATTTTTTTTTTTGTCATTTTTCAATCACTTGGGACAAAAAACTTTAATATTCAATGGGCTCAACGTGCCTCTCAGCAAATTACTTTCCAAAATGGGGTAATTGGGGGGGGGGGGGGTTTATACTGCCCTGCCATTTTAGAACCTCAAGAAATTAGATAGGAAGTCATAAACGAAAAGCTGCGTTAATTCCAGAAAATGTCCCCTAGTTTGTAGACGCTATAACCTAATTTTCGGTCTTTTTCCGTTTACATCGCAAAAAATAAAAAATCGCAGAGGCAATCAAATACCATAAAAAGAAAGCTCTTTTTGTGGGGGAAAAAAGGACGCAAATTTTGTTTGCGCGGTCGTGCAATGGAGATCCCTATGGTACAGCTAAACATATAGAAGAAAGGCAAGAAAACTGGAGATAATTCATCCAGATTATTCTCCTGGAGCTCCCGCAGCAAAAGCATATGACATAATTGGTCACCATTAACCACTAAAGCCCCGGACCATTTGGCTGCCTAAAGACCAGAGGACTTTTTACAATTTGGCACTGCGTCGCTTTAACTGGTAATTGGGTACAGGGGCGGACTGACAACTCATGGGGCCCCCAGGCAATCAGAGATTATGGGGCCACAAAGTATACACACACACACACACACAGTATACAATCACACAGTATACACACACATGTACACACAGTATACACAGACATGTTTCTGTTGGCTGAGAAGGTACTGGAGAGGTGGGGCAGCTACAATCTTGGGATTTTTAGACCAAAATGTCGGTAGGGGACATTTCAGAGACGAAACACAGATTTTTACATACTGGCCCTGGTTTTACTGAGGCTGGAAACCCTGATTGGGGCCCCCTAGTGGCCCGGGGCCCTCGGCTGAGTGGCCGAAAAAACAGTCCGCCCCTGTATCCAATTACCAGTTAAATCGACGCAGTGGCAAATTTTGTAAAAAGTCCTCTGGTCTTTAGGCAGCCAAATGGTCCGGGGCTTTAGTGGTTAATGGTGACCAATTATGTCATATGCTTTTGCTGCGGGAGCTCCAGGAGAATAATCTGGATGAATTATCTCCAGTTTTCTTTCCTTTCTTCTATATGTTTAGCTGTACCATAGGGATCTCTTTACCAACTGTATAAACCTTTCACCATCTTCTTATGCCGCGTACACACGATTGGACTATCCGGCGGACTTTTCGACAATCCGACCGTGTGTGGGCTCCGGCGGGCTTTTGCTTCCCAAAAGTCTGGTGGACTTAGAAAGAAGTTTTGACTCAAAATTATCCGCCAGACTCAGCAGTCCGGCGGACAATCCGCCCGTCTGTGTGCTACTCCGTCAGACTTTTGAAATGAACGGCCTCTATCGGCAAGATTGACACCTCGCTAGCCCCGTCAACCTGGTATGGATTTAAAGGGGAAGCCCTACGCTGAAAAAACGGCGTGGGGGTCCCCCCAAAAGTCCATATCAGACCCTTATCCGAGCACGCAGCCTGGCCGGTCAGGAAAGGGGGTGGGGTTGAGCGAGCGCCCCCCCTCCTGAGCCATACCAGGCCGCGTGCCCTCAACATGGGGGGTGCTTTGGGGAAGGGGGGGCTCTGCGGCCCCCCCACCCCAAAGCACCTTGTCCCCATGTTGATGAAGACAAGGGCCTCTTCCCACAACCCTGGCCGTTGGTTGTCGTGGGCGGGGGGCTTATCGCAATCCGGGAGCCCCCTTCAATAAGGGGGCCCCCAGATCCCGGCCCCCCACCCTATGTGAATGAGTATGGGGTACCATGTACCCCTACCCATTCACCTGGGGAAAAAAAGTGTACATAAAAAAAACACAACACAGGTTTTTAAAATACTTTATTAGACAGCTCCGGGGGTCTTCTCTTCTTCCGTCTTCGGGGGTCTTCTCGCCAGACTCCTCCGCTATCTTCTGCTCTTTTACTAGCAGAGAAGCTTTCTCCTTCATCGCCGCCGCTGTCCGGGGGTCTTCTTCCGACTTCGGGGGTCTTGTCCCACTCTTCGGTTCTTCTTGCCGGGCCTCCGCTTTCTTCTTTCAGCTCTTTTACTAGCGTTGGCCCGGTCTTCGGTCGCTGTCGCCGCCTCCTTCTGCTTCTTCTGCTTCTCCTTCTTCTTTCATCCGATGTTGACACGACACACTCTCTGGCCGCAATGGCAGGAACACGTTGTGTGGAGCTCTACTTGTGGGAAAAAACAGATGTCAATTTTGTTTGGGTGCAACGTTGCACGACCGCGCAATTGTCAGTTAATGCGTTGCAGCGCCGTATCGCAAAAAATGGCCTGGTCAGGAAGTGGGTAAATCCTTCCGGGGGTTGAAGTGGTTGAGGTAGGGTGAGAGTCAAGGTGAGGCGAGCTTTAGTTGTGGATTTTACCCCAATAATTGTGAAGGTGTATCTGTTTGTTGGAAGCAGTCTCTGGATCTATCGCCACATATGTCACACTCTAGTGCTAGAATAGGTGTAGCAAAATGTACTTGATAGTAGTTGTGCGAGTCTTTGAGTCGGATTACTCTAGGTCAGGCTGGAGGGCTCTACAGGGCCGGTCTCTGGTTTCTCCCCCTGGTTCTAGAAGCTTGGAGAAGCTTCTGGAAGCTAGTGGGTGGAGGCTAGTAGGTCCTGATCTGCGTACTTGTGGGAATCAGGTCAATGCCCAGGCAGAAGGTTCTGGCAAGGTGGCTGGATCAGTCTTTAAATATTGTGGAGCCTGGCCAGCAGGGGAGTCGGGTGGAAGAGGGAGTCCTGAAGAAGCTATTGTGTGGCCTGGTCAGGGGGGACTCCTTAATGGCATCCCAGTCTTAGTCCGTAGGGTTCAATATTGAGTTGGCCCACCAGTAAGTGGTGTACACAATGCTGTGGTCTCTATGATGGTCGATCATTAGCCAATCCTCATGGTAATGCAAGGTCCTAGGTGTAATCCTGGACTCTGAACTATCTTTTCGGCCCCACTTCCTATCGATTTCCAAAATTTGCCGCCTCAACCTCTGCAACATCTCCAAGATATGCCCCTTCCTAACCAATGTCACCACAAAGCTTCTAATCCACTCCCTGGTCCTCTCCCGCCTTGACTACTGCAACTCCCTCCTCATTGGCTTACCTCTAAATAGGCTCCTCCCCACTTCAGTCCATCATGAACGCTGCTGCCAGGCTCATCCACCTCAACCTGCTCATCGTCTGCTATACCCCTCTGCCAATCCCTCCATTGGCTGCCACTCAGCCACCAAATTAAGTTCAAGATACAAACTAGAACTTACAAAGCCATCCACAACTCTGCCCCCAGCTACATCACCTACCTAGTCTCAAAATACCAACCTAATTGTTCTCTTTGCTCCTCCCAATACCTCCTGCTCTCAAACTCCCTTGTCACCTCACCCCATACTCACCTTCAGGACTTCTCCAGAGCCTCTCCCATCCTCTGGAATGCTCTACCCCAATCTGTCCGATTTTCTCCTACTTTATCCACTTTCAGACCATCCCTGAAAACTCATCTCTTTAGAGAAGCCTATCTGACCCCCCACCTAACAACTCTACATTTATCTTATCCATCAGCACATCCCCCACAGTTATTACCTCTTGTATCTCTTGACCTTCCCTCTTAGATTGTAAGCTCTAAGGAGCAGGACCCTCTGATTCCTACTGTATTAAAGTGTATTGTATTCGTACTGTCTGCCCTCAAGTTGTAAAGCACTACGTAAACTGTTGGCGCTATATAAATCCTGTATAATAATAATAATAATAATAATAATAATGGTAAGATGTGAAGAAAAGGGTCACCACCATTATTGGGGCGAACAATAAATCTCAATAAACTTGTCACATAGACTAGACAGTGTAGCGCCATAACCCACTGAGGGGCAGCTATGAATTTTCTGGGCTTACCAATTACCTCCTCCTTGTAGCTCGTCGTTCGTTGTCTAGGGGTCCCCAGGGTTAGTACCCAGTAACTTCAGAAGCCGACATGCAAAAGTCCTTTTAAGGATTTTTTTTTGCAAGGGTAACGTTCAACTATAACACAGTCTCTGGTGGGAATAGAGGGCACGGGTGATAAAACTCAGGCACTTCAGAACTGCTGACATCAATTGAATGTCTCTTTAGATAGCCCAGAGAGTAGCCACTCGCAACTGGGCGCTTCACTTCTGGATAAACCTCTAACTGTGGATTTAGCAGCCAACAAGTGACTCGAAAGTTTGCAAAGTCTCTGCCACAGACTAGGTTGTAACTGAAGATAAATTAGGAACTTTTCCCACGGTACCTGGGTCTCTCTGCCTTCTTGGCGATACCGTAAGAAATGTGGATTCACTAGTGTCCATACAACTGCAGCTCCCATGCTCTTACCGAGCAGCCAGCTTCTTGGCCCTCCTCCGAAGAGCCCTCCCCTGGTCACTTGTACGAGTTGCCGTGTCCCTCCAATGCCGAGAGCACACCGGGACACCTCCGAATCCTCCTTCAGTTACTGGGCCTCGAACTAGCCAGTTCCGAGACTCGGGAACAGACGGATCCCCACCCCAGACCATGAGGGCCTTTGGGGCTGGTCAGGGTGACCATGCTCACGGGGACGGGGACGGCAGGCACTCCTGGGTCCGGGACCCCTCACGGGGTCGGTCCGGACCAGAACCAGGAATCAAAGAGCAAGCCGAACCCTAAACACGTGACTTCAGCATCTTAAATACCCCTTCCCAGACTACACAGCGGGGCCAGACGCGCCCACTGATTGGCTCCGAGAAAGATTGGTACCTAACACGTCCAACCAGGCCTGGTTCTCAGTCTGTCACAGGTGCCTCACTGCACCTATGACCGGGCGGAACTCCAGTACAGCCCAGCCAGACTGATGCCAAAGTAAAAGACCTAAACAATTAACCCCCAGAACTTAGTTACAGTTCTGGAAAAAACTAAATTTGCATTATAGCGCACACTTTAAAAAAGTGTCGGCGCTACAACAGTAATATATTTCTCTCCCCCTTGGTGGGAGTGGAGATGACCCCATCTATAAGGATATACAGTACATACACACACAGCACAAGGCCGTGTTCGCACTACAAGATGTTTCTCTGGGCTGCAGTTCCTCTGAGCTCCACAAGCTGGAGATCTTCTCACTTCTACCATAGAGACAGGAAGTGATGTCAGGCACAGACAGGAAGTGATGTCAGGGACAGACAGGAAGTTCCGGGTGAGAGGAGAGTCGGGAGGAAGTAGAGAGGAGACATTGCTGGATTTGGCAGCAGACGAGGTAATAAGATCTTATTTTATATTTACACCCAGTAACCCCCCCCCCCCCCTCCCGTTGTATCCTCTTTTATCGCCAGAAGACACGACTACTCCCGTATATGCAAGTGTGTCTGTATATATTATTATTATACAGGATTTATGTAGTGCCAACAGTTTGCACAGCGCTTTACAATATAAAGGGAGACAGTACGGTTACAATGTAAGAGGGTTCGGGGGGGATCCTGCTCCTGAGAGCTTGCAATCTAAAAGAAAAAGAGTCAAGTGATGAGAAAGGAAATAACTGCGGGCGGGGGCAGGGAGGGGCGGATGAGCCTATGGATGAAGTAATAGTTGAGTTTATTAGGCGGGGGTGGGGTAGGCTTCTCGGAAGAGATGAGTTTTCAGGGGTCGTAGAAAGGTGGAATGAGCGGTAGATCGACGACTTTTGGTTTCCACCAGGTTCTTGTAACTGCTTTGTGGCTCCTGGTTTTTCAGTTTCTATGCGTTTTTTTCTTTTTCGCGCTCGGCCCTTTCCGTCTTGTAGAGGAGATCACGTTTTCCACATCGCAATCCTTTTAGGTCTGCATTTAACCCCCCGAGTATTTCCATCACGTAGAGCCGGTGGCTCGCCAAATAATCACATGGAACCTTTCCGGTAATGGCCGACTCCTATAACACAATCTCAGTGTTTTGAGCCATAGGCGTAGCTTCAACCTTCAGGGCCTCGGTGCTAGAAACCACGAAGGCCCCCCCCCCCCATAACCCCCAACTGGTGCCCTTTTCCCACTGATCCCAGGACCCTTAACTCCCATCGTGGGACCCTTTATGGACCACTTTTCTGCTGTCTTGGGGTCCCCCCCCCCATGATGGCAGAACGCCAGAGACCAGCAACAAGGGCATTCTTTGCGACCCTGATCGTTCTGCCACTGGTGTCAGTAGTTTTTCTTTTTTATTATTATTATTTATTTATTTTTACATTTTTTTTTTTTGGACACAGGCAGCGGGGCAGGAGAGCCCACAGGCAGTGGGGCAGGAGAACCCCCAGAGAGAGGGGCAGGAGAGCCTACAGACAGCGGGGCAGGAGAGCCCCCAGAGAGAAAGGCAGGAGAGCCCCCAGAGAGAGGGGCAGGAGAGCCCCCAGAGAGAGGGGCAGGAGAGCCCCCAGAGAGAAAGGCAGGAGAGCCCCCAGAGAGAAAGGCGGGAGAGCCCCCAGAGAGAAAGACAGGAGAGCCCCCAGAGAGAAAGGCAGGAGAGGCCCCAGAGAGAGGGGCAGGAGAGGACACAGACAACGGGGCAGGAGAGGACACAGACAGCGGGGCAGGAGAGGACACAGACAGCGGGGCATAAGAGGACACAGACAGCGGGGCAGGAGAGGACACAGACAGCGGGGCAGGAGAGAGCTCACAGCGGGGTGGCAGGACCTAGTTAGGAGCGGCATGCAGAGAAACTGATCCTCCATTCTCCTGCATCCGCTAAATGCCTGGGAGAGGGAGGAGGAGAAACGAGCTTTCAGCAGCTGCAGGAGGGAATCAATTTCTCAACACGCCATCATCTTCACCCGGTCTTCCTTCCGGGTTGGCAGGCTCTAGCTATCTGAATGGCCGAGCCGCCATGACGTCACATGCACGGGACTCTCAATCATGGCACTGCGCTGTCGATTGCCGTGGCATTCAGTGTGCCCTTTATTCAGAGCACAGTGCGCATGTGTTGGTGGTGTCACTGGCTGCAGAACATGTGAATATCTCCTACATGGTGCACATTTAGGAGATATTCATTGTATCTACACTTCAGCTATATTATAAGCTATGTTGGGCTCCTTGGGCCCAACAAAACAAGAAAACTCTGAGCACTGCAGACTACGTGTGTTCTCCCATTCCAGACATTAGTACAGAGCCAAGAACTTCTGAAAGTAACATCAACCCTCATAATAACCCCCCATATATCCTCCTGATAATTATCTGATATCTGTCTATAGGGAAACCTGTATAGATCACATCAATGAGGATGGAGGAGGACCGGAGTCACGTGACTGAGAGGATACTAAACCTCACCCTGGAGATCATCTACCTGCTGACCGGAGAGGTGAGGAGGATTCTGGGAGGTCACATGACATCACTCTTATCTCTATTATATAAAACACAGACCTGACCGGAGAGGTGAGGAGGATTCTGGGAGGTCACATGGCATCACTCTTATCTCTAGTAATAAAACACAGACCTGACCGGAGAGGTGAGGAGGATTCTGGGAGGTCACATGACATCACTCTTATCCCTATTAATAAAACACAGACCTGACCGGAGAGGTGAGGAGGATTCTGGGAGGAGGTCACATGACATCACTCTTATCTCTATTAATAAAACACAGACCTGACCGGAGAGGTGAGGGGGATTCTGGGAGGTCACATGACATCACTCTTATCTCTATTAATAAAACACAGACCTGACCGGAGAGGTGAGGAGGATTCTGGGAGGTCACATGACATCACTCTTATCTCTATTAATAAAACACAGACCTGACCGGAGAGGTGAGGAGGATTCTGGGAGGTCACATGACATCACTCTTATCTCTATTAATAAAACACAGACCTGACCGGAGAGGTGAGGAGGATTCTGGGAGTCTAACATGATATTCCTATTGGTTCCCCAATACAGAGATTTCCTCTTGTGAAGTCAGGTGATCATATGACCATCACAGTGCCTCCATGTGACTCCCTAAAACCTGAGAGACACAACATGGAGAAGATTCTAGAAGTCACCAAGAAGATGATGGAGCTGCTGACAGGAGAGGTGAGGAGGATTCTGGGAATTCTGGGACATTATCCAGTAACAGACAAGGGATGTGTCTGGATGGTGACTGTATCATTGTGTGTGTCAGGTTCCTATAAGGTGTCAGGATGTCACTGTCTATTTCTCCATGGAGGAGTGGGAGTATTTAGAAGGACACAAGGATCTCTACAAGGACCTCATGATGGACAATCAGCCGCCCCTCACATCACCGGGTAAGAGGAGACTTTATTGTAAAGGAGAGAGCAGTACGGAGGCTCCACCTAGATCCCCCATCATCTGATAAACACATAGAAACAATGTATTCAGTCAGTGTGTGTGTTTCCTACAGATGGATCCAGTAATGGGAACCCACCAGAGAGATGTCCCCGTCCTCTGTATTCCCGGGATCCCACACAGGAAGGTCACACCATCCCCCACCATCATCAGGTAGGTGGAGTTGAGGGTCGGGAACATAAAGTGATTGAACAGTCTGACATGTGGAGACATTTTTTTGGTTCAGGTTGAAGATCTGATTATCATAAAAGTTGAGGATGAAGAAGAAGATATAGATGTGAGGGATGATCAGCAGTCTATGGAGGAGGATGGAATGACGAGGACATTCATAGAGGAGGACACTCCTACAGAGATCAGTACAGGTGAGCCATAATATATTCTTCCCTTATCTCTGCTTTGTTACTGCTCACTGATTGGCCTAGGCTTGTGGTTGTGTAAAGAGCATGGACCTCCCAGCCCCCATTGGTTCCTGCTCTTCTGACAAGGCTGTGTAAATGTAGAAGTGATCTGGGAGGAGGACCAAAGGACTGAAGAGGGGGGAGAGTCCCGGCTGGTTGGGACCTCCACAGAGAACATCTCCTCACTCATATCTACCTGATCCAGATGGAATCTTGATGGAAGTGAACTAACCCTCTCATATCTATTGATGATGTCTTTTATATTTTTCCAGGACACACCATGGAGAAACCCTCAAAGGATCGTCTCACTTTATCTCCAGCTTGTAAAATGGAAGATGAGGACATCACAGGAGATTGTGGAGGAGAAAAGACGATGAGCTCCGCTATGACTGGTGGACCATGGAAACCCTCCGGCTCTGAGCGACCTCGTACCGGGAGGGTTGGCGCCGGAATTCAGGGGAAGAAGACCTTTTCCTGTCCCGACTGCAGGAAATGTTATCCGCGCAAAGCAGACCTTCTCGTACATCAAAAAAGTCACGCGGAGGGCAAGCCGTTTCCCTGCCCCGAGTGCGGGAAACGCTTTTCACAAGAGGCCTACCTTGCCGTGCATCGGAAGTGCCACACGGGAGAGAATCTGTATTCCTGCCCCGAGTGCGGGAAATGTTACCCGAGGAAATCGGACCTGGTCAGACATCGAAAACTTCACACGGGGGAGAAGCCGTATTCCTGCCTAGACTGCGGGAAACGTTTTTCGCAGAAGTCCAATCTTTCCAGACATCAGAGGTTGCACACGGGAGAGAAGCCGTATTCCTGTGCCGAGTGCGGGAAATGTTATCCTTGGAAATCAGACCTTCTCGTACACCAAAAAACTCACATGGAGGGGAAGCCGTTTCCCTGCTCTGAGTGCGGGAAATGCTTTTCGCAGGAGGCCTATCTTGCGGTGCATCGGAAGTGCCACACGGGAGAGAATCTGTATTCCTGCCCTGAGTGCGGGAAATGTTACCCAAGGAAATCAGATCTGGTCAGACATCGAAAACTTGCACACGGGGGAGAAGCCGTATTCCTGCCCAGAGTGTGGGAAGGGTTTTTCACAGAATTCTCATCTTTCCAGACATCAGAGGTTGCACACGGGAGAGAAGCCGCATTCCTGTCCTGAGTGCGGGAAATGTTATCCGTGGAAATCAGACCTTCTCGTGCATCAAAAAACTCACATGGAGGGGAAGCCGTACCCCTGCCCCGAGTGCGGGAAATGCTTTTCGCAGGAGGCGTATCTTGCTGTACATCAGAGGTGCCACACGGGAGAGAATCTGTATTCCTGCCCCGAGTGCGGGAAATGTTACCCAAGGAAATCAGACCTGGTCAGACATCGAAAACTTCACACCGGGGAGAAGCCGTATTCCTGCCTAGACTGCGGCAAACGTTTTTCACAGAAGTCCCATCTTGCCAGGCATCAGAGATGTCACACGGGGGAGAAGCCGTATTCTTGTCGCGAGTGCGGGAAGTGTTTTACTGATAAGTCCAGTCTCTCCAAGCATCAGAGAATCCACACGAACCTTGAGGTGTATTAGTGTCCCCAGTGCGGGAAATGTCCTCTCTATGAATCATAGAGGTCTCGCATATGGAAGAAGCCAACCTCGATGCACACCTTGACTTTGATGTTTATAATA
Organism: Lithobates sylvaticus; assembly: GCA_028564925.1. NCBI lineage: Eukaryota > Metazoa > Chordata > Amphibia > Anura > Ranidae > Lithobates > Lithobates sylvaticus. Next base: position 593,198,992 of record CM053028.1, on the reverse strand, counting down.
ATATAAGAAACTCTTCATCAGAAAATAAAGATTACAAAGTTTGCAAATCTGTTTGGTTTTCTTTGCTACATGAGAGGAAAGGGGGGGGGGGGGGGGGGGGGGGGGGGTTTGCTATTGGTTCGTGAGTCCCTCCTGCAGTGTAGTCTGATCTCCCTTTGCTCTTCAGAAGAAACTGAGACAAGCAGTAGATTGGCAGTCGCGGTGGTCACATGACCAGGAGCCCCAGTCCCACCAGCTCCCGATCACTAACCGAAGACTGGGACAGATCCATAGAAAGTACAACTCGTCAGCTTCTCCATAGAAAATATTTATTTAAGCATTACAGCAATAACATCATCCAAAAACACTGACGCGTTTCGGCCTTAGGCCTTCATCAAAAGCATTAAAGACTGAAACGTCACAAGATGGGAAGACCCCCGACTCCCTGCGTGGTAGATGTAGACGGACATCTGAGGATCTTATTCATCTCCTATGGCGATTCCCAAAGTTACATCGCTACAGGAGTGAAGTCCTCAAAGGGACATTCCAGGTGAATGTCCCTTTTCAACCCTGTTCGTTGTTTACTTAGAATCCTTGAAGAAGTGATACCCTGAGGAAGCGACTATGGACTTTCCAGAGCCATATTTCAGGCCAGGGAAGGTCATTTTACTGGGCCTAAAAATCCATAACTCCGGTCAAAACATGGGTGACTCATATGGGGGGGGGGGGGGGGACACGCTCCTTTTGGAGAGATAGATAGACCAGCAAAGGGGTTGCCTTAATAAATATGAAAAAAAAACGTTGGTCTCCATGGCTCAATTTTCCGGGGCTAACCCCTAGGGAGCTCGTTCTGATAAGAGTGCTGCAGTGTCCCACAGGTTGAGTGTATTCCGGGAGAATCCTAGGAATTTGAAAGTGGTATAAGGGAGACGTACAGGTCCTATACATTGAACACCCAACACCCATCCCTTTTAGGTGTGTGGATGGGGAAGGTTGAAGGATGTATCTAGTTTTTGCAAAGGCATTCCACACAGTTCCCCATAAACGTTCACTGTACAAAATAAGGTCCGTTGGCATGGACCATAGGGTGAGGACATGGACAGTAATCAGCATGGATTCATGAAGAATCGTTCTTGCCAAACCAATCTACTAACCTTCTATGAGGAGGTGAGTTGCCATCTAGATAAAGGAAGGCCAGTAGATGTGGTGTATCTGGGTAAAGGAAGGCCCGTAGACGTGGTGTATCTGGATAAAGGAAGGCCCGTAGACGTATTGTATCTATATAAAGGAAGGCCCGTAGACGTGGTGTATCTAGATAAAGGAAGGCCCGTAGACGTGGTGTATCTGGATTTTGCAAAAGCATTTGATACAGTTCCCCATAAACGTTTACTGTACAAAATAAGGTGCGTTGGCATGGACCATAGGGTGAGGACATGGACAGTAATCAGCCTGTATTCATGAAGAATCGTTCTTGCCAAACCAATCTACTAACCTTCTATGAGGAGGTGAGTTGCCATCTAGATAAAGGAAGGCCCATAGACGTGGTGTATCTAGATAAAGGAAGGCCCGTAGACATGGTGTATCTACATAAAGGAAGGCCCATAGACATGGTGTATTTAGATAAAGGAAGGCCAGTAGACGTGGTGTATCTGGATTTTGCAAAAGCATTTGACACAGTTCCCCCATAAACGTTTACTGTACAGAGTAAGGTGCGTTGACATGGACCATAGGGTGAGTACATGGATTGAAAACTGGCTACAAGGGCGATTTCAGAGGGTGGTGATAAATGGGGAGTACTTGGAATGGTCGGGTGGGTAGTGGGGTCCCCCAGGGTTCTGTGCTGGGACCAATCCTATTTAATTTGTTCATAAACGACCCGGAGGATGGGGATGGGGGAAACAGTTCAATCTCTGTATTTGTGGACGATACTAAGCTAAGCAGGGCAATAACTTCTTCCGCAGGATGTGGAAACCTTGCAAGAAGATCTGAACAAATTAATGGGGTTGGCAACTACATGGCAAATGAGGTTCAATGTAGAAAAAATTTAAATAATGCATTTGGGTGGCAAAAATATGAATGCAATCTATAGACTGGGGGGAGAACCTCTGAGGGAATCTAGGATGGAAAAGGTCTCCGGGACCAAATGGCTTGGACCCACGGGTCCTTAAGGAACTCAGTCAAGTAATTGCCAGACCATTGTTCCTAATTTTTACTGACTGGAATTGTACCAGCTGATTGGAGAAAAGCCAATGTAGCACCAATATTTAAAAAGGGCCCAAAATACATCCCTGGGAATTACAGACCAGTCAGCCTAACATCAATAGTATGTAAACTCTTGGAGGGGATGATAAGGGACTATATACAAGATTTTAGTAATGAGAACGGTATCATTAGTAGTAATCAGCATGGATTCATGAAGAATCGTTCTTGCCAAACCAATCTACTAACCTTCTATGAGGAGGTGAGTTGCCATCTAGATAAAGGAAGGCCCGTATACGTGGTGTATCTGGATAAAGGAAGGCCCGTAGACGTGGTGTATCTAGATAAAGGAAGGCCCGTAGACGTGGTGTATCTGTATAAAGGAAGGCCCGTAGACATGGTGTATCTGTATAAAGGAAGGCCCGTAGACGTGGTGTATTTAGATAAAGGAAGGCCCGTAGACGTGGTGTATCTAGATAAAGGAAGGCCCGTAGACGTGGTGTATCTAGATAAAGGAAGGCCCGTAGACGTGGTGTATCTAGATAAAGGAAGTCCCGTAGACGTGGTGTATCTAGATAAAGGAAGGCCCGTAGACGTGGTGTATCTGGATAAAGGAAGGCCCGTAGACGTGGTGTATCTAGATAAAGGAAGTCCCGTAGACGTGGTGTATCTAGATAAAGGAAGTCCCGTAGACGTGGTGTATCTAGATAAAGGAAGGCCCGTAGACGTGGTGTATATAGATAAAGGAAGGCCCGTAGACGTGTTGTATATAGATAAAGGAAGGCCCGTAGACGTGGTGTATCTGGATAAAGGAAGGCCCATAGACGTGGTGTATCTAGATAAAGGAAGGCCCGTAGACGTGGTGTATCTAGATAAAGGAAGGCCCGTAGACGTGGGTGTATCTAGATAAAGGAAGGCCCGTAGACGTGGTGTATCCAGATAAAGGAAGGCCCGTAGATGTGGTGTATCTAGATAAAGGAAGGCCCGTAGACGTGGTGTATCTAGATAAAGGAAGGCCCGTAGACGTGGTGTATCTGGATAAAGGAAGGCCCGTAGACGTGGTGTATATAGATAAAGGAAGGCCCGTAGACGTGGTGTATCTATATAAAGGAAGGCCCGTAGACGTGGTGTATCTAGATAAAGGAAGGCCCGTAGACGTGGTGTATATAGATAAAGGAAGGCCCGTAGACGTATTGTATCTATATAAAGGAAGGCCCGTAGACGTGGTGTATCTAGATAAAGGAAGGCCCGTAGACGTGGTGTATCTGGATTTTGCAAAAGCATTTGACACAGTTCCCCATAAACTTTTACTGTACAAAGTAAGATCCGCTGGAATGGACCATAGGGTGAGTACATGGATTGAAAACTGGCTACAAGGGCGAGTTCAGAGGGTGGTGATAATTGGGGAGTACTCTGAATGGTCGGGGTGGGGAGTACTCGGAATGGTCGGGATGGGTAGTGGGGTCCCCCAGGGTTCTGTGCTGGGACCAATTCTATTTAATTTGTTGATAAACGATCTGGAGGATGGGAATGGGTGAAACAGTTTAATCTCTGTATTTGCGGACGATACTAAGCTAAGCAGGGCAATAACTTCTCCGCAGGATGTGGAAACCTTGCAAGAAGATTTGAACAAATGAATGGGGTGGGCAACTACATGGCAAATGAGGTTCAATGTAGAAAAATGTAAAATAATGCATTTGGGTGGCAAAAATATGAATGCAATCTATAGACGGGGGAGAACATCTGGAGGGATCTTGGATGGAAAAGGACCTGGGGGTCCTAGTAGATGATGGGCTCAGCAATGGCATGCTGCTGCTAACAAAGCAAACAGAATATTGGCATTAAAAAGGGGATCAACTCCAGAGATAAAACAATAATTCTCCCGCTCCACAAGACTCTGGTCCGGCCGCACCTGTAGTATGCTGTCCAGTTCTGGGCACCAGTCCTCAGGAAGGATGTACTGGAAAAGGAGTGAGTACAAAGAAGGGCAACAAAGCTAATAAAGGGTCTGGAGGATATTAGTTATGTGGAAAGGTTGTGAGTACTGAACTTATTCTCTCTGGAGAAGAGACGCTTGAGCGGGGATATGATTTCAATATACAAATACCGTACCGGTGACCCCACAATAGGGAGAAAACTTTTTCGCAAAGGGAGTTTAATAAGACATGTGGCCACTCTTTAAAATTAGAAGAAAAGAAGCTTAACCTTAAACTACGTAGAGGGTTCTTTACTGTAAGTGCGGCAAGGATGTGGAATTCCCTTCCACAGGCGGTGGTCTCATCAGGGGGCATCAATCGTTTCTAAAAACTATTACATAATCACCTGAACGACCGCAACATACAGGGATATACAATGTAATACTGGCATATAATCACACACATAGGTTGGACTTGATGGACCTCACCTACTATGTAACTATGTAAGGGGAGATGACATGTTTACCACCATAGGATGAAAATGCAACCTGCTAATGTTTTAGATTTGATTGAATTGTGAGTTTTTTGTGCCCAATGGTATACTGGAATTGAAAAAGTTGTCTATACTTGTTTCTTACTATCTTTGTACCTGGCATTTCCTTAATAAAACCCTCTTAAATAAAAAAGACTGGGAACCCTCCTTGTTTATCTTCTGCAGCCCACACAGCCATTGCACGGCCTTTGAAAAATACAATAAACAGCCCAGAGGTTCCTGTAGCATCATGGTGGTGAGCTGGGCTTTGGTCAGTGCTGGCACATGACCGCGCTGACCAATGAGTCTCTTCGGGTTTTCCCGGTGTTCCACAAAAGCAAAAAGAGGGCAGAAGAGCGTAGCAATCTGGACATTTGAAAGCCACGCTCTTCTGCCCTCTTTTTGCTTTTGTGGAACACCGGGACAACCCGAAGAGACTCGTTGGTCTGCTGGCGTGGAAAGATAATCTTCCAAGAAGGTAAGTGCAGCGGAACCCGGGGTGTGAGGAGGGTGTTGGGAGTACATTCACCTTTTAACGTTTTGTGAAAAGGTGAGCTAAACCATTGAGGAGCACCCTCCTTGCTATATTACGTGGTCATCGAGAGGCTAAATTGCCCATCTGACTCCCAAAGTTGGTTTGAACCTGAATAGGAACATCTCTCGCCTAAGGTTGCCAGTATTGTGACCATGAAAGCCCTGAACCCCTATTTTTGATCCTTCAACAAGTCATAATCCATGCATTTAGCTCCCTGGAAAGGTTATGACTACTGAATTGGGCATGGAAGGTAAGTGTTCAGGTTAGGTCAGGATCAGCAGTTAATCCCCCCCCCCAAAAAAATTGTGAACGTGTGGATATTTGTCATGAGGGCCAAGTATCTGATGTGAGACCGAATAAGTGGGGAGGCCTCCCTTGCACCTCGGGTCCTTAAAACCTCTGGAGATGGAGACAGAGACTTGGTGGGGACACCGAGTGCCAGGGGTGTGGAGCATCGCGCAAGCCTTAGTCCGGGATCCGAGCCGAGGTCAAGTCCAGTTGGGCAACAAAGCATAAAAGGGTTAATCAGAAGAATGGTTGAGATCCAAGCCTCGGGTCCTTAAAGCCTCTGGAGATGGAGACAGAGACTTGGTGGGGACACCGAGTGGCAAGGGTGTGGAGCATCGCGCAAGCCTTAGTCCAGGATCCGAGCCGAGGTCAAGTCCAGTTGGGCAACGAAGCATAAAAGGGTTAATCAGAAGAATGGTCGAGATCCAAGCCGGGGTCGGTTCCAATCTGGTAGCTGAGTACAAAGGGGGCAAAGAAGTAGAATGGTCAAGGTACAAATCCGAGGTCAAAGGCAAGCAGCAAACAAGAGTAGTCAAACAGGTTTCCAGGTCACAACAGGTTCAGACAGATCACACACTAGCACAGGAACCAGGGGGGACTGAAGATAATCCAGCAATTTTGCAGTGTCTGGGCTGGGCTTATATAGAGGTTGTTTCCTGTGCGGCTCCTGGGTATTTTCTAGGGTTGTTCCAATACCACTTTTTTAAGACCGAGTACAAGTACCGATACTTTTTTTCAAGTACTTGCCAATACTGATTACTGATACTTTTCTTTTAATGTCATGTGACAGTTTTCAGAGCACAATACAGATTAGGTGGAACTGATATGCCGCAATGCTAGGATTAGGTGGAACGCATGGGCACTGATATGCAGCACTGATGAGCACTGACTGATGGCTGGAACTGACAAATGGTTGGCAATGATAGATGGCACTGACAGGTGGCTGGCACTGATAGATGGCATTGATAGGTGGCTGGCACTGATAGATGGAACTGACAGATGGCTGGCACTGATAGGGGCACTTATGGGCATTGGGCACTGATAGATGGCATTGATAGGTGGCTGGCACTGATAGATGAAACTGACAGTGTGCCTGGCTCTGATAGGGGCACTTATGGGCATTGGGCACTTATAGATGGCATTTATAGGTGGCTGGCACTGATAGATGGCACTGACAGGTGGCTGCCTCTGATATGGGCATTGGGCACTGATAGATGGCATTGATAGGTGGCTGGCACTGATAGATGGAACTGACAGGTGGCTGGCTCTGATAGGGGCACTTATGGGCATTGGGCACTGATAGATGGCATTGATAGGTGGCTGGTACTGATAGATGGCACTGACAGGTGGCTGGCACTGATAAGTGGCACTTACAGGCATTGGGCACTGATAGGTGGCATTTATGGGCACCGATGGGCAGGCACTGAAATGCCATGAAAGGAAAGAGTGCCTGCGACGCCCATCTTGGTACTCCTTGCACTCGGCCGCATAAAATCAACAGCGGCCATCTTGTTACACCCAGCCTGAACTATATGGGCTGGGTGTAACAAGATGTCTGCTGCTGGCTTACTGGGGCCGAGTGCAGGGTGTACCAAGATGGGCGTCGGGATGTCCAAACGCTGATGTCGAGACAAGAGCGCCACTTCCGTTGTCCCGCCCGCTGACTTCCGGTTGCGCCGGGTCGCAAATTCTGATGAAACACCGCCTCTCCCAGGTATCGGATCTGTCATCGGGAGGATTTGTGCGAGTACAGGTACTCACGCAAATGCTCGGTATCGGTACTAGTATCGGGACAACCCTAGTATTTTCCATCAGGTTGAGGTCACTTCCTGTGCGTGTCCTGGGCATTTTCCTGCCCTTTTCCATCAAGTCTTCTGCACAGGTGCGGGTTGGCGCCCTGAGGCGTCTTTGGCACATGCTCAGTTGGCACGAATTTCCTCTTGCGGCAACGCGCCATTGGTGCATGCGTAGTAAGCCGTGGACTCTTACAATATTGGGTTGGGTTATGACAGTGCTAGGCTCTGCCACTGAATATAAATAGGCAGATGATGCACAAGATGCACCCTAAGGCAGAGTGAGAAGTTCCAGAGTGTAGAGAAGACTGGCTTTTCAGTCTTCTCCCCGCTTTGTAATCCCGGTTTGGGGCCTGGAGCTTGAAGGCTTCAAAATGTTTTGGGTAGGAGGAAGCCTTCAATCCTATGTCCATTGTCCAGATGTCGTGGTCAGGGGTCAGGCTCAGACACCAGTAGCTATAGCAGTCAAGAGACTCCTACCAACCAGCAGGATAAGTAACAAGCAGGTCATCCTGGCAGATGATGTGGGCTTACCTAAGGTGCAGGGTCTAAGCATTAACCAGTATTTTCCAGAGTTTATGGGGGTGGTCAAGGTCCTCAGAATCCCCTTACCAGGGGTCTAAGCAAGCTGGGGTCCATTAGCAGATATAGAAGGTAGGGATCAAGCAGAAACGTATTCAGTAAACAAGCCAAAGGTCGGTAACAGGTAGATTTAGATTAAGATCAAGCAGAAGTGCATTCAAAGAACAAGCCAAAGGTCAGAAACGATTGGTAGCGAAGGAACGGACGGCAGCAGGAGTGATATAAGTGAGATATTGACTGGAGAGAGCACAGTAATCTGGAAAACAGGAAGTTCTGCACTCACAGGAAGACAGGAGTACACATGGGAGTAACAGTCATGGAAGCACTGGACTCATGGGAAGGCAGGGGTACTAAACACTCTGGGAGCTCTGGTTTGTTGGGCACACAGGGGCATACGTGATTACAGGAATGCTGGAGACACTGGCAAGTAGACATTAGACCCAGCAGGGGTTATGGGAAGCCTAGAGCCATGGTGGTGCACTGGGGCCACTGAGGATGCAACAGGCCAGGAACACTGGAGTTACTAAGGGCACTAAGGAGGCAACAGACCAGGATCACTGGAGTCACTAGGGGTACGGAGGATGCAATGGGCCAGGAACAATGGAGTCACTAGAAGCATGGAGGATGCAATGGGCCAGGAACACTGGAGTCACTAAGGCCACTGAGGATGCAACAGGCCAGGATCACTGGAGTCACTATGGGCACGGAGGACGCAATGGGTCAGGAACACTGGAGTCACTAGGGGCACTGAGGATGCAATGGGCCAGGAACACTGGAGTCACTAGGGGCACGGAGAATGGAATGGGCCAGGAAAAATTGTGTCACTAGGGGCACCGAGAATGGAATGGGCCAGGAACACTGGAGTCACTAGGGGCACGGAGGATGCAATGGGTCAGGAACACTGGAGTCACTAGGGACACTGAGGACGCAATGGGCCAGGAACACTGGAGTCACTAGGGGCACAGAGAATGGAATGGGCCAGGAAGACTGAAGTCACTAAGGCCACTGAGGATGCAATGGGCCAGGAACACTGGAGTCACTAGGGGCACAGAGAATGGAATGGGCCAGGAAGACTGAAGTCACTAAGGCCACTGAGGATGCAATGGGTCAGGAACACTGGAGTCACTAGGGGCACTGAGGATGCAATGGGCCAGGAACACTGGAGTCACTAGGGGCACGGAGGATACAATGGGCCAGGAACACTGGAGTCACTAGGGGCACGGAGAATGGAATGGGCCAGGAATACTGGAGTCACTAGGGACACAGAGGATGCAATGGGTCAGGAACACTGGAGTCACTAGGGACACTGAGGACGCAATGGGCCAGGAACACTGGAGTCACTAGGGACACAGAGGATGCAATGGGTCAGGAACACTGGAGTCACTAGGGACACTGAGGACGCAATGGGCCAGGAACACTGGAGTCACTAGGGGCACCGAGAATAGAATGGGCCAGGAATACTGGAGTCACTAAGGACGCAATGGGCCAGGAACACTGGAGTCACTAGGGGCACTGAGGATGCAATGGGCCAGGAACACTGGAGTCACTAGGGGCACTGAGGATGCAATGGGCCAGGAACACTGGAGTCACTAGGGGCACCGAGAATAGAATGGGCCAGGAATACTGGAGTCACTAGGGGCACGGAGGATGCAATGGGTCAGGAACACTGGAGTCACTAGGGACACTGAGGACGCAATGGGCCAGGAACACTGGAGTCACTAGGGGCACCGAGAATAGAATGGGCCAGGAATACTGGAGTCACTAGGGGCACGGAGGATGCAATGCGCCAGGAACACTGGAGTCACTAGGGGCACCGAGGATGCAATGGGTCAGGAACACTGGAGTCACTAGGGACACTGAGGACGCAATGGGCCAGGAAAATTGGAGTCACTAGGGGCACCGAGAATAGAATGGGCCAGGAATACTGGAGTCACTAGGGACACTGAGGATGCAATGGGCCAGGAACACTGGAGTCACTAGGGGCACAGAGGATGCAATGGGTCAGGAACACTGGAGTCACTAGGGGCACAGAGGATGCAATGGGTCAGGAACACTGGAGTCACTAGGGACACTGAGGACGCAATGGGCCAGGAACACTGGAGTCACTAGGGGCACCGAGAATAGAATGGGCCAGGAACACTGGAGTCACTAGGGACACTGAGGACGCAATGGGCCAGGAACACTGGAGTCACTAGGGACACTGAGGACGCAATGGGCCAGGAACACTGGAGTCACTAGGGGCACGGAGGATGCAATGCGTCAAAAACACTGGAGTCACTAGGGGCACGGAGGATGCAATGGGTCAGGAACACTGGAGTGACTAGGGACACTGAGGACGCAATGGGCCAGGAACACTGGAGTCACTAGGGGCACTGAGAACGCAATGGGCCAGGAACACTGGAGTCACTAGGGGCACGGAGGACGCAATGGGTCAGGAACACTGGAGTCACTAGGGGCACCGAGAATGGAATGGGCCAGGAAGACTGGAGTCACTAGGGGCACGAAGGATGCAATGGGCCAGGAACACTGGAGTCACTAGGGGCACAGAGGATGCAATGGGTCAGGAACACTGGAGTCACTAGGGGCACAGAGGATGCAATGGGTCAGGAACACTGGAGTCACTAGGGACACTGAGGACGCAATGGGCCAGGAACACTGGAGTCACTAGGGGCACTGAGGACGCAATGGGCCAGGAACACTGGAGTCACTAGGGGCACCGAGAATAGAATGGGCCAGGAATACTGGAGTCACTAGGGGCACGGAGGATGCAATGCGTCAGGAACACTGGAGTCACTAGGGACACTGAGGACGCAATGGGCCAGGAACACTGGAGTCACTAAGGGCACTGAGGACGCAATGGGCCAGGAACACTGGAGTCACTAGGGGCACCGAGAATGGAATGGGCCAGGAACACTGGAGTCACTAGGGACACTGAGGACGCAATGGGCCAGGAACACTGGAGTCACTAGGGGCACCGAGAATGGAATGGGCCAGGAAGACTGGAGTCACTAAGGCCACTGAGGATGCAATGGGTCAGGAACACTGGAGTCACTAGGGGCACGGAGGATGCAATGGGCCAGGAACACTGGAGTCACTAGGGGCACGGAGGATGCAATGGGCCAGGAACACTGGAGTCACTAGGGGCACGGAGAATGGAATGGGCCAGGAAAAATTGTGTCACTAGGGGCACCGAGAATGGAATGGGCCAGGAAGACTGGAGTCAGTAGGGGCACCGAGAATGGAATGGGCCAGGAAGACTGGAGTCACCATGGGCACGGAGGATGCAATGGGCCAGGCTGGGGTGGGACTGGGTAGGTAGATGATTATAACATACAGCAGGTGAGACATTATGACTCCTAAAGCTTCCAGTCTTGAACATCTCGTGGAACTACAAGTAAAAGAATAGCTTTCTGTGGGTCTTCAAGTAATGGAAAAGCTTTGCATGCTTGAGCTATAGAAGTACAAAGAGCAGAATGCCTACTGGTCCATGGGACACTGAGGACGCAATGGGCCAGGAACACTGGAGTCACTAGGGGCACGGAGGATGCAATGGGTCAGGAACACTGGAGTCACTAGGGACACTGAGGACGCAATGGGCCAGGAACACTGGAGTCACTAGGGGCACCGAGAATAGAATGGGCCAGGAACACTGGAGTCACTAGGGGCACGGAGGATGCAATGGGTCAGGAACACTGGAGTCACTAGGGGCACCGAGAATAGAATGGGCCAGGAATACTGGAGTCACTAGGGGCACGGAAGATGCAATGGGTCAGGAACACTGGAGTCACTAGGGGCACGGAGGATGCAATGGGTCAGGAACACTGGAGTCACTAGGGACACTGAGGACGCAATGGGCCAGGAACACTGGAGTCACTAGGGGCACCGAGAATAGAATGGGCCAGGAACACTGGAGTCACTAGGGGCACGGAGGATGCAATGGGTCAGGAACACTGGAGTCACTAGGGGCACCGAGAATAGAATGGGCCAGGAACTATGGAGTCACTAAGGCCACTGAGGATGCAATGGGTCAGGAACACTGGAGTCACTAGGGGCACGGAGGACGCAATGGGCCAGGAACACTGGAGTCACTAGGGGCACTGAGGATGCAATGGGTCAGGAACACTGGAGTCACTAGGGGCACGGAGGACGCAATGGGCCAGGAACACTGGAGTCACTAGGGGCACTGAGGATGCAATGGGCCAGGAACACTGGAGTCACTAGGGGCACGGAGAATGGAATGGGCCAGGAAAAATTGAGTCACTAGGGGCACCGAGAATGGAATGGGCCAGGAAGACTGGAGTCACTAGGGACACTGAGGATGCAATGGGCCAGGAACACTGGAGTCACTAGGGGCACCGAGAATGGAATGGGCCAGGAACACTGGAGTCACTAGGGGCACGGAGGATGCAATGGGTCAGGAACACTGGAGTCACTAGGGACACTGAGGATGCAATGGGTCAGGAACACTGGAGTCACTAGGGGCACCGAGAATGGAATGGGCCAGGAACACTGGAGTCACTAAGGGCACTGAGAATGGAATGGGCCAGGAAATATTGAGTCACTAGGGGCACCGAGAATGGAATGGGCCAGGAAGACTGGAGTCACTAAGGACGCAATGGGCCAGGAATACTGGAGTCACTAAGGGCACCGAGGATGCAATGGGCCAGGAACACTGGAGTCACTAGGGGCACGGAGGATACAATGGGTCAGGAACACTGGAGTCACTAGGGGCACTGAGCATGCAATGGGCCAGGAACACTGGAGTCACTAGGGGCACTGAGCATGCAATGGGCCAGGAACACTGGAGTCACTAGGGTCACTGAGAATGCAATGGGCCAGGAACACTGGAGTCACTAGGGGCACCGAGAATGCAATGGGCCAGGAACACTGGAGTCACTAGGGGCACCGAGAATGCAATGGGCCAGGAACACTGGAGTCACTAAGGGCACCGAGGATGCAATGGGCCAGGAACACTGGAGTCACTAGGGGCACTGAGCATGCAATGGGCCAGGAACACTGGAGTCACTAGGGGCACCGAGAATGGAATGGGCCAGGAACACTGGAGTCACTAGGGTCACTGAGAATGCAATGGGCCAGGAACACTGGAGTCACTAGGGGCACCGAGAATGCAATGGGCCAGGAACACTGGAGTCACTAGGGGCACCGAGAATGCAATGGGCCAGGAACTATGGAGTTACTAAGGCCACTGAGGATGCAATGGGTCAGGAACACTGGAGTCACTAGGGGCACGGAGGACGCAATGGGGCAGGAACACTGGAGTCACTAGGGGCACTGAGGATGAAATGGGCCAGGAACACTGGAGTCACTTGGGGCACCGAGAATGCAATGGGCCAGGAACACTGGAGTCACTAGGGGCACTGAGGACGCAATGGGCCAGGAACACTGGAGTCACTAGGGGCACCGAGAATGCAATGGGCCAGGAACACTGGAGTCACTAAGGCCACTGAGGATGCAATGGGTCAGGAACACTGGAGTCACTAGGGGCACGGAGGATGCAATGGGCCAGGAACACTGGAGTCAGTAGGGGCACCGAGAATGGAATGGGCCAGGAAGACTGGAGTCACCATGGGCACTGAGGATGCAATGGGCCAGGCTGGGGTGGGACTGGGTACGTAGATGATTATAACATACAGCAGGTGAGACATTATGACTCCTAAAGCTTCCAGTCTTGAACATCTCGTGGAACTACAAGTAAAAGAATAGCTTTCTGTGGGTCTTCAAGTAATGGAAAAGCTTTGCATGCTTGAGCTATAGAAGTACAAAGAGCAGAATGCCTACTGGTCCATGGGACTACAAGTATCAGATCAGCTAAATTCCTCCCACTGACACCAACGATGGGGCACATCTTGTCAAAACCACATTCAGTTCTTTTATTTTTATTAAATTTGTGTTCAATTTTAATGTGTACTAATAAAATCTTTAGTATTTTTTATACACACCTTTGTCTATGCCCTTCAATGTCCCATTTAAAGGTTGTGTTGTCCTAACTGTTTCCGTCATTGGTGTCATTGAGAGAAATTGTACCCCATCATTGGTGTCATTGGGCCCCATTGTTGACATCATTTACCCTGACTGGACGGATTCCACCCTCCCCCTCCACGGATACATGCCTATTGAGATCTGACTGCTTTGGCCTCTGTTGTTTATATCCAGTGCCATGTGTCTTCTCTGTCCTGGCTGTGCCTATGCAGTAGAGACTCATAGACTCATAGGCCGTGTCCCGAGGCTAGAACGGGTTCCTGCAGAACTGAATAATATTGTTCACAACAAACATCCTCTTTGAGTGGATTATAGATGTCCTATCCAAAGTCACCCAGATTGTGTCACAGAAAACCTTGACGATCCCTCCACCCTTAGGAACCCCACACGCCAAAAACATGACCTCCCACTCACTAAAAAACATGATCTCACACCCAACAGATGACGAGACCTCACCCCCAACAGGTGACGGGACCTCACCCCCAACAGGTGACAGGACCTCACCCCCAACAGATCACGAGACCTCTCCCCCAACAGATGACGGGAACTCACACCCAACATATGACGGGACCTCTCACCCCCAACAGGTGACGGGACCTCTCACCCCCAACAGGTGACGGGACCTCACCCCCAACAGGTGACGGGACCTCACCCCCAACAGGTGACGGGACCTCTCACCCCCAACAGGTGACGGGACCTCACCCCCAACAGGTGACGGGACCTCACCCCCAACAGGTGACGGGACCTCACCCCCAACAGGTGACGGGACCTCACCCCCAACAGGTGACGGGACCTCACCCCCAACAGATGACGGGACCTCACCCCCAACAGATGATGAGACTTCTCACCCCCAACAGATGACGGGAACTCTCACCCCCAACAGGTGACGGGACCTCACACCCAACAGTTGATGGGATACCACACCCAACAGATGACGGGACCTCACCCCCAACAGATGATGAGACCTCTCACCCAACAGATGACGGGACCTCACACCCAACATATGACGGGACCTCACCACCCAACAGGTGACGGGGCCTCACCCCCAACAGGTGACGGGACCTCTCAGACCCAACAGATGACGGGACCTCACACCCAACAGATGATGGGATCTCACACCCAAGAGATGACAGGACCTCACAACCAACAGATGACAGGATCTCACACCCACAGATGACAGGATCTCACACCCAACAGATGACAGGATCTCACACTCAACAGATGACAGGATCTCATACCCAAGAGATGACAGGACCTCACACCCAAGAGATGACAGGACCTCCCACCTAAGAGATGACGGGACCTCACCTCCAACAAATGACAGGACCTCACACCCAACAGATGACGGGATCTCACACCTAAGAGATGACGGGACCTCACCTCCAACAGATGATGAGACTTCTCACCCAACATATGACGGGACCTCTCACCCCCAACAGGTGACGGGACCTCACACCCAACAGTTGATGGGATACCACACCCAACAGATGACGGGACCTCACCCCCAACAGATGATGAGACCTCTCACCCAACAGATGACGGGACCTCTCACCCAACAGGTGACGGGACCTCTCAGACCCAACAGGTGACGGGACCTCTCAGACCCAACAGGTGACGGGACCTCTCACCCAACAGATGATGGGATCTCACACCCAAGAGATGACAGGACCTCACAACCAACAGATGACAGGATCTCACACCCACAGATGACAGGATCTCACACCCAACAGATGACAGGATCTCACACCCAACAGATGACAGGATCTCACACTCAACAGATGACAGGATCTCATACCCAAGAGATGACAGGACCTCACACCCAACAGATGACAGGATCTCACACTCAACAGATGACAGGATCTCATACCCAAGAGATGACAGGATCTCACACCCAACAGATGACAGGATCTCACACCCAACAGATGACAGGATCTCACACCCAACAGATGACAGGACCTCACACCCAAGAGATGAGGGGACCTCACACCCAACAGATGACAGGACCTCACACCCAAGAGATGACGGGACCTCACACCCAACAGATGACGGGATCTCACACCTAAGAGATGACGGGACCTCACACCCAACAGATGACGGGATCTCACACCTAAGAGATGACGGGACCTCACACCCAACAGATGAACATCCGTCAGTGAAGGAGGAAACAAAATGATATAACCCGAAACATTTTGGTCTTTTTTTAGTTTGTTTAGCAAAAAATTAAAAAAAAAAAAAAAACAGTGGTGATAAAATACCACCAAAAGAAAGCTCTATTTGTGGGAAGAAAATTATAAAAATTTAGTTTGGGTACAGTGTTACATGACCGCGCAATTGTCATTCAAAGTGCGACAGCGATGAAAGCTGAAAATTGTGTGCTGGGCAGGAAGGGGGGGGGAAGTGCCCGGTAGGCAAGGGGTTAAAGGACTTGTCAAACCTGTATGTGTGAGTGTACACTTTTTTTGTACCGCCCCCCTTACTCATTTACATAGCGAAGGGGGCGGTATCTGGGGGGCCCCCTTATTGTTATAAGCCCGGCTGATCGAAGACCTTCCCATCCACTGGGCCAGGGTTGTGGGAAAACAAGCCCTTGTTCTCACCAAGATGGGCATGGATTTGCGTATGCATTCGCGAGCTCGGAGAAACAGGGCGCTTTAAAAAAAAAAAAATCTTATTTATTTTAACTTTTTTTTTTTTTTTTTTTTACACTTTCCCTTTAAAAATTATGTAAACATCCTTTGTAACAGAAATAAGCATATGACAGGTCCTCTTTAATGTGACCTCACATCTCATATTTACACTTAAATGCAATAAATAAAATAAATGGGCCCTTTAAGGCTGGAGGGTGTAAGTGCTGTTTGACGTCGCTCTGGTCCTCCAAGGGCATAGATATGAGTGGAGGCCATCTTGCCCTCACTCGACTTCCTGCTCATCAGTCCCGGGGATCAGATTGTTTCTGCAGATCTCTCCAAGTAGGCGGGGCAGAAACAACAACCCGGGAAGCGGCGGGGACCACTTTTAAACTCTACCACAAGCTACATCACCAACTTCTTCTCAAAATATCACCCAACTGTTTTCTCTGCACCTTCCATTACCTCCTGCCCCCCCCCCCCCAGCTCCTTCGTCACCTCCTACCAAACTCACCTCCAGGACTTCTCCAGAACCTCTCCCATCCTCCCGAACTCCCTTCCCCAGTATTCCTAGTTATCTCTTACTTTATCCATGTCCTGAAGGGGAATGCTACATATGATTAAGATCGTAGACACTCCATGCAGCCTGCTCGCTGGATGGCGGTGTGCTTGGAGAGCCCACCTGTACAGGCTACAGTTGATCTGGTACAGAGAAGCACAGAGGTGGGGGATCTTGAATAGCATGGAATTTAGGATTCACAGGAATGGCAGGAGTATTGTAGAGTCTAAGGAACTAACTGTTTTTATACCACAGTTCCTGAAGGTAGAGATGGTTTGTATGACAGACGATTCCCCGGTTGCGGTTCTCTGACTCACCCAAGCAGGAAGCTACTGGGAACTAAGGGCTGATAAGCACACAAAAGTCCCATGCAGCTCTGAGCTGTAGGGATCACAGATCAGTAGGGAATAAAGTGCAAGCTGGAAGGTTGAGTTGAGAGGTATCTTGATATAGCGCAGTCTTCCCCCGAAGGGTCCCGACATGCTTGTCGGAGTCCCTGGAGAAACCCAGGGACTAGAAGGAGACAGCAACAGGAAAGCAGCATGAAAAATGGAACCAGAAAGGCTACGCAGGAAAGGCTTGTGTGAAGAGCCAAGTCTTCAACTTCCTGCGAAAGACCAGCATGGTAGGGGCCTCCTGGAGCTCGGCAGGGAGGCTATTCCACAACACGGCACCCTGGTGGGAGAAAGCTCGACCACCACGCCGGGTACAGAGATGTGGAGGGGGGTCTCTTCTGCTCGATCTAATTGATCTGCCCAAAACTCTTTTGTGGAAGCGTGAACAGAGGTAACTCGGAGCAAGGCTTCTCATGATTTTAAACATGATACAACCTGCTTTAAACAGAGTACGATGGTAGACCGGCAGCCAGTGCAAGGCACAAAGAACGGGGGTGATATGATCCCTCAAAGGGACGCCCATAAGTAGCCTTGCCGCAGAATTCTGTACTAGTTGAAGCCTCTGTACTATTTTCGTTGGCAATCCCAGATATACTGAGTTGCAGTAGTCTAGGCAGCTGCATATCGTGGCACAGATGACGCTGTATGTGTAGCTGCAGATGTGCATGTGTAGCTGCAGCCAAAAAATCTATTTTTAAGCTTTTTGGCGAACATAGGGAAGGGTTATCACCCCTGTAACATTTGTTTTGCTGTCTTTGCACCTGTTCAGAACATTTCACCTCACTTTCCGTCCCAATGACAAATGTTTTTGGAAAAGTGGGGTTTTTATTGAAACAAGGATTGGTGATAAAGCATCAGTAGAGAGGAGACACCTTTTCCCCCATATTAACTCACTTACATGATAGAATTTCCCTTCCTAGGGGTAGATTTCCTCTAACCTCCTGTTGTCTCCTTCCGATTGCAAGTAGGAGTCATTTGTAAGTTGGATGTTTGAAAGTAGGGGCCTGCCGTATATACTCTGCAGATATTTGCCCCTTAGATGTTGGCATTGCCACAACACTGTAAGCCCTCACAGTTACTCTTGGTGGGCGCTGGAACACCCTGCTGTGAACTATTATATCAGGAATTGTAATTACATGCCATTGTTGAACAGTGGTAGGAAAAATTGGGCCTTTGGTGGTGGTGCTGGTGCTACAACACTGTAAGCCCTCACAGTTACTCTTGGTGGGCGCAGGAATGAGCCCTGCTGTAAATTATTAGATCAATAATTGTAATTACACGCCCCTGTTAAACAGGGGCTGAATAATTGGGTCTTAGCAACTGGTGCCAGTGCCACAACACTGCAACCCCTCACAGCTACTGTACTTGGAGCACAGCAATGAGACCTGTTGCAAAGCATTTCATAACATTTTTTTAATTACACGCCCCAGTTGGGGGCCAAATTGGGCCTTAGCCACTGGTGGTGGGCTGGTGGCACCCAGAAACAAAAATGTTCTTCCAAGCTATCATCAGGATCATTGAGGAGGAAGAGGATAGTCAGTCAACATAACAGGACAGTCACTCAGCATCAGCATAGGCAGTCTTGAAGGGATGTGACATTTCAAAATGAATTATTCTGTTATATCAGCTTCAGGTGCCTGGTAGCTGGTGGTGATCCAAGACTGATTCATCTTTATGAAGGTCAGCCGATCAACCGAGTCGGTGGACAGGCGCACCCTGTGATCGGTGACAAAGCCTTTAGCAGTACTGAATGTGCGTTCCGAAAGAACGCTGGATGCAGGACAGGCCAGTAGCTCAATTGCATACTGTGCAAGCTCTGGCCAGTGATCCATCCTCAAGACCCAGTAAGCCAGAGGATTTTCGGTGGGAAAGGTGTCCAATTCTGACCTTGCCCCTAGGTATTCCTGCACCATTTATATCAGACGCTGGCGATGGTTGCTGGAACCGATCATACCTTGGGGCTGCGGACTAAAAAATTGTCTGAACGCATCGGTCAGAAGGCCACCTTCCCCGCCGCTCCTTCTGCTACTGACCGAAGCCTCAGCAACTCGTCGTCCAGGACCAGGAGTTTGTAACCTCCCAGTCTCTGGGAACGCGTTGCACACACCTTTCTGCAAGGCCTCCCAGAGATGTTTCATCCTCTGCTCCATCTGCGATGGCAAGATAAGGTCCGCAACCTTACCCTTGTACAGTGGATCAAGGAGAGTGGCCAGCCAGTAATGGTCGCTCTCCTTGATCCGAAGAATACGAGGATCCTTCCGCAGGCTTTGCAGGATCAGGGAGGCCATGCAGCGTAGGTTAGCTGAGGCATTGGGTCCGGAATCTTCTGGGTCACTAAGGACGACATGATCCGCAGCCACCTCCTCTCAGCCGCGTACAAGTCCACCGGTTTCTTGGGACTGTAAATCATCCCTAAAAGACTGCTGATGCTGAGTGCCAGGCTCCACCTCCATGCTGACACAATCCTCCTCCTCGTCCTCTTCCTGTGTGATGGGTGGGACAGAAGCAACACTGTCTGGATAAAGGGGGCCTTGAGAGGCAAGGAAGTCCTCTTCTTCCTGCCTCTGTTCTGCCTCAAGTGCCCTGTCCATTATTCCATGCAGCGTATGCTCCAACAGGTGGACAAGAGGTACAGTGTCACTGATGCATGCACTGTCACTGCTCACCATCCTCGTGTCCTCCTCAAATGGTGACAGGACAGTGCATGCATTCCTGATCATGCTCCACTGGCGTGGTGAAAAAAAATCTGAGCTCCCCTGACCCTGTCCTGGTGCCGTAGTCGCACAGGTACTCATTGATGGCCCTCTGCCGCGTGTGCAGTCACTGCATCATGGCCAACGTTGAGTTCCACCTGGTGGGCATGTCACATATAAGGCTGTTCTTGGGCAGGTTCAACTCTTTTTGCAGCTCAGCCAGCTGAGCACTGGCATTATATGATCAGCGGAAATGCACACAGATTTTCCTGGCCTGCCTCAGGACATCCTGTAAGCCTGGGTATCTGCTCAAGAACCGCTGCACCACCAGGTTAAGGATGTGAGCCATACAGGGCACATGGGTCAGTTGTTCCTGTCGCAGGGTGGAGAGGAGGTTGGTGCCATTGTCCCAAACCACCATTCCTGGCTTAAGCTGGTGTGGCATCAACCACCTCTCGGCCTGCCCCTGCAGAGCTGACAGAACCTGTGCCCCAGTGTGGCTCCTGTCCCCCAAACACACCAGCGCAAGCACGGCATGGCATCTTTTGCCTGCGTACTTGCGTAGCCCCTTGAACGCCTACGGAGCACTGCTGGTTCCGAGGACAGAGCACTCGAAGAGGCCATGAATGAAGAAGAAGAGGAGAGGGTGGAGGAGAGAGGTGTGTCACAACCAGTAGTAGCATTTTGGAGGTGTGGTGGCGGAACAACCTCCAACACTACTGCACCTTGTCCTGCATCCTTCCCAGCTGCCAAAAGAGTGACCCAATGGGCCGTGAAAGATAGGTAATGTCCCTGTCCATGCCTGCTGGACCATGAGTCAGCGGTAATATGCACCTTACAGCTGACCGCCCTGTCCAGCGAGGCCAAGACATTGCCTTCCACATGCTGGTAGAGAGCCGGAATCGCCTTCCGTGAGAAAAAGTGGCGCTTGGGAACCTGCCACTGAGGAACCGCACATTGCACAAACTCATGGAAGGGGGCCGAGTCTACCAACTTAAAAGGCAGCAGTTGAAGTGCTAGCAATTTAGCCAAGCTAGCATTCAACTGCTGGGCATGTGGATGGCTGGGAGTAAACTTCTTTTGACGGTCCAGCAGCTGGGACAGGGAAATTTGCCTGGTACAATCGGACGTCGGTGTACTGCTAGCAGAGTGCCCGCAAGTACTTGGCTGTGACACACCTAATTCTACACCTTCATTCCTCTCAGTGCAGCTTTCAGAGAGGACTGAAGGTATAGTGGGGTTGGAGATCCCAGCTGATGAGGAGTAAGGAGAGGTCCGCTTTGTTCTTTGGTGTGGGTCTTTAAGGTACGCTTGCCAACGAGCTGCATGGCAGGTCAACATATGTCTGGTCATGCTTGTGGTGCCCAAACGGCTGATGTTTTGGCCACGCGAGATACCCTTGAGACATATGTTGCAAATAGCAGCGGTGTGATCTGATGCACTCGTCTCAAAAAAGGCCCACACCAAAGAACTTTTGTAATAACGCGCAGAGGCAGCGCCCTGCACAGGCGGAGCTCTGCGTGTGATTCAGTTGGTGTGCTGCCCTTAAGCTGGCCTCCGGAGGGCATCCTGCCTCGTTGGAGATGTGCCGCCTCCTCCTCTATCCGATCAGGCACCCACGTGGAGTCAGTGACCTCATCATCCCCTCCCTCTTCACCACTGGAGCAAACCTGGCAGTATGTTGCAGCTGGTGGAACATGACTGCCAGATTGCTGTCCTTCTTGGGCATGCCCTCTCTCTGGGCTCACGTTACTGCCTTCCTCTAGCTGGGTATCATCATCAGAGCCTTCAAAACGCTAGGCATCCTCCTGGAGCATGTACCCAACACTGTGGTCAAACAGTTCGGGGGACTCCTCAGGAGGACATGGTGGGTCTAGGGAAGGGGTGACTGATGACATTGAGACGAGGGAAGAGTACGCGTTGGCAGCTGCTTTGCCAGTACCCTGAGCCTGGGTGAGAGAGGATGAGGAGGGCTTGGTCATCCACTCTACCAAGCCTTCGACATGATGAGGCTCAACATGTCCAGCTGCCGAAAATAAGGACAAGCGTGTCCCATGGCCACGTGCTGATGATGATGCACCGCGTCCACGACCAGCACTGTTGTCTCTAGACACAGAGCCTGCTTGCCCTCTTTTCTTGGCTCATGATTGTCTGCCTCTCCTTGTTGGCCTTCCAGACATTGTAATGGCCTGCAGGGAGATGGGAAAAACAGCAATTGGGTAGTGTATATTGTGCTGGAGTCACACAACACACATACTACTGCAGATGGCTGGATTAGATGACACCAGCAAAGAAGGGCAGATACAGGTGCAGGTGTATACTGTGCTGTGCTGGACTCACACAACACACACACTACTGCAGATGGCTGTATTAATGGAGAACAGCACAAAGGGTAGATACAGGTGCAGGTTTATACTCTGCTGTGCTTGACTCACACAGCACACACTAACTCCTGCAGGTGGCTGTATTAATGGAGAACAGCACAAAGGGTAAATACAGGTGCAGGTTCATACTGTGCTGTGCTGGACTCACACAGCACACATTAACTCCTGCAGATGGCTGTATATATAGAGAACAACACCACTAAAGGATAGATACAGGTGTATACTGTGCTGGAGGCACAGAACACACACTAAGTCCTGCAAATGCCTGGTAACAAAGATTCAAGAACAACTGTCCCTGCCTATCAATGCTCTTTTCCTGCACTTTCCCCACATGCAAATGACTGATAAGAACACACTGTCCCGGCCTATCCTGCTCTTTCCCTGCACGCCGGAACACACTACACAAGGCCGCCGGCGCGGCGGCCTTATATAGTGTGGGGCGTGTACTAAACCCAGTGGCGCCCTCCAACTCCGCGACTGAAGAGGAGACAGCGCCGCGGGTTAGGCAGCGGCAACGCTCGGTGACAGACCACACTGAGAGCCTGAGGCAGTGGCATTGCGGGGGGGGGGTGCAAGCCGCACGCCGAGTGGCACCTGTCGGCACAGTGACCTGGGACCCGGCGCTATCCCCTTCTCTCTCTGGTCGCGATTCTGATCAGTCTCGGCAGCAGATGTCATAGCCGAGCAGAGTGAAGCCGCCTCCCCCTCCTCCTGCATGCACAGCACTGTGTAGACATAAAGGAGGAAGGGAAGACGGCTTCACTCTGCTCAGCTGTGACAGCCGCGGCGCTACAGAGACTGATCAGAGCCGTGACCACTGAGAGAAGGTGATTGTTGCGCCGGGTCCCGGGTCACTGCGACAGGTGTCTCGCACCTCCCCCCGCAATGCCACTGCCTCGGGCTCTCCATGTGTGTGAGGTACATTATGGGTCTGTAGGGGGGGTCTGTGCACTGTAGGGGGTCTTTACTGTGGGAGGGGGGTCTGTGTACTGTAGGGGGGTCTTTACTGTGGGAGGGGGGTCTGTGCACTGTAGGGGGGTCTTTAATGTGGGGGGGTCTGTGTACTGTGGGGGGGGTCTGCACTGTAGGGGGGTCTGTACTGTAGGGGGGGTCTGTGCACTGTAGGGGGGGTCTGTGGGGGGGGTCTGCACTGTAGGGGGGTCTGTACTGTAGGGGGGGTCTGTGCACTGTAGGGGGGGTCTGCACTGTAGGGGGGGTCTGTGCACTGTAGGGGGGTCTGCACTGAAGGGGGGGTCTGTGCACTGTAGGGGGGTCTGTGTACTGTAGGGGGGGTCTGCACTGTAGGGGAGGATTCTGTACTGTAGGGGAGGATTCTGCACTGTAGGGGAGGATTCTGCACTGTAGGGGTGTCTGTACTTTAGGGGAGGATTCTGCACTGTAGGGGAGGATTCTGTACTGTAGGGGAGGATTCTGCACTGTAGGGGTGTCTGTACTTTAGGGGAGGATTCTGTACTGTAGGGGAGGATTCTGCACTGTAGGGGAGGATTCTGCACTGTAGGGGTGTCTGTACTTTAGGGGAGGATTCTGTACTGTAGGGGGGGTTTGCACTGTAGTGGGGAGGGGTCTGTACTGTAGGGCAGTCTGCACTGTAGGGGGGGGGTCTGCGCTGTAGGGTGGAGGAGTCTGTACTCTAGGGGGGTCTGCACTATAGGGGAGGATGCAGAGGTATGCAGGGGGCACAGTGGGGTGTTTTTACATTTTAAGGTGGGGTGGGGAGGTGTCATATATACTATCCGCCCCGGGTGCCAAATGCTCTAGGTACGCCCCTGACTAAACCCCCTGAGCATCCTGCCTGTGGCCAATTATGGCTCTCCTCGCTGCTGGCGCTATGATTGGCCAACCATGCCGGGTCACAGTGCATGCTTGGCCAATCATCAGCCAGCAATGTGACTGACGCAGTCCATTGTGGGCCATTCGTGTCACACGAATTTGATGCGAACGGCCCGCAGAGTTCTGGACTCGACGAACGGCCGATATTCGTTTCGAACATGGATTTGAATCGAACAACGGGCTCATCCCTGGTCACCGGGTATCTCTGGAAAAGTAGGACACTGGAAATGTTGGGGTCACTAGGTATCTCTGGAAAAGTAGGACACTGGAAATGTTGGGGTCACTAGGTATCTCTGGAAAAGTAGGACACTGGAAATCTTGGGGTCACTAGGTATCCCTTAGAAAATAGGACATTCTGAGTCTTGAAGTAGCTAGAAATCTCTCAGAAAGTAGAGCACAAGGAGTAAACAGGTAACAACAGAACTTTACAAGTTAAAGCTATGGCACTACATGTACCAGCATGCCTGCTGATCTTTGGGAAGAGACGAGACAGACCAGCAGCAAAGACGCAGATATATGTGACGATCCACCTTTAGGAGATCCTTGAAAACCCATCTCTTCAGGAAGGCTTATCCCACCTCCATCTAACAAATGTGGAGATCTCACTCATACCGAGACAGGAAGTCTCTATAGAAGACAGGAAGTGATGTCAGGTACAGACAGGAAGTGATGTCAGGTATAAATAGGAAGTTCCGGGTGAGAGGTGAGTTGGGAAGAAGTAGAGAGGAGACATCGCTGGAAGAGGCAGCAGAGGAGGTAATAAGATCTTATTTTCTATTTACACCCAGTAACCCCCCGTCATGTCTGTCCTCTTCCTCCATAATCACTGTGACGTCTTTTACCTCCAGCAGATGATGATACACACATATATAGTGTGGAGATGTAACGTAGGAGTCCAGTCATAAGATTTTTACTAAGCTGACCAGTATATGAATCTTGAACATGCCATAAATCTGCGTTGGGGCCCCTTACAGCAACTTCTTTAGACTTCAGATTGGTGTACCATCCTCATAGACCCTAAATGAGCTCTCAAAACAAAAGGTGACCAAAGTCTTACAGATGGTTTTCTGTAGAAAGTAGAAAAGCCTGTCCCCGGCCAGCATGCTCTAGAGGAGGACCCTTGCTCTCTATGTGAAGCAGGGGTCTCTCTGAGCCGATACCATGTTCCTTTTCAATAGAGAGGAAGCCGGAGGACTGTGATAACTGGCACTGTTGCATTCCCCCCCTGTTGAGGGATGCCAAGACTTTGAACATCCATTTATATATATGTCTCTCTCTCTATTTTGTCATCAACTTGCTGTGAACTGTTTGCCATTATGGAAGACATTTGTTGGCACCTCTTCCCCCAGCCCCATGAGATGTATGATGGCGGACAGCTGGAAGTGAAGATTTATGACGTTGGAGGACAAAACCAGGAGAGGAGATTTATGAGGTCAAAGGACACAACCAGAAGAGGGAATTTTATGACGTCGGAGGACACAACCAGGAGAGGAGATTTATGACGTCGGAGGACACAACCAGGAGAGGAGATTTATGACGTCAGAGGACACAACCAGAAAAGGAGATTTATGACGTCAGAGGACACTGCCAGGAGAGGAGATTTATGAGGTCGGAGGACACTACAAGGAGAGGAGATTTATGACGTCAGAGGACACAAACAGGAGAGGCGATTTATGATGTCAGAGGACACAACCAGGAGATGAGATTTATGACGTCAGAGGACACAACCAGGAGAGGAGATTTATGACGTCGGAGGACACTGCCAGGAGAGGAGATTTATGAGGTCGGAGGACACTACAAGGAGAGGAGATTTATGATGTCAGAGGACACAACCAGGAGAGGAGATTTATGAGGTCGGAGGACACAACCAGGAGAGGAGATTTATGAGGTCGGAGGACACAACCAGGAGAGGAGATTTATGACGTCGGAGGACACAACCAGGAGAGGAGATTTATGATGTCGGAGGACACAACCAGAAGAGGAGATTTATGACGTCAGAGGACACAACCAGAAGAGGGAATTTTATGACGTCGGAGGACACAACCAGGAGAGGAGATTTATGAGGTCGGAGGACACAACCAGGAGAGGAGATTTATGAGGTCGGAGGACACAACCAGGAGAGGAGATTTATGACGTCAGAGGACACTGCCAGGAGAGGAGATTTATGAGGTCGGAGGACACTACAAGGAGAGGAGATTTATGACGTCAGAGGACACAACCAGGAGAGGAGATTTATGAGGTTGGAGGACACAACCAGGAGAGGAGATTTATGAGGTTGGAGGACACAACCAGGAGAGGAGATTTATGAGGTCGGAGGACACAACCAGGAGAGGAGATTTATGACGTCGGAGGACACAACCAGGAGAGGAGATTTATGACGTAGGAGGACACAACCAGGAGAGGAGATTTATGACGTCAGAGGACACTGCCAGGAGAGGAGATTTATGATGTCGGAGGACACTGCCAGGAGAGGAGATTTATGATGTCGGAGGACACAACCAGGAGAGGAGATTTATGATGTCGGAGGACACAACCAGGAGAGGAGATTTATGACGTCAGAGGACACAACCAGGAGAGGAGATTTATGATGTCAGAGGACACAACCAGAAGAGGAGATTTATGACGTCGGAGGACACAGCCAGGAGAGGAGATTTATGACGTCGTAGGACACAACCAGGAGAGGAGATTTATGACGTCGTAGGACACAACCAGGAGAGGAGTTTTATGATGTCAGAGGACACTGCCAGGAGTGGATATACTGAATATGACATCGGAGGACAGTGTCGGGAGTGGAGATTTATGACGGTCACATTTGGGAGAATCGCAGCGTATACAGTGCAGTAGTCTGTAATGTGTAATGTACAGTATAGCTTATAAAATGTAAAGATCAGGTGTAGAACAGAGTGCAGAGGTCAGGAGAAAGATCAAAGACCAAACACAGGTAAACAGCTGAAAACAAAACTGAATTTCTGATCCAGGGAGCCAAAGGGTTAGAGGCTCCTGGACACCAAAAACAGAGCAAACATTGAACTGAATGTCCCTCTGTGTGTAATTCCACTGGGGGCTGTTCTTACATAATAGAAACCCTCATATTACCCCCCCCCCCCTCCATATACCCCCACCCTAATATTGTACAACCAGTACAGTCCAGATGATTCTCTCTTATCAATTTTTGTTCTACAGGAGACCTGTATAGATCACATGACCAATGAGGATGGAGGAGGACCGGAGTCACATGACTGAGAAGATACTAAACCTCACCCTGGAGATCATCTACCTGCTGACCGGAGAGGTGAGGAGGATTCTGGGAGGTCACATGACATCACTCTTATCTCTATTAATAAAACACAGACCTGACCGGAGAAGTGAGGAGGATTCTGGGAGGTCACATGGCATCACTCTTATCTCTATTAATAAAACACAGACCTGACCGGAGAAGTGAGGGGGATTCTGGGAGGTCACATGACATCACTCTTATCTCTATTAATAAAACACAGACCTGACCGGAGAGGTGAGGAGGATTCTGGGATTCTAACATGATATTCCTATTGGTTCCCCAATACAGAGATTTCCTCTTGTGAAGTCAGGTGATCAAATGACCATCACAGTACCTCCATGTGACTCCCTAAAACCTGAGAGACACAACATGGAGAAGATTCTAGAAGTCACCAAGAAGATGATGGAGCTGCTGACAGGAGAGGTGAGGAGGATTCTGGGAATTCTGGGACATTATCCAGTAACAGACAAGGGATGTGTCTGGATGGTGACTGTATCATTGTGTGTGTCAGGTTCCTATAAGGTGTCAGGATGTCACTGTCTATTTCTCCATGGAGGAGTGGGAGTATTTAGAAGGACACAAGGATCTCTACAAGGACGTCATGATGGACAATCAGCCGCCCCTCACATCACCGGGTAAGAGGAGACTTTATTGTAAAGGAGAGAGCAGTACGGAGGCTCCACCTAGATCCCCCATCATCTGATAAACACATAGAAACAATGTATTCAGTCAGTGTGTGTGTTTCCTACAGATGGATCCAGTAATGGGAACCCACCAGAGAGATCCCCCCGTCCTCTGTATTCCCGGGATCCCACACAGGAAGGTCACACCATCCCCCACCATCATCAGGTAGGTGAGGAACAATCACTGATAGTATCATTAGGATCTGTACATTATCTGCATTGTTACCATTGATGTCATTTTTATTATATATTCAGAGTGGAAACCTGAGAGATCCTAAAGTTGAGGTTAAAGAAGAGATAAAAGAGGAGGATGATGAGGATGGGGTGAAGGAGGAAGAACACAAAGATCTGTACCAGGACACCATGGTGGAGTCATCCAGCTACAGAAACCCACCAGAGAGATGTCCCCATCCTCTGTATTACCGGGATTCCACACAGGAGGGTCACACCATCCCCCACCATCATCAGGTAGGGTGAAGAACAATTATTGGTAGTTGTGATTTATACACAGCATGATTGTTACAATGAATGTTTTATTTTCAGACTGGAGACCTCGGGGGTTGTAATATTGGCGTTAAAGAAGAGTTTAAAGAGGAGGCTGAGGAGTATGGAGTGATGGAGTATTTAGAAGGACACAAGGATCTCTACAAGGACGTCATGATGGACAATCAGCCGCCCCTCACATCACCGGGTAAGAGGAGACTTTATTGTAAAGGAGAGAGCAGTACGGAGGCTCCACCTAGATCCCCCATCATCTGATAAACACATAGAAACAATGTATTCAGTCAGTGTGTGTGTTTCCTACAGATGGATCCAGTAATGGGAACCCACCAGAGAGATGTCCCCGTCCTCTGTATTCCCGGCATTCCACACAGGAAGGTCTCACCATCCCCCACCATCATCAGGTAGGTTGAACCTGGCCACTAGAGGCCTCAAAGTTGTGATACCAGTAATAGGTAGGTGGCACTCAGCGTTAAGTCAAAGTGACTGGTGTGCCTAATGTCTTACATCCCCCACCGTTCGCCTGGTTTCTGGGGATTCTAAACATGCCTCTGGGCGACAGGGGGCACCACACTGGTTTGGCTGCGGGTGACAGAAGTCAAGTGTCACCATCTCTCGCCATCATTATGGTGCCACTCCTCTTTTATGGCCTACTATTTGCCTTTATAAACTACATCTACCTAATCGTTCTATTTCTTCCCTCTCCACCCCCATCCCTCGCCCCTAGAGGCAGGGATGGGGGGTGTCTTTGAGCCATGTAACCCTCTCCACCCAGCCCCCAATTTGTACAAATTTTCTCCCCAAGTTATTGGATGAAAGATATCCTGAACCCCAACATAATCTCACGTGGTGCCAAAGGATTAAATGTCCACGAGAAGAGATCTTCCGTCCTCAAGAAAAGATCTTCCAGACCCAACTTAGTGAACAATCACTGCCCAGACGTCAGTCACGCTACAAACCCCCAAGCCAAAAGCTTGAAAATTCAAGATGGTCTGTTGAATGTAAAGACCCGGGTGGGGGGGGGGGGTCACCTTATTTTCTTAAAGAGAAAGATTGACCCATTACTCCACCAAATGTTCCCGCCCAACGCCAATCAAATTGGTTACACAGAGAGTGAGCTTCCTCTTACGGATTCTATGAAGGCTACTATAAAAGCATGGGAGGAGGCAGTGAAATTGGCATGCCCTAGCTTTCAGGGTTTCTCCCCAGCCTCCCCCTTATGGATGAACCCGAAGCTGAAACATTTCTATGCCCTGGAAGACTCAATTGGGTGGGCGAGCAGGGGAGTTAAACTGCTAAAAGATATTACACGGGATGGTGAACTCTTGACATTTAATGACCTTAAGACTAAACATGACCTCCCTAACTCTCAGTACTTCAGATACCTCCAGTTAAGACACGCCTTTCAAATGCAATTTAGAGAGCAGAAGGTTGAATCCTTCCCTTCTAGGTTAGAAGACACACTCATGACAGAGGAACTATCAAAGACCTTGTCGGTTACATATAAGGAACTGTTCAAAACTAGTCCCAAGGCTCTAACTAAATGTAGGGAAAGATGGGAAGCAGAGGTACCAGACATACAGGGAGAGGACTGGGACGATATGTGGGA
Source organism: Lithobates sylvaticus (assembly GCA_028564925.1). Classification (NCBI taxonomy): domain Eukaryota; kingdom Metazoa; phylum Chordata; class Amphibia; order Anura; family Ranidae; genus Lithobates; species Lithobates sylvaticus. Next base: position 593,168,589 of record CM053028.1, on the reverse strand, counting down.
ACAACCATTTAAGAACCTAGTGGCAGCAAGGGATAGGCTTATCCAGTTTAAATTCTTACATAGAATATATTATACCCCTGCCAGACTGGCCAAAATATACCCATCCGTTTCCTCAGAGTGCTGGAGGTGCTCTGCCGCCTCAGCGGACGCACATCACGTGTTCTGGAGCTGTCCCCAGATCCGTCAATTCTGGTCTGGGGTCACCTCCTGTATAGCAGAGGTGTTGCAAGTGCTGGTACCCCTGACTATTGATGTGTGTCTTCTGGGGTTGGTGGACGAAGTAGTCCCATCTAGAGCACATAGAACTTTACTTACGATACTACTATTTTATGGGAAGAAGTCCATTTTACTCAAGTGGAAAAAAGTGGGGGCTCCGGAAATAACATTTTGGAAAGGCTTGGTGAACGCAATGCTCCCGTATTACAAAGCTACGTATAGGGAGAGAGGGTGCAGTAAAAAATTCGAAAGACTCTGGAGAGCTTGGTATGAGTCTGACCAAACGGTGTGATGGGATGATCCTAGGCGGAAGAATGGGGGGGTCCTAAAAGTAGCCATCAGATACCTTATACAGGGTGAAGAGTAAAACGACATATACTCTGGGTGATTAGAGATGTGAAATGGCTGTTATCCCACAAATAATATAATTTTTGTTGGGGGAAGGGAACTGAGTACAGGGAGGGGGGAGGGGGGTCATATTTGTTGTTGTAGCTGTCGGTTGATGGCATTGTAAATGTTGTTTGTTGTATGTCAAAAATATTCAATAAAAAGAATTTTCAAAAACAAATTGGTTACACGGAAGGTGGTTGAGGAGCAGGGGCAGACTGACAACTCATGGGGCCCCTGGGCATTCAGAGATTATGGGGCCCTCAGGCAATTAGAGATTATGGGGCCACAGTAAATACACACACACACACAGTATACAATCACACAGTATACACATGCATGTACACACAGTATACACAGGCGTGTTTCTATTGGCTGAGAAGGTACTGGAGAGGCGGGGCAGCTATAATCTCTGGATTTTTAGACCAAAAGGATGTCGGTAAGGGACATTTCAGAAACAGATGTAAAAAAAACCCACAGATTTTTACATACTGTCCCTGGTTTTACTGAGGCTGGCCACCCTGATGGGGCCCCCTAGTGGCCCGGAGCCCTCGGGAAGTGCCCGAGTGGCCGAATGGTCAGTCCGCCCCTGGTAAAGACCCGGGGGGGGGGGATCACCCTATTTTCTTAAAGAGAAAGATTGACCCATTACTCCACCAAATGTTCTCACCCAACGCCAATCAAATTGGTTACACGGAAGGAGCTACAGTGGTTCGCCACGGGATTGCTGATCTCGGGAGGTCCACCTCAACCCACAGATGGTAAACCGGTGATCCGTTATAGGACCCTCATGCTGTATTGTCTCGGGTTTGTGTGGACTCAGTAAGATTTTTGTTTTGGTTTAGGGCGAAGATCGGATTAATATAAAAGTGGAGGGTGAAGAAGAAGAGACGTATGTGAGGGATGATCGGCGATATACGGAGGAGGCTGGAATGACGAGGACATTCGTAGAGGAGGAGGAGACTCCTACAGAGATCAGCACAGGTGAGCCATCATATATTCTTCTTTTATCTCTGCTCTGGACACCGATTGGTCCACAGTTGGGTGAGAACTAAGCAATAAAACCCTAGGCCTATGGTCACTTCTTCTATGGTAAAGGGTCTTCAAGTCTGAACTTTGACCCTCTTGTCTATCAGAGGTCACATGACCCAGTGCCTAGGCTTGTGGTTGTGTAAAGAGCATGCCCCTCCCAGCCCCCATTGGTTCCTGCTCTTCTTCTGACAAGGCTGTGTAAATGTAGAAGTGATCTGGGAGGAGGACCAAAGGACTGAAGAGGGGGGAGAGTCCCAGCTGGTTGGGACCTCCACAGAGAACATCTCCTCACTCATATCTACCTGATCCAGATGGGATCTTGATGGAAGTGAACTAACCCTCTCATATCTATTGATGATGTTTTTATATTTTTCCAGGACACGCCATGGAGAAACCCTCAAAGGATCGTCTCACTTTATCTCCAGGTTGTAGAATGGAAGATGAGGACATCACAGGAGATTGTGGAGGAGAGAAGACAATGAGCTCCACTATGGACGGTGGACTTTCCAGTGTGGATAGACCATGGAATCCCTCCGACTCTGAGCGACCTCGTACTGTGAGGGATGGGGCCGGGATTCAGGAGGAGAAGACCTTTCCCTGTCCTGAGTGCGGGAAATGTTTTTCCCAGAAGTCCTATCTTTCTGCACATCAGATAATCCACAGAGGCGAGAAGCCCTTTTCCTGCTCCGAGTGCGGGAAATGTTATCAACGAAAATCTGAACTTGTCACCCATCAAAGAATTCACACGGGGGAGAGGCCGTATTGCTGCGCTCAGTGCGGGAAATGCTTTTCTCAGAAGTCCCACCTGTCCGTTCATCAGATATGCCACACGGGGGCGAAGCCGTATTCCTGCCCCGAGTGCGAGAAATGTTTCGCATATAAATCCACTCTTGCCATGCACCACAGATCTCACACGGGCGAGAAGCCGTATTCCTGCCCCGAGTGCGGGAAAAGCTTCTCGTGGAGGTCACAGCTTTACAAGCATCAGAAGTTTCACAGGGACGAAAAGCCACACTCCTGCCCCGAGTGCGGGAAAAGTTACAGGCTGAAATCGGAACTTGTCACGCACCAAAAGTCCCACGCGGGGAAGAATCCGCATTCCTGTACCGAGTGCGGGAAGTGGTTTCTGTGGAAATCAGAACTGGTCAGGCATCAGAGGTGTCACACGGGGGAGAAGCCGTACTCCTGCCCTGAGTGCGGGAGAAGTTTTGCGCAGAAGTCCATCCTTTCAAGACATCAGAGGACTCACACAAACTCGGAGGCGTAGTAGTGTCCCGAGTGCGGGAAATGTCTTCTATATGTCTTCTCTGGTGTACGGCATATTTTGCCGTACACCAGAGATGTCACACGGGGGGGGGGGAGAAGCCGTACTCCTGCCCTGAGTGCGGGAAAAGTTTTGCACAGAGGTCCTGCCATTCCAGGCATCAGAGCACTCACACAAACTCCAAGATCTCACACTAGGGGAAGAAGCCCACCTTGGTATACACCTCAGAAAACACGCGGCTTAGCGACCCTCTTATAAGAACGAGAGGGGGGCGGAGTCCCGGCTGGATTAGCCCCTCCTCCAGTGTGATCTGATCTCCCCTGCTCTTCATTAGAAGCTTCAAAGGGTAAAATCATGGTGAGAGAGGTGTGGGTGTTGCTAGTGGATGAAGAGTAGGTGGGGGGGAGGAGGGGGATCAGGCCATGCATGGCTCAAAATAGTGTAAAAAATAATTCCTCGCTGCCCTTGGGAATAGCAGCTAACACAGCAATTAGATGATAGCAAAAACAATAAAGAAACAAATAGTATGGCGCTCTGTGAAAAAATCTGTGGCCCCTCGGGAGGTACAGCTGGCGATCTGGGTCAGTGTTGGTGCGGATCGGTGGTGGGAAGAGGATGGGTGAAGGATCTATAGCGGGAGCTCCGAGCTGTGTGATCGCTCACATGCCCATTCAGGTCACGCCCCCCCGAATAAGTATTTTTAATCGCAAGTAATTATATTAGCAATAATGTCTATTGTATTATTATTACGGTGTATGGAGCAATTATATGCATTATTATTATGCAAATTATTTTCACATATTTTGGTTTATGTATTTTTATAACATTCAACTTGCAGTATATTCATTATATATATATCTATCATATATATATATATATATATACCCCAGACGTTGTCCACCCCCATGTGGACACCCCAGATAAGAAAGCTCAGGCTGGCTACAGCCTAGCTCCACACACTACATTTAGATGAGGGACACTCCACCCTGAGGTAGGTCCCTACTCATGGGTTATGTTAGGAGGTTATTAATATTAACATTTGATTGATGGTAAGAATACATGATTATTGTGATTATAGACCATTAAATAATATAAAAAAAAAAACGAAAGACTGATATTTTCTGTGCATATTATATAATCAATAACAATCATTTTTTTTTCTTTGTTACTTTTTCAGTGTTCCATGAAAAAAAAAAAAATTATATATAATAAATAAATATATATATACACACACACACACACACACACACACACACATACACACACACACACACACACACACACACACACACACACACACACACACACACACACACACATACACACATAAATAAAAAAAAAAAAAAGGAAAGATGAAGAAAAATATATAAAATAAAATACCAGGTAAGCTAAGAGGAGAAGGGAAGGAAGGCATTAACTATATATATTTTTTTCTTCATCTTTCCTTTTTTTTATGTTTTTTTTTTTATTTATTTGTATGTGCGACGCTGCACCCAAATACAAATGATGTCTTTTTTTCCCCCACAAATACAGTTTTTTTTTGGCGGTATTTGATCACCTCTACAATTATTATTTTTTGTGCTATAAACAAAAAAAGACCATTTTGGAAAAAAATAAATATTTGCAATAAAACATCCAGTAAAATTAAAAAAAAATAATCAAATTTCTTCATCAATTTATTCCAATATGTATTCTGCTACATATTTCTGGTAAAAAAAAAAAAAATCCCAATAAGCGTATATTGATTGTAGACGCTATAACTTTTGCGCAAACCAAACTATGGAATATTTTTATTTATTTAATTTTTTTTTTTTTACTAGTAATGGCCGCAATCATTGATATTTAGCGGGACTACGACATTGCGGCGGACAAATAGGACATTAACTGACACTTTTTGGGGACCAGTGACTCTATTACAGTGATCAGTGCTAAAAAAAATATGCACTGTCACTGTACTAATGACACTGGCAGGGATGGGGTTAACATTTGGGGGCAAACAAAGGGTTAAATGTGTGCCTAGGGGGTTAGGGTTAGCCCTAACTGTGGGGGGGGGGGGATCCTGTGACTGGAGGAAGACAGAGGTTTGTGTCTCTGCTTCACGGAACGGCGATCTGCCTTGTTTACATAGGCAGACCGCTGTTCTGCCTCCTTGTCAGAAACCATGAAATCAGACCGAGACAGAAGTACAGTTAAATCACACTTGTTTAATAGTAAAAAGAACAAACGTAGTCAAAACATAGCCAAAGTGTAGTAACCGGAACGGATAGTCAGCCAAGCCAGAAGTCAGGGATCAACGTAGTGGAACAGCAAGCAGGATCTGGAGCCAGAAGGGATGTCGGCAAAGCAAGTCTTTAAACAGGAACCCAGGAGATAGTCTCTGTGATGTTGACCAAGGTAAGGGCAGAGATCCTCTGGGCTGGACGGCTTAAGTAGGCCGGACTGACGAGCAGGATATCATCAACAGCTGAGTAACTGTGGAGAAAGTTGGGAGCTGGCAATTAGCTGACAGCTGAGTGGCCAGCTCTGAGAAGGAAGGGCTGAGCCCAGCCCTGACACTCTTCAGAGAGCGATCGGTGGGTCCCGGCAGACATCGCAACCGCCGGACCCGCTAATTGGCTCCCACTGTGTCATCACAGTAATCACAGCAGGAGCAGGCCTGCCGAAGCTACATGCATATGCACGCCCCAGACACACTGCACGAAATCACATACCTGTACGTGATGTCACGCAGGAGGGCCGCAGTAGATCTGCGGGGAGCGGTCCTTAAGGGGTTAAAGTTCAATATGGCCGTAAAAGTACTTGAACCTGGGGTGGTGGAGATGGACATTGCAGCTTTACCCTTGACCCTTAGAGGAGACACCATAAGCTTCATTGGAGCACCCATTACTGCACCCTCCCCGCCATACAAGAGTGTGATGTAGTAGTACTGCTCCTGTCCATGTCTGCTGTCACTTACCTTACCGTTGACATCATCAAAGTGGCCCTGTTGAAGGGAGCTTCATTCTTTCACCCAAGCATTTGAGCACCCATTACCGCCCCCTCCCTGGCATACAAGAGAGTGATGTAGTAGGAACTAAAGGACGTTTGAGAAAGGGGTCATGCCCCAAAACATGTCACCCTGGTAACGGGCTTAGTGCACTGTTCCTTGGTGTCCCTTCAGTTCCCCAGTCCATACCAGTATAGATCCCAACATATTACTCAGTCCATACCAGTATAGATCCCAACACATTCCCCAGTCCATACCAGTATAGATCCCAACACATTCCCCAGTCCATACCAGTATAGATCCCAACACATTACCCAGTCCATACCAGTATAGATCCTACCACATTCCCCAGTCCATACCAGTATAGATCCCAACACATTACTCAGTCCATACCAGTATAGATCCTAACACATTACCCAGTCCATACCAGTATAGATCCTAACACATTACCCAGTCCATACCAGTATAGATCCTACCACATTCCCCAGTCCATACCAGTATAGATCCCAACACATTACTCAGTCCATACCAGTATAGATCCTAACATATTACTCAGTCCATACCAGTATAGATCCCAACACATTCCCCAGTTCATACCGGTATAGATCCCAACACATTCCCCAATCCATACCAGTATAGATCCTACCACATTCCCCAGTCCATACCAGTATAGATCCCAACACATTCCCCAGTCCATACCAGTATAGATCCCAACACATTCCCCAGTCCATACCTGTATAGATCCTAACATATTACTCAGTCCATACCAGTATAGATCCCAACACATTACCCAGTCCATACCAGTATAGATCCCAACACATTCCCCAGTCCATACCAGTATAGATCCTACCACATTCCCCAGTCCATACCAGTATAGATCCCAACACATTACCCAGTCCATACCAGTATAGATCCTACCACATTCCCCAGTCCATACCAGTATAGATCCCAACACATTCCCCAGTCCATACCAGTATAGATCCAACACATTCCCCAGTCCATACCAGTATAGATCCCAACACATTCTCCAGTCCATACCAGTATAGATCCTAACACATTACTCAGTCCATACCAGTATAGATCCTAACACATTACCCAGTCCATTCCAGTATAGATCCCAACACATTCCCCAGTCCATACCAGTATAGATCCCAACACATTACTCAGTCCATACCAGTATAGATCCTAACACATTACCCAGTCCATACCAGTATAGATCCTAACACATTACTCAGTCCATACCAGTATAGATCCCAACACATTACTCAGTCCATACCAGTATAGATCCTAACACATTCCCCAGTCCATACCAGTATAGATCTTAACACATTACTCAGTCCATACCAGTATAGATCCTACCACATTCCCCAGTCCATACCAGTATATATCCCAGCACATTCCCCAGTCCATACCAGTATAGATCCCAACACATTCCCCAGTCCATACCTGTATAGATCCCAACACATTACCCAGTCCATACCCGTATAGATCCCAACACATTCCCCAGTCCATACCAGTATAGATCCTAATACATTACCCAGTCCATACCAGTATAGATCCCAACACATTACTCAGTCCATACCAGTATAGATCCTACCACATCACCCAGTCCATACCAGTATAGATCCTACCACATCACCCAGTCCACACCAGTATAGATCCTCACATATTGCCGACTCCATATTAGTATAGATCCCGGGTGCCTGTAGTCCCTCCTCACACCTCCGTTCACCTCCCTGCCTCATGGTGATCTCTCCTCAGACCAACAAGCTTAAGTCTTTAGCTACTCCCCCCTTCTTGCAAAGTAGGCTGGGCTTTTTTGTCCCCCCCCCCTGTAGAAATCAATGGGGCCGTTTTGTGATGAGACGTCAAGTCCTGTGGTCCTCTGCTGCTGCTTAAGGTAAGTGCCGGGCAGATGGCGGATGGGGGGCACATTGGCAGCACTTGGGGCAAATTGGCAGCACTTGGGGCACATTGGCAGGCAGCACTTGGGGCACAGTGGCAGCATTTAATGGGCACAGTGGCAGCACTTAATGGGGCACAGTGGCAGCATTTGGGGCACAGTGGCAGCATTTGGGGCACAGTGACCGCATTTGGGACACAGTGGCAGCATTTAATGGGCACAGTGGCAGCATTTAATGGGCACAGTGGCAGCATTTGGGGCACAGTGGCAGCATTTAATGGGCACAGTGGCAGCATTTGGGCACAGTTGCAGCATTAATGGGCACAGTAGCATCGTTCGATGGGAACAGTGGCAGCATTTGGGACACAGTGGCAGCATTTTAATGGGCACAGTGGCAGCATTTGGGGCACAGTGGCAGCATTTAATGGGTCACAGTGGCAGCATTTAATGGGCACAGTGGCAGCGTTTGATGGCGCAGTTAGGCTGCAATTGATGGGGTTTTTTTCCAGAATTTTTCAGTTTGTTTGCGCCCCCCCCCCCCCAAAAAAATTTTGAGCACCAGCCGCCACTGCGTGCATCGCTACCAAATATCTATAATATCCCTGAAAATTATGGATAATCAAACATTAAAACCACTCGATCTTACCGGATCTAAGGAATATCAATTAGCCTGAATGATTTTTGGCAGAAAATTTGATAGGGGGGGCAGCCCCCCCCCCATTAATCACTTAATGAGTCTCTAATTATGTGAGATCTACCGTTAAAACCACTCGATCTCACCGGATCTAACAAATAGCTTCCAAAAAAGTGAACCGTTTGGTCAATTTTTTGATTGGGGGGGCTGATGAGGGGTTAGCCCCGCCAGCAAAGAACTGGTAATATTGCTTCTTCTGTGTGAGATCTAATGCAAACAACGGTTGATCTAACAAACTGCATAAGATTTTTTTCAAAAATTTTGATATGGGGGGGCTAACCCCCGGCAGATGTCTGTGTTTGCCTTGCCCTTGTTACTGTCTCTGCTCTCACCTGTTCTAATTTGCCAATTAAAAATGTCCTTATAAATATATTTACATCTACATCTCGCTTGCTGGGAGTGGCGATGACCCCCATCTATAAGGAAAGGTTCACACTACGAGACGTTTCTCGGGGGGCTGCAGTTCCTCTGAGCTCCACAAGATGGGGATCTCATGTCTACCTGGACAGGAAGTCTCTATGGAAGACAGGAAGTGATGTCAGGTACAGACAGGAAGTGATGTCAGGTACAAACAGGAAGTGATGTCAGGTACAACAGGAAGTGATGTTAAAGACAGGAAGTTCCATGAGGTACGAATAACAGAGGAGTCATCGCTGGAACTGGCAGCAGAGGCGGTAATAAGATCTTATTTTTTATTTACACCCAGTAATCCCCCCCTTCATGTTCCGTCCTCTTCCTCCATAGTCACTGTGACGTCTTTTATCTCCAGCAGATGACGATACACGCATACATAGTGGCAATTATCCAGATTGTTTGGTAACTCCGGTGTTCTGTTGAAATGGCCGACTCGTCGAAAATCTCCAATTACGTCACTTCTAGACATGTGCATGATGAAAAAAAAAATAGTTTTTGTTTCATTTAGATCAGTTAATCCAATTATTTAGTTTTGTTCAATTCAAGTTGATTCATTCAATTCGGCGAGTTCTCCGACGGCTGCCAGTGCGTGCAAGCGTGCGGCTCTGTCAGAAATCAGGTCGAGTTGATCAATGGCTGAACGCGTCACCCCTTAAAAGGTGAAACCGGGCTCTCTGATTGGCTGCGTATGCTTTTCCATGATTGGCTGATCATCTGCTGAAAACATTTGTTTTTACACATCTTTTCTTGTGTGAATTGGCCCCCCGGTGAACGTGTTTTATGACTTTGTTGTCTGGTGTTCTATTTCTACTTTGGATTTGAGCGCTGCGTAAACTGTTTGGCGCTATATAAATACCGTATAATAATAATAATAATAATAATAGTTACATATTATTCTTGAGCTTCATATTATAAATATTCTATTTTTTTTTATGTCTGCAGTTATAATTGCTCTTCTTTTTTTTTTCTTTGGCTGCGTTCACACCTGTGCGTATCGTTTTCAGGCTTTTTTTTTTTAACAAGCGTTTTTTGAAGTGTATTACGTGTTTAAGTGTTTTTGTTTAGCCAATTTGAGCACCAGAGGGAGGAGATGGAGAGGAAATTGAGGGTGGAGAAGAGATGCTATTTTTGAGCGTTTTCAAGCATTTTTCAGCTCAAGTCAGGCATTTCTATTGAAGTCATATGGGGGGCAAAAACACTTGGAATCTGCCAAAAAAAAAAGAAGCTCATGTGCCTTTTTTTGAGCTTCAGGCGACAAAACGCTCAGATGTGAACGGATGCCATTGAAATGAAAAGGGATTCTGCTTGTTGGGCGTTCTGGAACTTTTGAGATGAGCGTTTTACGAGCTGAAAACTATCGAGTGTGAATGCAGCCCTATACTTTTCTATTATCTGCTATGTGTATATGTAGGTAGATATTTTAGATCTTATTTCTAATAATACCTATAATGTGTGTGCATCTATAATGCTGCGCGCGCCGAAAGATGGGTGTGCTTTACGTGAAATATGGGGCGTGGCTTATACGGGTGTGGTTTAATGGGGGTGTGGTTAGAGTCTGAGATGAATGAGAGATGGAGAATGAAAAGAGGGAGAGAGAAAGGAGGAGGGAAGGAGAGAGAAGGAAGGAAAGAAAGAGGGATGGAGGGACAGCAGGCCCAGATCCTACACCACAATAGAAATGTGTATTCCAGAGTTTAACAAATCGGCAAATTAAAGATAGATTATGTGTGTGTGTGTGTGTGTATGTATGTATGTATATATTGTATGTGTGTATATATATATATATATATATATATATATATATATATATATATATATATATATATATATATATATATATAGGGGCGTTGCTAGGTCTACAAAAGATCTGGGGCTAGAGCCTATAGCATCGTAGTAAAGCAAGTCATACTCTTGGGCGGGCATAGACATGTATATACAGTAATATACGTGTGTGTGTGTGTGTGTGTGTGTGTGTGTGTGTGTATGTATATATATATATATATATATATATATATATATATATAATCTCCCCAGCGAGCCCCCCACATACATCGGGGTCCCCAGCGAGCCCCCCACGTACATCGGGGTCCCCAGCGATGTACGAGAGGGGATTGTGCCTCTCTTGACATTTCCGGGCCGGACAAGTACTGTCAGTGAGTAAAGCGGCGATGTGGCGGCCTTTTTTGGGGGCATCAGATCAGCCCTGGGGGTGGGTGGCAGTGTCAGTTTCATCCCGGGACACTGTATTGTCCTGGAATGAAGGTGCCCGGGACAGACCTGCAAAATGCGGGACTGTCTCGGGCAATGCGGGACTGTCTCGGGCAGTCGAGCTTAGAAAAATCCTATTCTAGCACCTACCTTCAGGTAGAGGGTGATTATATATATATATATATATATATATCTATATATATAATATATATATATATATATAGGGACGTACTACGAGGAATTTCAGCTCTTGAGCGCCACCCTTTGGGCCCCTTCTGCTAATTTCGTGTTTGGTGAGCATTGATTTCCGAAGCATGCGTACTTTCGACTTTTGTGTGACGGACTTGTGTACTGACCAATACGAAAATCTGACGTCCAACCGTTGTCCGCCGAAAATTTACTAGCCTGCCGTCCAACATTTTGTTGGCCGAAAGTTGGACAACAATTGTCGAAAGGAGCGTACGGACGGTCAGATTTTAGGACAACTGTCTGTCAACAGACGATCCCCTGCCAACAATTGGATTGTGTGTACGAGGCTTTAGTGTCCATTAGGGGCACACGGTAACCAAGAACTAGGGTCCCCACCTCATCCCTTTAAACCCGAAACACATATGAATTACACGGGTTCTGAGCAGAACTTTTTTCATATCATACCCATACTCTGACCCTTTTCGACAATGTCATTATCACGGTCATAGACTGTAGACATAGTACAGGTGATGGTCAGAGACTGCAGACATGGCACAAGAGACTGTCAGAGACTTCAGAGATGGCACAAGAGACTGTCAGAGACTTCAGAGATGGCACAAGAGACTGTAAGATACTGCAGACATGGCACAAGAGACTGTAAGAGACTGCAGACATGGCACAAGAGACTGTAAGAGACTGCAGACATGGCTCAAGAGACTGTAAGAGACTGCAGACATGGCACAAGAGACTGCAGACATGGCTCAATAGACTGTAAGAGACTGCAGACATGGCTCAAGAGACAGCAGACATGGCTCAATAGACTGTAAGAGACTGCAGACAAGGCACAAGAGATGACCAGAGACTGCATACATGTGGGGGGGGGGGGGGTGACAGAGAGAGACAGGGGGGAGTGACAGAGAGATACGGGGTTGGGGTGACAGAGAGAGACGGGGGCTGACAAAGAGAGACGGGGGGGTGACAGAGAGAGACGGGGGGGGGGTGACAGAGAGAGACGGGGGGGGGGGTGACAGAGAGAGACGGGGTGGGGGGTGACAGAGAGAGACGGGGGAGTGACAGAGAGAGACGGGGGAGTGACAGAGAGAGACGGGGGGTGACAGAGAGAGACGGGGGGGGGGGGGGGGTGACAGAGAGAGACGGGGGGGGGTGACAGAGAGAGACGGGGGGGTGACAGAGAGAGACGGGGGAGTGACAGAGAGAGACGGGGGAGTGACAGAGAGAGACGGGGGGTGACAGAGAGAGACGGGGGGGGTGACAGAGAGAGACAGAGACGGGGGGGGTGACAGAGAGAGACGGGGGGGGTGACAGAGAGAGACGGGGGGGGGGTGACAGAGAGAGACGGGGGGGGTGACAGAGAGAGACGGTGGGGGGGTGACAGAGAGACGGGGGGGTGACAGAGAGACAGACGGGGGGGGGGTGACAGAGAGAGACGGGGGGTGACAGAGAGAGACGGGGGGACAGAGAGAGACGGGGGGGGGTGACAGAGAGAGACGGCGGGGGGGTGACAGAGAGAGACGGGGGGGTGACAGAGAGAGACGGGGGGTGACAGAGAGGGGCGGGGGTGACAGAGAGAGACGGCGGGGGACAGAGAGAGACGGGGGAAGAGACAGAGAGAAACGGGGGGGAAGAGAGAGAGAGACGGGGTGACAGAGAGAGACGGGGGGGGTGACAGAGAGAGACGGGGGGGGTGACAGAGAGAGACGGGGGGGGGTGACAGAGAGAGACGGGGGGGTGACAGAGAGAGACGGGGGGGTGACAGAGAGAGACAGAAGGGGGATGAGAGAGAGACAGAGGGGGTGAGAGAGAGACAGAGGGGGTGAGAGAGAGAGAGACAGAGGGGGTGAGAGAGAGACAGGGGGTGATAGAGAGGTGATGGGGGTCCCCCCCTTACCTGCCCCCCCTTACCCCTACCTACGGACACCCATGGTTCTGAAGCTAATTGAATGCAGATAAGACACCAAGTGAGGTTAATTACTACCTTAATCAGCCACAGAACCCGTGTAATAGGTGTTTCGGGTTTAAAGGGATAAGGGGGCAACCTTACCAATAACCCCAGTTGGGTTTGCTTAACCCAACTCACCGTACAACCAAACCGGACTCGGCATTTCCTTTTGACACCCTGGTCCTTGTGAGAAACGTCCTTCAAGAGATGTATGAAGATGAGCGATTTCACATTTTAAGACCTGCTAGAATCTTGTAGGAGTATTTCACGGACCATTGCTAGATGGTTTGAGGTGGGGTGGGGAGTTGTTATGTGTTTAGGTGCCTGTATCCCATTGTTCTATTGTTTGTATCCCATTGGTCTATTGTTTGTATCCCATTGTTCTATTGTTTGTATCCCATTGTTCTATTGTTTGTATCCCATTGGTCTATTGTTTGTATCCCATTGGTCTATTGTTTGTATCCCATTGGTCTATTGTTTGTATCCCATTGGTCTATTGTTTGTGTCTGCCTTAGGAGCAACCTATTATGGGATGTTTGTCTATGTGGATTAGCTGCAAGGTGGGTGGGGATTTCTCCAGGAGCTCCTCCCGAAGGTCTACTGATGAGAAGTTTGAATACACCTGACCTGTGTGTCTATTGTCTGCCCTGTATGCAAAGAAATGGGGGTTTGTCTCCTGAGCGTTGCCTCTCTGTACATGTGTTTTAATAAACAGTCTGATTTTGAGTTCCGGATAGTGACTGGGTGATCCAAGGGACCTCGGATCTTGCTGGTACCGGGCAAGGAAGCTTTGTATGGTGGACACCATCCTGTTGAGGATGCTGGGTCTGTGACTATGTGTGTGTGTGTATACACACACACACACACACACACACACACACACACACACACACACAGTTACCAAAAGTATTGGGACGCCTGCCTTTACACACACCTGAACTTTAATGGCCTCCCAGTCTTAGCCCGGAGGGTTCAATATTGAGTTGGCCCCACCCTTTGCAGCTATAACAGCTTCAACTCTTCTGGGAAGGCCGTCCACAAGGTTTAGGAGGGTGTCTATGGGAATGTTTGACCATTCTTCCAGAAGCGCATTTGTGAGGTCAGGCACTGATGTTGGATGAGAAGGCCTGGCTCGCAGTCTCCTCTCTAATTCATCACAAAGGTGTTCTAGCGGTTGAGGTCAGGACTCTCACTTTCCGTCATGGGGGATTCTTTCTCCATAGAATTGGGTTGGTCTTCTTCTTCTTCTGCTGCTGTGGTTTGTTTAAATGCTGCCACCATATCTCCGTTTTAATTCATCCCAAAGGTGTTCTATGGGGTTGAAGTCAGGACTCTGTGCAGGCCAGTCAAGTTCCTCCACCCCAAACTCGCTCATCTTTGTCTGTGTGTATATGTATCTCACAAAAGTTAGTACACCCCTCAGTCACATTTGTGTAAACCTTTTCTTCTATCTTTTCATGTGACAACACTGAAGAAATGACACTTGTCTACAATGTAAAGTAGTGAGTGTACAGCTTGTATAACAGTGTAAATTTGCCGTCCCCTCAAAATAACTCAACACACAGCCATTAATGTCTAAACCACTGGCAACAAAAGTCAGTACACCCCTAAGTGAAAATGTCCAAATTGGGCCTCAATTAGCCATTTTCCCTCCCCCGGTGTCATGTGACTCGTTAGTGTTACAAGGTCTCAGGTGTGAATGGGGAGCAGGTGTGTTAAATTTGGTGTTCTCACTCTCTCATACTGGTCACTGGAAGTACAACATGGCACCTCATGGCAAAGAACTCTCTGAGGATCTGAAGATAAGAATTGTTGCTCTACATAAAGATGGCCGAGGCTATAAGAAGATCGCCAAGACCCTGAAACTGATCTGCAGCACGGTGGCCAATACCATCCAGCGGTATAACAGGACAGGTTCCCCTCAGAACAGGCCTCGCCATGGTCCACCAAAGAAGTTGCGGTCATGTGCTCAGCGTCATATCCAGAGGTTGTCTTTGGGAAATAGACGTATGAGTGCTGCCAGCATTGCTGCAGAGGTTGTAGGGGTGGGGGGGTCAGCCTGTCAGTGCTCAGACCATACGCCGCACACTGCATCAAATTGGTCTGCATGGCTGTCGTCCCAGAAGGAAGCCTCTTCTAAAGATGATGCACAAGAAAGACCACAAACAGTTTGCTGAAGACAAGCAGACTAAGGACATGGATTATTGGAACCACGTCCTGTGGTCTGATGAGACCAAGATAAACGTATTTGGTGTCAGGCGTGTGTGGGGGCAACCAGGTGAGGAGGACAAAGACAAGTGTGTCTTGTCTACAGTCAAGCATGGTGGGGGGAGGGTCATGGTGGGGGAGTGTCATGTTGGGGGGAGTGTCATGGTGGTGGGAGTGTCATGGTCTGGGGCTGCATGAGTGCTGCCGGCACTGGGGGGCTACAGATCATTGAGGGAACCATGAATGCCAACATGTACTGTGACATACTGAAGCAGAGCATGATCCCCTCCCTTCAGAGACTGGGCCGCAGGGCAGTATTCCAACATGATAACCACCCCAAACACACCTCCAACACCACCACTGCCTTGCTAAAGAAGCTGAGGGTAAAGGTGATGGACTGGCCAAGCATGTCTCCAGACCTAAACCCTATTGATCATCTGTGGGACATCCTCAAACGGAAGGTGGAGGAGCGCAAGGTCTCCAACATCCACCAGCACTGTGATGTCATCATGGAGGAGGGGAAGAGGACTCCAGCTCCGTGATGTCATCATGGGGGAGGGGAAGAGGACTCCAGCTCCGTGATGTCATCATGGGGGAGGGGAAGAGGACTCCAGTGACAACCTGTGAAGCTCTGGGTACCTCCATGCCCAAGTGGGTTAAGGCAGTGCTGGAAAATAATGGGGGCCACACAAAATATTGACACTTTGGGCCCAATTCGGAGATTTTGTTGCCAGCGGTTTAGACATTAATGGCTGTGTGTTGAGTTATTTTGAGGGGGCAGCAAATTTACACTGTTATACAAGCTGTACACCAGGCCCAGATTGGCCATAGGGCAAACTGGGCAATTGCCCGGTGGGCGGCGGCCGCCAGGCTGCCAGGTAAACTCAGCCCATCGGCACCAGGGGCACGTAGAGGGGGGGGTGGAGCTAGCTGAGTAGCCTTCAGCCTCTCCGTGGCTGCGCGTATAGGTCAGCCACCGGTACAAGGGGGCGTGGCTGCGAAGGGGGAGGAGCCAGAGCAGACACCTGCTGCTGAGTCCTGACCACGTGAAGCCAACAGAAAACGTGAGTACAGCCCCGTGCTCTGTGCTCACCCCCCTGTAACCTGGATAGGAGGAGCGGTGCGGGCGGCTGCATATAGAACAATCATTCTCTCCATCTTCCTCCTGCAGTATCAGAATGCCTGCAAGAGATAGAGGAGAAGCAGGAGACTGCAGGAGGAAAATGGAGAAAATAATTGTTCTATATGCAGCCGCCCGCACCGCTCCTCCTATCCTGCTTATTTCTGCTGCCCCCCCATCTCCACACCACCCATACTCTTTACCTGCTCATGCTCTCCGCCACCCCCAGTGCGCTCCACCCCCCCTCCATGCTCTCTGCCACCCCCCCAGTGCGCGCCACCCCCCCTGCTCTCTGCCGTCCCCCCAGTGCCTCCACCCCCCTTCATGCTCTTTGCCACCCCCCCAGTGCGCTCCACCCACCCCCCATGCTCTCTGCCACCCCCAGTGCGCTCCACCCCCCTTCATGCTCTCTGCCACCCCCCCTGCTCTCTGCCACCCCCCCTCCATGATCTCTGCCACCCCCCCAGTGCGCTCCACCTCCCCCATGCTCTCGCCACCCCCCAGTGCGCTCCACCCCCCCTCCATGCTCTCTGCCACCCCCCCAGTGCGCTCCACCCCCCCAGTGCGCTTCACCCCCCCTCTATGCTCTCCGCCACCCTCCCTGCGCTCTCCATCTCCCCCATGCTCTCTGCTGCCCTCCCTGTGCTCTCTATCTCCCCCCATGCCCTCCACCAGCCCCCCTGTGCACTCCACCCCCCCCATGCTCTCCGCTGCCCTTTGTGCTATTCTCTTCCTCCCTGTGCTCTCGCCCCACCCCATGTTCTCAAGGTTCTTCCCTGTGCTCTCCATCCCCCCATGCTCTCTGCTGGGTTCCCCCCTCTCCTCTCTCAGGGGATCTGTCAGGGTGGAGAGTAGGGAAGGGGCCGGTTAACATGTCATGGGCTGCTCCATCCAAAATGCCCGGGCTTATTTTTTGTCCCAGTCTGGGTCTACTGTACACTCACTATTTTACATTGTAGACAAGTGTCATTTCTTCAGTGTTGTCACATGAAAAGATAGAAGGAAAGATTTACACAAATGTGACGGGGGGGTGTACTTACTTGTGCAAAAAATACAGATTTTACTGAGAAAAAGCCGTGTCCCTTAAACCCGAGTTCTGCGGAGGATCATTGCTGAATGGTCTTTCGGTCTGCACTCCTGTGTTTCCTGATCCTGAAACTTCGCCTTGCCCTCGTCGCTGTCACTTCTCTCGCCTGACCGAATTTGGCAATTTAAAAATGTCCATATAAATATATTTACATATACGCCACCCATTGGTGGGAGTGGAGATGACCCCATCTATAAGGATATACAGTACATACACACACAGCACAAGACCGTGTTCACACTACGAGACATTTCTGCAGTTCCTCTGAGCTCCACAAGATGGTGATCTCACCTCTACCATAGAGACAGAAAGTCTCTATGGAAGACAGGAAGTGATGTCAGCTACAGACAGGAAGTTCCGGGTGAGAGGGAGGACGTAGAGAAAAGACAAAGCTGGAAGTGGCTCCAGAGGAGGTAATAAGATCTTGTTTTCTATTTACACCCAGTAACCCCCCCCGTCATGTCCGTCCTCTTCTTGTGATGAGCCGTGTGCCGTGTGCGGTGTGTCGGCTTCCTGGTGGGATCCAGAACACGCCCAAGCTATGGTTGCCACCTCATCCCTTTAAACCCGAGAACATATGAATCACACGGGTTCTGTGACTGATTAAGGTGGTAATTAAACTCACTTGGTGCCTTATCTGCATTTAGTTAGCCTCAGAACCCGTGTAATTCATATGTGTTCGGGTTTAACCACCTGAGATCCGCGCTATAACCGAATGACGGCTACAGCGCGGATCTAAGATGGCGGGACGACGTATATTGACGTCGTCCCGGCCACGAGCTGCCTACGCGCTCCCCTGAAGGGCGCGCTCGGCACGCTCTGTGACCAGCGAGTCTGTGAGACTCGCTGGATCACAGATCCGAGTAAGGGGTCGATCCCGACCCCTTACCACGTGATCAGCTGTCAGCCAATGACAGCTGATCATGTGACAATAACAGAGCCGGTAATCGGCTTTTTTTTTTTTCTCTCCTCGCGCTGTCAGCGCGAGAAGTAAAAAAATCCGATCACCGGCAGCAGTAAGAGGGACATCCCTCTCACTGCAATGTGCCCAATACATGGTGCCCACCTTTGCATAATTAAAGTGCCGCCTACCAGTGCAATCGGTCAGTGCCCACAGTGCCATCTGACAGTGCCAATGCTGCTCATCAGTGTCACCTACCAGTGCCCATCAGTGTCACCCATCCGTGCCCATCAGTGCCATCTTTGCTGTCCCCACCAGTGCAGCCTTATCTGTCCCCACCAGTGCAGCCTTATCTGTCCCCACCAGTGCAGCCCTATCTGTCCCCACCAGTGCAGCCCTATCTGTCCCCACCAGTGCAGCCCTATCTGTCCCCACCAGTGCAGCCCTATCTGTCCCCACCAGTGCAGCCCTATCTGTCCCCACCAGTGCAGCCCTATCTGTCCCCACCAGTGCAGCCCCATCTGTCCCCACCAGTGCAGCCCTATCTGTCCCCACCAGTGCAGCCCTATCTGTCCCCACCAGTGCAGCCCTATCTGTCCCCACCAGTGCAGCCCTATCTGTCCCCACCAGTGCAGCCCTATCTGTCCCCACCAGTGCAGCCCTATCTGTCCCCACCTGTGCAGCCCTATCTGTCCCCACCTGTGCAGCCCCATCTGTCCCCACCAGTGCAGCCCCATCTGTCCCCACCAGTGCAGCCCCATCTGTCCCCACCAGTGCAGCCCTATCTGTCCCCACCAGTGCAGCCTATCAGTGTCGCCTCATCAGCGTATATCAGGGGTCTCAAACTGGCGGCCCTCCAGCTGTTGCAAAACTACAAGTCCCATGAGGCATTGCAAGGCTGACAGTTACAAACATGACTCCCACAGGCAGAGGCATGATGGGACTTGTAGTTCCACAACAGCTGGAGGGCCACCCAGTTTGAGACCCCTGGCGCATATCAATGAAGCAGAAAAATTACCTGTTTGCAAAATTTTATAGCAAACTATTAAACATGATTTATTTTTATTTTTTTAATTTTCCATCTTTTTTTGTTTGTTTAGCAAAAAATAAAAACCCGGCTGTGATTAAATACCACCAAAAAAAAGCTCTATTTGTGGGGAAAGAATGATTAAAATTTAATTTGGGTACAGTGTTGTATGACCGCGCAATTGTCATTCAAAGTGCGTCAGCGCCAAAAGCTGAAAATTGGTCTGGGGGGGGGGGTTAAGTGCCCAGTAATCAGGTGGTTAAAGGGATGAGGTGGCAACTCTAATCCAAGCCCATTCCTAGTGGAGGGGGGGATTATGGTGTGGAGGGGGGATTATGGTGTGGGGGAAGGGGGGATTATGGTGTGGGGGTTGTTTTTCAGGGTTGGGTTGGCCCCTTAGTTCCAGTGAAGGGAACTCTTAAGGCGTCTCCATACCAAGACATTTTGGACAATTTCACGCTCCCAACTTTGTGGGAACAGTTTGGGGACGGCCCCTTCCTGTTCCACCATGACTGCCCACCAGTGCACAAAGCAAGGTCCATAAAGACATGGAGGAGCAAGTTTGGGGTGGAGGAACTTGGCTTGGTCCCTTAGTTCCAATGAAGGGAACTCTTAAGGTGTCACCATACCAAGACCCCAAAATCATCCATGTCTTTATGGACTTTGCTTTGTGCACTGGTCCAAACCATTTGGTGGAGGGGGGACTATGATGTGGGGGTTGTTTTTTTAGGGGTCGGGCTTGGCCCCTCAGGGGTTGGGCTTGGCCCCCCTAGTTCCAGTGAAGGGAACTCTTAAGGCGTCTCCATACCAAGATATTTTGGACAATTTCATGCCAAAGAGGTCACGTCTGACCTCAACCCTCAGTGAAGACCAGTCAAGTTCCTCCACCCCAAACT